>CM070780.1:103804291-104462834 GCA_036346955.1 Dipus sagitta | reverse complement strand
CTGGTCCAAAAGTCTTCCATTTGGAGAATACTCCTTAAATTTATGATATCTAAGCAATAAATAAAATTGGATAAAAGGATCTATGTGGAAAAAAATATTTGCCTATTGTCATATGTGAGGCCACTTAATGTAATCCCAGCACTTGAGGGTAGAGGAAGGAGTTTCATGAGTCCTGGGTCATCCTTGGCAATATATTAAGTTGATGCCAGCTCGGGGCTACATGAGAAGCTGCCTTATTGTCCCCAGTGAAATGGAGGCAGTGAAGAGGGGAAAGAGAGTATCAACCCATGATGTATCCATAAGAAATATGTTGGTAATCATCATCATCATCATCATCCTCAATATCTTAAAATAGAAAAAAAATACCAAAACAAAAAAAAATGTGTCTTCTATAACTACAAAATGAACTCTGCACACTTTCCACAAGCTTGTTGTTGTACCTGCACAGACATCCAAAGGCTTCTTTAGAACTGGTCTACTACAGAAATTATTTTAAAGGGCTGGAGAGATGGCTTAGCGGTTAAGCGCTTGCCTGTGAAGCCTAAGGACCCTGATTCAAGGCTCCATTCCCCAGGACCCATGTTATCCAGATGCATAAGTGGGAATAATGCTTCTGGAGTTCCTTTGCAGTGGCTGGAAGCCCTGGAGTGACCATTCTCTCTCTCTCGCTCTCTACATGCCTTTCTCGCTCTGTCTGTCACTCTCAAATAAATAAATAATGAACAACACAAAAATTAAAAAACGAAATTATTTTAAAAATGCTTGGCCTCTAGTGACTAAAGATGGAAGGATGTCAGGAATAACTCTCAACATTTCCTATAAAATAAAATGCCCAGAAACATGATAAACAACCGTCTTCACAGAAACACGAGACACTAAAGGTAGAACTGAGGAAAGGTTCCGTGTTGCTCTACAGCATCCGTTCTACATGCAGCCTCTACTCCCAGCTATCTGAACTCACAGGACCCAGAATGGCTATATTGTGTTCCTTATCCACTACAAGAAGGAACAGGCCTTGTGCATTTGGACTCATCATCATTTTTTGTACACACCCTTGTCTTTCCTACTCTAAGTGGAATCCAGAATGTTAGGAAATGTGAGGTACAAGATTAACATGGGGCCCTGGTATGAGGTAAAAGTAGACCTACCTTGTTGAGAAGAATCTGGCATCAATTAGTCATATCATGTATACACATACACTATCACCAACCTTCCCAACTGCAGGGGATGGGAAGAGATACCATTTCCTTCTATATTATCCAGGTCAGTACAGTATCAATATGAAAGACACAGCCACACTTAATACCCCTTGCTTGCAAAATATATGTCACATTTACATGGATATCACCATCACCCTAAAACCTGTGGTCACCAAGACATCTCCTCAGCTGTTCATCTATGAGGACTTCAGCATGCTCTGTGTGGATGGCAGTTCCCTGATAATAAAATTAACTAATAGAAATAACAATAGATTCTTTGATCACATGCTCACTGTTGATAACTGTTCATGATGATGAGAATTATATAGATTGTTATGATGATAAAATTAATTTGAACAGGGATATTTTATATAGTTTCCCAAGTCTAGAATTCAGACATTCTGTGAGTTGTAATGCTGCAGTTGGCCACAATACCAAAGGAAGGAAAAGCACATCCATGCTAAAGAGGAAAAACAAACTGCCAACTCACTAAAACTCAATGGGATTCCAACATAATTAATATTCTACGAGTACTATATGCCATCGACCTGAGAGGTGGAGCCATGTTGAGAAGCTGGTATTAATCTCTACACGAGAAAGGTCAGAGGCTTCAATACCGGCCTTACACCATTTAGTGATAAGTAACCTGTACTACTGAGCACTTGCACACACTCATGACACCCCCTTAGCCATCACATATGTATGATGTATGTATGTATGAAGTAGGACAGAAGGTGTCTGGAATCATCAGAGGCACACCTTTCACCTTTCTCATTGTTCATTCTTGTTACTCTAATATGTTCTTCCCAACAATAATGAGACATAAAGATCTATGCCGTGTTCACATTCAGAACTTTACCTGCCTTTTCCTTTCTACATCTCTGTATGTCAATTGCTGTGTCCTGGTCTATATTAGGTCTCTGACCAAGCAGAGAAGAGATTTTTCCACTTCTCAATGGTCCAAGTTCACTTGACAGGACCAGGTCTATTGCTTGCAGCCTTGACCACTACAAATTTTTACCTCAGCGGCAGCTGCTGTGGCAATCCTCTGTGGAGATTTGGTGTTCTGAAATCTACCTTCAGCTCACAACAAATTGAGACTATCTGTGGACTTCCTTGTGCTTTTATTCCTCCAAATTCTGCTGATAAGGTCATCCCCATCTGGGTCCCAAGGCTGAAGGTACAATTTGGAAAAGAGATGTTAAGGCAGGAGGTGTATGGGTAAAGAGCCTCCTCTATGACTCAAGGCCCCTTGATCAGGTTGGGTTTAATGTCACCTATACTGTTTCCAGTGCATGGCGGGTTACTGCTCGACACACACAAATTCATGGAGTGCGGATCTGCCAGTGCAGTTCATAACCAGCATTTCTGACCGCACAGCCTCTTGTGCCTCATGGTGTTGGTTATTGAGTCTTTTAGAACTCATGGACTTGCAATACACTTCTCCAATGGAACATAGTTCTGTGGTCGAGCTGGGGCATTGTTTTAAAAATACTGGTGGTCAGAAGTTTACCACTTTGCTAGTTTGACCAATAACTGATGAGTGTCATAGCTATCATGTTTGTACAGAATTTCTTAGGACTGGCCAGATGATATGTAAATAAACAAATCTGATTACGCCAAAGTTCATGCTTTCTGCAGAGCACTACCACCTTTCACTTGGTCTGAATATGATTTGTATTCTGCTCTTGGAGGGAGTTTTCTGCACTCTCTCTTCCTACTCGCCCTATTGAACCTCAAGATAAGTGCTCAGTTAATATAGAAGTGATCAGTAAAATGTTTACCTCATGAGCACAAGCACCCAATTCAATACTCAAATCCCACATTAAAAAAAAAATGTTATGAAACACACCATTAAATTCAGTGCTGAGAGGCAGAGTCAGGAGGATCCCTAGAGCTCACTGACAAGCCAGTGTGGGCTAATTGGTGAGTGCTAAGCCAGGAGGATAGAGAATAATAGGAATGAATTAAGATTGAAATGTGTGTGTAAATTTGACAAAAACATTAAAAATTTTACCAAAAGTATATAGTTTTCCTGAGGACTGATTTATTTATATTTTTCTTGGACCTTCACACACACACACACACACACACACACACACACACACACTTTAACTTTTTAGTGGCAACAGGTCTGATTCAGGGATGCTACCATGCACAGGAATTGCTTAGAATTAACATGTTATCCTACACTGGAGACGTTGGAGCTAGGCTCGCAGGCATCTCTGAGATTTACTGTTAACCCTGAAGTTCAGAAAGACTCACTTACCAATATTGTCCTGTCGCCAGGAAATATGGCTCCACATGTCCATCTTCCAAAATACACCAATTCTTTCCTAGTTTTCATACTATTTAATACGTGCTGACCTATGGGAAATCCTGATTATCCCAGGACTCCATGAAACCTTTTTTATTTTTTTTTTGAGGTAGGGTCTCACACTAGCCCAGGCTGACCTGGAATTCACTATGTAGTCTCAGTGTGTCCTTGAACACATAGCAGTCCTCCTACCTATGCATCCCAAGTGCTGGGATTAAAGGCATGCACCACCATGCCAAGATATTTGTTTGTTTATTTGAGAGAGATATAGAGACAGAGAAAGAGGCAAATATATATATAGAGAAAATAGGCACACCATGGCCTCCTGCCACTGCAAACAAACTACAGATGCATGCGCCAAATTATGCATCTGGCTTACATGGGTCCAGTGGAATTGAGGCTCAAACCAGGATCCTTAGGCTTCATAGGCAGGCACTTAACTACCACTAAGCTATATTTCCACCTCTCCAAGGAATCTTTGAAAAATTATTTCCTTATTTCTTTATTTGCAAGTAGAGAAGGACAGAGAGAAACAAGGAGAAAGAGAGAAAACTCTAACCACTTCAAATGAACTCCAGATGCATGAGCCAAATTGTGCACAAGACACCTTTTGAACACCATCTCTTCGTGAACTAAGTACAATATGGTTAGCAAATATGCTGTACTACTACAGCCTGAATTCTGCCAACCATGGCTGGTTCCTTGGCTGCTTGGATCAAGAGTTCTATGGCAGAAGAAGGTAAGGTGACACGCAGCAGAACAATCATAATGCAAGGTGTGTAGTAAGGAGAAAGGAAAACAGACGCATCAGCCAAAGAAAGGACACTTCGAGTAGAGCTCTGACACTGAGAACATAAGGAAGGGCAGACACTCCAGCATTGTAGCAATCTAATCTTATGTTGATTCTTTATTCATGGGGGAAAAAAATCACCAAAACAAGGAAATATCATGAGCAGGGAGGATGATTGGTGATTCACTTCATGGCCCCTCCTGGACGTTCATTGCTTTTTTGATCTGCATATAAGACATGCACTCGGCTCTGGGGACACTGCTCTCAAGGAGATCACCTTCTGTTTCCTGCACCATGTGTCCTCTGTCCCTCCTTCTCAGGACCAGTACTGCCATCCTGCTCCTAGTCCTATGCCTCCCGGTGGAAATCATCAAGGCTCAGGAAAATATATGAGTCAAGCCCTTCTACTCCCAGCAGGAAATCCATGGAGAGGAATTGTCTCCTAATCTGGAAATCTGTAAGACCCTTTCTGTGGTTCTGTAAACTTCCTAGAGCTCTATTCCTGGGAGCTCTCATAGACCTTTTTCACTTAGGATATCCCTAAGTTCCCCTTTCATTTCTTTTGCACTGTTAAGCTTCTTGGAGGAATGTACGATGTTAGTGTAAATGAATTTTTCATTAACAATTGGACTGCACTTAGGTACTAACCTCCTGTAACTGGTATTGTTTAAATTTTTGCTCTGATCACTCCAAGGGAGTAAATAGCTCTGTAATTTCCAACAATATTTTCATGTGGCTTTAGCAGAGCACACTAAGAAGAGAGGCCCTTTTGACAGTTCAGGGTCTCACGTTGATCCAGCCAAGCAGGAAAATGGAATATTCTTCCTATCC
The DNA here is from genome assembly GCA_036346955.1 of Dipus sagitta. NCBI lineage: Eukaryota > Metazoa > Chordata > Mammalia > Rodentia > Dipodidae > Dipus > Dipus sagitta. The sequence goes on along the minus strand of CM070780.1, from coordinate 104,457,697 downwards.
TGAAACCAAAGGTGGAGACTAGAAACTCTTGCCCAAAGTCACACTGGGACATGGGAGCCCAGATAATGAGGGCCCAAGTTCTAAGGAATCAGGAAAATAGAGCAAGTAGAATAAAGAAAGAAATTGAACCTAACATCTGGAAGAAGCAAGGATAAATGGGAAAAACAGAGAACCTTCTCTACATCCGCGGCTGGCTAGAAGTGCTGACTTTCGGGATCCTGAACCAGAAGGAGCCCTGGGAATCATGGCCACATGTCTTGTCCCAGCAGAAACTTCTCTAATTGGGCCATCTTATGCAAGTACCATGAGAAATCCTGCATGATGGGGTCTGGATTACACTCCTCCTCCCTTCTAAGAAAATAAAGTTATTGAAATAAACTGTAATTAAGGTTATTATCCATGCCTAACCACGCCTGGTGGTGCACGCCTTTAATCCCAGCACTAGGGAGGCAGAGGTAGGAGTATCACTGTAAGTTCAAGGCCACCCTGAGACTGCATAGTGAATTCCAGGACATCTAGAACTAGAGCAAGACCCTATCTCAAAAAAAAAAATAATGAAAATGAGACAATTATCAATCCCAGCTTGCCAAGAGCTCTCCTGGTTTTAGCACTGAAAGTCTCCCTTGATGGGCTGGAGAGATGGCTTAGCGGTTAAGCACTTGCCTGTGAAGCCTAAGGACCCTGTTTCGAGGCTCGATTCTCCAGGACCCACGTTAGCCAGATGCACAAGGGGGCGCACGCATCTGGAGTTCGTTTGCAGTGGCTGGAAGCCCTGGCGTGCCCATTCTCTCTCTCTCTCTCTCTCTCTCTCTCTTTGTCTCTCTGTCTGTCTCTCTGAAATAAATAAAACATTTAAAAAAAAAAAGAAAGTCTCTCTTGCAAGAAATTCCGTTTTGCTCAAGATACTTGAAAGTTTAGTTACTATAGAAAATACGGCATTCTAACAGGTGTAAACTCCTTCACAAGCAGGGCTTTCTGAAGACACAGAGGTGTCCGCACTCTTTTCCTGAGCATTGAGCTCTACAGCAGTTTGCAAAAGAAATGATTTCTCCACGACATCTGATGTTTTGACCTAGGAGTATGGAGATATGGAGCATACGGATTGAAGCACTAAACACCCTTCTTTCTCAACTAACACCCAAAAGCCTTAGTCAAGATTTTCTTCATAAAAACATACAATTCTCCTGGGTCTCAACCATCCTTCACTGGCTAAAGAAAATGTTAAAGGTTTGCTTCATCTTCATTTCCTCTTCCTATCCAACCGTTCCTTTTCCATAATGACATATGTCTGGATTCCTGTTTGAGGAAAATAAATACTATGCCCTCTCCAGGAAACAAGAAGGTGCGTCTTCAAGAAAGATAGCATAACCTCTTCCAGTGCAGCACTGAGATGCTTAGTGATCTAATTGATTCTGTGCAGATGAAGTTTTCTCCTGAGAATAACTTGTATCTTCCCATTCCACTCAGTGGATCACATCAACAACCTGTACAATATCATTAAAAAGTAACCTCTGATATTGGACTAACTTTTTACTTCCTTTAAGGTTGTCAATGAAAAACAAAAAAGATGGTTAGTTTTAAATAGTAAATCTTTTGTTTCATTAGACAAAATCAAATAAATACAAAATATTAAAATCAACCTTTGTGCACAAATGCTTGGGGAATCTGGTGCTGAGCAGGTGATTCAACAAACATCATCCCTCTGGTTTCTCCTCTCTCCATTGCCCCTTCCAGCATTGTGCCACAGTCTTGCATACATAGGGACCTAAAATATGTCTCCTCTTTTCTCCTCCTACAACAAGACAAAAGGAAATTATTTTCAATTTAGATGTCCCAACAACAGCAAGGGAAAATGAGGAAGTCACTATGATACTCAAGCTTGCGACAGAACTAAAAGAATGTATGGTGGTAAGTGAGAGACCTGAGGAAGTAATTCCAAGACAAATTAAGGCTTCTTACATACAAATGCCAATTAACTCAACTCTCACATCAACATTGCATAGAAAAGTTAATGAAAAAACTTCATATATGTTTTTCCATCTGAGCACAAGAGCAATTACGTGAGCTTGCAGTAGATGAATATTCTCATTATAGAGATACAGATAAAGAAACCCTGACTCACCCAGGTCTAAGAAGAAAGATAACAAATAAATAAATAAATAAATAAATAAGAATGTGGAGTGAGGAAGATAGAGGAGGAGAAAATACAGGATATAGAAGAGAACTCTTTGGAGTTTTTTCAAGGTCCTGAGAATGACTGGTTGGGATGAGAGTTGGGAATGAGGTCCTCAGAAGAAAATTCTGTAACTCTATGCAGTAGGTGGGGCTGGAGGGAACAGGTGTTTGGTTCTGTTTCTTAATCTCTGCGACGCCTGGGTTAAGCATGTTTCCTCTCATTTTCCCTTGACTCTCATTACAATTCACTTGGAACCTTATCCAAATCTCCACTGCCCACAAGGCACATACATGTTCCTCCTTTCCCTGCTTTAGTAATTCACAGAGGTAAACCTAGTCTACGAAATAGAGCAGAGGTTCTCACATCATGATATGGACTTGTTAAAAACAGAGTCTTGTCCTGGAGTGGAGGGAGATGCCAGAGTTTCCACATGGATTTCTAACAAATGCCCAAGGGGACAGAACGGTGTTCTGCAGAACGGACCTGGATCACCTTGGGGATTGAGCACACACATATTGTATTTGGCTGGATTTTCCTGTATTGTTTGTCTTAATGGTGGCTGAGAATGTAAGAAAAGTATGCAAAATATGCATAGAATTTGGTGATAAATAATATTGCTGATAGATAAGGAATCTCATCCCTGAAGAAGCAGTAAGTACAGCTGTGCTTAAATCACAAAATGACATAGAACATTTAGCATAGATCATTTGTTTTTAAGAATTGTACACCTGTAATAAAAGAGTGATCTTTCAAAAAATCTTCCCAAGTATGAGTAAAGGAACTCCTTGAACAATAATTCCAAACATGGAAAAACTTGTGATCCCGAAAATTTTGTTAGTTTTAGCTAAAAAGTTTCATTTGATTTTGAGAGAATCTTACTATTGTTCACTCTTAAGTATTTGTCATTTTCCTGGTCCCAGAAAGTCTATGGTCCACCTGTCACAAAACTCCCTTTACATGCAGAAAGTGTGTTTGATTGCATAACTATATTTAATAGCAGAGATAAATTAACCAAAAAAAAAAAAAAAACCCGTGTGGTACAGTAATCTTTGTCTATCATTGGGTGAGCTCAAAATCCAATACGTTTACAGCATCACAAGTCGAAGTCCCTTTATGAAGGCATTGTCTGTGGGTTTAGTGTTGCTCAGGTGAAAAGAGTGTGGTGCTGACTCATGACCTGCTTCAGTGGTAGCCCGATAACCACCATATGTTTAAGGTGAGGATGAAAGGTTCAAGATAATTAAATCTGCAAATTGATATGAACCATTTTCTTTCTTCTTGTTATAAGATCACATATAGACTGCTAATATGACTCAATTGCATTAATGACCTTCATTCATGGAGGGGTTAACAATTGGTAAAATGATTTCATATATTTTTCCATCAGTTTTTAGACTTACTTTACTCTATTGATAGGATCATCTGAGCAGACAAGCCTCCCCAAAAGAAAACCGCTACGTTTAAAATCATAGACACTTAAATGGATATATATAAAAAAAATCTGAGGTCTTAAGCCATCAAAAACTGTCAAGTTGAAAAAGAAAGAGAAAAAAAGGAGAGGAAAAAAGACAAGGAACTTCAAGAATCAATTTATTAATTTAAAAGTCCAAGCTGGGTGTTGACTAGATCAATACGAGACAAGTGGGAGGGAGGTAGTTAATCATCAAATGATTCAAAGTTAAAGGGAGCACAAAAGAGGCTTGGACACAGTTCTCACAAACCTTGCATTTCCACTCTATCAGCCACACCATCAGCCCACTGAGTCATGGTGTGAAAAATCCAGGCAGGTCATTTCCCTGGAGCTCCTGCTGGGGTCAAAGGTGATCCTGACCCAGAATGGGTCTCGTTGCTCTGTGGACGCACTTGTGTCATGCAGTCTACTCCTGACCCTCACACTCACATCTGTCAGGCAATGCAGTGAAGCTACAAAGACAGAAAGCCTGGCAGCAGCAAGCTCCAACAATGACATATAAGAGTAGTTGTTTTTGGGCCCGTGGTCCATCTCCAGATTCCTCCTTTTATCTCCTTCCTTCTCTTGTCCATTCTCTGGACTAACGCTTAGTCATTTCCCCACCCCAGGTGAAAGCTCACCTCATCAGTGATGTCAGAATTGGATGTACCTTCAACTATACACAGACCAGCTACCTCTGTGACGATTATACAATATCCTTCTTCTGGGACTTTTACATTAATAGTAAGTACAGACATTGTCTGGAGGAAGGGCTATCTGTCAAAGAGTAACATTGGAATCTGAAAAATGGTAGCAGATCACCAGGTTGAAAATGGAGAGATAGCAGGCCCTGGGGGACAATGTGCAGCACCTAAAAGAGTAGACACATTTCATGAGAAAACCTGAGAAGAGAGATCATTTTGCAAAGGAATTGGGAAAAGTAAATTCCAAAGGCAGATACTGATCCCAGCAGAAAAACGGTCTGAAAAATTATTTTTGTCCTCATCTCTCCTAGGAACTTCAAGAATCATAGCACTGGTTGACATTGTTCATGAACTGGGTATCTGCCCTTATGACATAGCAGTGATAACCATAAAGTTTTAATGTTATTAAGACCTTATACATGAGGTAATGGAAGCCTCTTGTGTGTCTTTTAATACCAACATGGTATCCTCTAAGTAAACTTGACCAGATTATCTGTTATAATCTACAAAATAAACTTCTTGGACCTTTCTACGTGTGCCATCATTTCTCCAAAATATGTTCACAACATCTCTAGTGTACCCAAAATTATATATTTGTCTTTAAAAGAACCATGATTTCTCTTTTATGAGGGAGTGCTCATGCACTATGGCTACAAAGAGAGACAAGAGAAGAAATAAGGAAAGAAGGTGTCAGTCTCACAGAGAAAGTGTCCGTAAACTCAAAAGTGAAGACAGGCAGAGCCAGGACAGGCTACCGACTTCCCTATTGCTTGCCCTTTCTCCACCCCAAGGCCTTTCAGAAGCTCCACGTTGGGATCGCAATAAATGGGAGTGTTTCTGCACGCAGTGAGCCAGGGACAGTTCGTGGTCCCCTAGACGAACTGTAACATTTGTTCTATTCTGATGCTTCCTTTCTGTTTGCTTGTGGAAAAATGACACTGTGAAAGCAAGGGACATTTGACTATTGTGCACCTCTTGCTCAAACTTAGGAATAACAAAAGAGGCTGTAAATAAGAGAGTCTTACAAGAGTCTCCTCTGATGGAGAAAGCTACTTACTCCTGATAGAAATTGGATATAAGCAAGTCTGTCACCAAGTAGCTGGAGAAAAATCTGGAATATAGAACGACAGGTATCAATTGCCAACAGAATTAACTGGTAACATTTGCTCCGCAGGTATGCACTTTGTTATTGGACAGCATCAGGTGGAAGAGGAAGGGCTACAGAGAATGCTGCAAGGGTGCAGAAGCACAATGAGGAGCTACTGAGTGTATTTGGACAAAGAGAAAGAGAAAAAAAAACATTTCCTATAGGGTATCAGAATGGAGACAGGGGAAATACAGTAGTTGGAAAAGATCATATTATACATTAATTATGAACAAACATTGAATACATCCTTAAAATATACCAGAATTTGTGTTAAATATGCCTACTTTCAGGTTTAATCATAGGTCATGATAACGTGACCATATTATGTTAGCTTTGATAAAATCCTGGGCGGTAAAAACCTTACAGAGGAGAGTTATTTTTTCCTCACAGTTGAGATGCTTAAGTCCACAGTCAGCCATGCCCATGTTTTTAGGTACTTGATAAAGTGCAACATCATGGTATACGGAATATGTGACAGGGAAAGCCACGCACCACATGCCAGACAGGCGGCAGTCCCTGAGTGACATGAAAGAGCTGGAGACAAGTTACATCATTCCAGGAAACACCTCCCAATGATCCACATCTTCTGACCAGGCCTTACTTCTTGGTTTACAACTCACCATATTATGCAATAAAACTCTAAACCCCTTAGTGTACTAATGAACTGATGAAGTCAGCACTCCTCTGAGCCTATGGTCCTGTCTCCTCCCATATCATATTATTGAAAACGTGAATTCAAATCTTCCAAACCTGAGAATTTAAGATGAGTTTTCATATCCAAAGCATGAGTACAAATGTATCCCCCAAAGACTCATGTTCATCTGAGAGTGTGAAAAACACATAAACCATTCTTACGACCCTCTAAATTCTCATTTCATCATCACTACAAAGCACAAGTCAAAAGTCTCATAGGACTGAAAACAGAATGATAGATGTTAGCCTTAGTAGAACTGAAGCACACACGCACATGCACACACATAAAAAAAGAACAAAAAAAAATAACTTTGCTGCCAAGATCCAATGGCAGAACATGAATAGCCCCATTCCTAAAGCCAGACCAAAGAAAAACTGAAACGTAGCAGCACATTAAATCCTGTAGTGTCACTTTGAGCTTCAGGGAAATATGTTGATGTGATGTCAGCTTCCTACAGCTTTAGCAGTCCCGTTGCTATGTCCTTGCTGACCATGGCCCATATGACACCTCCCTGTGTCACTCACTCCCTGTCTGTGACTGTCCTGGCCCAGTGTTCCACACACTCACGTCCAGCATCTCCTTCTGCCTGAGCTCCCACTGCTGCTTCAGTGTCACCCTCCGTTCATGCACTGGCCTTGGCCTGGCCTCTAAAGTCGTCCTCTGAAATCGGGGAGAAAACTCTATGATCCGTATTTCTTACATTTCACATGCCTTCAAAAGCAACATCTTATGGATGATGCTAATTCCTGCAGTCAGGAATACTACCCAGGTGCCCTCAGATCACAGCTCCAATGCCTCTGAGTGCCAAGAGGGCTAAAAGCAGAACAACACTACCTTAGGATACTTTTTGTGATGCAAGTACCACAAGACTCTCTTCTTCATACATCCTTCAAATAAGTATTCCCTTTTCCTTCATTGCGAATATGGTGGATATGGTCCCTTTAATGCTGGTACATCCTCAAGGCATCTTTTCTGTATTGAAAATAATATGGCTTCTTTCTATAACGTTTTTACTTACGTATTCATTTGTAAGAGAGGGAGAGTGATAAGGCAGACATGAGGGCACTTTGTGCATCTGACTTTACATGGATACTGGGGAATTGAACCTGGGCCATCAGGTTTTGCAAGGTAGTACATTTAATCTTTGGGACATCATTCCAGCCCTATGGCTTCTTTTTGGTAGCACTAAACTCTTCAAGAGCTATACCTTCCTAGTGTCCAAATTTATGCACACTACTGTTTTGGTTATACTGGATGTTTTTCAACTATCTCAATTGTTCTCTTTGCTCCTGATTTTCACCATGAATCTGGCTAAAAGTAGCAAGCAATCCCATACTATAACCTGAATACTCTGCTACCTTGAGCCTCCTCCAGCAGATAACTAGTGAAAGGTGGTAGTGTTCTGTAGAAAGCATGAACTTCGGAGTAACCAGATTTGTATATTTATATATCACTTGGCCAGTTCTAAGAAATTATAGGCAAAAAAGACAGATTATGCTATTCACCACAGATTGGTAAAACTAGCAAAGGGGTGAACTTTTGACGACCAGTATTCTTGAACAATGCACCAGCTCTACCACAGAACTATGTTACAGAAGAGAAGTGTATTGCAAGTCCATGGGCTCTAAAAGACGCAACATCCAGCACTATGAGGTACAAGAGGCTGAGAGGTCAGAAATGCTGGTTATGAACTGCACTGGCAGATCCACACTATGAATTTGTGTGTGTAGTAGTAATCCTCCATACACTGAAAACAGTATAGTGGAGATTGAACCCAACTTGATCAAGGCCTTGAGTTATAGAGGTGGCTCATTACCCATACCAATTACACCTCCTGCATTAACATCTCTTTTCAAAATTGTACCTTCAGCCTTGGGACCCAGAAGGGGTTGTCCTTATGAGCAGAATTTGGAGGAATAAAAGCACAAAGAAGTCCACAGGTAGTCTCAATTTGTTGTGAGCTGAAGGTAGACTATGACGACACTAAATCTCCACTGAGGATTGCCACAGCAGATGCCACTAAGGTAAAAATTCATAGTGTTCAAGTCTGCAAGCAATAGATCTGGTCCTGCCAAGATGAACTTAGACTGATGAGAAGTGGAAAATCTCTTCTCTGGTTGGTCAGAGACTTAATATAGACTAGGGCACAGCACTTGACATACAGAGATATAGAAAAGAAAAGGCAGGTGAAGCTCTGAATGTGAACATTGCACAGATCTTTATGTCTCATTAGAGCTGGGAAGAACGTATTCGAAAAACAGGTTGGTTGAACAATGAGAGAGATGAAAGGTCTACCTCTGATGATTCCAGACACCTTCTGTCCTGCTTCATACATACATACATCATACATATGTGATGGCTAAGGAGGAGTCATCAGTGTGTGCCAGTGCCCAGTAGTAGGGGTCACTAAATGGTGTAATGCATGTACTGGAGTTTCTGAGTTTTCAAATACAGAGATTGATGCCAGCATCTCAACATGGTGCCATCTCTCAGGAGATGGCATGACCTGCTGGTAGAATAATGATTAGGTTGGTTCCCTTTGGTGTTGAGTGAGTTGATAGTTTGTCTTTCCTCTTCATCATGGATGTACTTTCCTTCCTCTGTTATTTGCAAGCAGGGATATGAAGTGGGGCCATGTCTTTCATAATGATACTGTACTGTCCTGGAAAATATAGAAGGAAGTGGTATCTCTTCCCATCCCCTACAGTTGCCAAGGTTCGTGATAGGGTATGTTATACAGGATATGACTATGTGACGCCAGATTCTTCTCAACAAGGTGGGTATACTTTTACCTCATAGCAGGACCCCATGTTAATCTCGCACCTCATTACCTAATATTCTGAACTCTCCTTAGAGTAGGAAAGACAAAGGTGAGTATAAAAAAAGATGGTGAGACCAAATGCACCAGGAATTATCAGTCCTGCTCCTTCTTGTAGTGGAAAAAACACACAATATAACCATTCTCGATCCTGTGAGTTCAGATAGCTGGGAGTAGAGGCTGGATGTAGAACGGATGCTATAGAGCAACACGGAACCTTTCCTCAGTTCTACCTTTAGTGTCTCGTGTTTCTGTGGAGACGGTTGTTTATCACATTTCTGGGCATTTTATTTTATAGGAAATGTTGAGAGTCATTCCTGACATCGCCTATCTTTAGTCACTAGAGGCCAAGTGCTTTTAAAATAATTTCTGTAATAGACCAGTTCTAAAGAAGCCTTTGGAGGTCTGTGCAAGCTTGTGGAAAGTGTGCAGAGAGTTCTTTTTGTAGTTATAGAAACCATTTTTTTGTTTTTGTATTTTTCCTATTTTAAGATATTGAGGATGATGATGATGATGATGATTACCAACCTATTCCTTATGGATACACCATGGGTTGATACTCTCTTTCCCCTCTTCCCTGAAGCCATTCCACAGGGGTCAATGAGGTAGCTTCTCACGTAGCCCCGAGCTGGCATCAACTTATTATGTTGCCAAGGATGACCCAGGACTCATGAAACTCCTTCCTCTACCCTCAAGTGCTGGGATTACATTAAGTGGCACCACATCTGACATTAGGCAAATATTTTTTCCACATAGCTTATTTTATCGAAGTTTATTTATTGCTTAGATACCATTAATTCAAGGAATGTTCTCTAAATGGGAAACATTTGTGACCAGCAGCCAGAGGAGACTGTCGAGTTCATGTTACACAAAAACTCTAACTGAATTATACCATATAGAGCCACTTGAAGGGTATAGTTCCTCATCAATTGGGCAGATGCTATTTTCTGTCACAACTTCAACCTTCCCTTGTATGAATACTTCTCCTGTAGATGGAAGCAGTGTTGTTAGTCCACGTCACTTCAAAGATTTTCACCGGAGACCTTCTCATTCTCCACTCACTGCCATTTCTATCTTCCTTTCTACCATGACTATACTCGGTTCTCAATTCCTGGTTTTATATATGTTGCACAGCTGTTGCACACCATACTCCCCTTCTGAGCCTGATGGTCTGTCTCTACCTGTCCTGTCTGTGTCTTGTCTCAGTAACTTTCTCCTTTACTTCCTGCCACATCCTGTTGCATTCTGTACTGTGACTTCTGCTAGCTTCCCCTTCTTATATAACCCTGATATTTAGTTTTGAAGTATTCTTTCTTACTGAAGGCACGAATTTCCCAAAGGAAGTTATCTGTATCACATAAGCAGGTAGTATATATTGGATTACTACAAAGATACTCAGTATTTGAGTAGTAGTCATCAATATTGATTCTAACCTGAAGAGAAGATAAGACTGAAAGTTACAAAGTGTAGATCTGGCCAAGACAGCCTGGGGATGGAAGGGAGGCTAGCCATTAACACAGTCAATAGTACTCAGGGATGGGAACAGTCTGGAGTTTCCTACCAGCTTTCATGCCACACTCCATGTTAGTTGACTTCTATGTAATTCGTCTTTGTTTGTTTGTTTGTTTTGTTTCTTGGATGAAGGTTCTTACTCTAGCTCAGGCTGACCTGGAATTCACTGTGTAGTCTCAGGGTGGCCTTGAACTGATGGCAACCCTCCTATCTCTGCTCCCCAAGTGCTGGAATGAAAGGTGTGCTCCACCACGTCCAGCTCTCTTTTTTTATTTTTTTTAATTGTATTTATTTATTTGCCAGTGACAGACAAAGAGAGGAAGAGGCAGAGAGAGAGAGAGACAGAGAGAGAGAATGGGCATGCCAGGGCTTCCAGCCACTGCAAACGAACTCCAGACGCATGTGCCCCCTTGTGCATCTGGCTAATGTGGGTCCTGGGGAATCGAGCCTTGAACCAGGGTCCTTAGGCTTCACAGCGAAGCACTTAACCGCTAAGCCATCTCTCCAGCCCTCTCTTTTTTGTAAACAAAGGAATAATTTGTTATCGTGGTCTTGGTGCAGATTCACTCCACTTTGGCCCAATAGACTCTATGTATATGTGTATATGTATTAGTGTGTTTGTTTACATGCACATGTGTGTGTGTGTGGAGGACACGCTAAAGCATCTTTCCTCAGGAACTCTGTCTACCTTTATGAGACTGGGGCTCTCAATGGCCTTGACATTGCCAGTTAAGCTAGATGGACTAGCCACTGAGCCTGAGAGATTTATCTGTCTCTGCCTCCTTAGTGCTGGGAATACACACATGCCCCACCATACGTGGAATTTTTTAAAATATGGGTTCGGGGAATCAAGCTCACTCCTTGTGCTGCCATGTCAAGTCTCTACAGACTGAGTCATTTCCTCAGCTCCTCTGGAATTCTCTTTATGTGTCAAGTTCAGATTTAGCCTGCATTACAGAAAGAAAAGAAAGCAATGATTTTTTCCTTGGGGGGGGGTTACAAGGTAGGGTCTCACTCTAGCCAAGGCTGACCTGGAATTCATTCTGTAGTCTCATGGTGGCCTCGAACTCATGGTGATCCTCCTACCTCTGCCTCCCAAATACTGGGATTAAAAGCAATGATGTTTTCCTTGTCATTAATGAGTGACTAATGTTGAAACATTTTTCTTTTAAAAGTTGTGAGATTTCACATGTGTTCTGTCTCTTGCAGTGAAAGTCAGTGCAGGTAGGGGTCTGGGTCTTGCTGGAATTTAACTCATCATTTGACATTTTAAATGACTCTCTGGAATCTTACTTTGGTAGTGGAATGCCCAAGGAAGCACAACACAACTGCTGGGGTATGTATGGGACATCCGTTGATCTTCATATAAGCCAGGGCTGAGGCTCTCTACATCAGACAATGGAAAATGACTTTACTTTTGTGGGGTCCAGGAGAGGTGTGATGATGGGGCATGCACTCTGTGTACTAAAGCAACAACCGTCAGTGACCCAGCAAGCACCGTTATCACCCCAGGAGTGTGCTTTGGGTGAGCAGCTTGCTCCCTGGCACCCCTTTCTGCCTTTGTGACTTTGAATGTCAACTTTTTATGAGTTTATGAGCCTTTGGGCTCTGTGAGTGACAAACCGTGCTTTAGCATGTAGAGTACCCTGTGTAATATGCAAAAACACACTCTGGATTTGAACATATGTGGCTAATAGTTTAATCTGGATTTTCCTCAGCGAATGTAGTTATAAGAGTTTTTATTTTTTATTTATTTATTTTTTGCTAGGCCCTGATTTATATATATACATATACATATGTATATATATATATATGTATATATATATATATACATATGTATATATATACGTATATATATACATATGTATTAACAACTTACATTATAATAAACAATATTTCATGGTAATGCCCCCTCTTCCCCCACTTTCCCCTTTGAAATACCATTCTCCATCATATCCCCTCCTCCTCTCAATCAGTCTCTCTTTTATTTTGATGCCATCATATTTTCCTCCTATTATGACACCTAATATGTAAAAGCACACTCTGGATTTGAACATATGTCACTGACTAATAGTTAAATCTGGATTTTCCTCAAGCAAAATAGTTCTATACCTTTTTATTGATGTTAAGAATCACTGAGTTTCTGAGACTGGGGGAAGCTATCTGGTATACCTGAGAAGATGTTTACTTGAAACTTAATCAAACACATTCCAATATCATTTTACTTAAAAAATATTGGGACTATTAGTATCTGTCTTAGGGCTTTTAGAATCTCCAAAAATTTCCTTTGTTCCTGTTTTTTAAACCCTGAAGCAACTTTGACTAAACTAGACAATTCATCAAAGACTGAGGTAGGTTTTGAATGGGTTAGGGAAATTTGAGTAAGAGTATTACCTTCTGGGGCTGGAGAGATGACTTATTGGCTAAGGCACTTGTCTGAGAAGGCTAAAGACCCAGGTTTGATTCCCTAGTACCCACGTACACAGATGTTTATGGTGTCGCACGTTTGGAATTCATTTGCTACAGCTAAAGGCTATGGTGTGCCCATATTCTCTGTCTGTCTCCCCCACCCTGTCTCATCTGCCTCTATCTCTCTCAAATAATTAAAAGTAAAATAAAATGTGTTTTTAAAAAGAGTATTATCATTTATAGGAGATAATATAATTAGAATGTTATTAAAATATATTTTATTTATTTATTTGAGAGAAAGAGAGAAAGAGGCAGAGATAAAGAGAGAGAGGTAAAGAAAGAGAGAGAGAGAATGGGCCTCTAGCCACTGCAAACAAACTCCAGATGCATGTGCCTGCTTGTGCACCTGGCTTACAAGGGTCCTTGAGAGTCCAACCAGGATCTTTTGGCTTTGCAGGCAAACACCTTAAACGCTAAGCCATCTCTCAACGCAGAATTTTCTTTTTTTTTTTTTAATGAGAATAGACAATGACAGTAATGACGGAATGTCAGGGATTATTGGATAGCCAGTCTCTCATTTTGGAAAGAAATCACAATTACACCACTTTTGTACTTCTTATGCCTGTCACAGTCCATAGACATATGTCTTTTTTGCCTCATTACTGCATGGCTTGTAGCAGAGACTGGGGAAGAAGTCAGATCATAATTCCAATAGAGCTTCCTGACAGCTGTACTTCAGTCTTATTTATCTTTGTTTCATCCACATGTTCATTGTTTTTCTCCTAATTGCTCTTTTTTTCTTTTCCTACTCTTCCATTTTGTTCCCTCAGGAGTTAAAGAGTTCTAGCCCCACATTGGAAAGGATTAACTTCTTTCATAGCATCATTTCATCAATATTAGAATAGAATTCACAATACATATGCTCAAAAAAAGGTTTATCCAAACTTCAAGTAATCTGGTATGAACAAAGGCACTTGTTGGGTAGCATTTGATATAATGGTAATATGTACAAAATTGTATATAAAAAGTCCTTATCCTAGCCAGGCGTGGTGGCGCACGCCTTTAATCCCAGCACTAGGGAGGCAGAGGGAGGAGGATCGCCGTGAGTTCGAGGCCACCCTGAGACTCCATAATGAATTCCAGGTCAGCCTGGGCTAGAGTGACACCCTACCTCGAAAAAAAGAAAAAGTCCTTATCTTTATATTCCTCTTTTTATTCTCTTTCAACCCTAACTCCCAATTCCTCACTTACCACCATGCACTTATCCACATTGTTTTGGACTGTGGCCATTACTAAATATTCATATTCATTTATCAGTCTAGTAATTTCCATAGTCAATGAATCTGGTTCTGCCCTGTAATGACAAAAGAAGCAGAAGCACAAAGTCACATGGAAGTCCAGGACTGAGGTGTGCTGACAGGGAGGAGCCGAAAGCTCAGTGGAAGCCAAGTATGGGGAGATGCTGGAAGTTCGTCGAGTTCCCCTGGACATGACTCCACTGAAGTGTCCAAGTGAGGAACATTTATTCAGTAGGATTGTGCATGGAGAGCAAAACAAATATTCCATGTCAAAGAATGTGTGCAGGGTCAGGGCTGAGAGTCTAACTTCACCTTCACCAAGGGTTACCAGCGAATTCCCACGGTGGTGTGGAGGGAGGGAAGAAGCTGTTTGCTTCCACGGTCTACTTCAACTGGTGTACTCTCCATGTTTTTTTCTATAGAATCATATAGAATTAATCAATGCTCTTTGCTTTATAACAGTGCACTAGTAGAAGGATGGGATGCCTTGGAATACCGTATATTTATCACACTGGAGAGCCTCGGTTTAATATAATGATTGATTATCTCACTCAACCTGGCTTTTTGACATATTTTTCTACAGACTTAAACAGCGGGCCACACCAAGTTCTACTTAGCCAACCAACTAGTTATTCCCAACTCATGTTCATGTGGTAACCCTCTATATCGCTCTTTCCTCTCTGCCTCTCTTACAGAACTAACCACGCTTTGTCAGTGCCATTTCTTCATCCAGACCTCTAAGGACTTGCTACTATATATTGGGAATTCTTTCCCCTGTGCTGTGCGCTACTAGGAGACTCTTGTCTGAATTCTCTCTTTCATTCAATGCTTTCCTGTGGTAAAATGAAATCATCTTAGGAGTAGAAGCTGGATCAGTGGCGAAGAGCACTTGCTGTGCAACATGAAGGCTTGAGAGGGCCAGAGTTTGATCCCTAGCTCTCATATAAATGTCACCATGGCCACGCATGCTATCACCCCAGTTCTGGGGCAGAGATTGAGACAGGACAATTACTGGGGCTTGCTGGTCAGCCAGTGTTACTGAAAAACATAAAAGGAATCTTCAGGTTCAGTGAGAGACTCTGTCTCATAGAAAGAAAGTGGAAGGGAAACAGAGGACACCAATTATTCTCCTCTAGCCTCTGCTTGCATACTCTCAGAGTGGGTTCATCTGAACACATATGTGCATGCAGTATACATACGCATGACTCACACAGCACACCATTCTTACCACACAATATCATATCTGCCTTCAATTGCTTTCTCACTCTTGAATTAGATTCTTCCACTGTTTGTCCCTTTGCTGCAGATAGTTATAGACTTAAAGTTCAGATTTATGCTTTCATATCAGATTATAAACATCTTGATTTATTAGGGTAAATTTCCCTCATGGCTAGGACATTGAAAACTTTTCCAAATATTTGTTGATAATTTCTATTTCTTCTTTTGAGAACTGTGCATTCATTTAATTAGCTTACTTCTTTGATGGAATGATTTTTTTTTAGCATTTCAATTTTGCAGGTTAATGTGTATATCCTAGATAGTCACCTCCTATGTAATGTGTAGAGAAAGAAGATTTTTCTCATTCTGTAGGACATTTCTGCAATTGTTTTGTGTTCTTCATGTTATTCATGTTGCTTCCTCTGCTGTATAGAAGATCCTCTTTTGTGGCATCCTATCTATCAATTCTCTGCATTATGTCCTGTGCTGTTAGAGTCCTGCTTAGAAATCCTTTCTATTTCCATTTTTAAGTGTTTTCTCTATGATTATCTTACAAATTTTCATAGTTACAGATCAGACATGAAGCCCGTTGATGCATTTTGAATTGATTTCCATACACTGTGAGAGGTGGATGGAGTATCATTTCTTTTTTAAATTTTTATTTATTTATTTGACAGCAACAGACAGAGAAAGAGGCAGATAGAGAGAGAAAAAGAGAGAATGGGCGCACCAGGGCTTCCAGCCACTGCAAATGAACTCCAGATGCACACGCCCCCTTGTGCATCTTGCTAATGTGGTTCCTGGGGAATCAAGCCTCGAACTGCGGTCCTTAGGCTTCACAGGCAAGCACTTAACTGATAAGCCACCTCTCCAGCTCTGTAGTATCATTTCTATTTGTAGAACTCTACGTTTAAATGTACCTCTTAAAAGAGACTGTCATCTGTCCATGGTATAGTTTTGACACCTTTGTAAAATATTTTGTAGTTGCAGCTGTGCAGATTTATTTCTTGCTCATCCATTCTACTCTGTTGGTCTGTGGGTGTGTTCTGAGTGTGTGTCAGTATCATGCTAATTTCAATTTTACTATGTCTCTGTGGTAGAACTTGAGTTTTTGTTGCTATGGCTCCATGTCACAATTTCAGGTGGCTATTGTGATTCTCCTAGCATTGTTCTTTCTACTCACACTTTCTTTGACTATTCAGGGTCTTTCATGATTGTATGTGAATTTTCGGTTTGCTTTTATTCCTGTCAAGAATGTAATAGGAATTTGGACAGGTATTGCATTGTAAACGTAAATAGCTCTGGCTAATAGAACTACTTTAACAACCTAAGTTTTGTTAATCCATAGGCATAGGATGTCTTTCTGTCTTGTATTGTCTTCACAGTCTTTATTCATTGTTGTAAGTGTGCATTGCAGAAGTCTCTCACAGAGTAGTTTGGGGTCATTCACATCTATTTTAAGCTGTTGTAAGAGGGAATTGTCGTCATTCATTTCTTTCTAGCCAATATCAATAATTGTATACAGTAAGCCAATTGATTATTACATTCTGATTTTGAACCCTTCTAGTTTGCTGAAAGTTTTATTTTAGAAATCATATCTAATAGCTTCCTCCTGATTTTTTTCTAAAGTACGGATCATATTGTCTGCAAATACTAGCACATTGACTTCTTCCTTTCCTGTGTGTTTCTCTTTTATTTCTTTCCCTCTTGTATTACTCATCTGAAACTTTGAGCTCTCTATTAGTTATCAAATTAATGCAGCTTCTTGGAATACTAAGAAAATCCACCCAACTGGCCATGTGTACCATAGAAAAAGACATGGGAATTAGAAAATATAGCTGGTCCCACACGTTTTTGCTTTGGATTATTTCCTTTATGTATGTGCTGTGTGATTGTGTGGGTAAGCTTGCATGTGCAAATGCATGTGCATGTAAACCAAGGGCAGAGAAGACCTGGGTTGTGCTCTTTTAATCATTCTTTCAGTTTATTTCCCTGAAAGAGACTTGCTGAAACCAGAACTCCCCATTTTTCTCATTGGATCAGATAACCAGAGAGACCCAGAATACTTGCTGCTTTGTCTCTTTTCAACCCAGAGGTTATAGACATGTATTTTCGAGGCCATGCTTTTTTTGTTTTTTTAAATTTATTTTATGAAAGAGAGAGAGAGAAAGAATTGGTTTGTTAGGGTACCTTGCCACTGAAATTTAATTCCAGCCGGGCGTGGTGGCGCACGCCTTTAATCCCAGCACTCGGGAGGCAGAGGTAGGAGGATCGCCGTGAGTTCGAGGCCACCCTGAGACTCCATAGTGAATTCCAGGTCAGCCTGAGCTAGAGTGAGACCCTACCTCGAAAAACCAAAAAAAAAAAAAAAAAAAAAAAAAAAAGAAATTTAATTCCAAACATGTGTGCCACCTTGGGTGCATGTGTCACCTTGTGTGTGTCTCCTAAATAGGTTCTGGGCAGTCAAACTTGGATCCTTAGGCTTTGCAGGCAAGCACCTTCACTGCTAAGCCATTTCTCCAGTGCCATGTCCTGATTTTTATGTTGGTGATGGATATTGAACTCAGGTCCTCCTGCTTGGATAGCAACAATCTTGCCTGCAGAACCATCTCCCTAGCCCCAGCTTGCTCTTTTTTTCCTGGTTGGTGCTCCAATTTTTTCTACTGGAGAAGAAGGCACATGTGGAGGCCTGGGCTAACGTGACCTGAGTGTGTCATAGAGACTTGACTTAAGTTGAGTAGAGAGCAGTCAGTTTTTGGGCAGAAGGTTCAATGTATCTGAGGTAGTCTCAAATCTTTGGAAGGAAATGTCAACTAGCAACAGTATTTCTTTTTTTGTTTTTATGGTTTTTTGAGGTAGGGTCTCACGTAGCCCAGGCTGACCTGGAACTCACTATGGAGTCTCAGGGTGCCCTCCCTCTCACGGCAATCCTCCTATCTCTGCCTCCAGAGTGCTGGGATTAAAGGCATGGGCCAGCACGCCCGCCTTTGCAACAGTCTTTCTTTGTACTGCCCAGAACTAAGAGAAGGGGTCCGTGTATCTTTTCTGTTTCTCCAACAATTTTCTTTCTTCATTTTCAGTGTAAGTATGTTCATACACCTCCAGTTTTGTGAAAAAAATCTAGAAGCCTTTTAAATTTCTGCATCATGCCTGACTGCCCGTGGGTCTCAGTGTACTGCCAAAGACATTTCTTCTTAGCACCACAAAGTCCCCAGGACAGGATAGGATGTGATGTTTGTTAAAGTCATGGTTTCCATAACAAAGACTGGCACTATGCATGGGACAAACAACAAGGAACAAAAGATAGGTGAGGCATTTACCAACAATGAAGTGGCCAATTTCATTGGAGCCAAGCAGACTTGGTTGGGTCTAGACCAGATCCTTACTTGTCTGTTGTGTATCAGGATGAGTGTGGGTCTAGGTCTTTGTCACTTAATTCCCATGGTTTGTGAAGTGGGTCACAGAAGGTTTTAGAGCGAAAGATGTCTGTTTCTCAGGGTTCAAAACTAGGCCTTATCTTGGGCGCTGCCATTCTTCAGAGCTAAGGCTAAAATGAGAACTTTTCAAGCATTGACACCCTCTCCATTCACACCATGATCACATACCCTAACCAGAAATGCGTGCATGGTCATAGCAAAACCCCTCTGTTTGGCTTTCTATTAGTGTCTGCTGGTCATTGACCATCACCTAAGCTACTCTACCCAGTCACTCTCCCTTGACAGCTCTGATCACTTCCTCTGATAATCTTCCACCATACAAAACAGGCTTTAAGTTGCCTTACAGATAAAAACATGTTTCCTGTGCACAGTAAGTAATATCTAGCTGCAGACAGTGCCAATAAAATATTTGCTAAATAAATAGAAAAGAAGGACGTACAAATGTCAGCAGGACAGCAGCTTCCCCAGATCAACTCTGTCGTTATCCTGAGGATGGTGGTAGTATCAGTGGTGGTGAGCACAGTCTGGGCGCTTTCTTGTGATGAAGACTGTGGGCATGTGGATGTTCTCACTTTCCCTCAAGAGCAGGAAAGTTCCGTCTATGTGCTGTCCAGTACGGTAGAAACATCTAGTCACTGAGCTTAGAATATAAGCAAGTGTGACTCCTCTAACTCAAAACACTCCAATGACATAGTATGAATCAAATAATATAAAACATTTCATCAATCCTTTAGCTTAAGTTATTTTTGATTTGGCTTTGATTTTTAAATTATTCAATGTGTGATGTGCATGTGTGTATGTATTCCTGTGCATTCATGTGTGTGTGTGTGTGTGTGTGTGTGAGTGTGTGTGTGTGTGTGTGTAAGCCAGAAGATAATGTCAGGTGTCATCTTGAGAGACTCTCCATCTAGTTTTGAGACAGTGTCTCTCAAAGGTCTGGAGGTCGTCTGTTAAGCTAGACTGGGTAGCCAATGAGTGTCAGGGATCCTTTGACCTCAGGTGTGCAGTGCTGGGATTGGGGCTCACTTCACCATGCCTGTCATGTTTAATTGTGTACTGTGCTTCAAGTTCACATCCTTATTCTTACAAGGCAAGACATCACCCACTGAGCTATCTCTCCAGATTCAACAGTTTCTTTATATTTGTTATTTCTTGAAATAATATGTATTGTATATTTGGCTGAAAATATTTTAGTAACTGTATTAGTAACTTTTCACTGTGACAAAATGCCTGACAGAAACAATTTAAAAGACGTTTATTTTGACTCATGGTTTAAGGCTATATAATTCGTTATTCTGGGGAAGGCATAGAAATTGGGTCTCAGTGTAAGAAATTCATGATTTTCTCAGGTGTTGGTGAAACAGGAAGCCAGGAGAAACACAGCAGTGGGTCCACAGCTTAGCCTACAAGGGTGCTCAAACTAGGGATCAAGTATTTAAGTACATGAAACCCTGCGGGACAATGAGACCCGAATAATAATATCACTTTATTTTACTTATTTTATTTGTTTCTTAAAAAGTATACCTAATAACAAAGATACCTATAGCAGTACTCTGGTATGTATTTACATTGGGTGATTCTACTGTAGGCAATTAAGAATTCTTGATGTAGGGAAGTCAAAGGAGCTACATGAGGTACAATTGCTAAGCTGATATGAACAATTAATTTCCCCAAGTTTGAAATTTTTAAATACTATTAGGTGATGGTGAAAAATCCTACAGATTCCCAAATGAGGCTGTTGAAGAGAAAGAGAAAGAGAGAGAGAGAGAGAGGGAGAGAGAGAGGAGAAGTAGTAGTACAGTGTAGAAATGAGGATCATAGTTCCTTTTGTCAGCCAGGCTAACTGCATGACTCAAATCTTCACTGTTCCCCTTGTTACCTCTGTACAAAGTACTCACTTTTTGTCATTTCAATTTCCACACAATTACCTGTTTATTTCTAACACCCACATAGGTTAAGAACATAATATATCATTTTATTTATTTATTTGAGAGAGGAAAGGGAGGGAGAGAAAGAGGGAATGTGTATACCAGGGCCTTCAGCCACTGCAAATGAACTCCAGAAGCGTGTGCATCTCACATACATGGGTCCTGAGGAATCAAACTAAGGTCTTTTGGCTTTACAGGCAAATGTCTTAACTATGAGCCAACACAAAATAAAAAAACTTAAGCTGAGGACTGATGACATGTTTCATATTATATGATTCATACTAAGTCATTGGGGTGTTTTGAGTATGATGAGTCACACTTGCTCATATTCTAAACTCACTGGCTACATGTTTCTATGGTACTGGACAGCACACAGACGGAACTTTCCTGCTATTGAGGGAAAGTGAGAACATCCACATGCCCACAGTCTTCATCACAAGAAAGTACCCAGACTGTGCTCACCACCACTAATACCACCACCATCCTCAGATTTCAGAAAAATGACAGAGTTGATCTGGGGAAGCAGCTGTCCTGCTGAATTTGTAAGTCCTTCTTTTCTATTCATTTAGGAAACTTCTTATTTCATTGGCACTCTCCCTGGCTAGATATTTCTTAATGTGCACAGGAAGCATGTTTTTCTCTGTAAGGCAACATAAAGCCTGTTTTGTATTGTGGAAGATTTTCAGAGGAATCGACCACAGCTATCAAAGGGAGAGTGACTGGGTGGAGTAGCTTAGGTGATGGTAAATGACCAGCAGACACTAATAGAAAGCCAAACCAAGGGGTTTTGCTATGTCCAGACACGCATTTCTGGTTAGGGTATGTGATCATGGTGTGAACGGAGAGGGTGTCAATGCTTGAAAAGTTCTCATTTTAGCCTTAGCTCTGAAGAATGGCAGTGCCCAAGGTAAGGCCTGGTTTTGAATGCAGAGAAACAGACATCTCTCCCTCTAAAACCTTCATGACCGACTTCACAACCATGAGAATTACGTGAGAAAGGAGCAAAACCCACACTCATCGTGATGCACGACATCGAAGTCAGGACCTAGTCTGGGCCCAATCACTTCATTGTTGGTAAATGCGTCTCCCATATCTTGTTCCCTGGTGTTTATCTCATGTTTTGTGCAAGCCTTTGTAAACCCATGACATTAACAAAAATCATGTCATATCCTCTCCTGGGGCCTTTGTGATGCTAAGAAGAAATGTCCTTGGCAGTACACTCAGGGTCATTGGCAGTCAGGCATCATGCAGGAACGCAAAAGAGTTCTGGATGTTCTCACAAAAATGGAGGTTTAAGAACATACATACCCTGAAAATTAGAACAAATGACTGTTGGAGAAAAAGAGCAGGAACATGGACTGCTTCCCTTAGTTCTAGGCAGTACAAAGAAAGAATTTCGTTAGTGGACATTTCCATCCAAAGACTTTGAGGCCACCCCAGACACACTGGACATTCTGCCCAACCAATGACTGTTCTGTACTCAGCTTAAGTCAAGACTCTATGACTCACTCTGGTCACATTAGACCAGGCCGCCACATGTGCCTTCCTCTCTACTTGAAAAAAATTGGAGCACCAACCAGGAACAAAAGAACAAGCTGGGCCTAGGGAGATGGCTCAGCAGGCATGAGTGTTGCTGTCCAAGCA
The DNA here is from genome assembly GCA_036346955.1 of Dipus sagitta. Taxonomy (NCBI): domain Eukaryota; kingdom Metazoa; phylum Chordata; class Mammalia; order Rodentia; family Dipodidae; genus Dipus; species Dipus sagitta. The sequence continues at coordinate 104,435,262 of CM070780.1, read as the reverse complement.
GGAGGGCCTGAGTTGATTACCCGGCACCCACATGAAAATCTGGGCATGGAACTGTAGAGATGGTTTTGCACTTAAGTAGCTTGCCTGCAAAGCCTAAGGACCCAAGTTAGACTGTCCAGAACCTACATAAGTCAGACGCAAAAAGCAGACACATGCACCCAAGCATGCACACAGGTTTGTAATTATATTTATGTGGCTAGAGGCCCTGGCAAACCAATTCTCTCTCTCTATTTCATAAAAGAAATTGTAAAAAAAAAAATCTGGCCATGAAGATACATTTCTATATCCCCTGGGCTGACTAAAGACAAAGCAGCAATAATTTCTGGGTCGTTTGGGTCATCTGCTCCAATCAGAAAAATGGGGAGTTCCATTTCAGCAAGTCTCTTTCAGGGAAATAAAATGAAGGAATGATTATAGGAGCAAAGCGAAGGTCTTCTCTGACCTTCGTTTACATGCACAATCATTTGCACATGCAAGTACATACCCACACAATCACACAGAACATAAATAAGGGCAATTACCCAAAGCAAAAATGTGTGGGACCAGCAATGTTTTCTAATTCCCATGTCTTTTTCTATGGTAGACTTGGCTAGTTGGGTGGATTTTCTTAGAATTCCAAAAAGCAGCATAGATTTAAAAACTAATACAGAGCTAAAAGTCTAAGAGAATAATGAGAAGAGCAAAGAAATAAAAGAGAAACAAATGGGAAAGGAAGAAGTCAATGTGCTAGTATGTAAAGACAACATAATCCATATTTTTAAACAAAAATACCCATGATAGCTGTTAGCTATGACATCTAAATTAAAACTTTCAGCAAAGTAGAGGGGTTCAAAATCAGAATGCAATAACCAGTTGGCTGACTATGTACAAATAATGAAGTTGGCTAGAGAGAAATGGATGAAAATAATTCCCACTTACAACAACCCAAAATAGCTGTGATAAACCCAAAATAATCTGTGAGAGACTATAGCAATGCACACTTTACAACAATGAATAAAGGCTGTGAAGACAATACAAGACAGAAAGACGTCCTATGTACATGGATTAACAAAACTGAGGTCGTTAAGGTGGTTCTATTAGCCAGAGCTATTTATGTTTGCAATGCAGTCCCTGTCCAAACTCCAATTACATTCTTGACAGAAATAAAAGCTAACCTGAATTCACATGCAAGCATGAAAGACACAGAATAGTCAAAGAAAGTTGGAGTAGAAAGAATAACGCTAGGAGAATCACAATAGCCACCTGAAATTGTGACATGGAGCCATAGCAACAAAAACTCAAGTTCTATCTCAGAGACATAGTAAAATTGAAATCAGCATGACACTGACACCACACACACAAAACAGACCCACAGACCAACGGAATAGAATGGATGACCAAGGAATAAATCCACACAGCTGCAACGACAAAATATTTTACAAGGGTGTCAAAACTATACCGTGGAGAAAAGACAGTCTCTTTTAAGTGGAACATTTAAGGGCCGGTTTTTACAAATAGATGTACTAGATTCATATGTAACTGTGTATAAAAAGCAATCCAAAATGGATCAAAGGCCTTCATGTCAGATCTGTAACTATGAAAATTTCTGAGATAAACATAGAGGAAACACATCAAATCGGGAATAGAAAGGATTTCTAAGCAGGATGCTAACAGCACAGGACATAATGCAGAGAATTGTCAGATGGGATGCCACAAAAGAGAAACGATGTAAGCCAGAGGAAACAACATGAATAACACCAGACGATATGAAGAAACGGCCTACAGAATGAGGAAAATCTTTTTTCTATACACATTACATAGGAGATGAATATCTAGGATACATTAACTTCAAAATGGAAATGATAAAAAAATCATTCCACCAAAGAAGTAAGCTAATTAAATTAATGCACAGTTCTCAAAAGAAGAAATACAAATTATCAACAAATATTTGAAAAAGTGTTCAACACCCTAGCCATCAGGGAAATGTACCCTAATAATCCAAGGCCTTTATAATCTGATATGAACAAACAAAATTTTATTTCTCTCCAACTGAACACCAATCTAAAATTCCAGCTGAATGCTGACCTTGCTCACCAAAAAACAAACAAGGTGACAGTGGGCATGAGTCCAAAGTGTGATGATTTCTCTTAAAGGGACCTGTGCACTTGCTCCAATATCCTTCTGCTGTAGATAAAAGGAAGGAGTCCACTGTTTGTTCACAGTGTTAATGAGCACCAACTCCTACAGCAAGTCTGCTCTTCAACTTCTCTACAAGCCGCACATATGGGCACTGTTTCTGGTTGTCTGCCTATTGCTGGAGACTTGTCTGGGTCAGGATTATGGGTAAGATCCCCTTTCACCCCCCATAGGACATATTTCTGGGATGGCCCTTCCAACAACCCAGGAACCCACACCATGCTCCAAAATATTATGGTTCTATTCACCAGGGGCACATCCAAGACATCCTCACTGTTTGTGGCTCTTCTTATCACATTTTCTATATTCAGAGTTCTTTGGGGGTCTTTAATCCCAAATCCTGTTAGATTATTTTAACAATCATCGAGTAGGGTTTCTAAACAAATTGTGTGTGTGTGTGTGTGTGTGTGTGTGTGTGTCTGTGTTCAAATGATTATTCACTACATGTGTTTCTGTACTTCTTCCATTATAGAATGCCTCTAAAGCATAAATCTGAACTCTAAGTCGATAACTATCTGCAGCAAAGGTACAAACAATGGAAGAATCCAAGTCAAGAGGGAGAAAGCAATTGAAGGCAGATATGATACTGTGTAGTATGAATGGTGTGCTGTGTGAGGCATGCGTATGTATACTGCATGCACATATGTGTGCAAATGAACCCACTCTGAGAGTATGGAAGCAGAGGCCAGAGGAGAAAAATTGGCGTCTTCTGTTTCCCTTCCAGTTTGTTTCTATGAGACAGAATTTCTCACTGAACCTGAAGTTTCCTTTTATTTTTTTCAATAACACTGGCTGAGTAGCAAGCCTCTGTAATTTTCCTGTCTCAATCTCTACCCTAGAACTGGGTTGATAGCATCGGTGACATTGGTGACATATTACATGGGGGCTAGGGATCAAACTCTGGCCCTCTCAAGCCTTCATGTTGTACAGCAAGTGCTCTTGGCAACTGATTCACCTTATACTCCTGAGATCAGTTCATTTGACCACAAGAAAGAAATGAATGATAGAGAGAATTCAGACATGAGTCCCCTAGTAGCACAAAGGGGAAAGAAGTACCAAGATATAGTAACAAGTCCTTAGAGGTTTGGATGAAAAAATGGCACTGACAAAGCATGGTTAGTTCTGTAAGACAAGCAGAGAGGAAAGAGAGATATAGAGGGTTACCACATGAACATGAGCTGGGAATCAACTAGTTGATTGACTAAGTAGACATTGGGATGGCCCTCTGTTTACGCCTGTAGAAAAAAATGTCAAAAAGCTGGGTTGATTGAGCTAAGTCAATCATTATATTAAATCTAGGCTCTCCAGTATGATAAATATATGATATTCCAAGGCATCCAATCCTTCTAATAGAGTACTATTATAAAGCAAGGAGTATTGGTTAATTCAAGATGATTCTATATGAAAAACATGGAGACTACACCAGGAGTTGAAGTAGGGTGTGGAATCAAACAACTGCTTTCCCCCAACACCACCGTGGAGAATTCACTGGTAACCCTTTGTTAAGGAAAAGTTGCACACCCAGCCCTGACCCTGCAGGCATTATTGACATGACTATTTGTTTTGCCCTCCATGCGCAGTCCCACTGACTAAACGAACCTCACTTCACACTACAGTGGAGTCATGTCCACAGAAATGCGATGAACTTCCAGCATCTCCCCATACTTGGCCTCCACTGAGCTTTCGGCCCCTCCCTGTCAGCACACCTCAGTCCTGGACTTCCATGTGACTTTGTGCTTCTGCTTATTTTGTCATTACAGGACAGAACCAATTTCATTGAGTATGGAACTTGCTAAATTGATAAGTGAAAATGAATATTTAGCAAGAGTCGCAGTCCAAAACAATGTGGAGACTTGCATGGTGGTAAGTGAGGAATTGGGAGTTAGGGTTGAAAGAGAATAAGAAGAGAAATATAAAGATAAGGACTTCATAGATATAATTTTGTACATATTACCATTATATCAAATGCTACCCCATAAGTGCCTTTGTATAGCAGAGTTACTTGAATTCAGAGAAAACTTGTTTGAAATATATGTATTATGAATTCTATTTTAATATTGTACAAAAGGAGTTATGAAAGAAGTTAATGCTTTCCATTGTGGGCTAGAAATCTTCAATTCACAAGAGTAAAAAATGGAAGAGTAGGGAAGAAGAAAAGAGCAGGGAAGAGAAAAACAATGAAAATGGAGATGAAATAAAGATAAATAAGACTGAGTTGTAGCAATCAGAAAGTCCTATGGAAATTATGATCGAACTTCCTCCCCTGTCCCTGCCACAAGTCCATGCAGTGATGAGGTAAAGAAGACATATCTCTATGGACTGTGACAGGAATAAGAAGTACAAAAGTGCTGTAATTTTGATTCCTTTCTAACGTCTGTGACTGGGTTGGAGAGATGGCTTAGCTGTTAATGTGTTTGTCTGCAAAGCCAAAGGATCCTCTTTGACTCTCCAAGACACACGTAAGCCAGACGCACAAGGGGACTCATGCATCTGGACTTGGTTTGCAGTGGCTGAATGCCCTGGCATACACATTCTCTCTCTCTCTTCCTCTCTCTCAAATAAATAAACCGAATATATTTTAAAATATTGCAATTGTATCATGTTATATTAAATTACCTCTATCCTATCAGAAGATCCTACTCTTTTTAAAAAAAATACTGTATTTTACTTTTAATTATTTGAGAGTGAGAAAGTGGCAGATGAGATGGGTGAAAGATAGATAGAGAATATACACCATAGCTTTTAGCTCTTGCAAATGAACTCCAAATGCCTATGCCATCTTGTACATCTGGGTACTTGTCTGCTGGGGAATTGAACCTGGGTCTTTAGTTTTCACAGACAAGTGCCTTAACCAATAAGTTATCTCTCCAGCCCCAGAAGATACTACTCTTATTCAAGTGTCTCTAACTCCTTCAAAACATTTTATGAGTTGTCCAGTTTATTCAAGGTTTCTTCAGGGTTTAAATAACTGGAAGAAAGATAACATTTTGAGATACAAAAAGCCCTAAGACAGATGCTAATAGTCCCCCATATTTTCTAAGGAAAATGATATTGGAATGTGTTTGATTAAGTTTCAAGTAGACATCTTCTCAGGTATGGCAGATTGCTTCCCCAGTCACAGAAACTCAGTCATTCTTAACATCAATAAGAAGAGTTATAACTACATTGGCTGAGGAAAATCCAGATTTAACTATTAGTCAGCCACATATGTTCAAATCCACAGTGTGTTTTTGCATATTACACAGGGTACTCTACATGCTAAAGCTAGACCTGTCACTCACAGAGCCCAAAGTCGCATAAACGCATAAAAAGTTGACACTCCCAAGTCACAAAGGCATAATGGGGTGCCAGGGAGCAAGCTGCTCACCCAAAGCAGGCTCTTGGGGTGATAACTGTGCTTGTTTGGGTCACTGACGGGTGTTGCTTTAGTACACAGGGTGCATGCCCCATCCTCACACCTCTCCTGCTCCCCACAAAGGTAAAGTCATTTTCCATTGACTGATGTAGAGAGCCTCAGCCCTGGCTTATGCGAAGATCAGCGGATGTCCTAAACATATCCCAGTAGTTGTTTCTGTTTCCTTGGGCATTCCAATACCAAAGTAAGAATCCAAAGAGTCATTTCAGATGTGCAATGATGAGTTAAATTCCAACAAGACCCACACACCTACCTGCACTGACTTTCACTGCAAGAGACAGAACACGTGTGAATGTCACAACTTTCTTAAGAAAAACATTGAAACAATAGGCACTTATCAATAACCCCGAAAACATCATTGCTTTCTTTTCTTTTTCAAATGCACAGTAAATGTGAACTTGACACATAGAGAGAATTCCAAGGAGCTGAGAAATGACTCAGTCTGTAGAGAACTTGACATGGAGGCACAAGGACTGTGCTTGGTCCCCCGAACCCGTATTATAAAAAATTCCACATATGGTGGGATATGTGTGTATTCCCTGTACTGGGGAGGCAGAGACAGGTAAATCTCTCAGGCTCAGTACCCAGAAAGTCTAGCCTAAGTGGCAATGTCAAGGCTATAGAGACCCAGTCTCAAAAAGGTGGACAGAGTTCCTGAGGAAAGATGCTTTAGTGAGTCCTTCAAACGCACACACATGTGCATGTACACTAACACACAAGTACATATTCACATACAAATAGAGCCAATTGCGCCATTGTGGAGTGAATCTGCACCAAGACAAGGATATTAAATCATTCCTATGTTTTTAAAAAGACAGAATTACACAGAAGTTAACCTACATGGAGTGTGGCATGAAAGCTGGTAGGAAACTCCAGATTGTTCCCATCCCTGAGTACTATTGACCGTGTGGATGGCAAGCCTCCCTTCCATCGCCAGGCTGTCTTGGTCACATCTACACTTTGTAACTTTCAGTCTTATCTTCTCTTCAGGTTAGAATCAATATTGATGACGAGAACTCGAATATTGAGTACCCTAATGGTAATCCTGTATTTACAGGCCTGCGTATGTACTAAACATGACTTCTACTGGAGAGTTCATGTTTTAGGTAAGAAAGAATACTTCAAACCTAAATATCAGGGTTATATAAGAGTGAGAAGCAACAGAAGCCACAGTGCAGAAACATGACAGGATTTGGCAGGAAGGCAACGAAAGTTACTGGGATAAGACACAGACAGGACAGGGAGAGAGAGACCACCAGGCTCAGGGAGGAGAGTATGGTGCAGCAACAGCTGTGAAACATACATAAAACCAGGAATTGAGAACCGAGTACAGTCATAGTAGAAAGGAAGATAAAAGGCTGTGAGTGGAGAATGAGAAGGTCTGCAGTGAAGATCTTTGAAGTGACGTAGACTAACATCAGTGCTTCTATCTACAGGAGACGATGTCATCAATGCGAAGGCTGAAGCTGTGACAGAAAATAACATCTGCCCAGAGGATGAGGAACTATACCCTGCAAGTTGCTCTGTATGGAATAATTCAGTTAGAGTTTTTGGTAACACGAACTCAACAGTCTCCTCTGGCTCTGGGCCACAAATGTCTCCCATTTTGAGAGGTCTCTTTAACTTTCTGGTGTCTAACTAATAAATAAAATTGGATAAAATAAGCTATGTGGAAAAAAATATTTGCCTAATGTCAGATGTGGTGCCACTTAATGTAATCCCAGCACTTGAGGGTAGAGGAAGGTTTCATGAGTCCTGGGTCATCCTTAGCAACATATTAAGTTGATGCCAGCTCGGGGCTACATGAGAAGCTGCCTCATTAAGCCCACTGGAATGGCTTCAGGGAAGAGGGGAAAGAGAGTATCAACACATAATGTATCCATAAGAAATATGTTGGTAATCATCATCATTATCCTCAATAGCTTAAAATAGGAAAAATACCAAAACAAAAAAATGCAGTTTCTATAACTGCAAAAAGAACTCTCTGCACACTTTCCACAAAGCTTGTTGTTGTACCTGCACAGACATCCAAAGGCTTCCTTAGAACTGGTCTATTACAGAAATTATTTTAGAAGCACTTAGCCTGTAGTGATGAAAGATAGAGGGATGTCAGGAATGACTATCAACATTTCCTATAAATAAAATGACCAGAAACATGACAAACATCTGTCTGCACAGAAACACGAGACTCTAATGGTAGAACTGAGGAAAGGTTCCGTGTTGCTCTACCGCATCTGTTCTACATCCAGCCTCTACTCCCAGCTATCTGAACTCACAGGATCTAGAATGGTTATATTGTGTTCCTTTTCCACTACAAGAACGAGCAGGACTTGGAATTCCTGGTGCATTTGGGCTCATCATCATTTTTTATACACATCCTTGTCTTCCCACTCTAAGGAATGTTCAGAATAGTAGGTAATGAGAGGTGCAAGATGGACATGGGGCCCTGCTGGGAGGTAAAAGTGTCCCACCTTGTTGAGGAGAATCTGGTATCACTTAGTAATATCCTGTATACACATATGCTATCACCAACCTTCCCAACTGCAGGGGATGGGAAGAGATACCACTTCCTTCTATATTTTCTTTCTTTTTTCTTTTTTTGATTTTATAATAGATATATTTTTAAAGGGCAAAACATTTATAGAATTTATATACAAGTCCAACAGTGTTGACATCAACATGTTCTCGCTTCCCGACACTCGCCAGTGTTACCTGAGTCCTCTCAGCAAGGAAGGGGCTATGATAACTTTATTCATATACATTCTTCTTATCTGCAATGTAATCAACAATTTGTTGTGCACAGATTAACTTTTCTGCATCTATATCAGGAATTTCAAATCCAAACTCATCTTCCATGGCCATAATAATCTCCACTTGGTCCAAATTGTCTAAGCCCAGGCCTTTCATGAAATGGGAATTGACCGAGAGCTTTTCGGGGTCAATCTTGTCACAGAGTTTCAAGACATAAAGAACTCGGTCCTTGCTCCCTTCTAACGTCACAGGAGGTACATCACTATACTGGTGGTACAAATGTGTGACCCTCCCTGGTACCCGTGCGAAGGCCACGGGCAAGCGGCGGACACAGATGGAAAGGACACGAGGCGCCATGGCTACGCCGACCCAAGATTCTTCTATGTTTTCCCGGCCAGTACAGTATCATTATGAAAGTCACAGCCCCACTTAATATCTTTGCTTGGAAATAACAGAGGAAGGAGAAGCACATCCATGATGAAGAGGAAAGACAAACTACCAACTCACTAAACCTCAGTGGGAACCAATGTAATTACTATTCTACCCGCAGTTCATGCCACCTCCCTGAGAGACATCTCCAGATGTGAAAAGTCAGAAGCTCCAATACCTGCATTATAGCATTTAGTGATTAGTGACCCCTACTACTGGGCACTGGCACACACTGATGACTCCTCCTTAGCCATCACATATGTATGATGTATGCATGTATGAAGCAGGACAGAAGGTGTCTGGAATCATCAGAGGCAGACCTTTCATCTTTCTCATTGTTCATTCTTATTTCTCTGTTATGTTCTTCCCAACACTAGTGAGACATAAAGATCGATGCAGTGCTCACATTCAGAACTTTACCTGCCTTTTCCTTTCTACATCTCTGTATTTCAATTGCTGTGTCCTGGTCTATATTAAGTCTCTGACCAAGCAGAGAAGAGATTTTTCCACTTCTCAGTGGTCCAAGTTCACTTGACAGGACCAGGTCTATTGCTTGCAGCCTTGATCACTACAAATTTTGACCTTAGTGGCATCTGCTGTGGCAATCCTCAGTGGAGATTTAGTACTGGAAAATCTACCATCAGCTCACAAAAAATTGAGACTCTCTATGTACTTCCTTGTGCTTTTATTCCTCCAAATTCTGCTCATGAGGTCAATCCCATCTGGGTCCCAAGGCTGAAGGTACAATTTGGAAAAGAGATGTTAAGGCAGGAGGTATAATTGGTATGGGTAACGAACCACCTCTATAACTCAAGTCCCCTTGTACATTAATTGAATTAGTTTACTTCTTTGGTGGAATGGTTTTTTTTAGCATTTTAATTTTCAAAATAATGTGTATATCCTAGATATTCACCTCCTATGTTATGTGTAGAGAAAGAAGATTTCTCTCATTCTGTCAGCCGTTTCTTTATATTTTTTGGTGTTATTCACATTATTCATGTTGTTTCCTCTGCTGTAAAGAAGCTTCTCTTTTGTGGCATCCCATCTGTCAATTCTCTGCATTATGTCCTGTGTGTTAGAGTCCTGCTTAGAAATCCTTTCTATTTCCGATTTCATGTGTTTTCTCTATGGTCATCTCAGAAATTTTCATAGTTACAGATCTTACATGAATGCTTTTGATCCATTTTGGATTGATTTTTATACACAGTGGTAGATGAATCTAGTATCATTTCTATTTGTTGAAATCCAACTTTAAATGTAACACTTAAAAGAGACTGTCTTTTCTGCATGGTATACTTTTGACACTCTTGTAAAATATTTTGTGTTTGCAGCTGTGTGGATTTATTCCTTGGTCATCCATTCTACTCCTTTGGTCTGTGGGTGTGTTCTGAGTGTGTGTGTGTCAGTGTCATGCTAATTTCAATGTTACTATGTCTCTGTGGTAGAACTTGAGTCTTTGTTGGCTATGGCTCCGTGTCACAATTTCAGGTGGCTATTGTGATTCTCCTAGCATTGTTCTTTCTACTTAGACTGTCTTTGACTATTCACGTCTTTCATGCTTGTATGTGAATTTTAGGGTTGCCTTTATTTCTGTCAAGAATGTAATAGGAATTTGGACAGGGACTGCCTTGAATACATAAATAGCTCTGGCTAATAGGACTACTTAAAGACCTCAGTTTTGTTAATCCATGTGCATAGGATGTCTTTCTGTCTTGTGTTGTCTTCACAGTCTTTATTCATTGTCGTAAAGTGTACATTGCTAAAGTCTCTCACAGATTAGTTTGGGTTTATCACAGCTATTTTGGGTCATTGTAAGTGGGAATTATTTTCATCCATTTCTCTCTAGCCAACTTCATTATTTGTACATAGTCAGCCAACTGGTTATTGCATTCTGAATTTGAACCCCTCTACTTTGCTGAAAGTTTTATGTTAGAAATCATAGCTAACAAGCTATCTTGGGGATTTTTGTTTAAAGATATGGATTATGTTGTCTGCACATACTAGCACATTGACTTCTTCCTTTCCCATTTGTTTCTCTTTTATTTCTTTGCTCTTCTCATTATTCTATTAGACTTTTAGCTCTGTATTAGTTTTTAAATCTATGCTGCTTCTTGGAATTCTAAGAAAATCCACCCAACTAGCCAAGTCTACCATAGAAAAAGACATGGGAATTAGAAAACATTGCTGGTCCCACACATTTTTGCTTTGCGTAATTGCCCTTATTTATGTGCTGTGTGATTGTGTAGGTATGTACTTGCTTGCGCAAATGAGTGCGCATGTAAACCGAGATTAGAGAAGACCTTGGGATTCCTCCTTTAGTCATTCATTCACTTTATTTCCCTGAAAGAGACTTTGTGAACATGGAACTCCCCATTTTTCTGATTAGTCCAGATGACCCAAAAGACCGAGAAATCATGCTGTTTTGTCTTTTATCAGCCCAGGAGTTATAGACATGTATCTTCATGGTCAGATTGCTATTTTTTTTTAAATTTATTGTATGAAATAGAGAGAATTGAATTGGTTTACCAGGGCCTCTAGCCACTTAAATATAATTCCAAACTTGTGCGTTTCCTTGGGTGCATGTGTCAGCTTTTTGCGTCTGACGTATGTAGGTTCTGGGGAGTCAAACTTGGGTCCTTAGGCTTTGCAGGCAAGCACGTTAACTGCTAAGCCATCTCTATAGTTCCATGCCCAGATTTTCATGTGGGTGCTGGCTATTCAACTCAGGCCCTCCTGCAATGAGAACACGTTGAATATACAATATGCTCATAATTAATAAAAATACTGACTCAGCTAGCTAACAATAATGATAAAATAGAGGCAGCTCATCTTAGTCTGAAATTTCTGAAATTTTGAGCAGAAATAAAGCCTTTCCTCTATTTTTTTTGTCTTGATATTTTGTCACAGTAACCAAAACTGACTAACACAAAAATTTAGTGCCAGAGGTACAATTACTTCTATGAGTATACCTGACAATGAGGTTCAGAATTGGATTACGGGATGAATTTGAATGAGTTTGGAGAAGCAGGCTGGAAAAATTCTGGAACGCCATAAGCAAAGCTCACTGGGCTGTCCTGACGGCAGCTCCAGCCCAGAGCGCTTGTAAGAAAACAGACAAGGAAAGCTGTGCTGTGGAGGTCTCAGCAAGGAAAGTGCAGTCTCTTTGTAGCTGAGGAGACGTGTGTTATCTTGCAGATAACAACTTGTCTACATTTTGACCCTGCGTGGACGGACACTTAACAGAGGCTGAGCTCACAGATCATAGACTAGTTATCTGCTGGAGGAAGCTCAAGGTAGTGGAGTATTCAGGTTATAGTATGGGATTGCTTGCTGCTTTTAGCCAGATTCATGGTAAAAATCAGGAGCAAAGGGAACAATTGAGATAGTTGAAAAACCTCCAGTATAACCAAAAAAGTAGTGTGCATGAATTTGGACCCAATGAAGGCATAGCTGTTGAAGAGTTTAATGCTACCAAAAAGAAGCCATAGGGCTGGACAGATGTCCCAAAGGACATACATACCCTGAAAATGTGAACCTCCCCAAGACCCACCTCTGAGCATTGTTGCACTGAGAATCCCGCTTTTCATTCATGAGCCTTAGGGGAACATGCATATCTAAATCAAACAAAAAACATTAAGTGTTTCACCCACTCTGCAAATATTTATCAAGTATACACCTATGCCATTTCCTGCTTTGGGAGCTTGTCTACATAGAATGGAATCAAAATTTTTCAAACACATCTTAAGTTTATTATCTGGGCCCCAGCGTTGGCTCATAGTTAAGGCATTTGCCTATAAAGCCAAAGGACCTTAGTTTGATTCCACAGGACCCATGTATGTCAGATGCACATGCCTCTGGAGTTTGTTTGCAGTGGCTCAAGGCCCTGGTGTACACATTCTCTCTCTCTCTCCCTCGCTTTCCTCTCTCAAATAAATAAATATAATGATATATTAAGTTCTTAATCTATGTGGGTGTTAGAAATAAAGAGACAATTGTGGGGAAATTGAAATGACAGAAAGTAAGTACTTTGCACAGAGCTAACAAGGGGAAGAGTGAGGATTTGGGCCATGCAGTTTCCCTGGGTGACTAAAGGAACCATGATCCTCATTTCTACCCTGAACTACTACTTCTCCTCTCTCTCTCTCCCTCTCTCTCTCTCCTTCTCAATGCTGGGTGGCATTATTGCAGTCAGCTTCATGTTGCAGGGACAAACACCTGACCAAAAGCAGCTTATAGAAGGGAAGAGTTTATTTCAAGCTTACAAATTCCAGGGGAACATTACAGTGGAGGGTCTTAGTAGTATGAACACGGTTGAATTTTATGGGTATCACTGCTATGTCATCAGGGCAGATACCCAGTTCCCGAACAATGTCAACCACTGCTGTGATTCTTGAAGTTCCTGGGAGGGATGAGGAAAAAAATCTTTCTTCAGACCGTTTTTCTGCTGGGATCAATATATGCCTATGGCATTTAATTTTCCTATTTCCTTTGCACAATGTTCTCCTTTCTTAGCTTGTCTCATGAAATGTGTCCACTCTTTTATGTGCTGGACATTGTCCCCCAGGGCCTGCTATCTCTCCATTTTCAACCTGGTACTTCTGCTACCATGTTTTGGATTCTAATATTACTCTTTGACAGATAGCCCTTCCTCCAGACAACGTCTATACTTACTATTAACATAAAAGTCCCAGTATAAGGTTATTGGATAATCATCACAGAGGCAGCGGGTCTGTGTATAGTTGAAGGTACCTTCGATTGTGACATCACTGATGAGGTGAGCTTTCACCTGGGGTGGGGAAATGACTAAGTGTTAGTCCAGAGAATGGTCAAGGGAAGGAAAGAGACTAAAGAGTGAACTGGAGATAGATCACAGGCCCATACATATCTGCTCTTATCGTGTCATTTTTGGAGCTTGCTGCTGCCAGGCTTTCTGTCCTTGTAGCTTCACTGCATTGCCTGACAGATGTGAGTGTGAGGGTCAGGAGTAGACAGCATGACACAAGTGCGTCCACAGAGCAACGAGACCCATTCTGGAGGCAGGATCACCTTTGACCCCAGCAGGAACTCCAGGGAAATGACCTGCCTGGATTTCTTACACCATGACTCAGTGGGCTGATGGTGTGGCTGATAGAGTGGAAATGCAAGGTTTGTGATAACTGTGACCAACCTCTCTTGGGCTCTCTTTAACTTTGTATCATTTGATGATTAACAATCTCTCTCCCACTTGTCTCAAATTGATGTAGTTAACAGCCAACCTCAACTTCTAAATTAATAAATTAATTCTTCAAGGTCATTGTCTTTTTCCCTCTCCTTTTTTCTCTTTCTTTTTCAACGTGAAAGTTCTTGGTAGCTTAAGACCTCAGATTTTTTGCATATCCATTTAAGTGTCTATGATGTTAAACATAGTGGTTTCTTTTTGGGGAGGGTGGTCTGCTCAGATGATCCTATCAATAGAGCAAAGTAAGTCTAAAAATCGATGGAAAAATATATGAAATAATTTTACCAAGCTTTAACCCCTCCATATATGAAAGTCATTAATGCAACTCAGTCACATTAGCAGTGTATGCGTGATCTTATCACAAGAAGAAAGAAAATGGTTCATATCAATTTGCAGATTCAATTATCTTGAACCATTCATCCTCACCTTAAACATATGGTGGTTGTTCGGGCTACTACTGAAGCAGGTCATGAGTCAGCATCGCACTCTTTTCACCTGAGCAACACAAAACCCACAGACAATGCCTTCATAATGGGACTTCGACATGTGACGCTGTAAACGTATTGGATTTGAGCTCACCCAATGATAGACAAAGATTTCTGTACCACATGGTTATTTTTGGTCAATTTATCATTGCTATTAAATATAGTTATGCAATCAAACACACTTTCTGCATTTAAAGGAAGGTTTGTGACAAGTGTACAGCAGACTTTCTGAGACCAGGAAAATGACCAATGCTTAAGGGTTAACAAAATAGTAAGACTCTCTGAAAAGCAAATGAAACTGATTAGCTAAAACTAACAAAATTTTTAGATTCACAAGATTTTCCATGTTTGGAATTATTGTTCAAGGTGTTCCTTTACTTATACTTGGGAAGATTTTTGAAAGATCATTCTTTTATTATAGGTGTATGATTCTCAAAAACAAATGATTTATGCTTAGTATTCTATGTCAGTTTTTGATTTAAACACAGTTATACTTACTGCTTTTTCAGGGGTGAATAAGTTTCCTTATCTATCACCAATATTATTTATCATTAAATTTTATGCACATTTGACATAATTTCCCTGCATTCCCATCCATCATTAAGGCCAACAAAACAGGAAAATTCAGCAAAATACAATGCTCTAATCCTAAGCTGATCAAAGTCTATTCCTCAGAACACCCTTCTGTGCCCTTGGGCATTTGTTAGAAATCCATATGGAAGCTCTGGAATCTCCCTCCACTACAGGACAGACTGTTCTTAATAAGTCCATATCATGACTTGAGAACCTCTGCTCTATTTCTTAGACTAGGTTTACCTCTGTGAATTACTAAAGCAGGGAAAGAAGGAACATGTATGTGCCTTGTGGGCAGTGGAGGTTGGGATAAGGCTCCAAGTGAATTGTAAGGAGAGTCAAGGGAATGTGAGAGGAAAACATGCTCAAACCAGACATTCATGAGATTAAGAAACAGAACCAAACACCTGTTCCCTCCAGCCCCACCTAACGCATAGAGTTACAGAATTTTCTTCTGAGGACCTCACTCCCAACTCTCATCCCAACCAGTCATCCTCAGGACCTTGAAGGAACTCCTAAGACTTCTCTTCTATATCTTGTCCTTTCTCCTCCTCTATCTTCCTCCCTCCACATGTCTCTTCTTTTTTGTTGTCTTTCTTTGTAGACCTCTGTGGGTCAGTGTTTCTGGATCTGTAATGAGAATACTCACCTACCTGCAAGCTCACGTAATTGCTCTTGTGCTCAGATAGAAAAACATATATGAAGTTGTTTCATTAAGTTTTCTGTGCAATGTTGATGTGAGAGTTGAGATAATTCGCATTTGTATATAAGAAGCCTTAATTCGTCTTGGAATCAGTTCCTCAGGTCTCTCACTTACCACCATACATTCTTTTAGTTCTGTCGCCAGCTGGAGTATCACAGTGACTTCCTCATTTGCGCTTGCTGTTGTTGGGACATCTAAATTGAAAATAATTTCCTTTGGAATCGTTCTAGAAGGAGAAAAGAGGACAAAGATTTTAGATCCCTATGTATGCCAGACTGTGGCACCAATGCTGGCAGGGGCAATGGAGAGAGAGGAAACCAGGGGGATGATATTGATTGAATCACCCACTCAGCAAAAGATTCCCCCAAAATTTGTGCACATAGGTTGATTATGATATCTTGTATTTATTTGTTTTTGTCTAATAAAACAACAGATTTACTGTTTAAAACTAATCATCTTTGTTTTTCACTGACAAATTTTAAGGCAGGAACAAAATTAATCCAGTAGCACAGGTTGTATCTTAATGATATCGTACAGGTTGTTGATGTGATCCACTGAGTGGAATGGGAAGATACAAGTTATTCTCAGGAGAAAACTTCATCTGCACAGAATCATATTAGATCACTAAGCATCTCAGTGCTGCAGTGGAAGAGGTTATGCTATCTTTCTTGAAGATGCACCTTCTTGTTTCCTGGAGAGGGCATAGTATTTATTGAGCTCAAACAGGAATCCAGACATATGTCATTATGGAAAAGGAATGGTTGGATAGGAAGAGGAAATGAAGATGAAGCTAACATTTAACATTTCTCTTTAGGCCGTGAAGGATGGTTGATACCCAGGAGAATTGCGTGCTTTTATGAAGAACATCTTGACTAAGGCCCTCGGGTGTTAGTTGAGAAAGAAGGGAGTTTGGTTCTTCAATCCATATGCTCCATAGCCCCATACTCCTAGGTCAAAACATCAGACGTCATGGAGAAATCATTTTTTTTTTTTTTTTTGCAAACTGCTCTAGAGGTCAATGCACAGGAAAGAGTGTGTGCTCCTCAGTGGCTTCAGAAAGTCCTCCTTGTGAAGGAGTTTACACCTGTTAGAATGCCATGTTTGCTCGAGTAACTAAACTTTCAAGTATCTTGAGCAAAATGGAATTTCTTGCAAGGGAGACTTTCAGGGCGAAAACCAGGAAAGCTCTTGGCAAGCTGGGATGTATAATTATCTCATTTCATTAATTTTTTGAGATATGGTCTTGCTGGTGTCCTGGATGTGCTGGAATTCACTATACAGTCTCAGGGTGGCCTTGAACTTACAGTGATACTCCTACCTCTGCCTCCTGAGTGCTGGGATTAAAGGCTGTGCACTACCACTCCTGGATAGGCATTTATAATGACCTTCATTACAGTTTATTTCAATAACTTTCCTTGTAAGGGAGGAGGAGTGGAATCCAGACCCCATCACGCAGGATTTCTCGTGGTGCTTGCATAAGATGGCCCAATCAGAGAAGTTTCTGCTGGGACAAGACATGTGGCCATGATTCCCAGGGCTCCTTCTGGTTCAGGATCCCGAAAGTCAGCACTTCTGGCCAGCCATGGATGTAGAGAACGTTCTCTGCTTTTCCCATTTATCCTTGCTTCTTCCAGATGTTAGGCACAATTTCTTTCTTTATTCTACTTGCTCTATTTTCCTGATTCCTTAGAACTTGGGCCCTCTGTACGTGAGCTTCCACGTCCCAGTGTGAGTTTGGGCAAGAATTTCTAGTCTCCACATTTGGTTTCAGGATAGGAAGAATTTACTATTTTCCTGCTTGGTTGGATCAACGCAAGACCCCTGCACTGTCAATAGGGCCTCTCTATCTCAGTGTGCTCTGCTAAAGCCACATGAAGATATTGTTGGAAATCACAGACCTATTCACTCCCTCAGAGTGATCAGAGCAGAAATTTAAACAATACTGTGTCAGGGTTACAGTAGGTTAGTACCTAAGTGCAGTCCAATTATTAATGACAAATTCATTTACACTAGAAGTCCTATATTCTTCCAACAAGCATAACAGTGCAAAAGAAATGAAAGGGGAACTTAGGGACTTCCTAAGAGAAAAAGGTCTATGAGAGCTCCCAGGCATAGAGCACTGGGAAGTTTACAGATCCACAGAAAGGGATGTACAGATTTCCAGGTTAGGAGACAGTTCCTCTCTATGCATTTCCTACTGGGAGTAGAAGGGCTTGACTCACGTATTGTGCCTGAGCTTTGATAATTTCCAGCTGGAGACATAGGACTAGGAGAAGGGTGGCAGTACTGGTCCTGAGAAGGAGTGACAGGGGACACATGGTGCAGGAAACAGAAGGTGATCTCCTTGAGAGTAGTGTCCCCAGAGCCCAGTGCATGTCTTATATGCAGATCAAAAAAGCAATGAAGGTCCAGGTGGGGCCATGAAGTGAATCACCAATCATTCTCCGTGCTCGTGATCTTTCCTTGTTGGCCTGATTTTTTTCTCCCATGGATAAAGAATCAACATTGAATTAGATTGCTGTAATCCTGGAGTGCCTTCCCTTCCTTATTTTCTCAGTGTCAGAGCTCTACTCTAAGTGTCCTTTCTTTGGCTGATACGTCTGTTTTCCTTTCTCCTTAGTACACACCTTGCATTATGACTGTTCTGCTGCGTGTCACCTTACCTTCTCCCACAGCGCCCTTGATCCAAGCAGGCAAGGAACCAGCCATGGTTGGCAGAATTCAGGCTCTAGTTGTACAGCACATTTGCTAACCATATTGTACTTAGTTCAAGAAGAGTTGGTATTCTAAACGTTTCTTGTGCACAATTTGGCTCATGCATCTGGAGTTCATTTGAAGTGGCTAGAGAACCTGGCATGCCCATTTTTTTCTCTCTTTCTCCTCGTTTCTCTCTGTCCCTCTCTACTTGCAAATAAGAAATAAGAAAATAATTTTTTGAAAGATTTCTTTGGGGGTGGTGGAGATATAGCTTAGTGGTTAGTTACCTGCCTATGAAGCCTAAGGACCCCAGTTTGAGGCTCAATTCCCTAGGACCCATGTAAGCCAGATGCACAATTTGGCACATGCATCTGGAGTTCGTTTGCAGTGGCTGCAGACCATGGTGCGCCTGTTCTCTCTCCATCTGCCTCTTTCTCTATATCTCTCTCAAGTAAATAAGTAAATATCTTGGCATGGTGGTGCATGCCTTTAATCCCAGCACTTGGGAGGGATAGGAAGGAGGACTGCTTTGTGTTAGAGGACACCCTGAGACTACATAGTGAAGTCCAGGACAGCCTGGGCTAGTGTGAGACCCTACCTCAAAAAAAGGTGACTTGGAGTCCTGGGATAATCAGGATTTCCCACAGATCAGCATGTATTACATAGTATGAAAACTCGGAAAGAATTGGCATGTTTTGGAAGATGGAAATGTGTGGCCCTATTTCCTGGTGACATGACAATATTTGTAAGTGAGTCTTTCTGAACTTCAGTGTTAACAGTAAATCCCAGAGATGCCCGAGCCTGGCTCCAATGTCTCCAATGTAGGATAATGTGTTAATTCTAAACAATTCCTGTACATGGTAGCATCCCTGAATCAGACCTGTTGCCACTAAAAAGTTAAAGTGTGTGTGTGTGTGTGTGTGTGCATGCATGTGAATGTCTAAGAAATATAAAATTATCAGTCCTCAGAAAATAATATACTTTTGTTAAAAAATTTTAATGTTTTTTGTCAAATTTAGACACATATTTCAGTCTTAATTCACCCCCATTTTTCTCTTCCCTCCTGGCTTAGAACTCACAAACTACCCACACTGGCTTGTCAGTGAGCTCTAGGGATCCTCCTGACTCTGCCTCTCAGCAGTGAGATTAATGGTGTGTTTCATAACATTTTGTTTGTTTATTTTTATGGGGTTTTGAGGATTGAATTTGGGTGTTCTTTCTCATGAGGTAAACATTTTACTGATCACTTCGATATTATTTGAGTACTTATCTTGAGTTTCAATTTTGAAAGAAGAAGACAGAGTGTGGAAAACTCCCTCTGAGAGCCGAATACAAATCACACTCTGCAGATGTCCTGGTACAGTAATTCCTCCTCATGGAGAGACTCGCTGTTGCTGACCTAGTGCTGTGCTATTTGTCATTACTAAATTCAATCTCTTCTTTAACCTAGCAATTAATGATTGTGAGATTTGGTTTTATTTCTTTCTGTTGCTAAACAGGAGTCCTGGAAGATCTGCTGGGCCATGAGATTGACACTCATAAAGATAGGAGCTGTCTATGGATGTTGCTATAGACAGCACTGAGAACTTAAGTCTAAGTTTGTTGTACTTTCCTTATAGTTACTGGCACCAAACACCTGACCAGAAGCACCACATAGAGTAAGTGTTTTCAGCTTACAGTTTCGATGGGAAGTGTCATCAGCAGGAAGTTGGATCACTTCAGCGAAGCTCAGCAGGAACTGGCTGGAGTAAGCTGGCTGCTATTACACAGTAAAACTGGACTGCTCAACTCCATGGGTGCTCTCAACAGCTCACCTCCTCCTGCAACGCTCTAACTCTCAAAGGCTCCACTGCTCCCCCAAACTGATACCGGCATTGGACCAAGTACCCAAAACACATGAGGCTATGGGAGACATTTTCATTCAAAGCAGCACAACGCTTATTCTATCAACCTTCCTCTATGATTCCCTACGCAGTACGTGAGAAGTTCTGGTAGTTGGTGCTATCATTTTATTTGATCCTGTAAACTGTGAAATTTCCTCCCAGATTTCCTCTGTGTATTGTTCACTTACAAGCTCTTGTGATGCATTATAGTTTTTTGCTACCATGGTCTGGTAAGATACATAATATTATCTTAAATCTTTGTGTTTGTTAATGTGATATGTTTTAGAGAAGCTTTTACATACCATCAGGAGAATGCATAATCCTTATTACAGAATGATATATTTTGTAAAATTCTGAATATTCTGCAAATATCTGTTAAATCTTGGTAGATCTTGGTTGATCTGTGGTAGAATTGATCTCTAAAATTTTGTGCTATTTTCTCTTTAACTAAAGTTTTGGTTTGAAAGGAGCTGTCAAACTATGAAATATGAGAGTAGGGTAGTGAAGTCACCTAGTCACCTACTATTATTGTGCCACACTAATAGCACATTTTATGGCATTTTTACATAATCAGGTCTCAGTCTAACCTAGGCTGATCTAATATATTCTCAGGGGAGCCTCACACACATAGCAATCCTACTTCCTTTGCCACCCAAGTGCTGTGATTAAAGCCATACACCACCACACCTGGATATAGTTTTCTTTGTATTTGTCTTGCCAGCCTTTAGGAGCTTCAGACCCTCCAGTACACCTCTTTGGGAACCATTGTTATAGAACAAGCTGACCCCTTTATCACAGTGTGCCCCAAGGGATAGACCTAAAACTAGCAGTTCAGTGGAATTTTTTTCTTGAAAATTTAGCTTACACAAGCCAGGAAGTAGAGCTTCTGACTTACAGGGAAATTTGGAAAATTAAAGGTACAGAAGAAAATAAGTTATGACTAGGTAAAGGTATAGTGTAATCCTGGGGAAATATCTGTCAGAGCATGGGTAATAATCAAACACCACAGGGATATATCACTTTGGCATACATGCTAATTTCCCATAAACACTGGCTGACGTTTGCTTGGATTTTGAATTGTCTGTTTCCCATTTAACCCTTGAAGGATACCAGGTATCTCTCAACATCCTTCATTGGTGGACTAGAAAAATTCAGATAATAGCTGATGTAATATGTTTGGAACATGCATAAATGCAGGGACTAGTGGACATAGAAAGATACTGCCCTGAACCTTAGTGTTTTTTACTCTACTTCTGTAACTTCAGTCTTGGAGAATGTCTGCATGAGTTTTAGCATTTCAGTCACCTCTTGTGTGTGGAATCAAGCATACATGTTTCCTTTCTGTTTTATTTCAGATTAATCCTTTTAAAAAATGGTAGAATTTCCTAGTTGAAAGGATGAATAATTTTCCAAAGTGATATTAAGATCCAAACTAGAGCACTTGAATATCAGACAGTCCTCAGAACACTGCATTAACCAGATCCACAAAGCAAGATGAAGCATACTCTTGTATGTGTCCACAGCAAATATACACACAGTGCAGATGCTAAAGGTTTGCCAAGCCAGAGGTGCTCACAGGTAAGTGGCGTGGGGCCTTGCATTTTTTTTGCAACCCATAATTTAAAAGATTTGCATAGTGGTAAAGGGGTGTTGAATTTTGGAGAAAGGGATTCTGACACTTGGGAATGACATATGTATTTATTCTAATAAGTAGCTACAAAAAGATGCTGATTTTGGATGAGATTCAGACCACAGGAAAGGTGGTAGTGCTCTGCAGAAACTATGACCTTCGGCATAATCAGCTTTGTATGTTTATATATCACCTGGTCAGTCCTAATAAACTATAGGCTAACATGATAGGTATGATACTCACCAGAGATTGGTAAAACAAGCAAAGGGGTAAACTTTTGACGACCAGCATTCTTGAACAATGCCCCAGCTCTATCACAGAAGTATGTTCCAAAACAGAAGTGTATTGCAAGTCCATGGGCTCTAAAAGACTCAATATCCAACACCACGAGGTACAAGGGGCTGTGAAGTCAGAAATGCTTGTTATGAATTGCACTGGCAGACCCAAACTCTATGAATTTGTGTTTGTGGAACAGTAATTGTTCATACAGTAGAAACCGTTTAGTGGATATTAAACCCAACCTGATCAAGGGGACTTGAGTTATAGAGGTGGTTCATTACCCATACCAATTATACCTCCTGCCTTAACATCTCTTTTCCAAATTGTACCTTCAGCCTTGGGACCCAGATGGGATTGACCTCATGAGCAGAATTTGGAGGAATAAAAGCACAAGGAAGTCCATAGATAGTCTCAATTTGTTGTGAGCTGATGGTAGATTTTCCAATACTAAATCTCCACTGAGGATTGCCACAGCAGATGCCGCTAAGGTCAAAATTTGTAGTGATCAAGGCTGCAAGCAATAGATCTGGTCCTGTCTAGTGAACTTGGACCATTGAGAAGTGGAAAAATCTCTTCTCTGCTTGGTCAGAGACTTAATATAGACCAGGACACAGCAATTGAAATACAGAGATGTAGAAAGGAAAAGGCAGGTAAAGTTCTGAATGTGAACACTGCATCGATCTTTATGTCTCATTAGTGTTGGGAAGAATGTAACAGAGAAATAAGAATGAACAATGAGAAAGATGAAAGGTCTGCCTCTGATGATTCTAGACACCTTCTGTCCTACTTCATACATACATACATACACCATACATATGTGGTGGCTAAGGAGGTGTCATCAGTGTGTGCCAGTGCCCAGTAGTAGGGGTCACTAATCACTAAATGGTGTAATGCAGGTATTGGAGCTTCTGACTTTTCACATCTACAGATTAATGCCAGCTTCACAACATGGCACCGTCTCTCAGGGAGGTGGCATGAACTGCGGGTAGAATAGTAATTACGTTGGTTCCCACTGAGGTTTAGTGAGTTGGTAGTTTGTCTTTCCTCTTCATCACGGATGTGCTTCTCCTTCCTCTGTTATTTCCAAGCAAAGATATTAAGTGGGGCTGTGCCTTTCATATTGACGCTGTACTGGCCGGGAAAACATAGAAGAATCTCGGGGCGGTGTAGCCATGGCGCCTCTTGTCCTTTCCATCTGTGTCCGCCGCTTGCCCGTGGCCTTCGCACGAGTACCAGGGAGGGTCACACATTTGTACCACCAGTATAGTGATGTACCTCCTGTGACGTTAGAAGGGAGCAAGGACCGAGTTCTTTATGTCTTGAAACTCTGTGACAAGATTAACCCCGAAAAGCTCTCGGTCAATTCCCATTTCATGAAAGACCTGGGCTTAGACAGTTTGGACCAAGTGGAGATTATTATGGCCATGGAAGATGAGTTTGGATTTGAAATTCCTGATATAGATGCAGAAAAGTTAATCTGTGCACAAGAAATTGTAGACTATATTGCAGATAAGAAGGATGTATATGAATAAAGTTATCATAGCCCCTTCCTTGCTGAGAGGACTCAGGTAACACTGGCGAGTGTCTGGAAGCGAGAACATGTTGATGTCAACACTGTTGGACTTGTATTTAAATTGTCTAAATGTTTTGCCCTTTAAAAATAAATCTATTATAAAATAAAAAATAAATAGAAAGGAAAGAAATTATAGAGGGAAGTGGTATCTCTTCCCATCCCCTGCAGTTGGGAAGGTTGGTGATATTGTATGTGTATACAGGATATGACTAAGTGATACCAGATTCTCCTCAACAAGGTGGGTCACTTTTACCCCCCAGCAGGGACCCATGTTAATCTCGCACCTCACATTACCTACTATTCTGAGCTCTCCTTAGAGTGGGAAAGACAAGGATGTGTATAACAAATGATGATGAGCCCAAATGCACCAGGAATTCCAAGTCCTGCTCGTTCTTGTAGTGGAAAAGGAACACAATGTAACCATTCTCGATCCTGTGAGTTCAGATAGCTGGGAGTAGAGGCTGGATGTAGAACAGATGCAGTAGAGCAACACGGCACCTTTCCTCAGTTCTACCTTTAGTGTCTCATGGTTCTGTGGAGACGGTTGTTTATCATATTTCTGGGCATTTTATTTTATAGGAAATGTTGAGAGTCATTCCTGACATCCCCTATCTTTAGTCACTAGAGGCCAAGTGCTTTTAAAATAATTTCTGTAATAGACCAGTTATAAGGAAATTTTGGAGGTCTGTGCAGGTACAACAACAAGCTTTGTGGAAAGTGTGCAGAGAGTTGTTTTTGCAGTTATAGAAACCACATTTTTTTCTTTTGGTACTTTTCTATTTAAAGATATTGAGGATAATGATGATGATTACCAACATATTTCTTATGGATACATTATGTGTTGATACTCTCTTTCCCCTCTTCCCTGAAGCCATTCCAGTGGGCTTAATGAGGCAGCTTCTCATGTAGCCCCGAGCTGGCATCAACTCAATATGTTGCTAAGGATGACCCAGGACTCATGAAACTCTTTCCTCTACCCTCAAGTGCTGGGATTACAGTAAGTGGCACCACATCTGACATTAGGCAAATATTTTTTTCCACATAGCTTATTTTATCCAATTTTATTTATTAGTTAGACACCAGAAAGTTAAAGAGACCTCTCAAAATGGGAGATATTTGTGGCCCAGAGCCAGAGGAGACTGTTGAGTTCGTGTTACCCAAAACTCTAACTGAATTATTCCATACAGAGCCATTTGCAGGGTACAGTTCCTCATCCTCTGGGCAGATGTTATTTTCTGTCACAGCTTCAGCCTTCGCATTGATGACATCGTCTCCTGTAGATAGAAGCACTGATGTTAGTCTACGTCACTTCAAAGATCTTCACTGCAGACCTTCTCATGCTCCACTCACGGCCTTTTATCTTCCTTTCTACTATGACTGTACTCGGTTCTCAATTCCTGGTTTTATGTACGTTTCACAGCTGTTGCTCACCATACTCTCCTCCCGAGCCTGGTGGTCTCTCTCTCCCTGTCCTGTCTGTGTCTTATCCCAGTAACTTTCTTTGCTTCCTGCCAAATCCTGTCATGTTTCTGCACTGTGGCTTCTGTTGGCTTCTCCTTCTTATATAACCCTGATATTTAGGTTTGAAGTATTCTTTCTTACCTAAAACATGAATTCTCCAGTAGAAGTCATGTTTAGTACATACGCAGGCCGTAAATACAGGATTACCATTAGGGTACTCAATATTCGAGTTCTCGTCATCAATATTGATTCTAACCTGAAGAGAAGATAAGACTGAAAATTACAAAGTGTAGATGTGACCAAGACAGCCTGGCGATGGAAGGGAGGCTTGCCATCCACACGGTCAATAGTACTCAGGGATGGGAACAATCTGGAGTTTCCTACCAGCTTTCATGCCACACTCCATGTAGGTTAACTTCTGTGTAATTCTGTCTTTTTAAAAACATAGGAATGATTTAATATCCTTGTCTTGGTGCAGATTCACTCCACAATGGCGCAATTGACTCTATTTGTATGTGACTATGTACTTGTGTGTTAGTGTACATGCACATGTGTGTGCGTTTGAAGGACTCACTAAAGCATCTTTCCTCAGGAACTCTGTCCACCTTTTTGAGACTGGGTCTCTATAGCCTTGACATTGCCACTTAGGCTAGACTTTCTGGGTACTGAGCCTGAGAGATTTACCTGTCTCTGCCTCCCCAGTACTGGGAATACACACATGTCCCACCATATGTGGAATTTTTTATAATACGGGTTCGGGGGACCAAGCACAGTCCTTGTGCCTCCATGTCAAGTTCTCTACAGACTGAGTCATTTCTCAGCTCCTTGGAATTCTCTTTATGTGTCAAGTTCACATTTACTGTGCATTCGAAAAAGAAAAGAAAGCAATGATGTTTTCCTGGTTATTGATAAGTGCCTATTGTTTCAATGTTTTTCTTAAGAAAGTTGTGACATTCACACGTGTTCTGTCTCTTGCAGTGAAAGTCAGTGCAGGTAGGTGTGTGGGTCTTGTTGGAATTTAACTCATCATTGCACATCTGAAATGACTCTTTGGATTCTTACCTTAGTATTGGAATGCCCAAGGAAACAGAAACAACTACTGGGATATGTTTAGGACATCCGCTGATCTTCATATAAGCCAGGGCTGAGGCTCCCTACATCAGTCAATGGAAAATGACTTTACCTTTGTGGGGAGCAGGAGAGGTGTGAGGATGGGGCATGCACTCTGTGTAGTAAAGCAACACCCGTCAGTGACCCAAACAAGCACAGTTATCACCCCAAGAGCCTGCTTTGGGTGAGCAGCTTGCTCCCTGGCACCCCTTTTTGCCTTTGGTACTAGTGAGTGTCCACTTTTTATGAGTTTATGAGCCTTTATGTTCTGTGAGTGACAAGCCCAGCTTTAGCATGTAGAGTACCCTGTGTAATATGCAGAAACACACTGTGGATTTGAACATATGTGGCTGACTCATAGTTAAATCTGGATTTTCCTAAGCCAATGTAGTTATTACTCCTCTTATTGATGTTAAGACTAACTGAGTTTCTGTGACTGGGGAAGCAATCTGCTATACCTTAGAAGATGTCTACTTGAAACTTAATCAAAAACATTCCAATATCATTTTACTTAAAAAATGTTGGGAACTATTAGGAGCTGTCTTAGGGCTTTTAATATCTCAAAATATTATCTTTGTTCTTGTTGTTTAAACCCTGAAGCAACCTTGATTAAACTGGGCAACTCCTCAAAGACTGAGGTGTGTTTTGTAGGGGTTAGAGACACTTGAATATCTTCTAGGGCTGGATAGATAACTTATTGGTTAAGGCACATGTCTGTGAAGACTAAAGACCCAGGTTCAATTCCCCAGCAGACAAGTACCCAGATGGACATGACTGCATATGCATTTGGAGTTCATTTACAAGAGAAATGGCTATGGTGTATATTCTCTATCTATCTTTCCCCCATCTCATCTTCTGCTTTCTCACTCTCAAATAATTAAAAGTAAACTACAGTATTTTTTTTTAAAAAGAGTAGGATCTTCTGACAGGATACAGGTAATTTAATATAATATAGTATGATATAATTGCAATATTTCTTAAATGTATTCTATTTATTTATTTGAGAGAGAGATAAAGAGAGAGAGAGAGAGAGAGAGAGAGAGAGAGAGAGAGAGAGAGAGAATGGGTATGCCAGGGCCTCAAACCACTGCAAACAAAGTCCAGATTCTTGCGTCCCCTTCTACATCTGGCTTATGTGAGTCCCGGAGAGTCAAACTGGATCCTTTGGCTTTGCAGGCAAACACTTTAACTGCCTGCCATCTCTCCAGCCCAGATATTTTTTAAATGAGAGTAGACAATGACAGTGTGCCAGTGCTTATCTGATAGCCAGTCTCTGACTTTGGAAATGAATCAAAATTACAGCACTTTTGTACTTCTTATGCATGTCACAGTCCATAGAGGTATGTCTTGTTTACCTCATCACTGCATGGACTTGTGGCAGGGACAGGGGAGGAAGTTCG
The DNA here is from genome assembly GCA_036346955.1 of Dipus sagitta. Lineage (NCBI taxonomy): Eukaryota > Metazoa > Chordata > Mammalia > Rodentia > Dipodidae > Dipus > Dipus sagitta. The sequence continues at coordinate 104,407,480 of CM070780.1, read as the reverse complement.
ATCATAATTTCCATAGGACTTTCTGATTGCTATAACTCAGTCTTATTTATCTTTATTTCATCTCCATTTTCATTGTTTTTCTCTTCCCTGCTCTTTTCTTCTTCCCTACTCTTCCATTTTTTTACTCTTGTGAATTGAAGATTTCTAGCCCACATTGGAAAGCATTAACTTCTTTCATAACTCCTTTTGTACAATATTAAAATAGAATTCATAATACATATATTTCAAACAAGTTTTCTCTGAATTTCAAGTAACTCTGCTATACAAAGGCACTTATGGGGTAGCATTTGATATAATGGTAATATGTACAAAATTATATCTATGAAGTCCTTATCTTTATATTTCTCTTCTTCTTCTCTTTCAACCCTAACTCCCAATTCCTCACTTACCACCATGCAACTCTCCACATTGTTTTGCACTGTGACTCTTGCTAAATATTTATTTTCATTTTCCAATTTAGAAAGTTCCATACTCAAGGAAATTGGATCTGTCCTGTAATGACAAAGGAAGCAGAAGCACAAAGTCACATGGAAGTCCAGGACTGAGGTGTGCTGACAGGGAGGGGCCGAAAGCTCAGTGGAGGCCAAGTATGGGGAGATGCTGGAAGTTCATCGCATTTCCCTGGACATGACTCCACTGTAGTGTCAGGCATTTAACCAATAGGATAGTGCATGGAGTGCAAAACAAATAGTCCATATCACCTAATGAGTGCAGGGTCAGGGCAGGGAGTACAAATTTTTCTTCATTAAGGGTTACCAATGAATTCCCCATAGTGGTGTGCGGGGAAAGAGTTGTTTGCTCCCACAGTCTACTTCAACTCCTGGTATACTCTCCATATTTTTCGTATAGAATCATCTTGAATTAACCAATACTCCTTGCTTTATAATAGCACACTAGTAGAAGGACAGGATGCCTTGGAATATCATATAATTATCATACTAAAGAGCCTAAGTTTAATATAATGATTGACTTAGCTCACTAAACCTAGCTGTTTGAACTATTTTTCTACAGGCTTAAACAGAGGGCCACCCCAATGTCTACTTAGTCAATCAACTAGTTGATTCCCAGCTCATGTTCATGTGGTAACCCTCTATATCTCTCTTTCCTCTCTGCTTGTCTTACAGAACTAACCACGCTTTGTCAGTGCCATTTCTTCATCCAAACCTCTAAGGACTTGTTACTATATCTTGGTACTTCTTTCCCCTTTGTGCTACTAGGGGACTCATGTCTGAATTCTCTCTATCATTCATTTCTTTCTTGTGGTCAAATGAACTGATCTCAGGAGTATAAGGTGAATCAGTTGCCAAGAGCACTTGCTGTACAACATGAAGGCTTGAGAGGGCCAGAGTTTGATCCCTAGCCCCCATGTAATATGTCACCAATGTCACCCATGCTATCAACCCAGTTCTAGGGTAGAGATTGAGACTGGAAAATTACAGAGGCTTGCTACTCAGCCAGTGTTATTGAAAAAAATAAAAGGAAACTTCAGGTTCAGTGAGAAATTCTGTCTCATAGAAACAAACTGGAAGGGAAACAGAAGACACCAATTTTTCTCCTCTGGCCTCTGCTTGCATACTCTCAGAGTGGGTTCATTTGCACACATATGTGCATGCAGTATACATACGCATGCCTCACACAGCACACCATTCATACTACACAGTATCATATCTGCCTTCAATTGCTTTCTCCCTCTTGACTTGGATTCTTCCATTGTTTGTACCTTTGCTGCAGATAGTTATCGACTTAGAGTTCAGATTTACGCTTTAGAGGCATTCTATAATGGAAGAAGTACAGAAACACATGTAGTGAATAATCATTTGAACACAGACACACACACACACACACACACACAGACACACACACAATTTGTTTAGAAACCCTACTCGATGATTGTTAGAATAATCTAACAGGATTTGGGATTAAAGACCCCCAAAGAACTCTGAATATAGAAAATGTGATAAGAAGAGCCACAAACAGTGAGGATGTCTTGGATGTGCCCCTGGTGAATACAACCATAATATTTTGGAGCATGGTGTGGGTTCCTGGGTTGTTGGAAGGGCCATCCCAGAAATATGTCCTATGGGGGGTGAAAGGGGATCTTACCCATAATCCTGACCCAGACAAGTCTCCAGCAATAGGCAGACAACCAGAAACAGTGCCCATATGTGCGGCTTGTAGAGAAGTTGAAGAGCAAACATGCTATAGGAGTTGGTGCTCATGAACACTGTGAACAAAGAGTGGACTCCTTCCTTTTATCTGCAGCAAAAGGATATTGGAGCAAGTGCACAGGTCCCTTTAAGAGAAATCATCACACTTTGGACTCACGCCCACTGTCACCTTGTTTGTTTTTTGGTGAGCAAGGTCAGCATTCAGCTGGAATTTTAGATTAGTGTTCAGTTGGAGAGAAATAAAGTTTTGTTTGTTCATATAGATTATAAAGGTCTTGGATTATTAGGGTACATTTCCCTGATGGCTAGGGTGTTGAACACTTTTTCAAATATTTGTTGATAATTTGTATTTCTTCTTTTGAGAACTGTGCATTAATTTAATTAGCTTACTTCTTTGGTGGAATGATTTTTTTATAATTTCCATTTTGAAGTTAATGTATCCTAGATATTCATCTCCTATGTAATGTGTATAGAAAAAAGATTTTCCTCATTCTGTAGGCCGTTTCTTCATATCGTCTGGTGTTATTCATGTTGTTTCCTCTGGCTTACATCGTTTCTCTTTTGTGGCATCCCATCTGACAACTCTCTGCATTATGTCCTGTGCTGTTAGCATCCTGCTTAGAAGTCCTTTCTATTTCTGATTTGATGTGTTTCCTCTATGTTTATCTCAGAAATTTTCATAGTTACAGATCTGGAATGAAGGCCTTTGATCCATTTTGGATTGATTTTTATACACAGTTACATATGAATCTAGTATATCTATTTGTAAAAACCCGCCTTTAAATGTACCACTTAAAAGAGACTGTCTTTTCTCCACGGTATAGTTTTGACACCCTTGTAAAATATTTTGTCGTTGCAGCTGTGTGGATTTATTCCTTGGTCATCCATTCTACTCCGTTGGTCTGTGGGTCTGTTCTGAGTGTGTGGTGTCAGTGTCATGCTGATTTCAATTTTACTATGACTCTGTGATAGAACTTGAGTTTTTGTTGCTATGGCTCAATGTCACAATTTCAGGTGGCTATTGTGATTCTCCAAGCGTTATTCTTTCTACTCCAACTTTCTTTGACTATTCTGTGTCTTTCATGCTTGCATGTGAATTTAGGTTTGCTTTTATTTCTGTCAAGAATGTAATTGCAGTTTGGACAGGGACTGCATTGCAAACAGAAATGGCTCTGGCTAATGGAATCACCTTAACGACCTCAGTTTTGTTAATCCATGTACGTAGGACGTCTTTCTGACTTGTATTGTCTTCACAGCCCTTATTTATTGTTGTAGAGTGTGCATTGCTAAAGTTTCTCACTGATTAGTTTGGGTTTATCACAGCTATTTTGGGTTGTTGTAAGTGGGAATTATTTTCATCCAGTTCTTTCTAGCCAACTTCATTATTTGTACATAGTCAGCCAACTGACTATTTCATGCTGATTTTGAACTCCTCTATTTTGCTGAAAGTTTTATTTTAGAAATCATAGGTAACAGCTATCTTGTGGATTTTTGTTTAAAAATATGGATTATGTTTTCTGCAAATACTAGCACATTCACTTTACATTCCTGTTTATTTCTCTTTTATTTCTTTCCCTTTCTAATTACTCCTCTTTGAATTTCAGTTCTGTATTAGTTATCATATCGTTCCTGCTTCTTAGAATTCTAAGAAAATCCACCCAACGAGCCATGTCTACCACAGAAAAAGACATGGGAATTAAAACACATTGCTGTTCCTACATATTTTTGCTTTTGATAATTGCCTTTATTTATGTGGTGTGTGATTCTGTGGGTATGTACTTGCATGTGCAAATGATTGTGCATGTAAACGAAGGTCAGAGAAGACCTTTGCTTTGCTCCTATAATCATTCCTTCATTTTATTTCCCTGAAAGAGACTTGCTGAAATGGAACTCCCCATTTTTCTGATTGGAGCAGATGACCCAAACGACCCAGAAATTATTGCTGCTTTGTCTTTAGTCAGCCCAGGGGATATAGAAATGTATCTTCATGGCCAGATTTTTATTTTTTTTTACAATTTCTTTTATGAAATAGAGAGAGAGAATTGGTTTGCCAGGGCCTCTGGACACATAAATATAATTACAAACCTGTGTGCATGCTTGGGTGCATGTGTCTGCTTTTTGCGTCTGACTTATGTAGGTTCTGGACAGTCTAACTTGGGTCCTTAGGCTTTGCAGGCAAGCTACTTAAGTGCAAAACCATCTCTACAGTTCCATGCCCAGATTTTCATGTGGGTGCCGGGTATTCAACTCAGGCCCTCCTGCTTGGACAGCAACACTCATGCCTGCTGAGCCATCTCCCTATGCCCAGGTTGTTCTTTTGTTCCTGGTTGGTACTCCAATTTTTTTCAAGTAGAGAGGAAGGCACATGTGGCGGCCTGGTCTAATGTGACCAGAGTGAGTCATAGAGTCTTGACTTAAGCTGAGTACAGAACAGTCATATGTTGGGCAGAATGTTCAGTGTGTCTGGGGTGGCCTCAAAGTCTTTGGAACGAAATGTCCACTAGCAAAATTCTTTCTTTGTACTGCCTAGAACTAAGGGAAGCAGTCCATGTTCCTGCTCTTTTTCTCCAACAGTCATTTGTTCTAATTTTCAGGGTATGTATGTTCTTAAACCTCCATTTTTGTGAGAACATCCAGAACTCTTTTGTGTTCCTGCATGATGCCTGACTGCCAACGACCCTGAGTGTACTGCCAAGGACATTTTTTCTTAGCATCACAAAGGCCCCAGGAGAGGATACGACATGATTTTTGTTAAAGTCATGGGTTTACAAAGGCTTGCACAAAACATGAGATAAACACCAGGGAACAAGATATGGGAGAGGCATTTACCAACAATGAAGTGATTGGGTCCAGACTAGGTCCTGACTTCGATGTCGTGCATCACGATGAGCGTGGGTTTTGCTCCTTTCTCACGTAATTCTCATGGTTGTGAAGTCGGTCATGAAGGTTTTAGAGGGAGAGATGTCTGTTTCTCTGCATTCAAAACCAGGCCTTATCTTGGGCGCTGCCATTCTTCAGAGCTAAGGCTAAAATGAGAACTTTTCAAGCATTGACACCCTCTCCGTTCACACCATGATCACATACCCTAACCAGAAATGCGTGTCTGGACATAGCAAAACCCCTTGGTTTGGCTTTCTATTAGTGTCTGCTGGTCATTTACCATCACCTAACCTACTCCACCCAGTCACTCTCCCTTTGATAGCTGTGGTCGATTCCTCTGAAAATCTTCCACAATACAAAACAGACTTTATGTTGCCTTACAGAGAAAAACATGCTTCCTGTGCACATTAAGAAATATCCAGCCACAGACAGTGCCAATGAAATAAGAAGTTTCCTAAATGAATAGAAAAGAAGGACTTACAAATGTCAGCAGGACAGCTGCTTCCCCAGATCAACTCTGTCATTTTTCTGAAATCTGAGGATGGTGTTGGTATTAGTGGTGGTGAGCACAGTCTGGGTGCTTTCTTGTGATGAAGACTGTGGGCATGTGGATGTTCTCACTTTCCCTCAATAGCAGGAAAGTTCCGTCTATGTGCTGTCCAGTACCGTAGAAACATGTAGCCAGTGAGTTTAGAATATAAGCAAGTGTGACTCATCTTACTCAAAACACCCCAATGACTTAGTATGAATCATATAATATGAAACATATCATCAGTCCTTCAGCTTAAGTTTTTTTTTTTATTTTGTGTTGGCTTATAGTTACGGTATTTGCCTGTAAAGCCAAAGGACCTTAGTGTGATTCCTCAGGACCCATGTATGTCAGTTGCACATGCTTGTGGATTTCATTTGCAGTGGCTGAAGGCCCTGGTATACACATTCTCGCCTTCTCTCCCACTCTTTCCTCTCTCAAATAAATAAATAAAATGATATATTATGTTCTTAACCTACGTGGGTGTTAGAAATAAACAGGTAATTGTGTGGAAATTGAAATGACAGAAAGTGAGTACTTTGTACAGAGCTAACAAGGGGAACAGTGAAGATTTGAGCCATACAGTTAGCCTGGCTGACAAAAGGAACTATGATCCTCATTTCTACCCTGTACTACTACTTCTCCTCTCTCTCTCCCTCTCTCTCTCTCTCTTTCTCTTCAACAGCCTCATTTGGGAATCTGTAGGATTTTTCACCATCACCTAATAGTATTTAAAAATTTCAAACTTTGGGAAATTAATTGTTCATATCAGGTTAGCAATTGTACCTTATGTTGCTCCTTTGACTTCCCTACATCAAGAATTCTTAATCGCCTACAGTAGAATCACCCAATGTAAATACATACCAGAGTACTGCTATAGGTATCTTTCTTATTAGCTATACTTTTTAAGAAACAAATAAAAATAAGTAAAATAAAGTGATGTTATTATTCGGGTCTAATTGTCCCGCATTGTTTCATGTACTTAAATACTTGATCCCTAGTTTGAGCACCCTTGTAGGCTAAGCTGTGGACCCACTGCTGTGTTTCTCCTGGCTGCCTGTTTCACCAACACCTGAAAAAATCATGAATTTCTTACACTGAGACCCAATTTCCATGCCTTCCCCAGAATAACGAATTATATAGCCTTAAACCATGAGCCAAAATAAACCTCTTTTAAATTGTTTCTGTCAGGCATTTTGTCACAGTGAAAAGTTACTAATACAGTTACTAAAATATTTTCAGCCAAATATACAATACATATTATTTCAAGAAATAACAAATATTAAAGAAACTCTGAATCTTGAGAGATAGCTCAGTGGGTGATGTCTTGCCTTGTAAGAATGAGGATCTGAACTTGATGCACAGTATACAGTTAAACATGACAGGCATGGTGAAGTGAGCCCCAATCCCAGCACTGCACACATGAGGTCAAAGGATCCCTGACACTCATTGGCTACCCAGTCTAGCTTAATAGACGACGTCCAGACCATTGAGAAACACTGTCTCAAAACTAGGTGGAGAGTCTCTCAAGATGACACCTGACATTATCTTCTGGCTTACACACACACACACACACAAACATGAATGCACAGGAATACATACACACATGCACATCACACATTGAATAATTTAAAAATCAAAGCCAAATTAAAAATAACTTAAGCTAAAGGATTGATGAAATGTTTTATATTATTTGATTCATACTAAGTCATTGGAGTGTTTTGAGTAAGAGGAGTCACACTTGCTTATATTCTAAGCACAGTGACTAGATGTTTCTACCGTACTGGACAGCACATAGATGGAACTTTCCTGCTCTTGAGGGAAAGTGAGAACATCCACATGCCCACAGTCTTCATCACAAGAAAGCACCCAGACTGTGCTCACCACCACTGATACTACCACCATCCTCAGGATAACGACAGAGTTGATCTGGGGAAGCAGCTGTCCTGCTGACATTTGTACGTCCTTCTTTTCTATTTATTTAGCAAATATTTTATTGGCACTGTCTGCAGCTAGATATTACTTACTGTGCACAGGAAGCATGTTTTTATCTGGAAGGCAACTTAAAGCCTGTTTTGTATGGTGGAAGATTATCAGAGGAAGTGACCAGAGCTGTCAAGGGAGAGTAACTGGGTGGAGTAGCTTAGGTGATGGTAAATGACCAGCAGACACTAATAGACAAACCAAGGGGTTTTGCTATGACCATGAACGCATTTCTGGTTAGGGTATGTGATCATGGTGTGAATGGAGAGGGTGTCAATGCTTGAAAAGTTCTCATTTTAGCCTTAGCTCTGAAGAATGGCAGCGCCCAAGATAAGGCCTAGTTTTGAACCCTGAGAAACAGACATCTTTCCCTCTAAAACCTTCCGTGACCCACTTCACAAACCATGGGAATTAAGTGACAAAGACCTAGACCCACACTCATCCTGATACACAACAGACAAGTAAGGACCTGGTCTAGACCTAACCAAGTCTGCTTGGCTCCAATGAAATTGGCCACTTCATTGTTGGTAAATGCCTCACCTATCTTTTGTTCCTTGTTGTTTGTCCCATGCATTCTGCCAGTCTTTGTTATGGAAACCATGACTTTAACAAACATCACATCCTATCCTGTCCTGGGGACTTTGTGGTGCTAAGAAGAAATGTCTTTGGCAGTACACTGAGACCCACGGGCAGTCAGGCATGATGCAGAAATTTAAAAGGCTTCTAGATTTTTTTTCACGAAACTGGAGGTGCATGAACATACTTACACTGAAAATGAAGAAAGAAAATTGTTGGAGAAACAGAAAAGGCACAAGGACCCCTTCTCTTAGTTCTGGGCAGTACAAAGAAAGACTGTTGCAAAGGCGGGCGTGCTGGCCCATGCCTTTAATCCCAGCACTCTGGAGGCAGAGATAGGAGGATTGCCGTGAGAGGGAGGGCACCCTGAGACTCCATAGTGAGTTCCAGGTCAGCCTGGGCTACGTGAGACCCTACCTCAAAAAACCATAAAAACAAAAATAGAAAGACTGTTGCTAGTTGACATTTCCTTCCAAAGATTTGAGACTACCTCAGATACATTGAACCTTCTGCCCAAAAACTGACTGCTCTCTACTCAACTTAAGTCAAGTCTCTATGACACACTCAGGTCACGTTAGCCCAGGCCTCCACATGTGCCTTCTTCTCCAGTAGAAAAAATTGGAGCACCAACCAGGAAAAAAAGAGCAAGCTGGGGCTAGGGAGATTTTTCTGCAGGCAAGATTCTTGCTATCCAAGCAGAAGGACCTGAGTTCAATATCCAGCACCCACATAAAAATCAGGACATGGCACTGGAGAAATGGCTTAGCAGTGAAGGTGCTTGCCTGCAAAGTCTAAGGATCCAAGTTTGACTGCCCAGAACCTATTTAGGAGACACACACAAGGTGACACATGCACCCAAGGTGGCACACATGTTTGGAATTTAATTTCAGTGGCAAGGTACCCTAACAAACCAATTCTTTCTCTCTCTCTCTCTTTCATAAAATAAATTTAAAAAAATAAAAAAAATATGGCCTCGAAAATATATGTCTATAACCCCTGGGCTGAAAAGAGACAAAGCAGCAAGTATTCTGGGTCTCTCTGGTTATCCGATCCAATGAGAAAAATGGGGAGTTCTGGTTTCAGCAAGTCTCTTTCAGGGAAATAAACTGAAAGAATGATTAAAAGAGCACAACCCAGGTCTTCTCTGCCCTTGGTTTACATGCACATGCATTTGCACATGCAAGCTTACCCACACAATCACACAGCACATACATAAAGGAAATAACCCAAAGCAAAAACGTGTGGGACCAGCTATATTTTCTAATTCCCATGTCTTTTTCTATGGTACACATGGCCAGTTGGGTGGATTTTCTTAGTATTCCAAGAAGCGGCATGAATTTGATAACTAATAGAGAGCTCAAAGTTTCACATGAGTAATACGAGAGGGAAAGAAATAAAAGAGAAACACACAGAAAAGGAAGAAGTCAACGTGCTAGAATTTGCAGACAATATGATCCGTACTTTAAAAAACATCAGGAGGAAGCTTTTAGATATGATTTCTAAAATAAAACTTTCAGCAAACTAGAAGGGTTCAAAATCAGAATGTAATAATCAATTGGCTTACTATATACAATTAATGATATTGGCTAGAAAGAAATGAATGACAACAATTCCCACTTACAACAGCTTAAAATAGCTGTGAATGACCCCAAACTAGTCTGTGAGAGACTTCTGCAATGCACACTTATGACAATGAATAAAGCCTGTGAAGACAATACAAGACAGAAAGACATCCTATGCTCAAGGATTAACAAAACTGAGGTTGTTAAAGTAGTTCTATTAGCCAGAGCTATTTACGTTTACAATGCAATCCCTGTCCAAATTCCTATTACATTCTTGACAGAAATAAAAGCAACCCAAAAATTCACATACAATCATGAAAGACCCTGAATAGTCAAATCAAGTCTAAGTAGAAAGAACAATGCTAGGAGAATCACAATAGCCACCTGAAATTGTGATATGGAGCCACAGCAACAAAAACTCAAGTTCTACACTGACACACACCCAGAACACACCCACAGACCAACAGAGTAGAATGGATGAGCAAGCAATAAATCTACACAGCTGCAACTACAAAATATTTTACAAGGTGTCAAGGGTGTCAAAACTATACCATGGACAGATGACCAGTCTCTTTTAAGAGTTACATTTAAACGTAGATTTCTACAAATAGAAATGATACTACAGAGCTGGAGAGGTGGCTTAGCAGTTAAGCGCTTGCCTGTGAAGCCTAAGGACCCCCTTTTGAGGCTTGATTCCCCAGGAACCACATTAGCCAGATGCACAAGGGGGCGCGTGCGTCTGGAGTTCTTTTGCAGTGGCTGGAAGCCCTGGTGCGCCCATTCTCTCTTTTTCTCTCTCTATCTGCCTCTTTCTCTGTCTGTTGCTCTCAAATAAATAAATAAAAATTTAAAAAAGAAATGATACTCCACCTCTCACAGTGTATAAAAATCAATTCAAAATGGATCAACAGGCTTCATGTCTGATCTGTAACTATGAAAATTTGTAAGATAATCATAGAGAAAACACATGAAAATGGAAATAGAAAGGATTTCTAAGCAGTATGCTAACAGCACAGGACATAACGCAGAGAACTGATAGATAGGATGCCACAAAAGAGGAGCTTCTATACAGCAGAGGAAGCAACATGAATAACATGAAGAACACAAAACAATATGAAGAAACGGCCTACAGAATGAGAGAAATCTTCTTTCTCTACACTTTAAGTAGGAGGTGACTATCTAGGATATACACATTAACCTGCAAAATTGAAATGCTAAAAAAAGAAATCATTCCATCAAAGAAGTAAGCTAATTAAATTAATGCACAGTTCTCAAAAGAAGAAATAGAAATTATCAACAAATATTTGGAAAAGTTTTCAATGTCCTAGCCATGAGGGAAATGTACCCTAATAATCCAAGACCTTTATAATCTGATATGAACAAACAAAACTTTGTTTCTCCCCCACTGAACACCAATCTAAAATTCCAGCTGAATGCTGACCTTGCTCTCCCAAAAACAAACAAGGTGACAGTGGGCGTGAATCCAAAGTGTGATGATTTCTGTTGAAGGGACCTGTGCACTTGCTCCAATCTCCTTTTGCTACAGATAAAAGGAAGGAGTCCACTCTTTGTTCACAGTGTTCATGAGCACCAACTCCTACATCATGTCTGCTCTTCAACTTCTCTTCAAGCCGCACACATGGGCACTGTTTCTGGTTGCTGCCTATTGCTGGAGACTTGTCTGGGTCAGGATTATGGGTAAGGTCCTCTTTCACACCCCATAGGACATATTTCTGGGATAGTCCTTCCAACAGCCCAGGAACCCACACCATGCTCCAAAATATTATGGTTCTATTCACCAGGGGCACATCCAAGACATCTTCACTGTTTGTGGCTCTTCTCACATTTTCTATATGCAGAGCTCTTTGGAGGTCATTAATCCCAAGTCCTGTTAGATTATTCTAACAACCAACTGACAGGGTTTCTAAACAAATGTGTGCGTGTGTGTGTGTGCGTGCGTGTGTGTGTGTATGTGTGTGTGGTGTTCAAATGATTATTCACTACATGTGTTTCTGTACTTCTTTCTAGAATGCCTCTAAAGTGTAACTCTGAACTCTAAGTCTATAACTATCTGCAGCAAGGGACAAACAATGGAAGAATCCAATTCAAGAGTGAGAAAGCAATTGAAGGCAGATATGATATTGTGTGGTAAGAATGGTGTGCTATGTAAGGCATGCGTATGTATAGTGCATGCACATATATGTGCAGATTAACCCACTCTGAGAGTATGCAAGCAGAGGCCAGAGGAGAAAATTTGGTGTCCTCTATTTCTCTTCCACTTTGTTTCTATGAGACAGAGTCTCTCACTGAAACTGAAGATTCCTTTTATGTTTTTCAGTAACACTGGCTGACCAGCAAGCCCCAGTAATTGTCTTGTCTCAGTCTCTGCCCCAGAACTGGGGTGCTAGCATGCGTGGCCATGGTGACATTTATATGAGAGCAAGGGATCAAACTCTGGCCCTGAAGGCCTTCATGTTGCACAGCAAGTGCTCTTCGCCACTGATCCATCTTCTACTCCTGAGATCATTTCATTTTGACAGAAGGAAAGAATTGGGTGATAGAGAGAATTCAGACATGAGTCCCCTAGTAGCACACAGGGGAAAGAATTCCGAATATATAGTAACAAATCCTTAGAGGTCTGGATGAAGAAATGGCACTGACAAAGCATGGTTATTTCTGTAAGAGAGGCAGAGAGGCAAGAGAGATATAGAGGGTTACCACATGAACATGAATTGGGAATAACTAGTTGGTTGGCTAAGTAGAACTTGGGGTGGCCCTCTGTTTAAGTCTGTAGAAAAATATGTCAAAAAGCCAGGTTGACCGAGATAGTCAATCATTATATAAACCAAGGATCTCCAGTGTGATAAATATACAGTATTCCAAGGCATCCCATCCTTCTACGAGTGCACTGTTATAAAGGAAGGAGCACTGATTAATTCTATATGATTCTATAGAAAAAAACATGGAGAGTACACCAGTTGAAGTAGACCGTGGAAGCAAACAGCTTCTTCCCTCCCTCCACACCACCGTGGGAATTCGCTGGTAACCCTTAGTGAAGGTGAAGTTGCACTCTCAGCCCTGACCCTGCACACATTCTTTGACATGGAATATTTGTTTTGCTCTCCATGCACAATCCTACTGAATAAATGTTCCTCACTTGGACACTTCAGTGGAGTCATGTCCAGGGGAACTCGACGAACTTCCAGCATCTCCCCTTACTTGGCCTCCACTGAGCTTTCTGCCCCTCCCTGTCAGCACACCTCAGTCCTGGACTTCCATGTGACTTTGTGCTTCTGCTTCTTTTGTCATTACAGGACAGATCCAATTTCCTTGAGTATGGAACTTTCTAAATTGGAAAATGAAAATGAATATTTAGTAATGGCCACAGTCCAAAACAATGTGGATAAGTGCATGGTGGTAAGTGAGGAATTGGGAGTTAGGGTTGAAAGAGAATAAAAAGAGGAATATAAAGATAAGGACTTTTTAAATACAATTTTGTACATATTACCAATATATCAAATGCTACCCAACAAGTGCCTTTGTTCATACCAGAGTTACTTGAAGTTTGGATAAACCTTTTTTTGAGCATATGTATTGTGAATTCTATTCTAATATTGATGAAATGATGGTATGAAAGAAGTTAATCCTTTCCAATGTGGAGCTAGAACTCTTTAACTCATGAGGGAACAAAATGGAAGAATAGGAAAAGAAAAAAAGAGCAAGGAGGAGAAAAACAATGAACATCGGGATGAAACAAAGATAAATAAGAGTGAAGTACAGCTGTCAGAAAGCTCTATTGGAATTATTATCTGACTTCCTCCCCATTCTCTGCCACAAGCCATGCAGTAATGAGGCAAAAAAGACATATGTCTATGGACTGTGACAGGCATAAGAAGTACAAAAGTGCTGTAATTGTGATATCTTTCCAAAATGAGAGACTGGCTATCCAATAATCCCTGACATTCTGTCATTACTGTCATTGTCTATTCTCATTAAAAAAAAAAAGAAAATTCTGGGCTGGAGAGATGGCTTAGCAGTAAAGGTGTTTGCCTGTAAAGCCAAAAGATCCTGGTTGGACTCTCAAGGACCCATGTAAGCCAGGTGCACAAGCGGGCACATGCATCTGGAGTTTTTTTGCAGTGGCTGGAGGCCCGTTCTCTCTCTCTCTTTGTTTACCTCTCTCCCTTTATCTGTGCCTCTTTCTCTCAAATAAATAAATAAAACATATTTTAATAATATTCCAATTATATTATATTGTCTCCTTGAAACGATCATACTCTTTTTAAAAACACATTTTATTTTACTTTTTATTCTTTGAGAGAGATAGAGGCAGATGAGACAGGATGGGGGAGACAGACAGGGAATATGGGCACACCATAGCCTTTAGCTGCTGCAAATGAATTCCAAATGCATGCGTCACCATGAAAATCTGGGTACTTGGGTACTGGGGAATCAAACCTGGGTCTTTAGCCTTCTCAGACAAGTGCCTTAACCAATAAGTCATCTCTCCAGCCCCAGAAGATAATACTCTTACTCAAGTTTCCCTAACCCATTCAAAACCTACCTCAGTCTTTGATGAATTGTCTAGTTTGGTCAAAGTTGCTTCAAGGTTTAAACAACAGGAACAAAGGAAATTTTTGGAGATTCTAAAAGCCATAAGACAGATACTAATAGTCCCAATATTGTTTAAGTAAAATGATATTGGAATGTGTTTGATTAAGTTTCAAGTAAGCTTCTTCTCAGGTATGCAAGATAGCTTCCCCCAGTCTCAGAAACTTAGTCATTCTTCCATCAATAAAAGATATATAACTATTTTGCTTGAGGAAAATCCAGATTTAACTATTAGTCAGCCACATATGTTCAAATCCAGAGTGTGCATTAGGTGGCATAATAGGAGGAAAATATGATGGCATCAAAATAAAAAAGAGACTGATTGAGAGGAGGAGGGTATATGATGGAAAATGGCATTTCAAAGGGGAAAGTGGGGGAAGGGAGGGCATTACCATGAGATATTGTTTATAATCATGGAAGTTGTTAATACATATATACCTATATCTATATATCTATATCTATATCTATATATATATATTATATATAGTTATATATATAAGTTGTTAATATATATATGAATCAGGGCCTAGTGAAAAATGAATAAATAAAAAACAAAAACTTTTATAACTACATTGGCTGTGGAAAATCCAGATTAAACTATTAGTCAACCATATATGTTCAAACCCAGAGTGTGTTTTTGCATATTACACAGGGTACTCTACATTCTAAAGCACGGCTTGTCACTCACAGAGCACAAAGGCTCATAAACTCATAAAAAGTTGACATTCAAAGTCAAAAAGGCAGAAAGCAGAGCCAGGGAGCAAGCTGCTTAGCCAAAGCACACTCCTGGGGTGATAACGGTGCTGGCTGGGTCACTGATGGTTGTTGCTTTACTACACAGAGTGCATGCCCCATCCTCACACCTCTCCTGGTCACCACAAAGGTAAAGTCATTTTCCATTGACCGATGTAGAGAGCCTCAGCCCTGGCTTATATGGCTTATCAATGGATGTCCCATTCATACCCCAGCAGTTGTGTTGTGCTTCCTTGGGCATTCCACTACCAATGTAAGATTCCAGAGAGTCATTTAAAATGTCAAATGATGAGTTAAATGCCAGCAAGATCCAGACACCTACCTGCACTGACTTTCACTGCAAGAGACAGAACACATGTGAAATGTCACAACTTTCTTAAGAAAAATGTTTAAACATTAGTCACTCATTAATGACAAGGAAAACATCATTGCTTTTAATCCCAGTACTCGGGAGGCAGAGGTAGGAGGATCACCATGAGTTCGAGGCCACCATGAGACTACAGAGTGAATTCCAGGTCAGTCTTGGCTAGAATGAGACCCTACCTTGTAAAAACCCCACCCCCCCAAAAAAATCATTGCTTTCTTTTCTTTTTGTAATGCAGGCTAAATATGAACTTGACACATAAAGAGAATTTTAGAGGAGCTGAGGAAATGACTCAGTCTGTAGAGAACATGACATGGCAGCACAAGGAGTGAGCTTGATCCCCCGAACCCATATTTTAAAAAATTCCACGTATGGTGGGGCATGTGTGTATTCCCAGCACTAGGGAGGCAGAGACAGGTAAATCTCTCAGGCTCAGTGGCTAGTCCTTCTAGCCTAACTGGCAATGTCAAGGCCATTGAGAGCCCCAGTCTCAAAAAGGTAGACCGAGTTCCTGAGGAAAGATGCTTTAGCTTGTCCTCCACACACAAACACATGTGCATGTACAGAAACACACATGTACATATACACATATACATAGAGTCTATTGGGCCAAAGTGGAGTGAATCTGCACCAAGATCATTATAACAAATTATTCCTTTGTTAAAAAAAAGACAGAGGTGGGCCTGGTGGAGCACACCTTTCATCCCACCACTTGGAGGGCAGAGATAGGAGGGTTGCCATGAGTTTGAGGCCACACTGAGACTACACAGTGACTTCCAGGTCAACCGGAGCTAGAGTGTGACCATTCATCCAGAAAACAAAACAAACAAACAAAGACAGAATTACATAGAAGTCAACTAACATGGAGTGTGGCATGAAAGCTGGTAGGAAACTCCAGACTGTTCCCATCCCTGAGTACTATTGACTGTGTTAATGGCTAGCTTCCCTTCCATCCCCAGGCTGTCTTGGCCACATCTACACTTTGTAACTTTCAGTCTTAGCTTCTCTTCAGGTTAGAAAAAATATTAATGACTACTACTCAAATACTGAGTACCTTTGTAGTAATCCAATATATACTACCTGCTTTAGTGATACAGATAACTTCTTTTGGGAAATTCGTGCCTTCGGTGAGAAAGAATACTTCAAAACTAAATCTCAGGGTTATATAAGAAGGAGAAGCTAGCAGAAGTCACAGTACAGAATGCAACAGGATGTGGCAGGAAGTAAAGGAGAAAGTTACTGAGACAAGACACAGACAGGACAGGTAGAGAGAGACCACCAGACTCGGGAGGGGAGTATGGTGAGCAACAGCTGTGCAACATACATAAAACCAGGAATTGAGAACCGAGTACAGTCATAGTAGAAAGGAAGATAGAAATGGCAGTGAGTGGAGAATGAGAAGGTCTCCGGTGAAAACCTTTGAAGTGACGTGGACTAACAACACTGCTTCCATCTACAGGAGAAGATGTCATACAAGGGAAGGTTGAAGTTGTGACAGAAAATAGCATCTGCCCAACTGATGAGGAACTATACCCTGCAAGTGGCTCTATATGGTATAATTCAGTTAGAGTTTTTGTGTAACATGAACTCGACAGTCTCCTCTGCCTTCTGGTCACAAATGTCTCCCATTTAGAGGACACTCCTTGAATTTATGGTATCTAAGCAATAATTAAATTTGGATAAAATAAGCTATGTGGAAAAAATATTTCCCTAATGTCAGATGTGGTGCTACTTAATGCAATCCTAGTACTTGAGGGAAGAGGAAGGAGTTTCATGAGTCGTGGGTCATCCTTGGCAACATATAAAGTTGATGCTAGCTCGGGGCTACATGAGAAGCTGCCTGATTGTCCCCAGTGGAATGGGGGTACGGAAGACGGGAAAGAGAGTATCAACCCATGATGTATCCATAAGAAATATGTTGGTGATCATCATCATCATCATCCTCAATATCTTAAAATAGGGAAAATACCAAAACAAAATAATGCGGTTTCTATAACGGCAAAAGGAACTCTCTGCACACTTTCCACAAGCTTGTTGTTGTACCTGCACAGACGTCCAAAGGCTTCCTTAGAACTGGACTATTACAGAAATTATTTTAGAAGCACTTGGCCTCTAGTGACTAAAGATAGGTGATGTCAGGAATGACTCTCAACATTTCCTATAAAATAAAATGCCCAGAAATATGATAACCATCTCCACAGAAACATGAGACACTAAAGGTAGAACTGAGGACAGGTTCCGTGTTGCTCTACCACATCCGTTCTACATCCAGCCTCAACTCCCAGCTATCTGAACTCACAGTATCAACAATGGTTATATTGTGTGTTTTTTCCAGTACACCAAGGAGCAGGACTGGTGTATTTGGACTCATCATCATTTATTATACACACCCTTGTCTTTCCTACTCAAAGGAAAGCTCAGAATATGAGGTGAGAGATTAATATGGGCCCTTCATGCGAGGTAAATGTATACCCACCTTGTTGAGTAGAATGTGGCATTATTTAGTCATATCATGTATACACATACCCTATCACCAATCTTCCCAACTGCAGAGGATGGGAAGAGATACCACTTCCTTCTATATTTTCCAGGACAGTACAGTATCATTATGAAAGACATGCCCCACTTCATATCCCTGCTTGCAATAAGAGAGGAAGGAAAGCACATCCATGATGAAGAGGAAAGACAACCTATCAACTCACTCAACATCAAATGGAACCAACCTAATCATTATTCTACCAGCAGGTCATGCCATCTCCTGAGAGATGGCACCATGTTGAGATGCTGGCATCAATCTCTGTATTTGAAAACTCAGAAACTCCAGTACATGCATTACACCATTTAGTGACCCCCTACTACTGGGCACTGGCACACACTGATGACTCCTCCTTAGCCATCACATATGTATGACGTGTACATGTATGAAGTAGGACAGAAGGTGTCTGGAATCATCAGAGGCAGACCTTTCATCTTTCTCATTGTTCACCCATCCTGTTTCTCTGATATGTTCTTCCCAGAACTAATGAGACATAAAGATCTGTGCAGTGTTCACATTCAGAGCTTCACCTGCCTTTTCTTTTCTATATCTCTGTATGTCAAGTGCTGTGCCCTAGTCTATATTAAGTCTGTGACCAACCAGAGAAGAGATTTTTCCACTTCTCATCAGTCTAAGTTCATCTTGGCAGGACCAGATCTATTGCTTTAAGACTTGAACACTATAAATTTTTACCTTAGTGGCATCTGCTGTGGCAATGCTCAGTGGAGATTTAGCGTCATAATGGTCTACCTTCAGCTCACAAGAAATTGAGACTACCTTTGGACTTCTTTGTGCTTTTATTCCTCCAAATTCTGCTCATAAGGACAACCCCTTCTGGGTCCCAAAGCTGAAGGTACAATTTTGTGAAGAGAAGCTAATGCAGGAGGTGTAATTGGTATGGGTAAGGAGCCACCTCTAAAACCTCAAGACCCCTTCGTCAAGTTGGGTTCAATCTCCACTATACTGTTTCCAGTATATGGAGTATTATTGCTCCACACACAAATTCATAGAGTGTGGATCTGCCTGTACAGTTCATAACCAGCATTTCTGACCTCTCAGCCTCTTGTACCTCATAGTGCTGGTTATTGCGTCTTTTAGAGCCCATGGACTTGCAATACACTTCTCTTCTGTCACATAGGTCTGTGGTAGAGCTGGTGCATTGTTCAAGAATACTGGTGGTCAAAGTTCACCCCTTTGCTAGTTTTACCAATCTCTGGTGAATAGCATAATCTGTCATTTTTGGCTGTAATTTCTTAGAACTGGCCAAGTGACATATAAATATACAAATCTGGTTACTCTGAAGTTCATGCTTTCTACGGAGCACTACCACCTTTCACTAGTTATCTGCTGGAGCAGGCCCTAGGTAGCAGAGTATTCAGATTATAACATGGGATTGCTTTCTGCTTTTATCCAGATTCATGGTGAAAATCAGGAGCAAAGTGAACAATTGAGATAGTTGAAAAACATCCAGTATAACCAAAACAGTAGTGTGCCTAAATTTGGACACAGTAAAAGTTTGCTCCTGAAGAGTTTAGTGCTACCATAAAGAATCCATAGGGCTGGACAGATATCCCAGAGATTAAATGTACTACCTTTCAAAACCTGATGGCTCAGGTACAGTTCCCCAGCATCCATGTAAATCAGATGCACAAAGTGCCCTCATGTCTGCATTCTCTCTCTCCCTCTCTTCCAAATATATACATATGTAAAATATTATAAAAAGAAGCCATATCACTTTCAATACAGAAAAGATTCCTTGAGGATATATTCAGCATTAAAGAGACCATACCTACCATATTCACAATGAAGGAAAAGTGGATACTCATTTGAAGGATGTGTGAAGAAGAGAGTCCTGGGGTGCTTGGATCACAAAAACTATCCTAAGATCGTTTTGCCCTGCTTTTAGCCCCTCTTGGCACTCAGAGGCATTGGAGCTGTGATCGAGGGCACCTGGGTAGTACAACTGACAGCAGGAATCAGCATCATCCATGAGGTGCTGCTTTTGAAGGCATGTGAAATGTAAGAAATACGGATCATAGAGTTTTCTCCCCGATTTCAGAGGACAAACTTAGAGGCCAGGCCAAGGCCAGTGCATGAACGGAGGGTGACACTGAAGCAGCAGTGGGAGCTCAGGCAGAAGGAGATGCTGGACGTGAGTGTGTGGAACACTGGGCCAGGACAGTCACAGACAGGGAGTGAGTGACACAGGGAGGTGTCATATGGGCCATGGTCAGCAAGGACATAGCAACGGGACTGCTAAAGCTGTAGGAAGCTGACATCACATCTGACATATTTCCCGGAAGCTCAAAGTGAGACATCAGGATTTAATGTGCTGCTAGGTTTCAGTTTTTCTTTGGTCTGACTTTAGAATGGGGCTATTCATGTTCTGCCATTGGATCTTGGCAGCAAGGTTTTTTTTTGTTGTTACTTTTTTTGGTGTGTGTTTCTTTTTATTTTTATTTTTTAGTTCTTCTAAGGCTAATATCTATCTGCCTGTTTTCAGTCTCATGAGACTTTTGACTTGTACTTTCATGTGATGCTGAAATGAGAATTCAGAGGGTCGTAAGAATGGCCTATGTGTATTTCACACTGTTAGATGAACATGAGTCTTTGAGGGATACAGTTGGACTCATGTTTTGGATATGAAAACTCATCCCAAAAGCTCACGTTTGGAAGATTTGGATTCAGTTTTTCAATGATATGACATGGGAGGAGACAGGACCATAGGCTCAGAGAACTGCTGACTTTGTCAGTCTATTAGCACACTAAGGGGTTTATAGTATTATTGCATTATACGGTATATTTTAAGGATGCATTCAATGTTTGTTTCATAATTAATGTATAAAATGATCTTTTCCAACTACTGTATTTCCCCTGTCTCCATTCTGACACCCTGTAGGAAATGGTTTTTTCTCTCTCTCTTTGTCCAAATACACTCAGTTGCTCCTCATTGTGCTTCTGCACTCTTGCAGCATTCTCTGTAGCCCTTCTTCTTCCATTTGATGCTGTCCAATATCAAAGCACATATCTGCTGAGCAGATGTTACCAGTTAATACTGTTGGCAATTGATACCTGTCATTCTATATTCCAGAATTTTCTCCAGCTACTTGGTGACAGACTTGCTTATATCCAATTTCTATCAGGAATCAGTAGCTTGCCCCATCCGAGGAGACCGTTATAAGACTCTCTTATTTACAGCCTCATTCGCTATTCCTAAGTTTGAGCAAGACATGCACAATAGCCAAATGTCCCTTGCTGTCAGAGTGTCATTTTTTTTGCCACAAGAAAACAGAAAGGAAGCATCAGAATAGAACAGGTATTACAGTTCATCTAGGGGACCACGAGCTGTCCCTGGCTCACTGCGTGCAGAAACACTCCCATTTCCTGGGATCCAAACGTGGAGCTTCTGACAGGCCTTGAGATGAGAACAGCGAAGCAATAGGGGAGTCGGTAGCCTGTCCTGGCTCTGCCTGTCTTCACTTTTGAGTTTAGGGACACTTTCTCTGTGAGACTGACTCCTTCTTTCCTTATTTCTTCTCTTGTCTCTCTTTGTAGCCATAGAACATGAGCACTCCCTCACAGAAGAGAAATTATGGTTCTTTGAAAGACAAATATAGAATTTTGGGTACACTAGAGATGTTGAGAACATATTTTGGAGAAATGATGGCACACGGAGAAAGGTCCAAGACGTTTATTTTGTAGATTGTAACAGATAACCTGGTCAAGCTTACTTGGAGGATACCATATTGGTGTGAAAAGACCCACAGGAGGCTTCCATTAGCTCACATACATGGTCTTAGTATCATTAATATGGTTGATTCTTATGGGTGTCACTGCTATGTCATAAGGGCAGATACCCAGTTCCTGAACAATGTCAACCATTCCTGTGATTCTTGAAGTTCCTGGGAGAGATGAGGACAAAAATCTTTTTTCAGGCCATTTTTTGCTGGGATCAATATCTCTCTATGGCATTTAATTTTCCTAATTCCTTTGCAAAATGTTCTCTTTTATTAGCTTTTCTCATGAAATGTGTCCACTCTTAGTTGCTGGACATTGTCCCCCAGGGCCTGCTACCTCTCCATTTGCAACCTGGTACTTCTGCTACCATGTTTTGGATTCTAATATTACTCTTTGACATATAGCCCTTTCTCCAGACAATGTCTATACTTACTATTAACGTAGAAGTCCCAGTAGAAGGTTAGTGGATAATCATCACAGAGGCAGCGGATCTGTTTATAGTTGAAGTTACCTTTGATTGGGACATCGCTGATGAGGTAAGCTTTCACCTGGGGTGGGGAAATGGCTAAGTGTTAGTCCAGAGAATGGACAAGGGAAGGAAGGAGATAAAAGGAGGGAGCTGGAGATGGACCAGAGGCCCCAAAATATCTGCTCTTATCGTGTCATTGTTGGAGCTAGTGGCTGCCGGCTTTCTGTCTTTGTAGCTTCACTGCATTGCCTGGCAGATGTGAGTGTGAGGGTCAGGAGTAGACTGCATGACACAAGTGCGTCCACAGAGCAACGAGACCCATTCTGGGTCAGGATCACCTTTGACCCCAGCAGGAGCTCCAGGGAAAGGACCTGCCTGGATTTTTTACTCCATGACTCAGTGGGTTGGCTGTGTGGCTGATAGAGTGGAAATGCAAGGTTTGTGAGAACTGTGTCCAAGCCTCATCTGTGCTGCCTTTAACTTTGTATCATTTGATGATTAACAATCTCTCTCCCACTTATTTCAAATTGACCCAGTTAACAACCAACTCTGCCTTTAAATTAATAATTTAATTCTTGAAGGTCATTGTCTTTTTCCCTCTCCTTTTCTCTTCTTCACCTTGAAAGTTCCTGACAGCTTAAGATCTCAGATTTTTGTATATACCCATTTAACTGTCTATGATGTTAAACATAGGGGTTTAATTTGGGGAGGCTTGTCTGCTCAGACGGTCCTCTCCATAGAGACAATCAAATCTCAAAAAGCAATAGAAAAAACATGAAATCTGTTTTAGCAGTCTTTAACCCTGCCAGGTATAAAAATTATTAGTTGCAATTCTGTCTTATCAGCAGTCTATGTGTGATTTTATCACATGAAGAAAGAAAATGGTTCATATCAATTTGCAGATTCAATTATCTTGAACCATTCATCCTCACCTTAAACGTATGGTGGTTATTCGGCTACCATTAAAGCAGGTCATGAGTTAGTACAATACTCTTTTTACCTGAGCAACACTAAACCCACAGACAATGCCTTCATAATGGGACTCCAACTTGTTATACTTCAAATGTATTGAATTTTGAGCTCACACAATGAGAAACAAAGATTACGTTACCACAATGTTATTTTGGTCAATTTATCATTGTTATTGGATATAGTTATGCAATCAAACACACCTTCTGCATCTAAAGGAAGTTTTGAAACAAATGTACCGTAGACTTTCTGGGATGATGAAAATGGCCAATGCTTAAGGGTTCACAAAATAGTAAGACTCTCTCAAAAGCAAATGAAACTGATTAGCTAAAATTAAGAAAATTTTTGGGATCACAAGTGTTTTCATGTTTGGAATTATTGTTCAAGGAGTTCCTTTACTTATACTTGGGAAGATTTTCAAAAGATCACTCTTTTATTATAGGTGTATGATTCTTAAAAACAAATGATTTATGCTTAGTATTCTATGTCTTTTTTTTTATCTAAACACAGTTATACTTTCTGCTTTTTCAGGGGTGAATGAGTTTCCTTATCTATCAGCAATATTATCTATCACTAAATTTTATGCATATTTTACATAATTTTCCTCCATTCCAATCCATCATTAAGGCCAACAAAACAGGAAAATTCAGCAAAATACAATGCTCAATTCCCAAGCTGATCAAAGTCCATTCCTCAGAACATCCTTCTGTCCCCTTGAGCATTTGTTAGAAATCCATGTGGAAGCTCTGGAATCTCCCTCCACTCCAGGACAGACTGTTCTTAATAAGCCCATATCATGACTTGAGAACCTCTGCTCTATTTCTTAGACTGGGTTTACCTCTGTGAATTGCTAAAGCAGGGAAAGGAGGAACATGTATGTGCCTTGTGGGAAGTGGAGATTGGGATAAGGCTCCAAGTGAATTGTAAGGAGAGTAAAGGGAAAGTGAGAGGAAAACATGCTCAACTCAGACATCCAAGAGATTAAGAAACAGAACCAAACACCTGTTCCTTCCAGCCCCACCTAATGCATAGAGTTACAGAATTTTCTTCTGAGGACCTCACTCCCAACTCTCATCCCAACCAGTCATCCTCAGGACCTTGAAGGAGTCCTATGACTTCTCTTCTATATCTTGTCCTTTCTCCTCCTCTATCTTCCTCCCTCCACATGTCTCTTCTTTTTTGTTGTCTTTCTTCTGTAGATCTCTGTGGGTCAGGGTTTCTGGATCTGTATAATGAGAATACTCACCTACCGCAAGTTCACGTAATTGCTCTTGTGCTCAGATAGAAAAACATATATGAAGTTGTTTCATTAAGTTTTCTGTGCAATGTTGATGTGAGAGTTGACTTAATTGGCATTTGTATATAAGAAGCCTTAATTCGTCTTGGAATCAGTTCCTCAGGTCTCTCACTTACCACCATACATTCTTTTAGTTCTGTCGCCAGCTGGAGTACCACAGCGACTTCCTCATTTGCGCTTGCTGTTGTTGGGACATCTAAATTGAAAATAATTTCCTTTGGAATCGTTCTAGAAGGAGAAAAGAGGACAAAGATTTTAGATCCCTATGTATGCCAGACTGTAGTACCAATGCTGGCAGGGGCAATGGAGAGAGAGGAAACCAGGGGAGATGATATTGGTTGAATCACCCACTCAGCAAAAGATTCCCCAAGAATTTGTGCACGTAGGTTGATTATGATATCTTGTATTTATTTGATTTTGTCTAATAAAACAACAGATTTACTGTTTAAAACTAACCATCTTCTTTGTTTTTCACTGACAAATTTTAAGGCAGGAACAAAATTAATCCAGTAGCACAGGTTGTATATTAATGATATCGTACAGGTTGTTGATGTGGTCCACTGAGTGGAATGGGAAGATACAAGTTATTCTCAGGAGAAAACGTCATCTACACAGAATCAATTAGATCACTAAGTGTCTCAGTGCTGCAGTGGAAGAGGTTATGCTATCTTTCTTGAAGATGCACCTTCTTGTTTCCTGGAGAGGGACATACTATTTATTGAGCTCAAACAGGAATCCAGACATATATCATTATGGAAAAGGAATGGTTAGATAGGAAGAGGAAATGAGGATGAAGCTAACATTTAACATTTCTCTTTAGGCAGTGAAGGATGGTTGAGACCCAGGAGAATCGCATGTTTTTATGAAGAACATCTTGACTAAGGCCCTCAGGTGTTAGTTGAGAAAGAAGGGAGTTTGGGTCTTCAATCCCTAGGTCCCATAGCCCCGTAATCCTAGGTCAAAACATCAGACGTCATGGAGAAATCATTTCTGTTGCCAACTGCTCTAGAGGTCAATGCACAGGAAAGAGTGTGTACTCCTCAGTGTCTTCAGAATGCCCTGCTTGTGAAGGAGTTTACACCTGTTAGAATGCCATGTTTGCTCGAGTAACTAAACTTTCAAGTATCTTGATCAAAACGGAATTTCTTGCAAGGGAGACTTTCAGTGCGAAAACCAGGAAAGCTCTTGGCAAGCTGGGATGTATAATTATCTCATTTTCATTATTTTTTTTTGAGGTATGGTCTTGCTCGAGTCCTGAATGTGCTGGAGTTCACTATGCAGTCTCAGGGTGGCCTTGAACTTACAGTGATACTCCTACCTCTGCCTCCCGAGTGCTGGTATTAAAGGCATGCACCTCCACTCCTGGATAGGCATTTATAATTACCTTCATTACAGTTTATTTCAATAACTTTCCTTTCTTGTAAGGTTGGAGGAGTTCAAATCCAGACCCCACCATGCAGGATTTCTCGGGGTGCTGCATAAGATGACTAATAAGAGAAGTTTATGCTGGGACAGGACATGTGGCCATGATTCCCAGGGCTCCTTCTGGTTCAGGATCCCGAAAGTCAGCACTTCTAGCCAACCGCTGAAGTAGAAAAGGTTCTCTACTTTTCTCATTTATCCTTGCTTCTTCCCGACCTTAGGCTCAATTTCTTTCTTTATTCTACTTTCCTGCTTGGTTGGATCAATGCAAGACCCCTGCACTGTCAATAGGGCCTCTCTATCTCAGTGTGCTCTGCTAAAGCCACATG
Organism: Dipus sagitta; assembly: GCA_036346955.1. Taxonomy (NCBI): domain Eukaryota; kingdom Metazoa; phylum Chordata; class Mammalia; order Rodentia; family Dipodidae; genus Dipus; species Dipus sagitta. Next base: position 104,381,294 of record CM070780.1, on the reverse strand, counting down.
AAAATATTGTTGGAAATCACAGACCTATTCACTCTGTCAGAGTGATCAGAGCAGAAATTTAAACAATACTGTGTCAGGGTTACAGTAGGTTAGTACCTAAGTGCAGTCCAATTATTAATGACAAATTCATTTACACTAGAAGTCCTATATTCTTCCAACAAGCATAACAGTGCAAAAGAAATGAAAGGGGAACTTAGGGACTTCCTAAGAGAAAAAGGTCTATGAGAGCTCCCAGGAATAGAGCACTGGGAAGTTTACAGATCCACAGAAAGGGCCATGTACAGATTTCCAGGTTAGGAGACAATTCCTCTCTATGCATTTCCTGCTGGGAGTAGAAGGGCTTGACTCACGTATTATCCTGAGCTTTGATGATTTCCAGCTGGAGACATAGGACTAGGAGCAGGGTGGCAGTACTGGTCCTGAGCAGGAGTGACAGGGGACACATGGTGCAGGAAACAGAAGGTGATCTCCTTGAGAGTAGTGTCCCCAGAGCCCAGTGCATGTCTTATATGCAGATCAAGAAAGCAATGAAGGTCCAGGTGGGGCCATGAAGTGAATCACCAATCATTCTCCATGCTCGTGATCTTTCCTTGTTGGCCTGATTTTTTTCTCCCATGGATAAAGAATCAACATTGAATTAGATTGCTGTAATCCTGGAGTGCCTTCCCTTCCTTATTTTCTCAGTGTCAGAGCTCTACTCGAAGTGTCCTTTCTTTGGCTGATGCGTCTGTTTTCCTTTCTCCTTAGTACACACCTCGCGTTATGACTGTTCTGCTGCGTGTCACCTTACCTTCTGCCACAGCACCCTTGATCCAAGCAGCCAAGGAACCAGCCATGGTTGGCAGAATTCAGTCTGTAGTAGTACAGCATATTTGCTAACCATCTTGCACTTAGTTCCCGAAGAGATGGTATTCGAAAGGTGTCTTTTGCACAATTTGGCTCATGCATCTGCAGTTCATTTGAAGTGGCTAGAGAACCTGGCATGCCCATTTTTTTCTCTCTTTCTCTAGTTTCTCTCTGTCCCTCTCTACTTGCAAATAAAGAAATAAGAAAATAATTTTTTAAAAGATTCCTTGGGGGGGTGGAGATATATCTGAGTGGTTAGTTACCTGCCTATGAAGCCCAAGGACCCTGTTTCGAGGCTCAATTCTCCAGGACCCATGTAATCATGATGCACAATTTGGCTCATGTATCTGGAGTGCGTTCTGCAGTGTCAGGAGGCCATGGTGTGCCTATTTTCTCTCATTTCTCTCTATCTGCCTCTTTCTCCATATCTCTCTTAAGTAAAGAAGTAAATATCTTGGCATGGTGGTACATGCCTTTAATCCCAGCACTTGGGAGGCATAGGTAGGAGGATTGCTTTGTGTTAGAGGACACCCTGAGACTACATAGTGAAGTCCAGGTCAGCCTGGGCTAGTGTGAGACCCTACCTCAAAAAAAGGTGCCTTGGAGTCCTGGGATAATCAGGATTTCCCACAGGTCAGCACGTATTACATAGTATGAAAACTAGGAAAGAATTGGCATGTCTTGGAAGATGGAGATGTGTGGCCATATTTCCTGGTGACATGACATTATTTGTAAGTGAGTCTTCTGAACTTCAGTGTTAAAAGTAAATCCTAGAGATGCCCAAGCCTGGCTCCAATGTCTCCAATGTAGGATAATCTATTAATTCTAAGCAATTCCTGTACATGGTAGCATCCCTGAATCAGACCTCTTGCCACTAAAAAGTTAATGTGTATGCATGTATGTGTGTGTGTGTGCATGCATGTGAAGGTCTAAGAAATATATAAATTATCAGTGCTCAGAAAATTATATACTTTTGTTAAAAATTTTTAATGTTTTTTGTCAAATTTAGACACATATTTCAGTCTTAATTCACCGCCATTATTCTCTACCCTCCTGGCCTTAGCACTCATCAATTACCCACACTGGCTTGTCAGTGAGCTCTAGGGATCCTCCTCACTCTACCTCTCAGCAGTGAGATTAATGGTGTGTTTCATAACATTTTGTTTGTTTATTTTTATGGGGTTTTAAGGATTGAATTTGGATGTTCTTGCTCATGAGGTAAACATTTTGCTGATCACTTCTATATTAATTGAGTACGTATCTTGAGTTTCAATTGGGAAAGTAAGAAGACAGAGTGTGGAAAACTCCCTCCGAGAGCCGAATACAAATCACACTCTGCAGATGTCCTGGAACAGTAATTCCTCCCCATGGAGAGACTCACTGTTGCTGACACAGTCCTCGATATTTGTCATTACAAAATTAAAACTCTTCTTTAACCTAGCAATTAATGATTGTGAGATTTGGTTTTATTTCTTTCTGTTGCTAAACAGAAGTCCTGGAAGATCTGCTGGGCCATGAGATTGACACTCATAAAGATAGGAGCTGTCTATGGATGTTGCTATAGACAGCACTGAGAACTTAAGTCTAAGTTTGTTGTACTTTCCTTATAGTTATTGGCACCAAACACCTGACCAGAAGCACCACATAGAGTAAGTGTTTTCAGCTTACAGTTTCGATGGGAAGTGTCATCATGGTGGAACAAGCATGACAGTAGCAGGAAGTTGGCTCACTTCAGCGAAGCTCAGCAGGAACTGGCTGGAGTAAGCTGGCTGCTATTACACAGTAAAACTGGACTGCTCAACTCCATGGGCGCTCTCAACAGCTCACCTCCTCCTGCAAGGCTCTAACTCTCAAAGGCTCCACTGCTCCCCCAAACTCATGCCAGCGTTGGACCAAGTACCCAAAACACATGAGGCTATGGGAGACATTTGCATTCAAAGCAGCACAACGCTTATTCTATCAAGTTTCCTCTATGATTTGCTACGCAGTATGTGAGAAGTTCTGGTACTTGGTGCTATCATTTTATTTGATCCTGTAAACTGTGAAATTTCCTCCCAGATTTCCTCTGTGTATTGTTCATTTACAAGCTCTTGTGATGCATTATAGTTTTTTGCTACCATGGTCTGGTAAGATACATAATATTATCTTAAATCTTTGTGTTTGTTAATGTGATAAGTTTTAGAGAAGTTTTTACATACCATCGGAAGAATACATAATCCGTATTACAGAATGATATATTTTGTAAAATTCTGAATATTCTGCAAATATCTGTTAAATCTTGGTAGATCTTGGTTGATCTATGGTAGAATTGATCTCTAAAATTTTGTTTTCTTTTCCCTTTAACTAAAGTTTTGGTTTGAAAGGAACTATCAAACAATGAAACATGAGAGTAGGATAGTGAAGTCACCTAGTCACCTACTATTATTGTGCCAAGACTAATAGCACATTTTATGGCATTTTTTTATAATCAGGTCTCAGTCTAACCTAGGCTGATCTAATATAGTCTCAGGGTAGCCTCACACTCATGGCAATCCTACTTCCTTTGCCACCCAAGTGCTGTGATTAAAGCCGTGCACCACCACACCTGGATATGGTTATCTTTGTATTTATCTTGCTTCCATTTAGGAGCTTCAGACTCTCCAGTATATCTCTTTGGGAACCGTTATTTTAGAACAAGCTGACCCCTTTATCATAGTGTGCCCCAAGGGATGGACCTAAAACTAGCATTTAAGTGGAGTCCTGTCTCTTGAATATTTAGGGAACATGAGCCAGGAAATAGAACTTTTGACATAGAGGGCAATTTGGAAAATTAAAGGTACAGTAGAAAATAAGTTATGACTGGGTAAAGTTATAGTGTAATCCTGGGGAAATATCTGTCAGAGCATGGGTAATAGTCAAACACCTCAGAGATATATCACTTTGGCTTGCATGCTAATTTCCCTTAAACATTGGCTGATGTTTGCTTGGATTTTGAATTGTCTGTTTCCCATTTAACCTTTCAAGGATATCAGGTGTCTCTCAACATCCTCCATTGTTGGACTAGAAAAATTCAGATAATAGCTGATGTATTATGTTTGGAACATGCATAAATGCAGGAACTAATGAATATAGGGAGATACTGCCCCAAACTTTAGTGTTTTTAACTCTAGTTCTGTAAGTTCCGCCTTAGAGAATGTCTGCCTGAGTTTGAGCATTTCAGTCACCTCTTGTGTGTGAATCAAGCATACACGTTTCCTTTCTGGTTTTTTTTCAGATTCATCCTTTTAAAAAATGGTAGAATTTCCTATTTTAAAGGATGAATAATGTTCCAAAGTGATATTAAGATCCAAACCATAGCACTTGAATATCAGACAGTCCTCAGAACACTGCATTAACCAGATCCACAAAGCAAGATGATGCATATTCTTGTATGTGTCCACAGCAAACATACACACAGTGCAGATGTTAAAGGTTTGCCAAGCCAGAGGTACTCACAGGTTAAGTGGCCTGGGGCCTTGCATTTTTTTGCAACCCATAATTTAAAATATTTGCATAGTGCTAAAGGGATCTTGAATTTTGGAGAAAGGGATTCTGACACTTGGGAATGACATATGTATTTATTCTAATAAGTAGTTACAAAAAGATGCATATTTTCGATGAGATTCAGACCAAGTGAAAGGTGGTAGTGCTCGGCAGAAACTATGACCTTCGGCATAATCAGCTTTGTATGTTTATATATCACCTGGTCAGTCCTAAGAAATTATAGGCTAACATGATAGGTATGATACCCACCAGAGATTGGTAAAACAAACAATGGGGTAAACTTTTGACGACCAGCATTCTTGAACAATGCCCAGCTCTATCACAGAAGTATGTTCCAAAACAGAAGTGTATTGCAAGTCCCTGGGCTCTAAAAGACTCAATATCCAACACCACGAGGTACAAGAGGCTGCTAGGTCAGAAATGCTTGTTATGAACTGCCCTGGCAGATCCACACTCTAAGAATCTGTGTGTGTGGAACAGTAATTGGTCATACAGTGCAGTGGAGATTGAACCCAGTCTGATCAAGGGGCCTTGAGTTATAGAGGTGGCTCATTACCCATACCAATTAACCTCCTGCCTTAACATCTCTTTTCCAAATTGTACCTTCAGCCTTGGGACCCAGAAGGGGATGACCTCAGGAGCAGAATTTGTAGGAATAAAAGCACAAGGAAGTCCATAGAGAGTCTCAACTTTTTGTGAGCTGAAGGTAGATTTCACAACACTAAATCTCCACAGAGGATTGCCACAGCAGATGCCGCTGTGGTAAATATTTGTAGTGATCAAGACTGCAAGCAATAGAAATGGTCGTGTCAAGTGAACTTGGACCATTGAGAAGTGGAAAAATCTCTTCTCTGCTTGGTCAGACACTTAATATAGACTAGGACCCAGCAATTGACATACAGAGATGTAGAAAGAAAAGGTAGGTAAAGTTCTGAATGTGAACACTGCATAGATCTTTATGTCTCATTAATGTTGGGAAGAACATAACAGAGAAACAAGATTGAACAATGACAAGATGAAAGGTCTGCCTCTGATGATTCTGGACACCTTCTGTCCTACTTCATACATGCACACATCATACATATGTGATGGCTAAGGAGGAGTCATCAGTGTGTGCCAGTGCCCAGTAGTAGGGGTCACTAATCACTAAATGGTGTAATGCAGGTATTGGAGGTTCTGACTTTTCACATCTAGAGATTAATGCCAGCTTCGCAACATGGCACCGTCTCTCAGGTAGGTGGCATGAACTGCTGGTAGAATAGTCATTATGTTGGTTCCCACTGAGGTTTAGTGAGTTGGTAGTTTGTCTTTCCTCTTTATCATGGTTGTGCTTTTCCTTCCTATGTTATTTGCAAGCAAAGATATTAAGTGGGGCTGTGTCTTTCATAATGATACTCTACAGGCCTAGAAAATATGGAAGGAAGTGGTATCTCTTCCCATCACCTGTAGTTGAGAAGGTTGGTGATAGGGTATGTATATACATGATATGACTAAGTGACACCCGATTCTTCTCAAGAAGATGGGTCACTTTTACCTCCCAGCAGGGCCCCATGTTAATGTCGCACCTCACTTACCTAATATTCTGAACTCTCCTTAGAGTAGGAAAGACAAGGGTGTGTATAAAAAATGATGGTGAGTCCATATGCACCAGAAATTCCAAGTCCTGCTCCTTCTTGTAATGGAAAAAAGCACACAATATAACCATTCTCGATCCTGTGAGTTCAGATATCTGGGAGTAGAGGCTGGATGTAGAACAGATTCGGTATAGCATCTCGGAACCTTTCCTCAGTTCTACCTTTAGTGTCTCGTGTTTCTGTGGAGATGGTTGTTTATCATGTTTCTGGGCATTTTATTTTATAGGAAATGTTGAGAGTCATTCCAGACATCCCTATCTTTCGTCCCTAGAGGTAAGGTGGTTTTAAAATAATTTCTGTAATAGACCAGTTCTAAAGAAGCCTTTGGATGTCTGTGCAGATAGAGCAACAAGCTTTGTGGAAAGTGTGCAGAGTTCTTTTGCAGTTATATTATCCACATTTTATTCTTTTGGTATTTTTTCTGTTTTAAGATATTGAGGATGATGACGATGATTACCAACATATTCCTTATGGATAAACCATGGGTTGATACTCTCTTTCCCCTCTTCCCTGCCGCCATTCTATTGGGGACAATGAGGCCGCTTCTCATGTAGCCCCAAGCTGGCATCAACTTCATATGTTGCCAAGGATGACCCAGGACTCATGAAACTCCTTGCTCTCCCCTCAAGTGCTGGGATTACATTAAGTGGCACCATATATGACAATAGGCAAGTATTTTATTCCACAAAGATCATTTCATCCAATTTTATTTATTGCTTAGATATCATAAATTTTAGGAGTGTTCTCTAAATGGGAGACATTTGTGACCAGCAGCCAGAGGAGACTGTTGAGTTCGTGTTACACAAAAATTCTAACTGAATTATTCCTTACAGAGGCACTTGCAGGGTGTAGTTCCTCGGTCTCTGGGCAGTTATTATTTTCTGTCGCATCTTCAACCCTCCCATATTTGACATATGCTCCTGCAGATGGAAGCGGTGATGTCAGTCCACGTCACTTCAAAGATCTTCACTGCAGACCTTCTCACTCTACACTCACTGCCATTTCTATCTGCCTTTCTACTATGACTATACTCGGTTCTCAATTCCTGGTTTTATATATGTTGCACAGCTGTTGCTCACCATACTCCCCTCCCAAGCCGGGAAGTCTCTCTCTCCCTGTCCTGTCTGTGTCTTGTCTCAGTAACTTTTGTTGCTTCCTGCCAAATCCTCTCATGTTTCTGCCCTGTGACTTCTGCTGGCTTCTCCTTCATATTTGGCACTGATATTTAGGTTTGGAGTATTGTTTCTTACCTAAAACATCAACTTTCCAGTAGAAGTTCTGTATACTACATATGCAGGCTGTAAATACTGGATTATCATAAGGGTACTCAATATGTGGGTAGTAGACATCAATATTGATTTTAACCTGAAGAGAAGATAAGACTGAAAGTTATGAAGTGTAGATCTGGCCAAGACAGCCTGGCAATGGAAGGGAGGCTAGCCATTAACACAATCAATAGTACTCAGGGATGGGAACAGTCTGGGGTTTCCTACCAGCTTTCATGCCACACTGCATGTAGGTTAACTTCTGTGTAATTCTGTCTTTTTAAAAACAAAGGAATGATTTATTATCCTTGTCTACATGCAGATTCACTCCACTATGGCGCAATAGGCTCTATTTGTATGTGAATATGTACATGTGTGTTTGTGTACATGCACATGTGTGTGCGTGTGGAGGGCACACTAAAGCATCTTTCCTCAGGAACTCTGTCCACCTTTTTGAGACTGAACCTCTCAATGGCCTTCACATTGCCAGATATGCTAGACTGACTAGCCACTGAGCCTGAGAGATTCACCTGTCTCTGCCTCCGCAGTGCTGGAATACACACATGCCCACCATACGTGGAATTTTTTAAAATATGGGTTCGGGGGATCAAGTACAGTCCTTGTGCTGCCATGTCAAGTTCTCTACAGACTGAGTCATTTCCTCAGCTCCTTGGAATTCTCTTTATGTGTCAACTTCACATTTACTGTGCATTACAAAAAGAAAGGAAAGTAATGATGTTTTCCTGGTTATTGATAAGTGACTAATGTTTCAATATTTTTCTTAAGAAAGTTGTGACATTCACATGTGTTCTGTCTCTTGCAGTGAAAGTCAGTGCAGGTAGGTGTCTGGGTCTTGCTGGCATTTAACTCATCATTGCACATCTGAAATGACTCTCTGGATTCTTACTTGGGTTGGAGAATGGCCAAGGAAACACAACACAACTACTGGGGTATGTTTAGGACATCCGCTGATCTTCATATAAGCCAGGGCTGAGGCTCTCTACATCAGTCAATGGAAAATGACTTTACCTTTGTGGTGACCAGGAGAGGTGTGAGGATGGGGCATGCACTCTGTGTACTAAAGCAACAACCGTCATTGACCCAACAAGCACAGTTATTACCCCAGGAGTTTGCTTTGGGTGAGCAGCTTGCTCCCTGGCACCCCTTTCTGCCTTTGTGACTAGTGAGTGTCCACTTTTTATGAGTTTATGAGCCTTAGTGCTTTGTGATTGACAAGCCCAGCTTTACCATGTAGAGTACCCTGTGTAATATGCAAAAACACACTCTGGATTTGAACATATGTGGCTGAGTAATAGTTAAATCTGGATTTTCATCAGCCAATGTATTTATAAATCTTTTTGTTGATCTTAAGAATAACTGAGTTTTTGTGACTGGGTAAGTAATCTGCCATACCTGAGAAGATGTCTACTTGAAACTTAATCAAACACATTACAATACCATTTTACTTACAAAGTGATGGGGACTATTAGTATCTCTCTTAGGGCTTTTAGTATCTCAAAATATTATCTTTGTTCCTGTCATTTAAACCCTGAAGCAACCTTTATGACAGAGGCATGTTTTGAAAGGGTTAGAGACACTTGAGTAAGAGTAGGATCTTCTGGGGCTGGAGAGATAACTTATTGGTTAAGGCACTTGTCTGTGAAGTCTAAATACCCAGGTTCAATTCCTCAGCTGACAGGTACCCAGATGTACATGATGGCATATGCATTTGGTTGTCATTTGCAAGAGCAAAAGGCTATGGTGTACATTCTCTATCTATCTTTCTCCTATCTCTTCTGCCGTTTTCTCTCTCAAATAATTAAAAGTAAAATAAAGCATTTTTTAAAAAAGAGTATGATCTTCTGATAGGATAGAGGTAATGTAATATAATATAATTGCAATATTTATAGAATATATTTTATTTATTTATTTGAGAGTGAGAAAGGGAAAGGGAAGAGAGAATGGGTACGCCACAGGCCTCCAGCCACTGTAAGCAAAGTCAAGATGCATGAGTCCGTTGTGCATCTGGCTTATGTGGGTCCCGGAGAGTCATATAGGATTCTTTAGCTTTGCAGGCAAACACTTTAACTGCTAAGTCATATCTCCAGCCCAGAGTTTTTTTTTTTTTCTTTATTGAGAGTGGACAATGACAGTGTGTCAGGGATTATCTGAAAACCAGTCTCACATTTTGGAAACGAATCAAAATTACAGCCGTTTTGTACTTCTTATGCCTGTCACAGTCCATAGAGATATGTCTTCTTTTCCTCATCACCGCATGGACTTGTGGCAGTGACAGGGGAAGAATCAGATCATAATTCCCATAGGACATTCGGATCACTATAACTCAGTCTTCTTTATCTTTGTTTCATCTCCATTTTCATTGTTTTTCTCTTCCCTGCTCGTTTCTTCCTTACCTAGTCTTCCATTTTTTTTCCCTTGTGAATTGAAGAGTTCTAGCTCACATTGGAAAGCATTAACTTCTTTCATAACACCATTTCTTTGATATTAAAATGGAATTCATAATACATATATTTCAAACAAGTTTTCTCTGAATTTCAAGTAACTGTGGTATAAACAAAGGGACTTATGGGGTAGCATTTGATATAATGGTAAGATGTACAAAATTATATTTTAAAAGTCCTTATCTTTATATTTCTCTTTCTATTCTCTCTCAACCGTAACTCCCATTTCCTCACTTACCACCAAGCACTTAACCACATTCTTCTGAAGACTTGCTAAATATTCATATTCATTGATCAATCTAGTGATTTCCATTTGCAATGAATCTGGTTCTGTCCTGTAATGACAAAAGAAGCAGAAGCACAAAGTCACATGGAAGTCCAGGACTGAGGTGTGCTGACAGGGAGGGGCCAGAAAGCTCAGTGGAGGCCAACTACGGGGAGATGCTGGAAGTTCATCTAGTTCCCCTGGACATGACTCACTGAAGTGTACAAGTGATGAAGGTTTAGTCAATAGGATTGTGCATGGAGAGCAAAACAAATAGCCTATGTCACCTAATGAGTGCACGGCCATGGCTGGGAGTGCAACTTTTCCTTCACTAAGGGTTAGCAGTGAAATCCCCACGGTGGTATGGAGAGAAAGAAGTTATTTGCTTCCACAGTCAACGTCAACTGGTGTACTCTACATGTTTTTCATATAGAGTTATCGTGAGTTAACCAGTGCTCCTTGCTTTATAACAGTACACTAGTGGAAGGATAGGGTGCCTTGGAATATCGTATGTTTACCACACTGGAGAGTGTAGGTTAAATATAATGATTGATTAGCTCACTCAAACTAGCTTTTTGACATATTTTTCTACAGGCTTAAGCAGCGGGCCACACCAAGTTCTACTTAGCCAACCAACTAGTTATTCCCAACTCATGTTCATGTGGTAACCCTCTATATCGCTCTTTCCTCTCTGCCTCTCTTACAGAACTAACCACGCTTTGTCAGTGCCATTTCTTCATCCAGACCTCTAAGGACTTGTTACTATATCTCGGTAATTCTTTCCCCTGTGCGCTACTAGGGGACTCATGTCTGAATTCTCTCTTTCATTCAATGCTTTCCTGTTGTCAAAACGATAGGATCTCAGGAGTAGAAGATGGATCAGTTGCGAAGAGCACTTGCTGTGCAACATGAAGGCTTGAAGGCCAGAGTTTGATCCCTAGCACCTATGTAAAATGTCAACATGGCCACCCATGATATCACCCCCGGTCTAAGGTAGAGATTGAGACAGGACAATTACTGGGGATTGCTGGACATCCCGTGTTATTGAAAAAAATAAAAGGAAACTTGAGGTTCAGTGAGAGACTCTGTCTCATAGAAACAAAGTGGAAGACAAATAGAGGACACCAATTTTTCTCCTCTGTCCTCTGGTTTCATACACTCAGAGTGGGTTCATCTGCACACATATGTGCATGCACTATACATACACAAGCCTCACACAGCACACCATTCATACTACACAGTATCATATCTGCCTTCAATTGCTTTCTCCCTCTGGAATTGGATTCATCCATTGTTTTGTCCCTTTGTTGCAGATAATTATAGACTTAGACTTCAGATTTACACTTTCAGGGCTATTCTATAAAGGAAGAAGTACAAAAACACATGTAGTGAATAATCATTTGAACACACACACACACACACACACACACACACACACACACACACACACAACTTGTTTAGAAACCCTGCTCAGTTGGTTGTAAGAATAATGTAACAGGACTTGGCCTTAACGACCTCTAGAGAGCTCTGAATATAGAAAATGTAAGAAGAAGAGCCACAAATATTGAGGATGTCTTGGATGTGCCCCTGGTGAATAGAAGCATAATATTTTGGAGCATGGTTTGGGTTCCTGGGTTGGTGGAAGGGCCATCCCAGAAGTATGTCCCATGAGGTATAAAAGGGGAACTTACCTATATTTCTGACCCAGACACGTCTCCAGCAATAGGCAGATGACCAGGAGCAGTGCCCATGTGTGCGGCTTGCAGAGAAGTTGAAGAGCAGACATGCTGTAGGAGTTGGTGCTCATGAACACTGAACAAAAGAGTGAACTCCTTCCTTTTATCTGTAGCAAAAGGCTATTGGAGCAAGTGCACAGGTCCCTTCGACAGACATCATCACACTTTGGACTCACGCCCACTGTCACCTTGTTTGTTTTTTGGTGAGCAAGGTGAGCCTTCATCTGGAATTTTAGATTGGTGTGCAGTGGGGAAGAAATAAAGTTTTGTTTGTTAATATCACATTATAAAGGTCTTGGATAATTAGGGTACATTTCCCTGATGGCTACGGTGCTGAACACTTTTTCAAGTACTTGTTGATAATTTGTATTTCTTCTTATGAGAACTATGCATTTATTTAATTAGCTTACTTCTTTGATGGAATGATTTTTTTTTTGCATTTCAATTTTGCAGGTTAATATGTGTATTCTAGCTATTCACCTCCTATGTAATGTGTAGAGAAAGATTTTTCTCATTCTGTAGGGCGTTTCTTCATATTGTTTGCTGTTATTCATGTTGTTTCCTCTGCTGTAAGGAAGCTTCTCTTTTGTTGCATCCCATCTGTCATTTCTCTGGATTATGTCCTGTGCTGTTAAAGTCCTGCTTAGAAATCCTTTCTATTTCCATTTTGATGTGTTTTCTCTATGATTACCTTACAAATTTTCATAGTTACAAATCCGACATGAAGTCCGTTGATCCATTTTGAATTGATTTTTATACACTGCGAGAGGTGGATGTTGTTTATTTTTATTTATTTATTTGAGAGCAACAGACAGAGAAAGAGGCAGATAGAGAGAGAGAGAATGGGTGTACCTGGGCTTCCAGCCACTGCAAACGAACTCCAGATGCATGCTCCCCCTTGTGCATCTCGCTAATGTGGGTCCTGGGGAATCAAGCCTCGAACCAGGGTCCTTAGGCTTCATAGGCAAGCACTTAACCACTAAGCCACCTCTTCGGCTCTGCTATTTGTAGAAATATAACTTTAAATGTACCACTTAAAAGAGACTGCTGTCTCTCCATGTTACGCTATTGACACCCTTGTGAAATATTTTGTGGTTGTAGCTGTGTAGATTTATTTCTTACTCATCCATTCTACTCCATTGGTCTTTGGGTCTGTTTTGTATGTGTGGTGTCAGTGTCATGCTGATTTCAATTTTACTATGACTCTGTGGTAGAACTTGAGATTTTGTTGCTATGGCTCCATGTCACAATTTCAGGTGGCTATTGTGATTCTCCTAGCATTTTTATTTATTTCTTTTTTTTTAAGTGATTCAATATAACTTTTTTAAAAATTTTTTTCTTTATTAGTTAATTTTGTATTCATCAAATACAGTCAGTTTGGTACCTTTATTAGGCTCATCCGTGACCTACCCCCTCCCCTTGGCCCCTCCTTGTTGAGGTATACGGGTCATGCATTGTGGAGTTAGCCCACAGTTCTGGGTAAGCTAAATGTCTCTGCATATCATGACCCAACATGTGGCTCTGACATTCTTTCCGCCCCCTCTTCCGCAAAATTTCCCTGAGCCATGTTGGGTTCATTTTTGGTCGGCTTCAGTGATGAGGTGTTGAGGGCCTCTGAGGCTCTGGCTCTCTGATTGGGTAGGAGTTGATTTTTCTCTGTGCTGATCTCCTTCCCCCTTGTGCTGGTATCCGGTTCATCAGGAAAACAGCCCCCTTGCTTGTTTCTCCAATTTTTCTTAGTTTCAGCCGGGGCCCTTTTGAGGTATGATGAGGTGGCTCTCTCCTTAAGCATTTTTATTTCTACTTAGACTTTCTTCGACTACTCAGGGTCTTTCATGCTTGTATGTGAATTTTAGGGTTGCCTTTATTTCTGTCAAGAATGTAATAGGAATTTGGACAGGGACTGCCTTGAATACATAAATAGCTCTGGCTAATAGGACTACGTCAACAACCTCAGTTTTGTTAATCCATGGGCATAGGATGTCTTTCTGTCTTGTGTTGTCTTCACAGTCTTTATTCATTGTCGTAAGTGTGCATTGAAGAAGTCTCTCACAGAGTAGTTTGGGTTCATTCACAGCTATTTTAAGCTGTTGTAAGTGGGAATTGTTTTCATTCATTTCTTTCTAGCCAATATCATTAATTGCATATAGTAAGCCAATTGATTATTACATTCTGATTTTGAACTCTTCTACTTTGCTGAAAGTTTTATTTTAGAAATCATATCTAATAGCTTCCTCCTGAATTTTTTTTAAAGTACAGATCATATTGTCTGTAAATACTAGCACATTGGCTTCTTCCTTTCCTGTGTGTTTCTCTTTTATTTCTTTCCCTCTCGTATTACTCAGCTGAGACTCTGAGCTCTCTATTAGTTATCAAATTCATGCAGCTTCTTGGAATACTAAGAAAATCCACCCAACTGGCCATGTTACCATAGAAAAAGACATGGGAATTAGGAAATATAAATGGTCCCACACATTTTTGCTTTGGGTAATTTCGTTTATGTATGTGGTGTGTGATTGTGTGGGTAAGACTGCGTGTGCAAATGCATGTGCATGTAAACCAAGGGCAGAGAAGACCTGGGTTGTGCTCTTTTAATCATTCTTTCCTTTTATTTTCCTGAAAGAGACCTGCTGAACATGGAACTCCCCTTTTTTCTGATTGGACCAGATGACTTGAGAGACCCAGAATTCTTGTGGCTTTGTCTCTTTTCAGCCCAGGGGTTATAGACATTTATCTTCATTGCCATATTTTTTTTTTATTTTTTCATTTACTTTTTGAAAGAGAGAGAGAATGGTTTTGTCAGGGTCCTTTGCCACTGAAATTAAATTCCAAACATGTGTACCACCTTGGGTGCTTGTGTCACCTTGTGTGTGTCTCTTAAACAGGTTCTGGGCAGTCAAACTTGGGTCCTTAGGCTCCGCAGCCAAGCACCTTCACTGCTAAGTCATTTCTCCAGTTCCATTCCCTGATTTTTATGTGGGTGCTGGGTATTGAACTCAGGCCCTCCTGCTTGGATAACAACAATCTTGCCTGCAGAACCATCTCCCTAGCCCCAGCTTGCTCTTTTTATTCCTGGTTGGTGCTCTATTTTTTTTCACCTGGAGAAGAAGGCACATGTGGCGGCCTGGCCTAATTTGACATGAGTGAGTCATAGAGTCTTGACTTAAGCTGAGTACAGAGCAGTCGTTGGTTGGGGAGAAGGTTCAGTATGTCTGGGGTGGCCTCAAAAGTCTTTGGAAGGAAATGTCCACCAGCAAAATTCTTTCTTTGTACTGCCCAGAACTAAGAGAAGGAGTCCATGTGCCTTTTCTGTTTCTCAAACTATCTTTTGTCCTCATTTTCAGGGTATGTATGTACTTACACCTCCAGTTTTGTGAAAAAAATCTAGAAGTCTTTTAAGTTTCTGCATGATGCCTGACTGCCCATGGGTCTCAGTGCACTGCCAAAGACACTTCTTCTTAGCACCCCAAAGGCCCCAGGACAGGATAGGATGTGATGTTTGTTAAAGTCATGGGCTTCTATAACAAAGGCTGGCACAATGCATGGGACAAACACCAAGGAA
Source organism: Dipus sagitta (assembly GCA_036346955.1). Classification (NCBI taxonomy): domain Eukaryota; kingdom Metazoa; phylum Chordata; class Mammalia; order Rodentia; family Dipodidae; genus Dipus; species Dipus sagitta. The sequence goes on along the minus strand of CM070780.1, from coordinate 104,366,002 downwards.
CAAATGATAGGTGAGGCATTTCCCAACAATGAAGTGGCCAATTACACTGGAGCCAAGTAAACTTGGTTGGGTCCATACCAGGTCCTTACTTGTCTGTTGTGTGTCAGGATGAGTGTGGGTCTAGATAGTTATCAGTTAATTCCCATGGTTTGTGAAGTGGGTCATGAAAGGTTTCAGAGGGAAAGATGTCTGTTTCTCAGGGTTCAAAACTAGGCCTTATCTTGGGCGCTGCCATTCTTCAGAGCTAAGGCTAAAATGAGAACTTTTCAAGCATTGACACCCTCTCCATTCACAACGTGATCACCTAACATAACCAGAAATTTGTGCTTGGATGTAGCAAAACCCCTTGGTTTGGCTTTCCATTAGTGTCTGCTGGTCATTTACCATCACCTAAGCTACTCTACCCAGTCACTCTCCCTTGACAGCTCTGGTCACTTCCTCTGATAATTTTCCACCATGCAAAACAGGCTTTAAGTTCCCTTCCAGAGAAAAACATGCTTCCTGTGCACAGTAAGTAATATCTAGCTGCAGACAGTGCCAATAAAATAAATGGTTTGCTAAATGAATAGAAAAGAAGGACTTAGCAAATGTCAGCAGGACAGCTGCTTCCCCAGATCAACTCTGTCATTTTTCTGAAATCTGAGGATGGTGGTGGTATTAGTGGCAGTTAGCACAGTCTGGGTGCTTTCTTGTGATGAAGACTGTGGGCATGTGGATGTTCTTACTTTCACTCAATAGCAGGAAAGTTCCTTCTATGTGCTGTCCAGTACGGTAGAAACATTGAGTCACTGAGTTTAGAATATGAGCAAGTGTGACTCATCTTACTCAAAACACTCCAGTGACTTAGTATGAATCAAATAATATAAAACATATCATCAGTCCTTCAGCTTCAGCTTTTTAATTTTGTTGTGATTCATAAAATTATTCAATGTGTGATGTGCATGTGTGTATGTATGTTCATGTGCACTCATGTGTGTGTGTGTGTGTGCATGTGTGTACGCGTTTGTAAGCCAGAAGATAACGTATGGTATCATCTCCAGAGAGACTCTCCACCTAGTTCTGAGACAGTGTCTCTCATTGGTCTGGAGGTCATCTATTAAGCTAGACTGGGTAGCCAATGAGTGTCAGGGATCCTCTGTAGTCATGTGTGCAGTGCGGGATTGGGGGCTCACTTCACCATGCCTGTCATGTTTGACTGTGTACTGTGCATCAAGTTCAGATACTCATGCTTACAAGGCAGGAGTTCACCCACTGAGCTATCTCCCAGACTCAACAATTTCTTTATATTTGTCATTTCTTTTTTAAAAAAATTTTTGTTTATTTTTATTTATTTATTTGAGAGTGACAGACAGAGAAAGAAAGGCAGATAGATAGAGAGAGAGAATGGGCACGCCAGGGCCTCCAGCCACTGCAAATGAACTCCAGACGCATGTGCCCCCTTGTGCATCTGGCTAACGTGGGTCCTGGTGAATTGAGCCTCGAACCAGGGTCCTTAGGCTTCACAGGCAAGCGCTTAACCGCTAAGCCATCTCCCCAGCCCAATATTTGTCATTTCTTGAAATAATATGTATTGTATATTTGGCTGAAAATATTTTAGTAACTGTATTAGTAACTTTTCACTGTGACAAAATGCCTGACAGAAACAATTTAAAAGAGAGGTTTATTTTGGTTTATGGTTTTAGGTTATATTATTTGTTATTCTGGGGAAGGCATGGAAATTGGGTATAAGTGTAAGAAATTCATGATTTTTTCATGTGTTGGTAAAACAGGAAGCCAGGAGAAACACAGCAGTGGGTCCACGGCTTAGCCCACAAGGGTGCTCAAACTAGGGGTCAAGTATTTAAGTACATGAAACCCTGCGGGACAATTAGACCTGAATGATAATATCACTTTATTTTACTTATTTGTATTTGTTTCTTAAAAACTATACCTAGTAACAAAGATACTCATAGCTGTACTCTGGTATATATTTACATTGGGTGATTCTACTGTAGACGATTAAGAGTTCTTGATGTAGGGAAGTCAAAGGAGCTACGTAAGGTACAATTGCTGACCCAATATGCACAATTAATTTGCCAAAATTTGAAACTTTAAATACTATTAGGTGATGGTGAAAAGTCCTACAGATGCCCAAATGAGGCTGCTGAAGAGAGAGAGAGAGAGAGAGAGAAAGAGAGAGAGAGAGGGAGGGGAGAGAGAGAGAGAGAGAGAGAGAGAGAGAGAGAGAGAGAGGAGAAGTAGTAGTACAGGGTAGAAATGAGGATCATGGTTCTTTTTGTCAGCCAGGCTAACTGCATGACTCAAATCCTCACTCTTCCCCTTATTAGCTCTATGCAAAGTACTCACTTTCTGTCATTTCAATTTCCACACAATTACCTGTTTATTTCTAACACTCACACAGATTATGAACTTAATATATCATTTTATTTATTTGAGAGAGAAAAGGGAAGGAGAGAGGGAGAGAATGGGTACATCAGGGCCTCCAGCCACTGCAAACGAACTCCAGAGGCATGTGCATCTGAAGTATGTGAGTCCTGGAGAATCAAACTAAGGTCCTTTGGGTTTACAGACAAATGCCTTAACTATGAGCCAACAATGGAGCCCAGATTATAAACTTAAGATGAGTTTGAAAAATTTTTGATTCCATTCTATATTGACAAGCACCCAAAGCAGGTAATGGCATACGTGTATACTTGATAAATATTTGCAGAGTGGGTGAAATGCTTAATGTTTTATGTTTTGATTTAGATATGCATGTTCCACCAAAGGCTCATGAATGAAAAGCTGGATTCTTAGTGCCACAATGTTTAGAGGTGGGTCTTTGGAGAGGTTTGTGCTTTTGAAGTGAAGTGACTGACTTGGCCCCCCCGCCCCACACACACACCCAGTCCCTTACTTTTGCTTCCTCTCTTAATTTTGGTGTCATGTGGTAAGCAGCTTCTTCACTCTTTGCTCACTGCCATGATATTCTGCCTCACCTAAGGTCCAAATTGACAGTGGCAGCTCCGTGTTCAGGTGACATTGTCCAGGAAGTGGTGGATAAAGTCATGATTACTACTCTCACTGCTAGCCTGAAAACCACCTGCAGATAGCAGTAGACACTGAAACACTCATCAAAGCAGAAAATCTGAGGCTGCAAGAGAGCTCAACACTAATTTAGGAGACTTATAACATGCCTCCAAGGCTCAGTGAATGTTGGGGAAGAGGGAAAACACAGATTGAAAGAGAGCCACAGGGTAGAAAGGAATATCCCGAGGCATTGTTCCCTCACTGCACCCCTGCCAAAGAGACTGGTGAATTCTTGATCCCAAAATGACTACCCCTATACCAACTGATGAGGGCCTTCAGTGCAAGGCAGGTGGTGGAGAGGGAACATAAGAGTATAACCCAATGGGAACACGATGAATATACAATATGCTCATAATTAATAAAAATACTGACTCAGATAGCTAACAATAATGATAAAATAGAGGCATCTGACCTTAGTCTGCAACTTCTGAAATTTTGAACGGAAATAAATCGTTTCCTCTACTTTTTTTTAGTCTTGATATTTTGCCACAGTAACCAAAACTGACTAACACACAAATTTGGTTGGTGCCCGAGGTAGAATTACTTCTATGACTATATTTGATTATGTGGTTCAAAATTGGCTTATGGGATGAATTTGAAAGAGTTTGGAGAAGCAGGCTGGAAAATATCTAGAACGCCATAAACAAAGGTCACTGGGCTGTCCTGACGACAGCTCCAGCCCAGAGCGCTTGTAAAAAAACAGACAAGGAAAGCCATGCTGTGGAGGTCTCAGCAAGGAAAGTGCAGTCTGTTAGTAGCCGAGGAGACGTGTGTTATCTTGCAGAAAACAACTTGTCTACATTTTGACCCTGCCTGGACACTTAACAGAGGCTGAGCTCACAGATCACAGACTAGTTATTGCTGGAGGAAGCTCAAGGCAGCAGAGAATTCAGGTTACAGCATGGGATTGCTTGCTGCTTTTAGCCAGATTCGTGGTGAAAATCAGGAGCAAAGAGAACAACTGAGATAGCTGAAAAACCTCCAGTAACCAATAAAGTAGTGTGCATTAATTTTGACCCAAGGAAGGTATAGTTGTTGAAGAGTTTAGTGCTACCAAAAAAAAAAAAAAAAAAAAGGCATAGGGCTGGACAGATATCACAGAGGTTAAAGGGACTACCTTGTAAAACTTGATTCCCCAGTATCTATGTAAAGTCAGATACACAAAGAGCGCTCATGTCTGCATTGTCTCTCTTTCTCTCCCAAATAAATAAATAAATAAAAATATTATAAAAAGAAGCCATATCATGTTCAATACAGAAAAGTTCCCTTGAGCATATATTCAGCATTAAAGACACCATACCCACCATATTCGCAATGAAGGAAAAGTGGATACTTATTTGAAGGATGTATGAAGAAGAGAGTCCAGGGGTGCTTGGATCACAAAAAGTATACTAAGGTAGTTTTGCTCTGCTTTTAGCCCTCTTGACACTCAGAGGCATTGGAGCTGTGATCCGAGGGCACCTGGGTAGTACTCCTGACAGCAGGAGTCAGCATCATCCATGAGGTGCTGCTTTTGAAGGCATGTGAAATGGAAGAAATACGGATCAAAGAATTTTCTCCCCGATTTCAGAGGACAACTTTAGAGGCCAGGCCAAGGCCAGTGCATGAAGTGGAGGCAGAAGGAGGTGCTGGACATCAGTCAGTGTGTGGAACACTGGGTCAGGACAGTCACAGACAGGGAGTGAGTGACACAGGGAGGTATCATATGGGCCATGGTCAGCAAGCACATAGCAACGGGCCTGCCAAAGCTTTAGAAAGCTGACATCACATTGACATATTTCCAGGATGTTCAAAGTGAGACTACAGGATTTCATGTGCTGCTACGTTTCAGTTTTTCTTTGGTCTGGCTGTAGGAATGGGCTATTCATGTTCTGCCATTGGATCTTGGCAGCATGGTTTTTTTTTTTTGTTTGTTTGTTTTTTGTTGTTGTTTTTGTTTGTTTGTTTGTTTTTTCTTGTTTTTTTTTTTATTAGTCAGTTCTGTATTCAGCAAATACAGTCAGTTTGGTACCTTTATTAGGCTCATCCGTGACCTACCCCCTCCCCTTGGCCCCTCCTTGTTGAGGTATATGGGTCATGCATTGTGGAGTTAGCCCACAGTTATGGGTAAGCTAAATGTCTCTGCATATCATGACCCAACATGTGACTCTGACATTCTTTCCGCCCCCTCTTCCGCAAAATTTCCCTGAGCCATGTTGGGTTCATTTTTGGTCTGCTTCAGTGATGAGGTGTTGAGGGCCTCTGAGGCTCTGGCTCTCTGATTTGGTAGGAGTTGATTTTTCTCTATGCTGATCTCCTTCCCCCTTGTGCTGGTGTCCGGTTCATCAGGAAAACAGCACCCTTGCTTGTTTCTCGAAGTTTTCTTAGTTTCAGCCGGGGCCCTTTTGAGGTAACCTTTTGAGGTATGATGGGGTGGCTCTCTCCTTAGGGTCTACATCTATCTGAAAAAGAGAAGCAGATTCTCCAACGGAGAGTAAGTTAGCACCAGGACAAATGAGATAACCCTTACTTTTTTTTTTTATAGAGAATTTAATAGGTGTAGGCCCTCTTGTAGCCCACAATTGATAGTATCTTGATACTGGAGAGTGGGCTTATGTTTGGATATGGTTCTGACTTGTTTCCCAGCTCCAGCTATGGGTCCCATACCAGTGAGGGGATCAGTTACCCAAATTGAGAGCAGTTGGTTCCCCACCATGGCTGTGTGCCACCACTGCACTTGTGTGGGCATCACAATAAGTTATTTGCTGCTAAGTAGGTTAGACCATGCGTTGCTTCGATAGATATTGGTCAATTTCCCCCAGTCGCCCATGTAGCACCTTCTGGCACTAGACGCGCTGACTGTCTGGGGACTGACTCTCATCCAACTTCCAGCCATGTCATTCTAATTTGCATGTCAATCTCATAAGGTATCTTCAGCAGTAGGGTCTTACCACTAACCTTTGGTGGGTCATCAAGTACTCTGACAGAAATCTGTCTGTCTCTTAGGAAACCTTGTAGGTCTCTCTGATCAAAAGCTCATTGTGGATGATAGCCCCATGCTGGTACTGGGAGTTACAGGTCAGTGCCCACTAAGAAAATGAGGAAAAAGATAACTAATATACAAGAGTTAGAGATAAGAGAGAGAGAGACAGGGAGAGGGGAAGTGAGGGAGGGAAGATGTAGGAGATTAAGGTTAGTCTTAATCTTACCCTCTCCAGTGTCTTGTGGTTCAGGTGTTCCCTGTAAGGGCCTGGTGAAGGATCAGCCATTTGGTCTATCTTTTAGTTAATAGAAGATTATGGTACCATTGCCGTTTGGGTCTAGATTTGTGTTTCCCACCCCTTTGATGCCCTCTGTTTGTTTGTTTTTAGTTCTACTGAGGCTTATATCTATTAATCTGTTTTCAGTCTCATGAAACTTTTGACTTGTACTTTTGAGTGATGCTGAAATGAGAATTTAGAGGTTTGTAAGAATCGTCTAAGTGTATTTCACACTCTTAGGTGAACATGAGTCTTTGAGGGATATAGTTGGACTCATGATTTGGATATGAAAACTCATCCTAAAAGCTCAGGTTTGGAAGATTTGGATTCAGGTTTTCAATGATATGATATGCAAGGACACAGGACCATAGTCTCAGAGGAGTGCTGACTTCTGCAGTTCATTAGTACACTAAGGGGTTTATACTTTTATTGCATTATGTGGTGAGATGTAAACCAAAAGGTAAGGCCTGGTCAGAAGATGGGGATCATTGGGAGGTGTTTCCTGGAAGGATGTAACTTGTCTCCAGCTCCTTCATGTCACTCAGGGCCTGCCGCCTGTCTGGCATGTGGTGCGTGGCTTTCCCTGTCACATATTCCGTATACCATGATGTTGTACTTTATCAAGTACCTAAAAACATGGGCTTGGCTGACTGTGGAATTAAGCATCTCAGCTGTGAACAAAAAATATCTTTCCTCCTTAAGGTTTTTACCCCCTAAGATTTTAGCAAAGTACTACAATGCTAACATAATATGGTTACATTAAAATGACCTGTGATTAAACATGAAAGTAGCAATATTTAACACAAATTCTGGTATATTTTAAGGATGCACTCAATGTTTGTTCATAATTAATGTATAAAATGATCTTTTCTAACTACTGTATTTCCCGTGTCTTCATTCTGATACCCACTTGTGATAACTGGCCTATAGGAAACGTGTTTTTTTTTTTTCTTTCTCTCTCTGTCTAACTACACTCAGTTGCTCCTCATTGTGCTTCTGCCCTCTTGCAGCATTCTCTGAAGCCCTTCCTCTTCCAATTGATGCTGTCCAATATCAAAGCACATACCTATTGAGCAGATGTTAAGAGTTAATACTTTTGGCAATTGATACCTGTTGTTCTATATTCCAGAATTTGCTCCAGCTACTTGGTGACAGACTTGCTCATATCCAATTTCTAGCAGTAGGAATCAGTAGCTTTCACCATCAGGGGAGACCCTTTCACAGGACTCCCTTATTTACAGCCCCATTTGTTATTACTGATTTTGAGCAAGAGATGCACGCTAGCCCAATGTCCCTTGCTGTCACAGTTTCATTTTTCCACAAGCAAACATAAAGGAAGCATCAGAATAGAACAGGTGTTACAGTTCATCTAGGGGACCACGAACTGTCCCTGGCTCACTGCGTGCAGAAACACTCCCATTTCCTGGGATCCGAATGTTGAGCTTCCGACAGGCCTTGGGGTGGAGAAGAGCGAAGCAATAGGGAAGTCGGTAGCCTGTCCTGGCTCTGCCTCTCATCACTTTTGAATTTGGGGACACTTTCTCTGTGAGAATGACTCCTTCTTTCCTTATTTCTTCTCCTGTCTCTCTTTGTAGCCATAGAGCATGAGCACTCCCTCACAAAAGAGAAACCATGGTTCTTTGAAAGACAAATATAGAATTTTTGGGTGCACTAGAGATGTTGAGAACATATTTTGGAGAAATGACGGCACACGGAGAAAAGTCCAAGACGTTTATTTTGTAGATTGTAACAGATAATCTGGTCAAGTTTACTTAGAGGATACCATGTTGGTGTTAAAAGACCCACAGGAGGCTTCCATTACCTCACATACATGGTCTTACTAGCATGAACACGGTTGAATTTTATGGGTATCACTGCTAGGTCATCAGGGCAGATACCCAGTTCCCGAACAATGTCAACCACTGCTGTGATTCTTGAAGTTCCTGGGAGAGATGAGGACAAAAATCTTTTTTCAGACCGTTTTTTTTTTCTGCTGGGTTCAGTAGCTGCCTTTGGCATTTACTTTTACTAAATCCTTTGCAAAATGCTGTTCTTAGCTTTTCTCACGGAATGTGTCCACTCTTTTAGAACCTGGGCATTATCTCCTAGGCCTCCTATCTCTCCATTTTCAACCTGGTACTTCTGCTACCTTGTTTCATCTTCTAATATTACTCTGTGACTAATAGCCCTTCCTCCAGACAAAGTCTATACTTACTGTTAACGTAAAAGTCCCAGTACAATGTTATTGGATAATCGTCACAGAGGCAGCGGGTCTGTTTATAGTTGAAGGTACCTTCGATTGGGACATCGCTGATGAGGTAAGCTTTCACCTGGGGTTGGGAAATGGCTAAGTGTTAGTCCAGAGAATGGACAAGGGAAGGAAGGAGATAAAAGGAGGAAGCTGGAGATGGACCAGAGGCCCCAAAATATCTGCTCTTATCGTGTCATTGTTGGAGCTAGTGGCTGCCAGGCTTTCTGTCTTTGTAGCTTCACTGCATTGCCTGGCAAATGTGAGTGTGAGGGTCAGGAGTAGACTGCATGACACAAGTGCGTCCACAGAGCAACGAGACCCATTCTGGGGCAGGATCACCTTTGACCCCAGCAGGAGCTCCAGGGAAAGGACCTGCCTGGATTTTTTACTCCATGACTCAGTGGGTTGGCTGTGTGGCTGATAGAGTGGAAATGCAAGGTTTGTGAGAACTGTGTCCAAGCCTCATCTGTGCTGCCTTTAACTTTGTATCATTTGATGATTAACAATCTCTCTCCCACTTATTTCAAATTGACCCAGTTAACAACCAACTCTGCCTTTAAATTAATAAATTAATTCTTGAAGGTCATTGTCTTTTTCCCTCTCCTTTTCTCTTCTTCAACTTGAAAGTTCCTGACAGCTTAAGATCTCATATTTTTTGTACATATCCATTTAGCTGTCTATGATGTTAAACATAGGGGTTTAATTTGGGGAGGCTTGTCTGCTCAGACGATCCTCTCAGTAGAAACAATCAAGTCTCAAAAAGCAATGGAAAAAACATGAAATAATTTTACCAATCTTTAACCCCTCCAGGTATGAAAGTCATTAGTTGCAATTCAGTCTTATCAGCAGTCTATGTGTGATTTTATTACAAGTAGAAAGAAAATGGTTTATATCAACTTGCAGATTCAATTATCTTGAACCATTCATCCTCATGTTAAACATATGGTGGTTATCGGGCTACCATTGCAGCTGGTCATGAGTCAGCACCGTACTCTTTTCACCTGAGCAACACTAAACCCACAGACAATGCCTTCATAATGGGACTCCAACTTGTTATACTTCAAATATATTGAATTTTGAGCTCACCCTATGAGAAACAAAGATTACATTACCACACTGTTATTTTGGTCAATTTATCATTGTTATTGAATATAGTTATGCAATCAAACACACTTTCTGCATCTAAAGGAAATTTTGAAACAAATGTACCGTAGACTTTCTGGGATGATGGGAATGACCAATGCTTAAGGGTTAACAAAATAGTAAGACTCTCTCAAAAGCAATTGAAACTGATTAGCTAAAACTAAGAAAAATTTTGGGATCACAAGTTTTTTCATGTTTGGAATTATTGTTCAAAGTGTTCCTTTACTTATACTTGGGAAGATTTTAAAAAGATCACTCTTTTATTATAGGTGTATGATTCTTAAAAACAAATGATTTATGCTTAGTATTCTATGTCATTTTTTGATTTAAACACAGTTATACTTACTGCTTTTTCAGGGGTGAATACGTTTCCTTATCTATCAGCAATATTATTTATCACTAAATTTTATGCATATTTTACATACTTTTTCTCCAATCTCATCCATCATTAAGGCCAACAAAACAGGAAAATTCAGCAAGATACAATGCTCAGTCCCCAAGCTGATCAACGTCCGTTACTCAGAACACTGTTCTGTCCATTGGGCATTTGTTAGAAATCCATGTGGAAGCTCTGGAATCTCCCTCCAGTCCAGGACAGACTGTTCTTAATAAGTTCATATCATGACTTGAGAACCTCTGCTCTATGTCTTAGTCTGGGTTTACCTCTGAATTACTAAAACAGGGAAAGAAGGAACATGTATGCCTTGTGGGCAGTAGAGATTGGGATAAGTCTCCAAGAGAATTGTAATGAGAGTCAAGGGAAAGTGAGAGGAAAACATGCTCAACCAGGTCTCCAAGAGTTTAAGGAACAGAACCAAATACCTTCTCCCTCCAGCCCCACCTACAGCATAGAGTTACACAATTTTCTTCTGAGGACCTCATTCCCAACTCTCATCCCCACCAGTCATCCTCAGGATTTGAAGGAGCTCCTAAGAGTTCTCTTCTGTATCTGGGCCTTTTGCTTCTGTCTTCCTCACTCCACATGTCTCTTCTTTTTTTGTTATCTTACTTCTTAGACACCTGTGGGTCAGGGTTTCTGTATCTGTATAATGAGAATGCTCACCAACCCCAAGCTCACATAATTGATCTTGTGCTCAGACAGAAAACATATATGAAGTTTTTTCATTAAGTTTTGCTGTGCAATGTTGATGTGAGAGTTGAGTTAATTGGCATCTGTATTTAAGTAGCCACATTTTGTCTTGGAATCCCTTCCTCGGGTCTCTCACTTACCACCATACATTCTCTTAATTCTGTCGCAAGCTTGAGTATCACAGTGGCTTCCTCATTTGCGCTTGCTATTGTTGGGACATCTAAATTGAATATGATTTCCTTTCGTCTCGTTCTAGGAGGAGAAAAGAGGACACAGATTTTAGATCCCTATGTATGCACAACTATGGCACCAATGCTGGCAGGAGGAATAGAGAGAGAGGAAACCAGGGGGATGTTGTCTGTTGAATCACCCGCTCAGCACCAGAATCCCCAAGAATTTGTGCACATACGTTGATTTTGATATTTCGTACTTATCTGATTTTTGTCTAATAAAACAACAGATTTACTGTTTAAAACTAACCATCTTCTTTGATTTTCACTGACAAATTTTAAGGCAGAATAAGAATTTGTCCAATTAAGCTTGTATCTTAATGATGTCATATAGGTTGTTGATGTGATCCACTGAGTGAAATGGGAAGACACAAGTTATTCTCAGGAGAAAACTTCATCTTCACAGAATCATATTATATCACTAAGCATCTTAGTGCTACACTGGAAGAGGTTATGCTATCTTTCTTGAAGATGCACCTTCTTGTTTCCTGGAGAGAGCATAGTATTTATTTAGCTCAATAGGGTATCAGACATATGTCATTATGGAAAAGCCATGGTTGGTTAGGAAGAGGAAATGAAGATGAAGCTAACATTTAACAATTCTTTAGGCAGTGAAGGATGGTTGATACCCAGGAGAATCGCTTGTTTTTATGAAGAACATCTTGACTAAGGCCCTCGGGTGTTAGTTGAGAAAGAAGGAAGTTTGGTTCTTCAATGCCTATGCCCCAAAGCCATGTACTCCTAAGTCAAAACACCAGACTTCAGGGAGAAATCATTTCTTTTGCCAACTGCTCTAGAGCTCAATGCACAGGAAAAGAGTGTGTACACCTCAGTGTCTTCAGAATGCCCTGATTGTGAAGGAGTTTACACCTGTTAGAATGCCATGTTTGCTCGAGTAACTAAACTTTCAAGTATCTTGAGCAAAACAGAATTTCTTGTAAGGGAGACTTTCAGTGCGAAAACCAGGAAAGCACTTGGCAAGCTGGCATGGAAAATTGTCTCATTTTTATTGTTTCTTATTTTTAATTTTTAAGGTAGGGTCTTGCTCTAGCCCAGGATGTCCTGAAATTCACTATGTAGTCTCAGGGTGGTCTTGAACTTATTGTGATACTCCTATCTCTACCTCCTGAGTGCTGGAATTAAAGGCATGCACCACCACGCCTGGCTAGGCATGGATAATTTCTTTAATTACAGTTTATTTCATTAACTTTATTTTCTTATAAGGGAGGAGGAGTGTAATCCAGACCCCATCATGCAGGATTTCTCATGGTGCTGCATAAGATGACTAATCAGAGAACTTTCTGCTGGGATAAGACATGTGGCCATGATTCCCAGGGCTCTTTCTGGTTCAGGATTCAGAAAGTCAGAACTTCTAGTCAGCCACTGATGTAGAAAAGGTTCTCTACTTTCCCCTCTCATCCTTGCTTCTTCCAGACCTTAGGCTCAATTTCTTTCTTTATTTCACTTGCTCTATTTTCCTGATTCCTTAGAACTTGGGCCCTCAGTATTTGGGCTCCCACGTCCCAGTGTGACTGTGAGCAAGAAGAGTTTCTAGTCTCCACCTTTGGTTTCAGGATAGGAAGAATTTACTATTTTCCTGCTTGGCTGGATCAATGTTAGACTCCCTGGACTGTCAAGAGAGCCTCTCTTTGTCAGTGTGCTCTGCTAAAGCCACATGAAAATATTGTTGGAAATTACAGACCTATTCACTTTCTCAGAGTGAACAGAGCAGAAATTTGAACAATATTGTATCAGGGTTACAGTAGGTAAGTACATCAATGCAGACTAATTATTAATGACAAATTCATTTACACTGGAAGTCCTATATTCCTCCAACAAGCATAACAGTGCAAAAGAAATGAAAGGGGAACTTAGAGACATCCTAAGTGAAGAAGGTCTATGAGAGCTCCCAGAAATAGAGCTCTTAGAAGTTTACAGATCCACAGAAAGGGACATACAGATATCCAGGTTAGGAGACAATTCCTCTCTATGGATTTCCTGCTGGGAGTAGAAGGGCTTGACTCACGTATTATCCTGAGCTTTGATGATTTCCAGCTGGAGACATAGGACTAGGAGTAGGGTGGCAGTACTGGTCCTGAGCAGGAGTGACAGGGGACACATGGTGCAGGAAACAGAAGGTGATCTCCTTGAGAGTAGTGTCCCCAGAGCCCAGTGCATGTCTTATATGCAGATCAAGAAAGCAATGAAGGTCCAGGTGGGGCCATGAACTGAATCACCAATCATTTTCCCTGCTTGTGTTCTTTCCTTGTTGGGCTGATTTTTTCCCCCTTTGGATAAAGAATCAACATTGAATTAGATGGCTGCAATCCTGGAGTGTCTGCCCTTCCTTATTTTCTCAGTGTCAGAGCTCTACTCTAAATGTCTTTTCATTGGCGCATGTATCTATTTTCCTTTCCCCTTACTATGCATCATTCACTATGTCTGTTCTGCTGCGTGTCACCTTACCTTCTGCCACAGCACTCTTGATCCAAGCAGGCAAGGAACCAGCCATGGTTGGCAGAATTCAGGCTATAGTTGTACAGCACCTTTGCTAACCATTTTGTACTTAGTTCAAGAAGAGATGGCATTCAAAAGTGTCTTGTGCTCAAGTTGGCTCATGCACCTTGAGTTCATTTGCAGTGGCTAGAGGACCTGATGTGGTCATTCTTTCTCGCTTTCTCATCTCCCTTTCCCTGTCTACTTGCAAATAAAGAAATAATAAAATAATTTTTTTAAAGATGCCTTGGAGCGGCTGGAGTGATGGATTAGTGATTAAGCACCTGCCTGTGAAGTCTAAAGACTCTAGTTCGAGGCTCAATTCCCCAGGACCCATGTAAGCCAGATGCACAATGTGGCACAAGCATTGGCGTTCGTTTGTGGTGGCAGGAGGCCCTGGTGTGTCCATTCTCTCTCTTTCTCTTTCTCTCTCTCTCCCTCCCTCTTTCTCTGTCCATATCTCTCTCCCAAATAAATAAATAAATACCTGTGCATGGTGGTGCGTGCCTTTATTCTCAGCAATTGGGAGGCAGTGGTAGGAGGATTGCCATGAGTTCAAGGACACCCTGAGATTGCATAGTGAATTCCAGGTCAGCCTGAGCTAGAGTGAGACCCTACCTTGAAAAACCAAAAAAAAAAAAAAAAAAAAAAAGATGCCTTGGAGTTGAGATAGCCAGGGTTACCAGGGGTCAGCAAATATTACATAGTGTGAGAACTAGGAAAAAATTGGCATGTTTTAGATGATGGAGATGTGTGGCCATATTACCTGGTGACATGACAATGTTTGTAAGTGAGTCTTTCTGAACTTCAGGGTTAACAGTAAATCCCAGAGATGCCCAAGAGCCTAGCTCCAAAGTCTCCAGTGTAGGATAATATTTTAATTCTAAACAATTGTACATAGTAGCATCCCTGAATCAGACATGTTGCCACTAAAAAGTTAATGTGTGTGTGTGTGTGTGTGTGTGTGTGTGTGTGTGTAAAGGTCCAAGAAAAACATAAATTATCAGTCCTCAGGATCACTATCTACTTCTTGTAAAATTTTTAATGTTTTTGTCAAATTTACACACATATTTCAGTATTAATTCATCCCCATTTTTCTCTATCCTCCTGGCGTGGCACTCACCAATTAGCCCACACTGGCTGGTCAGTGTCCTCCAGGGATCCTCCTGACTCTGCCTCTCAGCACTGAGATTAAGGGTGGTTTCATAACATTTTCCATTTTTATGTGGGTTTTGAGGATTGAATTCGGGTGCTTGTGCTCATGAGGTAAACATTTTGCTGATCACTTCTATATCAATTGAGCACTTATTTTGAGGTTCAACAGGGCAAGTAGGAAGACACAGTGTGGAAAACTCCCTCCGAGAGCCGAATACAAATCACACTCTGCAGATGACCTGGTACAGTAATTCCTCCCCATGGAGAGACTCACTGTTGCTGACATAGCGCTGTGCTATTTGTCATTACTAAATTAAATCTCTTCTTTAACCTAGGACTTAATGATTGTGAGTTTGGATTTTACTTGTTTCTGTTGCTGGACAGGAGTCCTGAAAGATCTGCTGGGCCATGAGATTGACACTCATCAAGTTACGAGTTGCCTATGGATGCTGCTATAGACAGCACTGAGAATTTAAGTCTAGCTATATGCTTCCAGATTATGGATAAATCTTTGAAAATCCTCTGCTTGTTTTCTCTCCTGCACCTTTGTTCACTCATGTACATTGTCATCATCCATTCTTTATCTAATGCTGTTGTTACAACCTCTCTTCAGAAAGATGTTTTTTATTCTACCTTATCCTGGATCTGTGGCCATTTCATTAATACTGTTTCATGTTTTAATTTAATTATCTTTATTTTTGATATGATGCTATTTTAATAATTGAAAACATGACAACAAACTCAAATGTTCATCAACAAGAGAATGAATATATTTTGGTAGGAGCTCAATGAAATATAAGTCTGCAATCCTTTAGACAAAGCCCTAAAAGACAAGAATCTCTGAGACATATCTTTATATCGAGTTCTTCTCTTACTTATTTGAATAGTTACTGTCATAAGGACATTTAAACTGAGATTAGCTGAGGAAGCAGGCCACAGATTTTAGACTGTGTCCACATGGGAAATCCAGAAATACCTCATCTCTTGGACTTAGTTAATTCTTCAAAACTACAGCCCTGTAGTTCAAGATGTGTCTGAAGCACTTCCAATAAAATTTGGGCTCAGGAGGGAGAGGTGTCAGTGACTGAGGGGAGGATATTTTGATAGGAAAGGAGTCATTCTTCTATAAGCCATCAGAGAATTGTGACAATCAGAACCCTTTAAGTAACAAAACAAATTCCAAGTACTATACAGGATTAGTGTTATGATAGTTACCTTTGTGGTCCTAGCTAGCTAGGCATGGTACCCAGTTGTTTGAAAACACTAATCTATATGTTGCTGCCAAGTAATTAAAAATGTGATTGACAGTAGATTTCCATTCAATATGTAGGACAGTCTCATACAGTCAATTGATAGCCTTAATAGAATGCCTGAGGTTTGCTAAAGAAGGAATTCTGCTGCCAGACATTGTTCAGACTGAAGCTCTGTTTCGCAAGTGCTGCAAGGGTGATGCTTAAGTTTGTGTCAACTTGATCTGTTCAGGAAACCACAGACATTCCTCATAAGTGGGTCTCTGGATAAACTATTGAGACAAAAGCAGAGGCTCAGAAAGGAAATTCCCAAGCTTAAGACCCACATACATGATCTGAAGGTTCCTAAGGGAGCCCTGGAGGAGAGTCTCCTCCCTAGCAAGAACAGGGCTCAAATTGCAGAAGACCAAACCCAAGCTCTCATTGTAAGATTGGCTAACTTGCAAGGTAAACTCAAATCCCAGCCTCACCAGCTATTAGAAGTTAAAGTGAGGGCACTGACTGGAAAAGAGTGGGATCCTGTGACTTGGGATGGGGATGTGTGGGAAGACCCTGAGGACTCTGGGGACACTGAAGTGTCAGATTCTGAAGAAGTTGTTTTTCATGAGCATGTTGCCTCCCCTCCTTTAGGGGCAGTTGCATCCCCACCCCCGCACCCTGAAGTCTTGCCCTCTCCACCATTGCCTGGGGGAATTACTCCTGCAAGAGGTGCTGATGCTTCTCAGTGCCCACCCATCTTTGCCTCTAGGCCTACAACAAGGCCAAAGGATAGGTATGCCCCTAAATGTGAGATAGAAAGCCTGACTCAAGAGGAGGTGAGGTATACCCACAGAGATCTTCAGGAGCTTTCTAACTTGTACAGACAAAAGCATGGGGAATATGTGTGGGAATGGATTTTAAGGGTGTGGGATGATGGAGGAAGGAATATAAGATTAGATCAGGCTGAATTTATTGAAATGGGCCCACTGAGCAGCGATTTTAGATTTAACACTGCAGCTCGTGCAGTTGGAAGGGGTGTCAAGAGTTTATTTGATTGGTTGGCTGCAGTATGGATCCAAAGATGGCTGACTGTGAATGAGCTCGAGCTACCTGATATCCCTTGGCTTAATGTAGATGAAGGGATTGAAAAGCTCAGAGAACTTGGAATGCTGGAGTGGATTTATCATGTAGCCTCATATTTGTCCCCACAATGGGAGCATCCAGAAGATGTGCCCTTCACTAAGACTATAAGAAACAGATTTGTGAGGGGAGCACTAGCGTACTTAAAGTTGCCAGTCATTTCCATAATATGTAAAGAAGACATCACATGGGGGCCGCAGTTGCTGCATTAAGTGACTTAGATGCAGTGGGTCTAACTGGATATTGGGGTAACAAGGACCAAGTATCAGCACTGAATCATCAAAGGCAAGGTGAATGTGTTTACCAAAATGGACAGCAGAGGAAAAACAATGCTCATAACAGTATGACTCATGTAGGCCTTTGGTACTGGCTGATTAATCATGGTGTTCTACATGGGACGAGGTGGCTGAGTGGTTAAGGTGATGGACTACTAATCATGGTGTTCCCAGAAGTGAAATAGATTAAAAGCCTACTAAGTTCCTGCTTGATCTGCATAAGAAGAAAAGTTCCCTAGCAAAGGACCAAAAGGCCAATTTGAATTATAGCAACAGAGAATCAAGGCCTCTTAACCAGTTTCTAGACTTTACCCAGGTTATAGATCCTGAGCCCCTTGATTGAAGGAGTGGCCAAGTCTCCTTGAGGAAGGGCCCTCCCACAATCACCAAAAGTTTCAATATGAAGCTTACTCCTGTCCTTCCTCAGAGGGACCTGCCGCCTTTTGCTAGAATAACTGTACACTGGGGAAAACTAAATAATCAGACCTTTTGGGACTTATTGAACACTGGCTCTGAATTGACATTGATTCCAGGAGACCCCAAACAGCACCGTGGCCCTTCAGTTGAAGTAGGTGCTTACAGACGTCAGGTGATCAATGGAATTTTGGCAAATGTTAGACTGACAGTGGGTCCCAAACTCATCCTATGGTGATTTCCCCAGTCCCAGATTGCATAATTGGGATAAATACATTAGGAGTTGGAAGAACCCCCACAGCAGTTTCCTGAATTATGGAGTGAGGGATATTATGGTTGGAAAGGCAAAATGGAAGCCATTGGAGCTCCCCCCCCCCCGCCCACCAGGAGAAATAGTGAACCAAAAACAGTGTCACGTCCCTGGAAGAATTACAGAAATTAATGCCACTATAGACTTCAAGGATGCAGGGGTTGTGGTTGCCACCACATCTCCTGTTAACTCTCCTACTTGGCCTGTTCAGAAGACAGATAGATCCTAGAGCATGACAGTGGATTATTGAAAACTTAATCAGGTGGTGACTCCAATTGCAGCTGCTGTAGCAGATGTGGTTTCTTTACTTGAGCAGATTAACACATCTCCTGGTACCTGGTATGAAGCTATTGATCTTGCAAAAGCCTTTTCTCTATATCTGTCCATAAGGACCACCAGAAGCAATTTCCTTTCTGCTGGCAAGGTCATCAGTACACGTTTACTGTTTTACCTCAGTGTTATATTAACTCTCCAGCCCTGTGTCATAGCTTAGTTTGCAGGGATCTTGATCACCTGTCCCTTCCACAGGTGTCACATTAATCCATTTTATTGATAACATTATGCTGATTGGATCAAATAAGAAGGAGGTGGCAGCCACTCTGGAGTTGCTGGTACAGCATATGTACATCAGGGGATGGGAAATAAATCCATCCAAAATTCACCTTCCACCTTGGTGAAATTTTCAGGAGTTATAGTGCTGTGAGACATGCTGGGATATTCCTTCTAAGGCAAAGGCTAAGTTGTTGCACCTGGCCCCTCCTACCACTAAGAAATAAGTAGAATGTCTAGTGGGCCTATTTGGATTTTGAAGGCAGCACATTCCTCACTTGTGTTACTCAATCCTATACACCAAGTGACTTGGTAAGCTACTAGTTTTCAGTGGGGCCCTGAACAAGGGAAGGCTCTTCAACAGGTCCAGGATGCTGTTCAGGCTGCTCTGCCACTTGGGCCATATGATCCAGTGGATCCAATGGTACTTGAGGTGTCAGTGGTTGGTAGGAATGCCATTTGGAGCCTTTGGCAGGCCCCTATAGGTGAATCACAGTGGAGGCTCTGGAGGAAGTCCCTGCTGTCATGAGCAGAAAATTATTCTCCCTTTGAGAGACAGCTCTTGGCCTGCTATTGGGCCTTAGAAACTGAAAGCTTGACAATGAGCCATCAAGTGACTATGTGACCTGAGCTGCCCATTATGGTGTTATGATGGTGTTATCTGACCCACCAGGCCATAAAGTTGGACATGCACAGCAGCAGTCCATCATCAAGTGGAAGTGGTATATCCATGATCAGGCTCGAGCAGACCCTGAAGATACAAGTAATTACATGAGGAAGTTGTCCAAATGCCTATGGTTGCTACTCCTCTTACAATGCCTTCTGTCCCCAAGCATGCACCTATAACATCATGGGGTGTGCCCTATGATCAATTTACTGAAGAGGAGAAGACTAGGTATAGTTTACAGATGTTCAGCACATTTTTCAGGCACCTCCCAGAAGTGGACAGCTGCAGCATTACAGGCCCTTCTGGGACAACTCTAAATGATTGTGGTGAAGGGAAGTCTTCATAATGGGCAGAACTACAGGCAGTATATATGGTTGTGCATTTTGCTTGGAAAGAAAAATGGTAGCCGGGTGTGGTGGTGCACGCCTTTAATCCCAGCACTCTGGAGGCAGAGGTAGGAGGATCGCCGTGAGTTTGAGGTCACCCTGAGACTCCATAGTGAATTCCAGGTCAGCTTGGGCTAGAGTGAGACCCTACCTTGAAAAACCAAAAAAAAAAAAAAAAAAAAAGGAAAGAAAAATGGCCAGATGTGTGGTTATACACTGATTCATGGGCTGTGGCCAGTGGTTTGGGCAGATGGTCCAGGACATGGAAGGAGCACAGTTGGAAAATTGGTGCGAAGGACATTTGGGGAAGGTATATGTGGATAGAGCTCTCTGAATGGGCAAAGGATATAAAGATACTAGTGTCCCATGTTATGCTCATCAGAAGGTGACCTCATCAGAGGATGACTTTAATAGTCAAGTAGATAAGCTGACCTGTTCTGTGGATAGTGGTCAACCTCTTTCCTCAGCCACCCTTGTGTTTGCCCAATGGCCCATGAACGAAGTGGCCATGATGATAGTGATGCAAGTTTTGAATGGGCCCAACACCATGGACTTCCACTAACTAAGGCTGACCTGGCTATGGCTGCTGCTGACTACCAAATCTGACAGCTGCAGAGACCACCTCTGAGCCCCCAATACTGTAGCATTCCCCAGGGTGTCCAGCCAGCAACTTGGTAGCAAGCTGACTACATTGGACTTCTTCTATCACAGAAAGGGCAGCGTTTTGTCCTTAATGGAATAGACACTTGTTCTGGGTATGTATTTGCTTTTCCTGCACGTAATGCTTCTGCAAAAACTACCATCTGTGGGCTTACAGAACGTCTTCTTCAACATCATGGTACTACACACAGCATTGCTTCTGATCAAGGAACTCACTTCACAGTCAAGGAAGTATGGAGGTGGGCTCATGACCATGGAATTCACTGGTCTCACCATGTGCCCCACCATCCTGAAGCAGCTGGCTTGATAGAACGGTGGAATGGCCTTTTGAAGAAACAGCTACAGCGCTAACTAGGTGGCAATAGCTTGGAGGGCTGGGGGAGTGTCCTCCAGCAGGCTGTATATGCTCTGAATCAGCATCCTATATATGGTGCTATTTCCTCAATAGTCTGTATTCATGGGTCCAGGAACCCAGTGGTGGAAATGGGAATGGTACCACTTATCATCACTGTAAGTGACCCATTAGCCAAAGTTTTGTTTCCTGTTCCCACAACCTTACACTCTGCTGGATTAGAGGTCTTGGTTACAGAGTGGGGAGTGCTTTTGCCAGGAGGCACAAAGAACATTCCATTGAACTGGAAGCTACAACTTCACCCTGGCCACTTTGGGATCCTGATGCCCTTGAGTGAACAGGTTGAGAAAGGAGTTACAGTGTTAGCAGGGATGATTTATCCAGACTACCAGGGGGAAATCGGACTTCTCCTCCACACTGGAGGTAAGAAAGAGTATGTCTGGAGTGCAGGAGATCCTTTAGGGCATCTCTTAGTGTTACCATGCCCTGTTATCAATCAATGGACAACTGCAACAACCCAATCAAGGAAGTGTGATAATTGGCCCACATCCTTCAGGAATGAAGGTTTGGGTCACCCCTCCAGGTAAATAACCAAGGCCTGCTGAGGTACTTGCTGAGGGTGGAGGAAATACAGAATGGGCAGTAAAAGAAGGCAGTTACAAATACCAGCTAAGGCCACATAACCAGTTACAAAAACATGGACTGTAATTACCATGAGTATTTCTGTCTTACCTTGTTAAGAGTATTTGTACATATCTACACCAATATTAAGATACTTTTGTTTTTCCTCTATTTCTCTACTAGATAATTAATACTGAATAAGATCATATCACTAGTTAACCACTGATGAATTTATATTTAACTTATCATATTAGACTAAGCATTCCTCAAGGAACCTTGCTATGTGTTGGGGGGGGGATTGTGTATTTTTGGTTGTATGAGGGATAATTATATCATGTTAGGCAGAATTATGATCTTGTTACTGTCTTCATTTGGAAATTAAGTATGATGTAAGGAGATATAGTTTGGTGTCAAGTTGAGAAGGGGTGGACCTGTGATGGTTAAGTATGTGTCAACTCGATCAGTTTAGAACTCCACAGACATTCCTCATAAGTGGGTCTCTGAGGTTGCTTCTAGGAAGGATTAACTAAAGGAGGAATCCTTCCCCCAGGGTGAGCTCTTCCTCCAGAGTGGGTGGTCCCTCTCAGGGGGCGTGGACTTTATCTAAAGAAGCTCTGGAGAGGAAAGTATTCCCTCTTCCCACCTGGCTGCCAGTGCTGCTTGATGCTATCCAGTGTGGACTGAAGACCATCATCTCTCCAGGATGTCTCCAGGCCTTCAGTGCCAGATTGGAACTGCCGAGGCATCCAGCCTTGTGGACTGAGCAGCTACTGGGTTCCTTGACTCTCAGGGCTGGAACTTTCTATTGTTGGACTGCCGTAAGCAAATCCAATAAATTTCCTTTTAATACAATTCATTCTATTGGTTTTATTTCTCTAGAGAACCCTGACTAATGTTTCCCAGGTATCAAATATACATGCCTGTCCTGCAGATTTCAGATATGCCCACCTCTGCCATTTCATGACTCAATTCTCTTGTCTCTTTGTCTCATATCTCTTACTTTCTCTTTGTCTCTCTCTCCCTCTATTTCTTGCTCTCACTCTTGCTCCTTCTCTCCCATTCATTTGATTCTTCTGAATAACTATGACTAATATAGCCGGTGATGGTATTTTGAAAAGGTAGATAAATGTATATCTTGTTGAAATCCTTGTCATATAAATCTCAGGGTGAAATCAGGGTCTAAATCCTTGAGCAGGAATTTTAGATTGGAGTACACTAGATAGAGAATATGTGTTTTAGGCACACTGTATTGATTGCTCCATAACATTTTGGCTGGGGTTCAGCAAGTTTAATTTCCATTTTAGTAGATAGTAAAATATTCATATAAGAAACAGATAATTGCTTATTTCCTGTGATTTTTGAGAGGTACTATATGACGATATTTATGTATGTGTTAGGTTATCAAAGTTGTTGCTTGTAAATACATGGTGGCATGTTGGTCAAGGATGCCAAAGAAAACCAAGACCATTGGATAAAGGAACCTAGTATGATGCTTTATGAGCCATTGGTAATGAGTATACTTTATTTCCTACCATATAAATGCTTTGCTATAGATTACCAGTGTTTTAGTGTGAATTATGTGTCAAAAATTAGTTAAATAATTCTGACTAGCAGTTTCCTCAGCACACATTTTACCTGCATAGATATATATGGAGAGGTAGAATCTTGCATACTTTTCTTTTCTTTTTTTTCATTTTTATTTTTTATTTTATTTTTTTTTTTACAGCCAGTTTGGTACCATTATTAGGCTCATCCATGACCTACCCCCTCCTCTTGGCCCCTCCTTGTTGAGGTATACGGGTCATGCATTGTGGAGTTAGCCCACAGTTATGGGTAAGCTAAATGTCTCTGCATATCATGACCCAACATGTGACTCTGACATTCTTTCCGCCCCCTGTTCCGCAAAATTTCCCTGAGCCATGCTGGGTCTGCTTTAGTGATGAGGTGTTGGGGGGCTCTGAGGCTCTGGCTCTCTGATTTGGTAGGAGTTGATTTTTCTCTGTGCTGATCTCCTTCCCCTTGTGCTGGCATCCGGTTCATCAGGAAAAGAGCGCCCTTGCTTGTTTCTTCAATTTTTCTTAGTTTCAGCCGGGGCCCTTTTGAGGTATGATGGGGTGGCTCTCTCCATAGGATCTACATCTATCTGAAAAAGAGAAGCAGATTCTCCAACGGAGAGTAAGTTAGCATCAGGACAAATGAGATAACCCTTTTTTTTTAATAGAAAATTTAATAGGTGTAGGCCCTCTTGTAGCCCACAATTAATGGTAGCTTGATATTGGAGAGTGGGCTTATGTTTGGATATGGTTCTGACTTGTTTCCCAGCTCCAGCTATGGGTCTCATACCAGTGAGGGGATCAGTTAGCCGAATTGAGAGCAGTTGGTTCCCCACCATGGCTGTGTGCCACCACTGCACTTGTGTGGGCATCACAACAAGTTATTTGCTGCTAAGTAGGTTAGACCATGCGTTGCTTGGACAGATATTGGTCATTTTCCCCCACTCGCCCATGTAGCACCTTCTGGCACTAGACGCGCTGACTGTCTGGGGACTGACTCTCTTCCAACTTCCAGCCATCTTGCATACTTTTCAGTAGAGCTGTTCCCTTTATACATTCCCTGTCTTTAGCTTAAAAATCAGGAGTAGGTAGATGCACAACTAGTCTCCCTTTTGTTTTTATGCCACACACACTTACACAGTTCAATGGCTTTTCAGTTCTGGAGATGGTGTTTCCAAAACATCATTTGTAGTAATTTGTTGATAATACCATTTCCTTGCCAACATTATTTTTGAATGTAGTAGTGGAAAATGGAATGTAAAGGGACACAACAGACCTGGTTAAACATCCTTCTGTGAAACCCTTGCCTTTAGGCACCCATAATGGAGGCCACCACCCAAACTGATCTTCCTGACAGGTAAAGGAGAAGTTTCAGGAATCATTATCATAGGCCTTATTGCAAAATGCAGGTGTTTTATGTTATCTAAGAAATGAGATGACCCCGCCCCCCGTGCAATGTACAATGACCTGCCTGTACCTCTCTGTTTCTAAATACCTTTGTGATTACATAGCATACAATGTTTCTTGCCTCAGTGCCATCTACATGAGCTATATAATGAATACCTTGTGACTTTTGTTGTAATGACCCCTCTTGTTTAACAGTAACTTAATGCAACTTTATAGTTTAACTTCCATCCTGTTTTTACAATGAACATCTTGTAATTTTCTCCAATAAAAGCTGACACTCCCAGCAGTTCAGGAATGCATCCTGAGATCCCAGCCTCTGGGATGCAGTCTTGGTGCACCAGTTTCTTTCTTTCTTTCTTTCTTTCTTTCTTTTCTTCTTCTTCTTCTTTTCTTTTATTCATTTTTTACCCAGTAAAACTTTGCCTCACATTCCATGAGTCAATGGTCTTGCTTGTGTGACACCAGACCCCATATATCTTGAGGGCTCACCCTGGATTCACATTTCAAGACCTCCCTCCCTGACTCTGGGGTGACCAAACTAGGGAAGGACCTCTAATCTTGGCTCAAGAACCAGATCTCCATCCATCTGCATGCTCCTAGTTTTGGAGTTGGTAGCAAGCCATTGATGGGGAAATTTTGCCTAGGACTGCCAGACCCCTCCTTTATTGGGTAAGAAACCTCCAGAGGTGCTTTTTCCACTGTTCTATTCTTTTTTTTTTCTTTTTTATTTTCTTCTGGTTTTCTGGCTTTACACAGATTTCTGGGTCCAAGAAGGAAGCTAGATGCAGCATTAATAGGGGCCACCCTCAACCCTCTTTGGGTCCACTTGAAGATTTTGAATGAAGGTCTATTTCTGCTTCAGCTTCAGTTTGGCAGCCATGCAGCAGTGTCAGGAGGGCCAGTTTTGCTAGCATGTTTGTGTCTGGTATTGTGTTTGTTTGTTTTGTCCTTGTCTTTGAAGATATGGGTCAAAACCATTCGGTTGAAACATCTCTTTTTTTTTTTTTTTTTTTTTGAGGTAGGGTCTCACACTAGCCCAGGCTGACCTGGAATTCACTATGGAGTCTCAGGGTGGCCTCGAACTCACGGCGATCCTCCTACCTCTGCCTCCCGAGTGCTGGGATTAAAGGCGTGCGCCACCACGCCCGGCATGAAACATCTCTTTTAAAGCTAGTTAAAAAGCACTATAATGATCTTCAGAAAAAAAAAGATAAACAACAAAATGAGCTAGGCTTATTATTCTAGCAACCTGGGAAGCTGAGACAGGAGGATCTCCAGATCAAACTTCCAATGTGAGAGCCTGACTCCACATTTTAAACCTTGTGACTTTTAAATTGCTTGATAAAAATAAGCACATAATCTTAATTTGAACTGTGCCTGGTTTTTCCTCTTTTGTTTGGGCTTTAAATAAATAAGAAAGTGTTTATAGATACCTTTTGGTTTCTTTATTATTCCAAATAGTCCAACAGGTGTCTGCCAAAGTTTTTGTTGGCATTTGATTTATTTTAAGGGTTTTTTTTTTTTTTTTGGTTTTTGTCTTTAAAAGTCAGATTTAACTAAAGACTATAGTAAGCTAAAAATTTATGTAAAAAGACATATTTTATTACATGGTCTCATAAATATAATTACTGAGTTTATGTTCTAGGTCAACTTCAACTTACTTAGAGGATTATTGAAAACAACAAAATTCTCTCTGAAGTGGTGACTCATAATTTGCCAGGTATTTTTAAAGGATGTAATGTCCTGTTACTTAAAAGAAGGAGGCAACTGGCCTGAGTTCTAGGCCAGCCTGCCTCAAGATATAAACAAAAGTTTACCTTAGTTACTCATAATAAAAGCATTTCCAAGTTTGTTAGAGGTATTGATAAAGGTTATCCCCAAAACAGTTGTCACAGTTTGCCTGTATTCATAGAAAGCGTATTCCATGGAGTGTACTAATAGGAACTATCTCAAATCAATGGGCTATATAAAATCTGAACGTATATATACTGGGTATAAAACAAGTCTGTTTTTTTTCTCTATAAATTCCTAATAGTAAAACAGTTAACTCTTTGATGACAGACTACTTGCTTCTTTATCAGTGGGTAATAAGATCAATCAATTTGGTGTAGTTTCTCTTAACAGTCTTATAAGAAAAATGGTTAATTATAGGCTGAGATGAGATGATTGAAGGAACTGGGAAGGTATTTTTCAATGTCGGACATACAATGCTTGTTAAAAATGCTTTTTGAAAGCCTTTAATCCCAGCACTCGTGAGGCAGAGATAGGAGGATCACTGTGAGTTTGAGGCCGCCCTGAGACTCTGTAGTAAATTTCAGGTCAGTCTGAGATAGAGTGAAGCCCTACCTTGAAAAACCAAAAAATTTTTAAAAAATGCTTTTTGAGTGGATCCTAGATCAGAATGTTAAAGAATGTAAGAGATCTAAAAGACCAAATTTTTTCTAAAATTAATTTTCTTTTAGAAGGAACAGAAAGCTAATTTTCAAGCTAGACCTAAACACCATGTCTAAAGTTAAAGATTGTTCAATTGTTTACAAACTTTTAAGGATGTTCTAAAATTTCATTTTACATTAGACACAGGTGTTGTCCTATGCTAGGTGGGTCACAAAGTCATAAGCACAGATGTAATCCATATTCTTTGACGGTCTAAGCAGGTTAGACATAGACAAGACCCTGTCACCTTATGTATTACAAATGGGTAAAATAAATTGCCTAGGTTAAAACAAACAACTTCAGAGTAAGACAAGGAATGCCAGGATGCTTAGCTCTCTGCTCTGTTGTTTCCTTTTGCTCTTGCTTACTGTTATATGCTATTTAAAGTCATGGAAAGCTGGACTCTGGAAAAAGGGATGGTTCTCCCTTTATCTCAGAACCCATGCAAGTTTAAGTCATGTGTCCCCCTGACCCTGTCCAGAGACAAAATGGCCAATTGTCTCTGACAAGGAAAATTGAATGACAAGTGGCATACAACATTGTTTCTCTTTATAGTTCCTCTCTTTTGAACACCTAAAGTCACATCTGTTAGATGAAATTTTTCAGTAGACAAAAGGTTAAATAGGTAGACTGAGTCAAGGTACTTGATCAAGTTACAAACTCCTTACATGAGGCAAATATCAGACTCACCTAAAATATATATCAAGATATAAACAGATGATAAAAAAGCGTTAAGTAAATGATGGCTTAACGGTTAAGGTGCTCATCTGGGAAGCTTAAAGACCTAGGTTCAGTTCCCCAGCACCCCCATTCTTATTGCTAAACCTAAATCTGATTCAAAGCAGGTTCTCTGACATCCCTTCTCGAGACAGTCTTCTATACCCATCAGCCCACATGGGAGTACTGTCAGAAACTCCTGCAGACCCTCTTCACCACAGACGAACATAAAAGAATCAGAAGGGAAGCCAAGAAGCTAGTGTTGCGAGCAGACAACCGCCTCATGGAGAACCCTAATGTTATTGATAAGGTCTTCCCCTCCACATGACCAGACTGGGATCCCAACACTGCTGTAGGTAGGGCATCCTTTAACCTCTTACACCAGACTCTGTTGGGTGGTCTCTAGGTAGCCATTCACTTGGCACCCTAAAAATTTGTCTAAGGTGAGTGAAGTGACCCAAGGGCCCACAGAATCCCCTGCTACTTTCCTAGAAAGGCTGCAGGAAGCATATAGGACATAACCCACCCCCACATAGATCCTGAGCCCCCTGAGAATAGGCAAGATATTAACATTGCTTTTTGCAACTCAGTCCACACCAGATATTAGAAAGGAGGTTCAGAAAACAGAAAGCTTTGAGAGTAAACTTCTTTCAGAGTTAATAGAGATTGCTGCCAGGGTATATAATAATAGAGACACTTCAAAAGGTAGACAGGCTAAGAAAATGGCTAAGGTTATGGTGGCTACCTTCCAGAGGCACAAGGCCCCATGAGACAGCCCTCATACTTTGCTCAGTATGAATCCACCTGAAAGGCAAATATATACTGTGATGGACCTAGAAGATGCTTTCTTTAGTATCCCATTGACAAAGGAAAGTCAACCCATTTTTTGCCTTTGAATGGGCTGACCTGGAACAAGGCACCAGTGGGCAACTAACCTAGACTAAGCCTCCACAGCAATTTAAAAATTCCCCACCCTCTTCAATGAGGCTCTTCATGCAGACTTGCAGGCCTTTCACAAGGAAACACCTGAGGCAACTTTCCTATGACACATGGATGACCTTCTCCTAGCTGCAGAAATGGAGGAAGAATGCCTCTCTGCCACAGAGCATCTCCTGGACAACTTACAACATCTGGACTATCACATATAAGCCAGGAAGACTCAACTGTATGTGCATAAGGCAACCTATTTGGGATATGAGCTCCAAGAAGTTAAAAGAATGTTGTTGGCCTCTAGGATTCAGGCCATCACTCAAATCTCCATTAAGAGACAGATCTGAGAATTCCTCGGAGCTGTAGGGTATTGCAGAATTTGGATCCTAAGGTTTGCTGAATTAGCCAAGCCTCTATATGAGGCCATAAGAGGACAAAAAAAAAAAAAAAAAGATTTTAGATTTTATTTGGACTGTGTGGTAGTTTGAATAGATGCCCCCAGTATATTCACTGTTTTATTAGTTGGTAGTTTGCATCTGCAGCCATCTGGCTAGAGGTGGTGTCACTGAGAGGATCTTAAGGTGTGGTGATGGGTTTGAGATATCAATCTAAAATATGCAAAGTGTGCCTAGCTGGGGTTCTGAAGTGTGCTGGGCTGTGTGGCTTTTGACTTTTATCCTTGTGCTTCTCTCTGTGTGTTTGGTCCTGTGAAGGCAGGCCAGCTTCTTCTGCCAATATGGAACTTCCCCAGGATCTGTAAGCTTCAATAAACATCCCTTCCTCCATAACTATGCCTGGTCTGGAAGTTCGTCTCAGTGAGCCTGAAGCTGTCTGCTACAGACTGAAAATGAGGAACAAACATTGCAAGAACTAAAGTCAACTCTGACATAAGCTCCTGCCCAGGCACTTCCAGACTTAACCAAACCCTTCCACTTGTACATGGATGAAAATAAGGGGACAGCCAGGGGCATCCTAACCCAAAGAATGAGGATATGGCATCGCCCAGTATCCTACTTGTCTAAGAAGTTGGACCCAGTAGCCACTGGTTGGCCCCCTTGTTTCTGGGCTATTTCAGCTGCTGCTATTCTGTCAAAGGATGCTGGCAAATTAACCCTGGGCCAGACTTCATCAATTACAGCCCCACATGTGACAGAGACTCTTTTAAAAAGCCTCCCAGACCAATGGCTCTCCAATTCTTACATAACTCACAATCAGGCCTTGCTCTTACATCAACCAAGGATACAGTTTTGCCAACCCAAGGCTTTGAACTCAGACTCCCTGCTGCCAGAAACTGATGAGGCATCAACTCCTCTGCATGACTGCCTAGAGGTCACCTCCGCCCTCCATGGACTCTGCTCAGACCTGACAGATGTGGCTTGGCTAGACCCTGATCTGGTGGTGTATTCTGATGGCAGCAGCTTTGCCCTGGATGGACTCAGGTATGCAGGGGCAGCTGTGATGACTATGAAAGAAACCCTGTAGGCTAAGGCCCTATCTCAGGGTACATTGGCTCAAAAAGCTGAACTGATAGTACTAGCTAAGACTCTGATATTGGGAAAAGACAAGACAGTGAATGTCTACACAGACAGCGATTATGCCTTTGCCACAGCACATGTGCATTAGGCCATCTACCAGGAGTGAGGGCTATTAACAGCAAGAGGTAAAGACATTAAAAATAAAGATTCATTTCTGGACTTATTGGCTGCCATTTGGGTGCCTGTTAAAGTGGCCACAATCCATTGTCCGGGTCATCAGAAAGGGGAGACCACAGAAGCAAGAGGGAACAGACTGGCAGACCTAGCAACAAAGAGTGATGTCTGGTCACCCTCCTGGCACCCACTCTTCCTGATCGACCAACATACATGGAATAGGACCTACAGCTCACCTCTCATGTGATAAAGAAACAGATTCCACAAGGATGGTACCAACTGGAGAATGGACGACTGTTGCTGCCCCAAGCCGTAGAGTGAAGACTGGCTAAACAACTACATGAAGGAACTCACTTAGGAAACAACAAACTAGCCGAGCTAATAAGGAAAGAGTTTTTCTTCCCAGGTGTGGACTCAGTCATCAAGGACACCACCACCTGCTGTCAAGTCTGCCAACAGACAAATGCCTCCTCTGGTAAGGTATTCCTGATGGGGGTGAAAGAGTTGGGAACAGAACCAGGTAGATATTGGGAAGTTGATTTCACAGAGGTATTAAGTTCATCCTCAAAAGACTCATAGTCTTCACTAATTTAAGACAATTCCAAAGTCCCAAGTCTCACCTGAGATTTAACAGTGCCTATTAGCTGTGAGTTCTGTAAAGTCAAAGCAACTTACATGCCTTTAACATATAAAGGCACAGAGTAAACATTTTCAACTGCTGTAAGGAATAGCAAGGAGAGACTGGAACAATGCAAACTCAATAACCATCAAGCAAACATCTGTAGTTCAAGTCCGATATCAAACCTGTGACTGACAGTCTCTGTATTTTCCAACTCTACCCCTCCAGCTGAGTCGAATAGCCAGGGAAATCTTTTATTTAGACCAACAGTGTTCCATGGTAGCCCTTGTATATCCAAAACATCTTCAGGTCTCCATGTAAACCACGGTTCATCTTCCAATGGATTTATCAGCCTATCAGAATTGTCATGCCCTGTCTCATGCTGCATCTCAGCAACAGTTTGCTGTGTGTACTTCGTGACTCACACCACACATTTTTTATGTTTCAAAAGCCAATACTAGGTATGTTAGACACAGTCTTGTTTTTAATTTAGGGTATGAAATAAATAAAAATCTTGCAAAGCAAATTCCTTCTCCAGTCAACTTGTTTTCCAGAAGAGTTTGTATATCTACCATTTAGTCTTTTTTTTTGGGGGGGGGGGCGTACTACCACAAGTGTCCTTCCCTTTGTTTTAATGTAAAGCAGTTGGGCCATCTTCCTTTTAAATGTTAATGTACTTGGCAAAAGTAGCTTTATTAACCAGTTTCTTTGTAAGTAAATTGTAAAATTCCTTGAATTTTTAACATTTAAAATCTTAAATCTTTAAGTCCCATATCTTTTTTTTTGTTGTTTATTTTTATTTATTTATTTGAGAGTGACAGGACAGAAAGAGGTGGAGAGAGAGAGAGAAGACAGAGAGAGAGAATGGGCACGCCAGGGCTTCCAGCCACTACAAACAAACTCCAGATGCGTGCAACCCCTTGTGCATCTGGCTAACATGGGTCCTGGAGAATCAAGCCTTGAACAGGGGTCCTTAGGCTTCACAGGCAAGCGCTTAACCACTAAGCCATCTCTCCAGCCCTAATTCCCACATCTTTAGCCAAGCATCCACACATTATAAATTTAACTTCAATCAAACTATCTGAACATGTGTCACAGAACTCAAGCAGCCCTTTTGTCAGTACCTCAGTTTCAACAAAGTTTTCTGTAGTCTTTCCTGCCCCTTAGAAAGTTCATAAGCCAAGTTTCAAAATACAATTTCTTTTGCACCTTGCATTTTTAAACTCTCACCGCAGTAGTCCACAAACCTTGACTTTACACTTTGGAAGGCATGTTCAGTTGCAAGTACCAAGTCCATGCCCATTCCTCCAAAACGGAAGTTCCAAAATCCATTTGGTTAGATACATCATGCAGCAACTCTACCCCACTCCTGGGACCAATTCTGTAGTACACAGCCACATGTTGCTGGAACGAACCTTCAGAGCAGACACAGTTTATGGCAGGAAGAAGGGATGTATTCAAAGCTTACAGCTCCAGGGGAAGTTCTATAATGGCAGAAAAGAAAAAATCCACCTCCAATAGCAAGAGCAAAATAATAGGCAGCCAAACCACAGGGGACCCAGACAGAACTCAAGTACTTTGCATATCTGAGATTTGAATTCAGACTCACCCTCAGCAAACCTCCTCATACCAAGTAGCTGGCAATCAAAAAAACAAAAGCTTTAATAAAACTCCTGAATCTACTGGGGGACATCTATTCAAGCCATTATACTGATATGCCCAATCTAGCAGATACTTTTAGGAAGAATGTATCAACCAAAGCTGTCATGCTTTAAGCAGTGAACAAGTATAATAGTTCTACAAAACTAAATAGATGATAACCATCTGTTGCAGTCAGGTTCACATTGCGGGCAGAAATCACCTAACCAAGAGCAGCATGTGGGGGGAAAAAAAAGGTTTGTTTTGGCTTACAGGCTTGAGGGGAAGCACCATGATGGCATGGGAAATGATAGCATGAGCAGAGGTGGACATCACCTCCTCTCCAAGATCAGGTGGACAATAATACTCTGGTTCTAGGAGGAATTAATTCCTAAATTTCTATCAGCTGGGAACCTATCATTCAGAACACCTAACTTTATGGAGGACACCTGACTCAAACCACCACACCACCAAATAAAATCTAGATTGTAAGCAATTCAGCATTTTACAGGTAAGAGTTATGCAGCAAGGGAAGGGACTAAGAATTGAAAAGAAGCTTGTCACAAGCTACCTTTACAAATATAAAGGAGATACTAGATCCAGCAAGGGCATGAAAGAATCAGGCAAGAAATAGACCTAAGGGGAATTAAAGAAGCCAACACACATGAGGATGAGCCTATAACATTTCTAAGCATTTTCTATGAATTGACTCATGTTGTCCTCATAAAAATATCACGTAGAGATTTCCATTTTTATTCCATTTACAACTGAGCAAATGGAGAAACAGAAGAACTACATCACAAACATATGTCATAGAGCCAGTAACTAGTAGATCCAGCTTTGGGGAGCATGTATATAGAATCAGCATGTTTGGATGAACAATGCTGGGGAGCCCCTTTCAGGTTAGAACACAAACTCATGAATATGAAATACAGATAGTTCTCTGAGGATTCACATTATTATCTCAAGATGGCTGTACCCTGTGAGCGAAGCCAGAAGTTGAATGCAGACAATCTGACTCTGGGCTTTGATCCATTATACTACCTCCTGGTGAGAATGCATGCCAAGATTATATCTGGACAAACTGGGATTCAAAACAAAGTAGTCTGATCCCAAGACACAGGTAACATCCTAGCATAACTAGAGAATCCTACAGCAATGTTTTCCTTTCTGAAGTTGCTCTCTCCTAATTCACCCAGCATCTCAAGTGAGGCAAAATGGAAGAGGGAAGCTGTATTTCCATTAAAGACCACCTGAAAAAGCCATATGAGGTACTTGCTTTCTAAAATTCACAGGTGACAAAGTAATTAAATCAAGCTACAAAGAATCAAGAAAATAACTTACTATGAAAAGAAGTGAATAAAGTTCCAACAATGTACCCTTAAGAAATATAGATCTATGAAATGATAAGAAATACTTGAAAGGACTGAAAAATGAAATTCATAGAGAAAATATGGATAGAAAATTAAATGAAACCTGGAAACAATTTCATGAGCTCCCCAGGCCCTAGTGTTGAGCTTCTAGAAAACATGAACAAAATCAACAAACCCTTAGCTAAACTCTCTAGGAGGAGAGTAGATTCAAATAGGTAAAATTAGATGGGGGAATACCAGAAATTCCGGAGGTCTCTTAGCGAATAGGGCCAGGGAGGAGAGAAATGATGGTAACAACACATGATGTGCCCATGCAAAATATGTACTTAATTTTAAAAGTTAGAAATAGAAGAGGAGGCATGCAATGGAATACAGAGACATACAAAATATCATATGAAACTAGTAGAAACAGTTACATGTCAATACATTGCATATTCTAAAAGAAATCAGTAAATTATTAGACACATACAGTCTATCATGATTAAATAATGAAGGAATAGATAATCTTAGAAGAATGAAAGATTAAAGTGTATAAGTTATTTAAAAACTAGCATTTTAATAAAATCCCAGGACCTAAATGTGAGCTGGTTTCCCACAAAAATTATATATGGGACCAAAGGGCTTAAAATCTGAATTCTAAAATTTAAAGAAAACCTAATGCCAGTTCTTTTTCAATTCTGTAAAGAAAAAAAAAATGAAAATGGAGGGATACTTCAAATCCACTTTATAAAGCCAGAATTATTTGTATACCAAAGCCAGACAAGGACACTACAAGGAAAGAAACTACTCCTGATGAATGTACATGTAAATATCCTTAACAGAAGACTAGCAAACTAAGCTGGAGAGATGGCTTAGTGGTTAAGGCATTTGCCTGCAAAGCCAAAGGATCTCAGTTTGATTTCCCAGTGCCCATGTAAGCCAGATGCACAAGGTGGCACATGCATGTGGAGTTTGTTTGCAGTGACTGGAAGATCTGGTGTGTCCATTTTCTCTCTCTTTCTCTCTCTCTCTCCCCATCTTTCCCTCTCTCAAATAAATAAATAATAATAATAAAAGACTAGCAAACTGATTTCAACAACTAAGCAACAGGGAGGCAAGAACACCAACAAGGTGCACCTCTAGCTTCAAAAAGGTCTTACATCACCATCAAGTGGACTTGACACCTAAAATACATGAATTTTTCAACATATACCAATCTATAAATGTGGCGCACCTACATTAACCAATGAAGAGCAAAGGCATCTGGTATTGGTTACTTTTCTCATTTTTGTGACAAAATACCTGATGAAAGCAACTTAAGGCAAGATTTATTTTGGCTCACAGTTTGAGGGTACAGTGTATCATGCAGTATGCAGACATGTTATATTGTCAGCATGAGGTTATAGCCTGGCCTCCACTGGGCCATAATTACAATAGCTTCTCTGTGCTGATCCCCAAGAGGTTGTTTCATTTTAAGCAGGGAAACTTTTCATTGGTATTCTCAGGTTAGGATTTTTTTTTTTTTCAAATGAATTTGGATTTCCACAAAATGGAGCCTTTAATGGGTAAGGTCTTACCTCCAGGGAGCTTTTTCCCTTAAGTTTTCCTCTTAATGGTGAGAAACCCTTCAATAATAATCACTGTTTTTTCAGCACCTGACTTGCCTGGGTCTTTAAATCTTTAAAACTATTTCTTTTCCCACCAAACTGGACCTTTTTTTTTTTTTTTTTCTTTTTTGTATAATTCTGTTCCACTTGTTGTTTTCTCACTGTAGACCTGGTTAAGAGCAGTAAGTGGTAATCACGGCACAGTCTGAATGCCATCATGTTGTAAGATTTCCTGCACTAAACAAAGCAGTCCATTATCTTTAAAAGTTCTTTTTAAAAATTAAGCCTCATTCAAGTTCTGAGGATGCAAGTAAAATAAAGTAATATTTTTATTTTTTTGCTAAAATATGCTACAACTGGCCTCTAGCCTAGTTTTTAAGTCTTTTATTCCTTCTACAAACTCAGGAGCTGAGCCTCCATTGTCCGTAGTTCTCTAAGCATTCCAGTCTTCCAAATTCTCACTAGCACAGCCTGTCAAGCTACTTAAAGCATGTTTGATCTTAAAACTCTGCCACATGCATCTGACAAACCAATTACAAGGGCCTAACTAAGAACACCGTGATCCAGTTTATCACAGCAGCAAATACAACCTTCGTACCAACTTTCAGTACTAGTTACATTTTTGGTGCTGTTACAAAATACTTGTCAAAAGCAAGTTAAGAAATGGAGGGTTTATTTTGACTCACAGTTTGAGGAAAGGCATGGCAATGGGAGTGTGAGGCAGATGGTCATATTTTACCCATAAAGATGAAGCAGAGAGATGCATGCTGATGAGGGTGAAAAAAAATTAAGTAAAGGATAGGGAACATTCATAGTGAAAATAGACAAATGAGATTGCATCAAGTTAAAAAAAATATGGACAGTAAACGTATGAAAGGAAATAATTTTTTAAAAAAGTAACAAGAAAAAAATTTAAGCCACAAAGTTGGCAAAGGATACTATCCAAAATAGATAAAGAATCAAAAAGTTGATAACAAGCAGGTAAGTTACCTGTTCTAAGAATGTCCAAAAGGCTTGAATAGAAATTTATCGTAAGAAATTTCTTATGAGACATATAAATGGCCAACAAGTATATGATACAATGTTTGCCACCCATGTTCACCACATATATACCTCAGTAAGATATCACACACTTATTCAAAAAGATAATAAATTGGCTGGAAGACTAGCTTAGCAGTTAAAGGCACTAGCTTATAAAGCTTGCCTATCTGAGTTCAACTCCCTAGTACTCAGGTAAATCCAGATGAAAAAGTGGCATATGCATTTGGTGTTGATTTACAGTAGCAAGAAGCCTTGGTGTACCCATACTTTCTCCCTACACTCCCACCACTCTTTCAAACAAATAACAATTTTTTAATAATATAATTTTCAGGTATTGGTAAGAATGTGAAAGAAAAGAAACTTTTATATACTGTTGGTAGAAATGTAAATTAATACAGCAATGTTGGATAATGGTATTGAGGTTCTTTAGATACTTAACAATAGAACTACCATAGGACCCAGAAACTCTATTACTGAGTAGGTATTCAAAATAACTGAAATCAATTACAAAATGATATCTACCATCCTTGTTCACTGTATCATTCTAGACATTTCTTGGCTTAACTGGACTTCTTCCTAATAAACCTTCCATAAGTTGAAAATGTCATGTAGTTGAGGGTACATTTACTATGTTAATATTAATACTAACTAGCCCTTGTGCTCATTTATTCACCTTCCATGCTAAGGGCTCACATTAAGTGCTATTTTCAACAGATGCCTAAAGAGTCAACATATGGATCAACCATAATTTCCACGGAAGAAGAATTTTTGGTGTAATTTATTTGTAATTGGGATCAGGATAGATATTATGGCAAATTATCTTTTATAGCCTTCCCCGGATTTGGGTATTTAGTCAAATCTTTGATAGTTGCTAATATCGAGGAGGATTTAGTCAGCTTGATTAATGCAGAGATGTCAACAGGGAATAAAGTTAGGAATGCTTGCTTATTTTTCAGTAAAGATTTATGTTTTCTAGAACATTTTACTAGACGTTATAAGATTTCTTCTGAATCCTTCGTTGTTCTTTGTATAACCCAACACACACGAATAAATACATTTCCCACAGAAGTTAAGTAAGTCCAGACACTGTTTGCTTCAAGGATTTATACCTTTCTTCTATGACATTTCAAGAAACTCCAGGTTCAGAACTGTTTGAGGATAGGTCACTGTCCACCCAACCCCCAGATGTCACATGCCTCTCTCCAAACATTAGTACGCAATTCACATTTACTGATTGGCTGCACTTAATCCAGGATGTTTTAAGCCTTCCTGACTTGCTCTTGGAATGATACTAGTTTTCATTCAGATAATGTTCCTGATGGGTTGGTGATACAAACCACCTTAGGCAAGGCTATGTCAGGGTGCAGATGGTCTTGGAAGTGGCTGGACTTTCCTTGTCACAGCCATGGCAATGGGATTGCACTTGTGCTTGTGCAGTTTGTAAAACTGGTCTGTCTTGCCCTTGCCGATTTCTATGTCCCTCTTGGGCATACTGCTTATGCTCCCCTGGGGTTCCTTGTTGGTGAATGTGTGCAGGAAGTGATGTAGGGTGGGGATCATATGTGATCTGAAAGCACTGGATACTGGAGTTGTCCTTACTACAGTCAGAGACCATAGTGGTGCTGGGAACATAGAAGGGCAACAGAGGTTCCATTGCTTGAGCACAGCTCAAGTAGGGCCATGGGCTGCTTTGAGGTGTTCTGGATCCTTGGGCATCAGTTGCCTATCACTCCCATCCCGCATGCAACTGAAACTTGTGGTAAACACCTTGCCATCTCCCAGCAAGATGGCCTGCATGGGCTGGTCCCCATTGCATGCTTTCTTCCACCCTGCCACAGGGTGACCATATGAGGATCAGTGATGTATATATGTGCTTTCCCCCTTGAACACTGAACAGAAAAGTCAACTACTGTGACTCCAGTTGACAGCGTAGATGAGGTCAGAGTGCAGGTTACCCCTGTCAGTGGTAGAGCTCCTCTGCAGTGTCCATGTTCCGGATGAGCACCACATTGTCACAACCATCAGTGATCGTTCTGTCGGTGATGAGTTCAGCCCCATTCACTGTGCATTTCTCCAAGCCATCGGTGGTGACTTTAACATTGAAGGCTCACCAATCTATGTCCAAGACCAGGCCCATATTTCCTCATACTATGATATAAGCCTGGTCATTTTGGCTAGTTTTGCTTAGTTTCTTGTCTTAGGCGAGACCATAGTCCAGAACTACACACCCCACATGACAAGCACAGTTGTATACACGGAGGTGGACGGTGTGTATATGTGGTGGCAGAAGGAGCAAGAGTCCCTTTCCTTGTGTATACTGCACTTAGCATCTTCATTTGGTTGTCAGTGTCTCATAAAACCCCTGTGAGACACACAGTATGAAACCAATGATAGTTATTAAACAATTAAAGATCATAGGAATTCACTGGTCCAGGATGACAGAGGTAGTAAGCAGCCAGATAAGATCAAAGTCTAAGTCTCACTAATTGCAAGACCCATCCTGTTTTTATTACAGCACACTGCCCAACACAATTTCAATACCAGCTTAAGGTTGGGGCAAACCTCTACACAGAGGTCAAGACTAGTATCTCTTGTGTGGCAGCTCTTGCAAGCACGGCAGGATGAATGCATCTGCTTTGGCCAGTGGGACTTCTTCTGAAGGAATCAGGAGCTAGCAAAAGATCAAGAGTCCCTTCAGGCCAGTTGGCGGCAGTTCCCATCATGCTTTCTTATCCTTTCAATATGTGCTTTTAGTCAGACTCTGCTTCTACAGGAAATGTCAACATTATCTTCACAATAGCACATGTCATGATGATGTACCCAGGGCAAGGGACATCCTGTTCTTCCTGGTTTCATAGATGAAATGGATCAGAGTTCAAGTTAGTCCGCCTGTATCCACTTTTTATTATCTGAAGTAATTGCTGCCTGGCTTCTTTTTATGAGTATGGCACTGTCCTATTCCAATTCCTGCCCTTCCACTCCAACCCACTCTTTTCTCTTGTAAGATCTTCCTGTTCTTTTCCTGGGCAGTCTTCAGGGCTCTGGTTCTATGGGCAGATGGTTGTGGACAGAAACCTCCACATAAGCTAGTAGCTTCCTCAGCTGGGGTTGTATACACCAGGAGCTCACCAACACTTTCTTTATAAATGTCTGTTTGCCAGCTGTGGACAGAACTTAGAGAAAAAGTAGCAGAGTGATGGTATCCTTGATCACTTAGCTGGTCATCACACCTTTATTAGCCCAGAGCTTTCCCAGGTTTAGGAATGTAAATCTTGACTCATGGCAGGTTCCTCAGTTCTGGACAAATTATGAAGATAATCTACTCTAATTCCCCTTCTGTCTCACCATGTGGCTCTCAAAGTCCTTCAGCACTTAAGCTAATTGCCAGAGGCTTCCGCTGAGCTGGGAATGGAGCAGTGCTATGGAAGTGTAATTGCTTTAGTAGTTTCCTGAATTGCTGCTCTTCCCTTGGGATAAGGTCCTTTCACTCTCTTTAGGAATCTTGCCATTATTGGCTTGCAGCTTAAGATGCAAAACTGACCCACCTCTCCCCACTTGTTTACTTCTCTCTTATCCATGAAATGAATAGAACAACAAAAAACAGTGGGAACAAGAAGTTCAACACAACAAAAACAACAATGTCCTCAGTCTACCAGATATGCAAGCCAGGGTCCCTTTGCATTCAGCAAAACAGAGAGCTGGATAGATCAGCTATCAGGTTTGCTTGGAATTTTCCTCTACTCTTTCTATCCTTCACTTTCTTCTTGACCACATTATTTCATTTTCAAAACTTTGCATTACCTACTGGGGAGATGACCCAGCAGTTAATGGCACTTGCTTCCAAAGTCTACTGGCCTGGGTCCGATTCCCCAACACCCACATAAAGCCAGATGAACACAGTGGCTCATGCGACTAGAGCTTGTTCTCAACAACAAAGTGTCCTGGTGTGCTTCTCATTCTCTCTGTCTTGAATAAATAAAAACAAACAATTAAAAATATCATAAAACCTTTCCCTGTGATTGCTACAGTCATCTCTTATCTGTTGTCTCTATCTTCTCCTTCCTTTAACTCAAATAATCTTAAAACTACTATTAAATTATTCCTTTCAAAAGCGACGCTCTAATTGGGCACGACTCTCAACAATTTTTAGATACTCCTGCCAAACATGATAAATTATAAGCCCTCGATCTGGCATTCAAGGCCTTCTGCCTTGCCAACAATTTGTATTCACAAACTGACCTCCTACTGCTTCCTTTACACCCCTTTTCCACTGAGAATCAATAATCTTTTCACATATCCTTAGACATGGAGCGTTGCTCAAACCGCATGCCATCCTCCATAATGCCTTCACGGAGCTCACGCTTCCCGGTGTCGGAGCTAGATGCACTTCTTGAGGTATCTTCACATAACACCTTTGTATGCAATATTCTCTAGTCTTCTCAATCAGGGCCACAGTTTCTGCTGTGAACTCTCAGTGTCCTGAATGTACCCTTACTATAGAAATTACGTCACTTTATTCTTGCATTGTAATTGCATGACTTCTTAGGTTTGCCTTCAAATGGGAAACAAGGTTTTTAGAAGACCATAATGTGTAGCACGAACAGTGTTTTGCCTGTGACAAGGGATACAAACAAGAAGCTGATTTGTTGAGCACTGAATGACAGGTGACATTCAGAAAGGAGGAAGGGACAGAAACGATCTGAGTGGGAAAATGTTTAGAGATCTGACCAAGAGTGATCTGGAGAGAGAAGAGATGCCAGAAGACCAGTGTGTCAGGAAAAGATGCTTCCAAATTAAAAACAAACAAACAAACAAAACAAAACTGAGAGATAAGTGTTAGAAAGGAGAGTTAGAGCCAGTTGTGGTAGCTCAAATCTTTAATCCCAGCACTTGAGAAGCTGAGGTAGGAGGACCAGCCTGAACTCCAGGTCAGCCTGAGCTGGGGAGTGAGATCCTGCCTCTAAGCGAGCAGTCAAATAGACAACAACAACAAGAAATGTGTAAAACACAAGAAAGAACAGTAAATTGAAATGGTACTATGAAAGGCTAATTTTGGTTCAAATGAATCATTCTACCATGATGTGTTGCTGGGTATCTCATTTTTACTCCATGTCAAATTTCCTGTTGAAAATTAGATCAAATCATTTTCCTCATGGCATGGTAGACTAGTTTCTTGAAGATTAATAAAAAGAACAGTATAGGAAAGCAAAAACATTGTGAAATGAAGTAAAACATATGTGTATGTAGAAAGCATGAAAAGGTGTGTGGGGACAGCAGTATCATACAACCTCCCACATGTCATCCATGTTCCATGAGGCAGAAGACAATGTCAGCCTCTCCGGGAACGATTTCCATACCGCTCACTGATACAGTTGTACTCCTATTAATTGATTTGGGAACTTTATATAATTTATAGTAAATTTCTGACCAATGAGAATTTTTCTTGTCTTCATCCTCCTCAGCTCCTATTTTAACTAAATTGGTAGTCTGTGTCTGGATCATTATCATGAAAACTTCCTTCACTGGAACATTAAGTGGAAAGGTATGAGTGTATTCCCTTTCTGTTGTAGCCTTTGTATTTTTTTCAAAGCAAAAGCAATGGTTTCTTATTGGCATGGCCTTCCATGTAAATATCTTCAGTTCTTTTTGCATGATTTTGGATGCCACATGTCACACATAGTCCATGGAAATAGCTTTTCTGAAGGACACCATCCTGGATTCCTATATGCTTCATCCTTACCTTGCTATACTTCATGTAATGGTAACTCTTGGCTAGATGGAGAGACACTTTGGAAGTTGGTAAACAACAATCCTCTCTTGGGATTTCTAGAGAAGACTGCCTTACATGTTAGTGAACACAGTGGAAGAAGACTCACGCTATGTGTGGGAGGCACCAACCCATGGGCTGGGGGCCTGGGTGGTAAGGAAAAGGAGAGATGAAGAAAGGAAAAGCTGGTGCTCATGCGTGCTGAGTACATTTTGAGGTGCATATTTTGGGGGCTATGTGTGCATGTCGTGTGTAGTACATGTGGTATCTATTCGGTGGATTCACATGTGTGTGTGGATGCATACACCCTGAGTGCACTCATGCTGAGGACGGAGGAAGACACTGGGAGTCCTCCACTATTGCTCATCTGCCTTAGTTTCCTGAGACAGTTTCTCTCAGTAAACCTGGAACTCTAGTGTTCAGCTAGACTAGATGACCAGTGAGCTTCCTGTCTCTGACCCTTCAGTGTTGGGGTGACAGGCATTTATGGTTAAGCCTGGAGTTTTGTGTGGATACTGGCAGGTCCTCATGCTTGTGCAGGAAGTGTTCTTACCCACTAAGCAACCTCCCCAGCAGCAGATGTGTTTTTTTTTAAATATATTTTCTATTTATTTGCATGGAGAGAGAGGCAGAGAGAGAAAGAAGAGAGATAGAATGGGTATTACATGAGTCCAAGGGAATTGAACCCCATCAGACTTTGCAAGCTGGTGCCTTTCACTGTTGAGCCGTCTCTCCAGCCCCAGATTTTACTGTGGTTTTTTTGTGCGTTTGTGTGTGTGTGTGTGTGTGTGTGTGTGAGAGAGAGAGAGAGAGAGAGAGAGAGAGAGAGAGAGAGGATCTCAGTCTAGCCCAGGCTGACCTGAAATTCACTATGTAATCTCAGGCTGCCCTTGAACTCACAGAGATCTTCCTACCTCTACCTCCTGAGTGCTGGGATGAAAGGCGTGTGCCACCATACCTGACCAGGGGTGGCTTGTACTGCTGCTGTCACACATGAGTTTCAGACTGTAGCATCCTCAGTGACTTCCCACAGGGTTTCTATGCCCTTGGACTGAGATGGGTGGCATTAATTGTCTCTCTTGTTCTGAGACTTTTAGGTTTTTGGATTAAGCAGCTGTTTGCAGATGACCTCTGTGGGCTATTCAGCCTCTGATTGTACCAGCCAACATAGCAAGTACTCTCTAGTGATTACATATACCTATATATTTTATTGGTTCTATTGGTGGAGAACCCTAACTCACGTGTTACCAAAATAGCAAATGTTATGTCAATAGGGTTATTACCTTAAGGGATTTTTAAAAAATTAATGGTTAGAAAACACAAACAGCTAATAAGGTTGCTAAGATTAATTAAAAGATAGTGGATACTCATCAGGAAAAGCAATCCACGCTGCAAAATATCAACCAGCAGCTTCATGATACTCCTTGCATTTCTTGATGCTAAAGGTCCGTGTCATGTCTCCTTTACCCCTCCAGTTTCTGGTAGAGATCAAAATCCTTTACTGAATAGAAGAATAAATGACCAAAGGACCTGACTGAATGAAGACAGCTCTAAACTTTGAGAAATTTGAGGCTGGAATCACAGAAGTCAGAGCACAGCCACTCAGCAGTAGTCAGCTTTCTTGTGAAGAGCTCACTAAGTTTGTTTCTGAAAGGGAGAATGTAAATATAATTAACAAACATGCTCCTTCCTTTGAAGCACTGCAGTTTCATTGCTTTTTTTTTTTTTTTCCAATCTGTGCCTAAGGGATAGAAAGTGATGCCAAGAGACTATCAAGCTGCATGGCTGATAACGATAACCAAGGCAGAGGGATTTCATGAGACACTGGGCCCACGGAAGCCAGTCATCTCTTCTTTGGGATGCATTGTGGGAGAGTCCCCACACTTCTTGATGTGTCTGCACACTATGGTTTCATGGCTAGCATCACTCCAAACCAACTAGTAATATCACAGTTTCTCAGCCTCTTGCTTGGATGTTTAGAAATATCCCACACGTAGTTGAAATACAGAAGTAGGATTGGGAAGCACTGATATTGTGGAAACCCTTAGCCTGGAGTCTGAATCTAGAACATTCAACCAGCTACTTAAGTATTGCAAAGGGAATAATTACTTATGGGAAAGTTTTAAGCTGCTCTGTGGACATGTATGAATACTGTGAGCCAGATTCTTTAGACATTCTCTCTCAGGTTTTGAAGCAAATCCCAAAGACTATGGTGGATGTTTGAACTTAAACCTCAGATATGTTAGGGCAAGGTAATAATTATAAGTCTCCTTGCTGAGGTCTTTTCCCAGATCATATTATGACTAGAAGAACCCTAACCAGAATAACTTAGAACCACAAGTAAACCAAAGTGCTTTGGACATGCAGTGTTTCTCATGTATTTATACCTATCATATATCTGCTTCCCTGGCTTGAATGCACTTCATTTTCTTCCATGTCACTCAAATACCTACTCCTTTCTAAAGAATATAGAAGAAGAGTCTACGTGGACTTGAAGCTTGGGATAGAAGATGACTCTAAAGGGTGTGTAAGAAAGAATACCTAAGGCCTATATGGCGTGAAAGAAAAGGTTAGGAGGATGTGACAATAGTTTGTACCTAGCTTCTCTTCAGCACAAAACGTGTATAACTTGTATCATTCTTGATTTCAGTTTTGCAGAAACAGATGTAGGT
The DNA here is from genome assembly GCA_036346955.1 of Dipus sagitta. Taxonomy (NCBI): domain Eukaryota; kingdom Metazoa; phylum Chordata; class Mammalia; order Rodentia; family Dipodidae; genus Dipus; species Dipus sagitta. Next base: position 104,321,341 of record CM070780.1, on the reverse strand, counting down.
GTTTTAGGAGTAGAGAACAACAGGCCTTTTATGTTCATCAGACATTTGTAAATTTAGGTAATAATCTCAGTTTTCTTATTAGAAAGCTTCTACTTTTGGTGTCTCAACATAAATTTCCTGAGCCAAAGCTGCTCTTGCCCGAAGCTTTTGAATTTTTCATTTCTTGCTAAGTATCTTTCCTAAATAATGTTCAATTATTTGCAAGGAGGCTATCATCAGACAGACATAATTTTGCTGTAATAGTGTTTAGCACTCTTCTGGGAAAGCCTAGCCCCTCCGCAGCAATTTCACCATCAGAATATGTAATACACAATGATAACGATGCTTCTCTCCTGCAGAGATAGGGCCACAGGCTGGAAAGCAAGAGGTGCGAAGGGACCCGCAAAGCCCTGCCCCGGCAGGAACTGCGGGGACTTCTCTGGGATGAAGAAAACCCTTAGTGAGTATTTCATTCTCGTTATGGGCAATTTAGTTTTCTAGATGTCTGAGAACGACAGCATACTAACTCTTTTATTAATTCTCATTAGCTTATAATTTCCTGATAATAGCCTTTTCTTTCTTTCACTCAGCTTCAATCAGACATTAAAGTGGGTTCATCTCTTGAGTAATCTAAGCCTTTAAGTACTAAATAGAAGATCAAAACAAAATGACATTAGTAGTTTGGGCTTTTATGGTCATTGGGAGGGACTGGCACATTGTTTCAAATGAGAGATGCAGTGTTTCCAGGAGGCAGAAGTGACTAAGCTATAGTTCTTGGAAGAGAAGTCAGTCATGAAAGAGAGTGAGCTGATTTTCTTGGCAGGCATGGGGATTTTGATGGCGCCTTGGAATGACAGCGGGGCTGTGGCACGTTATTGGCTCCGCAGGTGGTAAGAAAGCAGTTGTATCAGAGAAGAGTGAAGTTTATGGGTTTGATTTGAACTTAAATCAGTTTTGAGCTGTTAAAAATGCTCCACTCCTGAGGTGACTAAGATGACATTGGAAGAAGGACAGTGGATGTCTCAGTCTTGGTTCCAAACTCACCATTGATGGTCAAAGAGCCAGACTCTTAAGCAGGAAGATGATATCAAGTGTGTGCATGTGCAAGTGTGTGCACGTGTGTGCAAGCATGCCTAGCAGGAAAGAGGAAGGGATTTGGGGAGAAGATGTTTATTTCAGAAGGAAGGAATATTCAGAGGCAGTGCATTGCTTTCTACTTACATGTTTGGTTCCAAGTCAATAAGTAGCAAGAATAATTCATGTCCTGGGATCCTGAACAGGGGACATAGGCACACTCATGGGTCCATCTCCATAGTTCACAAACTCGTAAAAGTTCCTTTATCATAACACTCACAGGAATTAGCAAGAACTTCCCAGCAAGCAGTGCTTTGTGAAATAACCCCATGCAGCCTAGAATCCGATCTTCTCTACTAGCCATATTTTACCTCTTTGGCTTTGGGGCATTTTCTGATGCCTATATAATAATAAATGGTAATTTTTCTCTTCTCATAATAATATACAGTGATTCTCAACAACACCCATTTTGTGTGTTTACAGTTTATCCCCAAGAAATGAGACAATCTCAAAAATCTACTCATGGGCAGAACTCAGCATCAGTAAATGTAGACCGAGTTAACATGTGGTTAAGTCCAATTGTTGAGGTTTCAGTTTTGCTAGGCACTAGCTTCAGATACAGGTAAAAGTCACTGGCTGATTCTTTGATTTCATTCTCCTTTCACCATGGTGGAAATGTCATTATTTTTCCTCCTTATGACATCTCTCATCTTCATAAGTAGAAAGAGCTCATTTACTTATTTATTACTCATTGTACTACTGGCACCCTCTTCCCTAACCTTCTTGTCCTCCAAACCTGTGGAAAAATAGATTTCTCTTGCCATAAGTGCAAATCCATCCATGAACTATGCCTGGCCCCTGCTGAGTAGTCTCCTTTGGATCTTGCACTCTTTGAACAGTCACTCATGTTCATTGTTCCGAGCTCTCATCCCCCTCTTAGCTGACCGACATCGGAATTCCCCTGGGGTTTTTCTCCTCTTCTCCTGTGGTGTCTCTAGTGTTTTACGTGTAGCCTTATTATCCAAGCTCAATTACTATTGCTTTGCAAACCCAGCTTTTTCAAAGATCCCATGCCTCTCATTTCTCCACCTTACTCAGTCCTTCCACTACCATTTTTTTAATTTTTTAAAAAAATTTTTTGAGAGAGAGGGAAAAAGGAGAGAGAGAGAGAGGGAGAGAGAGAGAGAGGAAGAAGAAGAAGAAGAAGAAGAAGAAGAAGAAGAAGAAGAAGAAGAAGAAGAGGAGAAGGTGGTGAGAACAAGCATGACAAGGCCAGCCACTGCAAATGAACTCCAGATGCTTGTGCTACCCTGTATATCTGGCGTTATGTGGGTCCTGGGGAATCCAACCCAGGTTGTTAGGCATTTCAGGCAAGTGCCTTAGCCACTGAGCTTTATCTCCAGTCCTTCGACCTCCATGTTTAACGGTCAATGGCCCACTCTCACTTTGTAGGTATGCATAAAATATCCTACAAAACTTATTTTAATAATCTTGGGGTTCAAAACTCCTCTTGATGTTACTATACTTTGCTCTTTGGACATTAAAGGGGTGATGACAGTGCCCCTTACCAAAGTAACAGGAACCTTATCAAATCAACCATATATCCCTCATGTGTTTTAGGAAGAAATTGTGTCTGAAAAAGTGACAATAGGATGGTGGGAAGGGAGGGGAGGGCAATGGAGAGGGTGGGAAACACAAATCTAAACCCAAACGGCAATGGTACCATAAAATTCTACATCCTAAAAGGCAGACCAAATGGCTGAACCTTCACCAGGCCCTTAGAGGGAACACCTGAGCCACAAGACACTGGAGAGGGTATGATGAAGACTGACCTTAATCTTCTTCAGCATCTCTCTATCTCTTCTCTCTAACTCTTTTATATTAGTTATCTTTTTCTTCCTTTTCTTAGTGGGCACTGACCTGTAACTCCCAGTACCAGCATGTGGCTATCATCCACAATGAGCTTTTGATCAGAAAGACCTACAAGGTTTCCTAAAAGAAAGAGATTTCTTTCAGAGTACTAGATGACCCACCAAAAGTTAGTGGTAAGACCCTACTGCTGAAGACACCTTATGTGGTTGACGTGTAAAATGGAATGGCATGGCTGGAAGCTGGAAGACAGTCAGTCCCCAGACAGTCAGCACGTCTAGTGCCAGAAGGTGCTACATGGGCGACTGGGGGAAAACGACCAATTCCTGTCCAAGCAACTCATGGTCTAACCTACTTAGCAGCGAATAACCTGTCGTGATGCTCACACAAGTGCAATAGTGGTGTACAGCCATGGTGGGAAACCAACTGCTCTTGATTCAGCTAACTGATCCCCTCAGTGGTACAGGACCCATAGCTAGAGCTGGCAAACAAGTCAGAACCATATCCAAACATAAGTCTGCTCTCCACTATCAAGCTACCACCAATCGTGGGCTACAAGAGGGCCTACGCCTATTAAATTCTCTATTAAAAAGTAAGGGTTATCTCATTTGTCTGGTGCTAACTTACTCTCCATTGGAGAATCTGACTGTCTTTTTCAGATAGATGTAGATCCTAAGGAGAGAGCCACCCCATCATACCTCCAAAGGGCCCTGGCTGAAACTAAGAAAAATTGGTGAAACAAGCAAGGATGCTGTTTTCTTGGTGAACCGGGTACCAGCACAAGGGGGAAGGAGATCAACACAGAGAAAATCAACTTGTACCAAATCAGAGAGCCAGAGACCCAGAGGACTCCAACACCTCATCACTGAAGCAGACCAAAAATGAACCCAACATGGCTCAGGGAAATTTTGCGGAAGACGGGGCGGAAAGAATGTCAGAGCCACCTGTGGGGTCATGATATGCAGAGACATTTATCCTACCCATAACTGTGGGCTAACTCCAGAATGCATGACCCATATACCTCAACAAGGAGGGGCCAAGGGGAGGGGTAGGTCATGGATGAGCCTAATAATGGTACCAAATTGATTGTATTCTCTGAGTACAAAACTAATTATATATATATATATATATATATATATATATATATATATATATATATATATATATATATATATATATATTTGAAAAAAAAGAAAAAAAGAGACGGATTTATGTCACATAGAAGTAAAACTACCTTCACACCCTTTTTTCTGGAGCTTAGACACAAGAGGTCCTGGAACTCCACCTGGATTTTAATCTTTGAGACACATGTACCTGTGTTTATTTGTGATATTTTTCTGGGTTATTTATAACTTAATTTTCATGTAAATGAATTATATAAATTATAGTTCATCAAACTCAGTTTCCTTTTTTATTTCCTTATATATTTAGTAAAATATACTTCAAAAACTGAATGCACAAAACTGTCACTCCTGCGAATACAACCAAGGAAATCTAAGCCAGTATAACACAGATATTTGCTCACTTATGTTTCTTGTGGCACTGTTTACAACGGCCAGGTTATAGAATTCACCTAGATGTCCACGTTCAACTACTGACAATGAATAAAATATAATATATGGGCTGGAGAGATGGCTTAGCAGTTAAGCGCTTGCCTGTGAAGCCTAAGGACCCCGATTTGAGGCTTAATTCCCCAGGACCCACGTTAGCCAGATGCACAAGGGGGAGCATGCGTCTGGAGTTCGTTTGCAGTGGCTGGAAGCCCTGGCGTGCCCATTCTCTCTCTCGCTCCTCTGCCTCTTTCTCTCTCTCTCTGTTGCTCTCAAATAAATAAAAATAAACAGACAAAAAAATTACTCATAAAATATGATATATATGCACAATGGAGTTTGATTCAGCCAAAAAGAAGAATGCAACTGTTATTTACAGGTAAACAGAATTAGAGAGCATCATATTATGTAAAGTAAGTGGTGACAAGCAGACTATGTAGAATGTCAGCCTTGTGTGTGTGTGTGTGTGTGTGTGTGTGTGTGTGCAGACATGTGCATGTGCACGTGCACATGCGTGTATGTATCTGTCTGTCTGTCAGTGTGTATATCTTACAAAATCACGAAAGAAAGACTATTTGGGCAAAGGGAGAGGACTGGGAGACAGGTAACATGAGTAGGTAACAGGGAATGAATATTGTCAAAGTATGTGATGCACAAGAAAATATATCATTATGAGCACTAAGAAGAGTGCTCAGCAGGTAAAAACACTGCTTCTTTCAGATCCCCAGAATCCACATAAAGTCAGACACAGTACAATGTCAAGAATCCACCCCCACCACCACCGTGAGATGGAAAGCAGAAAATAAGTCAGGAAGCTCCATGGCCAGCCAGCTTGGCAAACACAATAGTGAACAAGAGATCCTACCTCAGCCACAATAGAAGGTGATAACTGACATGTGGGCTTGTTCTCTGACCAACAAACATTTGTGTTCTGTGGCACGTGTGCCTACACACACACACACACACACACACACACATTATATACAGACAGAAAGATAATTTAAAATACTATTATGTAACTGTGGTGGTTTGATTCAGGTGTCCCCCATAAACTTAGGTGTTCTGAATGCTAGGTTCCCAGCTGATGGAGATTTGGGAATTGATGCCTCTTGGAGTGAGTGTATTGCTGGGGGCGAGCTTATGGGTATTATAGCCAGTTTCCCCATGCCAGTGTTTGGTACACTCTCCTGTTGCTATGGTCCACCTTATGTTGGCCAGAGGGTGATGTCCACCCTCTGCTCATGTCGTTGCTTTCTCTGCCATCATAGACCTTCCCCTCGAGTCTACAAGCCAAAATAAACCCTTCTTTCCCACAAGCTGCTCTTGGTCGAGTGATCTCTGCCAGCAATGTGAACTTGACTGCAACAGTAACTCATCACCTTGTAAAATAAACACTCATAAAATTTTCAGAAGGGTAAAAATCATGGTCCATGCTATTACATTAGTCTGTCTTTATTAAATGTTTAATGAGTTCTAATTCTGTGAATATTTTAATAAAACCAAAGTTTCAACATGCAACTGCCTACCCCCACCAAAAAAAAAAAAAAAGGATAAAGAAACCTGACCTCTGAGGGAGGAAGGTGCTGCTACAGGTGACACTGGAAATACTTGCTGGTCAACAAATATGAGGAAATCTGAGTCTGGCAAAAGTGAACGCACAGTGGTAGCCTAGGATGCACGCAGGGTCACACTGGACAAAAATCGGCAGGGCATAAGTAAAAGAGCTCTGTTTCTCCGCTCTCCGGGGTTCATTCCCAGATAACCACTAACCTGGGGAGTGCCGTAGGGAGTCTGGGCTTCTTTGTCTTCTGCACCAAAATGAAGACTCCGAGAAGGGCAGCTTCTCGGGTTGTTCAGAGCTCGTCAGTGAGAAACGTGTGAGAAAGGTGTAGCTGCTTGAGGCAAAGCCGGTGAGGAAGGAAAGGCAGTGGTGTTCCTTGTGTCTTTGTGCACAGGAGACGATTTACATTTTTGGTTTATCGGAGAAGTCAGGGAACTTTGTTATGCTAACAAGGAATTACAAAATCTATTTGGTTTTTGCAATTACAATAACAGAATTCTTCTGTCATTATGTGATGACCTGGGATGACAAAAAAAAAAAAAAAATATGTGACCAGATGAAGTTGTGTGTATGGTGTAGGCACTGTGATGTAGCATTAGGCTACTATGTAAGGTACTTGCCCACAAGCACTGTGATCCCAGGGCACTAGCTCTGGAAACTGAGGTAGTTACCAAGTACTAGTGAGCTGGTGGTGTAAGGAGCATGGATGCACTGGGCCAAGGGATGTCTGACACATCCGGAAGAATGAAGCAGTACTGAAATTTCCACCACACCACATTTCCTCCTAAGTGTTGAGAGCTAAGGAGATTTCTTAACTCCTCACCTGTGCTCCTGAGCTGTTAGTTTGTAAAGCCATTGTGCCCATTATCCAGCCCCACATAGTCTTATCTAGCGTAGAAACTCGATTCTAGGGTCGTTAGGGAATCACTGAAGGCCGTGCCCACAAGAGACAGGCAGCGGTGAAAGAGAACAGCCACCATCCCTCAGGAGGTTCCTGTGTGCTCTTGTCTTCCTGTCCCTGGGAACTCACAGTTCCCAAACTGAGGCTGGTACTGGGAATCCCTAGTGCAGGCTGGTACACCTGGAGACCCACTGCCATGATTCTTTTCAAGACGGTGCACAGCAATGGTACCAGACATTGCAGGAGAAAGGCTGGCAGCTTTGTGAGAACATTTCGGTTTCAGGCCTTCTGTCGAGAGTTCTTGGATAGTAGTGAAGAAAGAAAAGGAGACACAGGTCTAGTGGAGCATCTCCATCCTGATGTTGTTTCATCTTGGTTCATTGTAGACCACCCCAGAGTGCCTGAGTCAGGCGATATGCCTGCAGAGAGCTAGATGGGGAACTGGGGAACTCTGCCTCATTCAACCCACTACACTTGCCCTGTTCTCCACTTAGTGAACGCTCTCAGTCCTGACTGTAGACCTAGACAATAGGAGGTAAGCTGCCAATGTTGAGTGTCCTACCTTCCTTTCTGTCTCAGTCATATCTACCACAGTTGGCCATTGTAAACTTGCTTTCTGTTTCCCCAACATGGCTGTGCTCGTTCTCCGTTCCTACAGCAGCAATGCACACGGTGCAGCCACTCACGTTTTATGGCCCGAATGAGCAAGTTAATGAGCCATGTCCCACTCACTGAGCTATTGCTAGAGTGCAAGAACAGACTCCGAGCCCTGCATGGATCTCAGTTTTCCCTTTCTCTGGGAAGAAGCTTAGCGTCTTCTGTCCCCTCTACTCCTCCTTTCCTTCATCAGAACCTGCTGAAGCCTCAGTTCCTTCCTGACATGCTGCCTTCCTCTCTCTCTGAGTCTTCCTAGGTTCCTCACTGCTTAGCCCACCTTCCTCTCGATCATCCTTTGTCTCTCATTCAATTCTCCCCCCTGCCATACTTTCTACTGATAATCGTAACACATGGACATATTGTAATTTGTTCACAGTTTCCTCCCATTACTTTTTTTCTTATCCCTCGCCCCTATTCCAGTGAACTTCCTCCTCTTCCCAATTAGTTCTTTTTCTCTTTTTATGTCTTTTTTCACCTTCCTCTGTCATCAATGGCAAAATGCTGATGGGATCCATGTCATACAGCTGCTATGACAACCTGAATGCACTGGTCGCTTCATTCCCTAAGTACTCTGCTCAAGCCCTGGCTTTGACAATCCTTTTTCCCACACTCCTGTAATGTCCCCTCAGCCTTGGAGGGCATGATGGAGTTGTCTCATTTAGCTCGAAGCACTCAATGGCTCCTTATTCTCAGCACTTTCATGACTTATGAGTCTCCCCAGTGTCCACGGCCATTTCTAATTTCTACTTCAGTCTTGCTTTTAGCTGTTCTGCTTGCTCTGCATTCCCAGTGTGGAATTTTTAAAAAGCACAGCAATTTCCTAGGTCAGGAAAGTTGTTTCAGGAATAAAAGTGCACAGGTATAATTGTATCCACCAGGGTTGAGTGGGTTGATATGAACAGGGAGAAAGGTGAGTAACAAGGAAGAAACTTTGAAATGGTTCCAAGTCTGCTGCAATATTATGTGCTCCTGGGAATTCAACAGACATCTAAACTGAAAAGCTTGCAGCATGGAGGACTTGAGGAGAGGTGGATGAGGTAACATCAGTTTCAATTATGTACTATGAATGTGTTCTTGAGACTTAATCTGCACCACAGGGACTATCGTAAATGTTACCATCTTGTGTACTTGAAATTTGCTAGGGGGCTAGATCTTAAGTCTTCTCACTCATTTGTAATGATAGGTTTGTGAATCCAGGGGCATATTAGTAAGCTTGACTAGAGGAATCAGTTTGTTGTGTAAGTGTATATCAAGACATCATGTGTAAAACTGAAATATGGACACCATCATGAAAAATGCCTATAACTTATACCTGTAGGTAGAGGTAGCCATGCTAATCTTTTAAAATATGCATCCTGCTAGTTTTTCCTGCATAAATTAGCTACCTTGGTGGATTGATATTTTAGAAATGAATTGATTTATACATGTTTTAAAATATAGAATGGAAATCATATTGCTTCATATTTAAAAAGAAGCAAGTTGGGCATGGTCGCTTAGGCAAATAAATTTTCTATCAGTGTATGGATAAGGCAGAAATTGAGACTCAATAAATAAGAAAAAAAAGCATTAAGAATGATGTTGAAATCATGAAGTTAAGAGAAAACAAATCCTTGAACTAGTGTTAGGCATGGGAAAGGAACAAGAAATGAAAAACAAACAAACAAACAAAAACCTGTTTCCAAAACCAGCAATTCAAGTAGTTGGTAAGGGAGTAGGAAAGAGCAGAGTTTCCTTAGAGTTTCAAGCCTCTATAACTGAGCTGTTGGGAAGTCATGAATATGATATACATTTTGAAGGCTGTAAGAATTGTGTGTGTGTTTGAACATGGGTGTGGGAAGTTAGGGATGTGACTTAGGACTCAGAGAAAAGCAATAATATCAATTTGAGAGTCACTTATATTTTTAAGGTTGTTTTGACTAAGAGAGAAGCTTAGACTTTTACAAAGAAATAAAAAGAGAAATGTAGATACCTCTGTTTTTAGAAAATACTGGCTGGAGAAACATAAATACAAGAAATCAGAACAGAGAGAAAACCTTTAATTACAAGAATCCAAGCAGTTTTCATGTCAGTTGAATTGTCCCAGAGAATAAAAACAGGATGAGAGTTGAGCAAAAAAAAAAAAAAAAAAAAAAAGACAAAGAGAAATAATATTTGAGACACCTAACCATTTCTAGCACAGGGAAAGAGTGTGGAAGCTAGCAGCTAGCATTGGATCAAAATACATAAATATAGAAGTTCGTAAATATTTACCACCTTATCCCAGACCCAGGTAAATGTCATGCACACAGCCAGAGCTTAACCACATATTGAATTAAGCCAAGGATGAGTGGAAGATGAGAAGAAGGTGGCGATTTCTAAACCTCTTCACCACAACCAGGGCTTTCCTTGTCCTAAGGACACTTTGGCCCTCTAGGAACACTGAGATTAATCATGCACACAAGGCTAGGATTCAGAGGGAACCAAGCCACCCATAAGAGGACTTGGTCAGGGGAGAAGTTAATGGTGGTTTTTCCACTAACATTTCCTGCCCTCTCACAGATATCACCATGAAATGGCATCACATGTCATGAGTAACTAGTGGCATGACCAGGGGATTTGTGCTCCTGGCATTTTTCTCATCGACATGAATTTCAGATCGTCTTGTTGTCTTTCATTCTGATGACATGTGATGGTGATGGTGCTTGGGAACCTGGCTATTCTTACCCTCACATGCTTTGACCCCCACCTTCACTCACTCATGTGTTTCTGTAACTTCTCTCATGTTTCCCAAGATGCTGGAATACCATGTCCTTGGCCAGTTGCCTGACTCCATCTTTCACTTCCCTCTGGTCTGTACTACTTTCCTGATGTAAACAGGGATGGCTTTTGCTTGCTATGCAGCCACCTGTCCTCATCTGCATACCCAACCACCATGAGTGGCCAGTTTGTACGAAGCTGGCCATGGCCTGCTGAGTGGTCTGGTTCTTTTCCATCATCTGATCCACACTGTGGAAAGTATAGCTGTGGTTCTGTGGGCCTAAAATCATTGACCATTACTTCTGTGATTCTGCACCACTCCTCAAGCTTACTTGCTCTGATACTGCCACGTTAAGCACGTGGCCTTCTTCCTGTGCTTTCTGCTTATGCACCAGGCTGCTCACTGTGGTCTAATCCTCATCATGACGACAGTGCTGCAATTCCACCCTCCTGCACGTTGCCAGAAGGCCTTTTCTACCTGTGCCTATCACCTCACAGTGGTGGTTCTGGACTATGATAGCGCCATCTTCATCTATGTAAGGCCAGGCAAGGACTATTCCACACATCTCAACAAGCTGGTGGACATGATGACTGCTGACTGCTCTAGTAACCACTTTTTACCTTCCAGAATGAAAAGGTGAAGGAGGTCATGGAAGACATGAACAACAGGATCTACCTCAGAGGTTCAGCAATCCACAGATGAGGAACAGAGGGTACCTGTCAAGTCATGAAAGGGTCTGCGTTGGATGCAGGCAGAAGGCCCCCAGGCCAAAGCACCTCACTCTCCACATTCCTAGTCTCAGCGACTCGGTCCACTGCACTCAAGACTCTGCTCCCACACTGAGAAGAGATGCCGAACACATCGTCACTCCAGTGTCTTGGAGGCAAGTGTCTGTGAGCCTGCGGCAGTAAGACATGGATGACTCGAAGGGCACCATGGAGAGACAATGGTGGAATGATATCCATTAACTGAGATAATCCAAGTGGAGCTATTAGTCTGCCATGAGTGCTCAGTAAGCATAACCTTTATTAATAAATGTGCTATCAAAATCTCCCCACCTTAATCTTGGCTCTATGGTTTTGCTTATATTCATCAGGTTTCTTTGTGGGTAATTCTTATTCAGGGTATACGTCCTTCTTAGGACCTGGATTCGGGGCAGAGGATTGAGTTCTATAATGGAACACCCTGTAAAAAGAACAGAGACATCTTGCACCCTGACACAGAAGACACTATGCACCTCTGTTGGCTTCCCTGTCTCAGGCTTTTGGTTAGAAGCCCAAGTCACTCTCAGGTTTCCCACCTCTCTCTTCTGGACCTGAAGTGTTTTGCCTTTCATCAGCAAAGGCTGAGTGCCTCCCTTCAAGTCCCTGTAGAGAGAGGTCCTCAGGGCCTTAACATTTTCATGTACTCAGGAGAGAAAGGGAAGCTGAATGACCACTCATACTACTGCTCCTCTACTCCCTCAGAAACTCAGATCCATGACCCAGAGAAGAACCAGTCACCTGGGACCACTGAAGCTATTTTCCTAAAAGCAGCCCGAGGAAGCCAGAGAAGAAAGAAGAAATGAGGCTGATTCTGTAGAAAAGGGTAGGAGGGCAGATGGGAAATGGCATTCCTTGAAAGATCAGTAGGTGGCAAAAGTAGGCATGGGACTATGGAGTGGTGAGAACAGCTCTGGTGTCTGCTTTCTGATATTGGATAGAATCTGAACAGGATTGTTGTGAGCAAGGCAAGACAAAAAAAAAAGGAAGAAAGAAAGAAAGAAAGAAAGAAAAAGAAAACTTCCTCTTACTTCTTAAACTACCTTTGTCCACGTGGTATCTAAAGGAGAAGCCCTTGAAGCCGTGTGGAATGTTGATAGTCACAGTGTGTGGGGCCACTATGTAGCCAAGGCAATGAGGAAAGACCACTGTTGTACAGGTAGCATTCCTGGGTGTACAGCCTAGTGTTACTCATCTCTTACTAAATCAAAATGGTGTGCTTTTGTGTTTTCACTTTTTAAAAAAAAATCACCACAGAAAATTTTGCTGGCATCTATTGGTCTCACCACCTATGTGCAAATAGTCTGATATTGTTGAAAGAACAGCAGGGCAAATAGTTTTTTTTCGCGCTAAGAACGTTCCTTTACCTCTCAAGGGACTAATTATATTTCCCTTTTTGCTAACTTTATGAAGAATGGAAGAACTGAGTAAGGAACAATTATCTCCTCTTGGTATACAGTTATTTGCCTTTTACTTGCCCTCTTAAAACAATCAGCCCACAGTCCACTTGGAGTTTCTTCCAGAGGGAAACCTTCCTCATACGCTCTCATCTCTGAAATTCTCACCTTTAAAAATTGAGAAATAATCAATGGTTCATGGCATTCTATTGCCTGTTTCTCATCATGTTTTCTTAGGAGGGGATCCCTGATCAGTCAGTTTGAGGGCATATGTGACTGGTCTTGGGGCTGCAGAACTGTTACCCTTCACATTCAGCATCACATGGTCTACACGGGCTTTGTAATTGAACTCAACCATGGTCCTTTGCTGTTCTAAGTGTGATCCTTAGAAAGGCATCAGAACCCTTGAGAACTTGTTAGAAATGTAGACTCTCAGGCTCTATCAAAAACAACTGAGTCAGAACCCATGGGTTTTTACAGGAATCCCAGGTAATTCCCATGCATGTTAATATTTGAGAAGCACTGATCTACAGAATTTCAATCATGAATTGTATGTTCAAGTCCTTGTCCTGCGTCTAGGGATGTAGGTGAGTGGTATAATTCTTCGCTGCTATGCACAAGGTCCTGCAATAGATCTCCAGCAACACACACACACCATACCACACCACACCCCCCCCCACACACACACACGTTCCCATTTCAATATGAAGAATATTGGAAGGAGAATTTGATATCACATTTGTTATTTGTAAAGCCAATTGTCTCAGAGACAATTTCCTCAAGTCCCACTTCTGGAGTCAGTAACCAGGACAAGTTGTTCCATTCTACTCTGATGTTACATGTCTTGAGTGGCATTAGCCAGCAGTCAAGTCCCCGAGTTTCAGGTAGAGTACTGTGTATTCATGATGTAGAGATCTTCTGATTCCATATATGTGCCTCAATAGGACAGTGGCCCTCACTGTGCATAGTGTCAAATGAGGTTTCTGGATAGATATGACTTAGAAAATATTTTTGAAAGCTTTCCAACTTGCTAGACCAAATCTTGGGATTTCGGCACTAAGCCAAAGTGGTTGTTAGGAAAGTCTTCCCAGGTTTAAGTTTGATGTAATAAAAAATAGTGTAGCCCCATGAAATTGCAAGGGAGCTTGTAGATCATACAGACCCATCTCCCTCCAGTTGAGTGTGGGCATTCTTACTGTCACCATAGATAAGCCTGTCTCACAGACCACCTGAAATGAGCCCAGGGATGGAGACTGTAAAATGGATGAAGTATCTTTGTCTTTGTGCTGGTTTTTAATTTTAAGTTGAAACCTTTATTCCAAATGTGACTCCATCTAACATGTAAGTACTGTCCAATATGTCTCTCTTTGAATCACATAGAATAACGAGCACAAAGTAAAGATGTTACATACTCCCCTTATAGACTATTCAGATTTACAAGTAAGATGTGTTACTGAGCAATTTATAAACCTCTCACCATCCAAGTTGCTCCTCCTGGTCCTTGTTAGTAGGTGGATGTTGGAGCCAGTTGTAGTGATAGCACAGACAACAAACTGAGGTGGCTGTCCTTAATTTTCTGTTACCATGGCATTCCATATTGTAGATTATCACGTTAACTCATGTTCCAAGTTCATCTAAAAATCTCATTTTTATAAAGGCAGACAACACTTATTGGATACCAATTATCTTTTATGTGCAGGAAATACAAAGATATATAAGGCATGTTGCCTGACTTGAGAAGCTCAAAATTTAGCACAGAAAGACAAAACTGTGTAGCAATGTAGAGGAGGGGATGGTTCATTGTCTTTGGTTAATTTGAAAGTTTAAGCAACTTTCGATATTTAAGTCAAACTCTGAGATTTGAAGAACATTTTCACAGACTGAGAAAATAAATGTGACTTTCTGAGAGGCAATTGGTTATGTAAACTAATGCTGTACAGGCTGCAATCAAGGCTCTGGGAGGTGAAATTTATAAATGGACTTTCTGGAGAGTGGCCACGTGCATCTTCACTAATTACACCAGAGTTCCTCAGGGAGCTTGTGAGTGCTGTCTTCAAGATGCACTGCTCTCTGCAATTGGCCTTGTCTTGCTACTGCAAATTCAACAGTGGGCACTGCAGACATTGGAGTACAACTTCTTGCCTTCAAGGACAATAATGTTACATTTACAAAAATTACTATTTACCTGTAATGCTAGGATTTATTCATTTTAATTTTCAAATATTCTAAATAAGTTCAAAGAAATCTTAACTTTTTGGAGAGGTTTTGTGCCCCCCTCAGTAAGCAACTCAGTTGGTCAAATCTTACGACCCTTCAGGGTGGTTCTGGTCAGGCCTTCCAATGAACAGAGGTATGGGTATGAGAGCGGTTAGGATAGGGACATCTACTCTGGTCTCTTCTACTGTGTCTGTGGATGAATAGAGGGAAGAAAATCTGTGGTGCTCCCCAACCTCTTTTGCTCCTTTGATCATAGAAAGCTTCCAAAAGGACAAAATTTCATATGAGTCTATACAATCCAAACCAAGGTATGGGAGACCTGAGGACTTCTGGGTGAGTGTTCACCAGTTGAGAGGTAGTAGGAACATAGGTGAGACTTGTGAACTGTGAGGTGCTAATGGAGAAGGCAGGGTGTGTGTGTGTGTGTGTGTGTATGTGTGTGTGTGTGTGTGTGTGTGGACACAAGACTCAATATGCATGTGGAGGTCAGAGGATAACTACAACCTTCTTTGAGACAATATCTCTTGTCACTGCAAACAAAGTGTGAAAGTACCAGACTGCAAATGAATGTCAGACTGGGTGGCTCACAAGTTGATCATAGATACATGTACCGTTTTGTTACTTTTTTTATGTGGATGCTGGAGAATTGAACCCAGGCTGGCAGGCTTTTCAAGAAAGTCTCTTTAATCACTGAGCCATTTCCTTCCAACATTTCAAAGCCCCCTCTTATGTACAAGACAACGTATTTACAAATTCCAGGGAGAAGGAAGTTATAGTATTGAAACCCTGATATGACAAATTTTCCTTCTGTCTCTGTCCATGTACAGTGGAGGCAGACATGTTGCCTCTCTGGAGTGATACGTCACCCAAGCCACAGGCACAGAAGGAGTGAAATGCCAATCTCTCCATCACCCATGCATGTCGCAAGTCATCAAAACCATCTTGCTTGGACAAATCTCACTCTGTACAACTGAGACGTAGTTTGTGTAGACATCTAAAACAAATGCTAATTATAGACTGTGTTTGATGTACTTGTCACATATGTTTTGGAATAGCACAGCCATCCTTGGTTTTACAGATACTGCAGAGCATCACTTAAAAGGTGTGATAAATTTTGTTTGTAGAATACATGATTACCTCATAACGAATGTTTATTTTTTCAGAGCCATCTATTTGCCCCTCAAAAATTAGAGAGACAACTTTTTTTTTGAACATGAAATCAGGCATGGAAAAAAGAAGTTCCCTCACCTGTCAAGTTTCCTTTGTAAAAATGAAAGAATTATCCAATGTGTACTCGTTTTTCTCTCCACAGGTATCCTCCATATCAAAGCTCTAAGCATTGGAAAATGTTGTATCTTATTAATTTTCCAGTCTGTCTGAATAAGAAGGCAGAGCAGGGCAAATTTATCATGGATGTCAAGGACTCTGACGCTCGACATATTAATGTCAGCATTCCATAGGCCCAATGAGGGTGGCTTTCATTTTTAATCAGTTAATGATATTTACCAAAACAAACTACAGTAAACAAAATTGTATGTCAAAGAAGAGGTATTTTCTAGTTATCTGTTGGATATCTGTTTCTAACACCAAACCAACAATGATTTTACTATATCTGCTTCAATTTTTCATAGCATTTTGTTTTCATCAACCTGAACACAAAGAGTTCTTGCATATCATCCAATTGATTGATATTTATTTTATATTCATCATATCAAAGAAGATATTTCTTAATGGTTTCAGAAGAATGCAAGACACTTAGGAGAAATGGAATTCACATTATATATATATATATATATATATACACACACACACACACACACACACACACACACACATATATATATATATATATTTAAAGCTGGAGTCTCCTGTAGCCTAGGCTAGCCTCAAACTTACTATTAGAAGAAGCTAAATGGCATGGCCTTGAGCTCTAGATTCCCCAGCCTCCACCTCCCAAGTCTTTGGATTGCAGGCCTACAGCAGTATTCCTAGCTCAAAAATTGCATTTATTAGCCAAAGGGTATCCAAATGACTTACCTGCATGAGAATTATGTGGGTGGAAGCAACATGAGTCACTCTTAGTAGAGGCCTTAAGATCCAGCATTTGATTCACTCTGTGCAGGTGGTAGAGTATTTTAAGATGGAGTTTCTACTGGCCTGGGTCTCTAAGGGTCATCATGATCAGTCTATTGCCTGGGAAATGACACACACATGGTATGAGCAAGACATAAGTGTTGTTGTAAGGCATCACAATAGTTGAGTTGGTTATTCCTTTGGCATGAAGTGCACTGTCGCAAGTGGTGTCATAGTCCACCCAGACCTTCTGCTTCCAGTTAACCATGTCTGTGTTAAACGTTTTTATCTTTGTGGTTGAAATAAAGGCAGAGGTTCAGAGGAGTGGCAGACAGAGAAAGCATAGTGTGTGTGTGTGTGTGTGTGTGTGTGTGGACAAAGAAGCAGGCTAAAGTGTCCTCGTCACTCTTGCAGGATGCCATTCTGGAGAGAATCACTCCTAGTCACATCTCCAGTTATTCTGCCAGCAGAGAAACCATTTCACTTATGAGACACTTGGCCTGAGGGGGCTCACAGCAGGGAAATAGTAAGATCCCTTTGGGGTGACCATCTGCTGCCTGCAGAGGAGGCAGCATGACATCTAGACCCAAATTCCACAACCGAGCAGTGACTGAGTGGATACGGCTGCTCCAACAGCCCTTGGAGGATGTGTAGAAATGTGCATGACCTGCTGTGGGTTTTCTGCTGCACTAGCAACCCCTTGCACATCTCTCCTGACCCTGTTTCCTTTGTTGTGGGGGATGACAGCACCAGCTGGGGCTTAAATTCGGGCTCTGCTCATTACCACTTGGTTGACACTACAGGTCTCAGGGCAGAAGTTTCCTCAGCTGTAAAATAAAAGCAATGGTCCTACTGTGTGCGTTAAACTAGATCATGGCTGCCACACAGTAAGATTTCAATAACAGATGTTGTTGTTGGCACAGAAACTCTATTCTCATTGGCTTTCCTATTAATCTAACCACACATCTTTTTTCTCTTTAAAGTAAAGGTGATGTGTTAGTTTGTGTGCATGTGTTTATACAGCTGTGGCCGTCTTCATATTTCTTTCTGGTTGTGCATGGCTTTCTGAATGCATTCTATAAACAGGAAGCTTGACAAAGGAGCAAATGAAGCCGCAAGGAGACACACTTCAGCTATTTCCCCATAGCCATGCGTGTTTCACCCATGGTTTACACTGGTCCAGTTGCGGAACTCTATCCATCTCCCAAAGCAGCTACGTTTGCAAGGTTCTGACAAACCTCAACAGCTCAACCAACCTCTGTATCCAGCTTCGACTGATGCTGGGCCCAAACCTCCTAACCTATTTATTCCTCAAAGCTGGTTGATGCACCTTAGTTAATAAGCAGAGTTTCATGTGAGGCTGCACTACGTTACTTCTGGAGCCTCCTGCTGGGATACACAGATTTTGACACAGAGGTATGTATGACTCTTGGAGATGAAACCAATTGCCCCGGCAGTGGAGGGTTGAGTGACTTGCAAACTGAAATATGTCACAACCTGATAATGAGTCGCTAATGCAAAAGTTAGCATTACTCTATGCAAGCCAAGGCAGCCATGGCTGTGACTGAGGTGAGTGCTGAAAAGACCAGGGGCCACCGGGAACTCAGAGGAGAATACATCTCCTGCTCCTAGTGCTGTTTACTCGCTCTGTTTCTCGGGCCTTCAGGTCTTGCTGACGTTTAGACCTGAGTGGAGGCTTCAGACTGTAGTCTGGTTTCTTCTGTGGAAATGACAAGAAAAAGCAAGGCATCTGCGAGGTTTGTATAATGCTGATGTTATGCTTAACCCAACAATGTGTTTCCCCTCACAGCACCCTGAGACAAACCCAGCTCTGCCTATGACTCTAAGAACAGTGTGTGTGTGTGTGTGTGTGTGTGTGTGTGTGTGTGTGTGTGTGTGTACAAGTACACTCACATGTGTGGTCTTTGGAGTTAGGCCTGGTTTTGAAACCTAATGGATGTTCACTAGGCATTCACTGAATTAGATGCATTCCAGATAAAGGCTGGGGATTTTATCCCATAAATATCAATTTTATGGTGATAGTAATGCATCCCTCAGAAGGATATTTTCAAAACCAAATGAGACATAATACGTAAAGTAGCAGCACAAATATTCTGTAACATAATGAGCATAAAAAAAAGTTAATCAGTTGAGAGGAGCAAGCCAAGGCTTGCATAATGGATGGTGTCCTTCTCTCACCCTTTCCTGCCTGTTGTGGACCCTTGGGTTTCTATCTCAGGCTCACAGCTGGGATACTCATGCAAGGGCTAAGTGCCTTTATACATTCCATCAACTCTCCTAAGCTCTGAGATTGTAATGAGCCATACACTCTGGCTAATGGAACAGGTGTCCATCATATAAAAAAATACATTTAATAATTGTCTCTAGCAAGGACAATCTACATCCTTTGCTGTGGTATTTTTTGAGCATCTGCTTTATGTTAGCATGTGATTTAGTGAACTCAAAGCCCCAAGGTTTTATTAAGAGACCTTTGTAGAAATAATGCTCTTTCCAAAAATGTTCCTAGGTGGTCGGGTCTTAAGAAGTTGGCGCAGTTGACCCTGCATCAGGTAGGGTGTCTGTTCCTGCTGATAGTTCCCCGCAGCCTATGGGAGGTTGCTGTAGGAGCCAGGAATCCCTGCATTCTCATCTGAACTCAGCTGGAAAATGGCTTCATGACTTTAGGTCACTCACTCATTGGGTTCACTGCATGAAAAATCAAATCTTAAGAGACCAATATATCATCAATCATTCTACTCTTTTGTTCCTACCAGCAGAATATGGTAGTCTTTTTGTCCAAATATAAATAAAGAGGAATTCTATCATGGCAGCTAAACTAATCTGGGTATTTTGTGCTTTCTCCCTTTCCTTCCTCCCTCCCTTTCTTCTTCCCTCCCTCCCTCCCTCCTTCCTTTCTTCTTTCCTTCCTACCTTCCTGCCTTCCACCCCTCTCTTTCTCCTTTTCTTCCAGTTTTCATCTTTTCCTTCCTCCTTTACTCATGCTAGAAATATGTATTGCACCGACAGGAGATCGATCCAAAAAAACCCTAGATCTATAGCTCATGCTTCCAAAAAATAAATCCCAGATGGCTCAAGAAGCTTTAATTGTAAAAAAGTAGCAAATGAGAATTTTTTTTTGCTTTTTAATTACTTTGGAGCATGAATGTAGACTCTGCTATGGAAAACAGCTCCTAAGAGTCTTAAAAACAGTTAAGTATAACTACAGAAGAATGAAATATTTATTCATAGCAATAGCAGAATAGAAAATAAAAGCACATGAAATAAAGGTTTATTTTATTCATACAAGAGGTTCCCTTGCAACCAATTAGTTAATTAAGGAAAAATATAAATGTTTTTCAAATGCTATTACTCAAAATTTTTAAAAAGTTTTAAAAAGGTTAGTGGTAAGACCCTACTGCTGAAGATACCTTATGTGGTCGACACGTAAGATGGAATGGCATGGCTGGAAGCTGGAAGACAGTCAGTCCCCAGACAGTCAGCACATCTAGTGCCAGAAGGTGCTAAATGGGCGACTGGGGGAAAATGACCAATATCTGTCCAAGCAACTCATGGTCTCACCTACTTAGCAGTGAATAACCTGTTGTGATGCTCACACAAGTGCAATAGTGGCACACAGCCATGGTGGGGAACCAACTGCTCTTGATTCGGCTAACTGATCCCCTCAGTGGTACAGGACCCATAGCTGGAGCTAGGAAACAAGTCAGAACCATATCCAAACATAAGCCCACTCTCCATTATCAAGCTACCATCAATCATTGGCTAAGAGGGCTTACACCTATTAAATTCTCTATAAAAAAGTAAGTTGTCCTGGTGCTAACTTACTCTCCATTGGAGAATCTGCTTCTCTTTTTCAGATAGATGTAGATCCTAAGGAGAGAGCCACCCCATCATACCTCAAAAGGGCCCCGGCTGAAACTAAGAAAAATTGGTGAAACTAGCAAGGGTGCTGTTTTCCTAGTGAACCAGGTACCAGCACAAGGGTGAAGGAGATCAACACAGAGAAAAATCAACTCCTACCAAATTAGAGAGCCAGAGCCTCAGAGGCCCCCAACACCTCATCACTGAAGCAGACCAAAAATGAACCCAACATGGCTCAGGGAAATTTTACAGAAGAGGGGGTGGAAAGAATGTCAGAGCCACATGTTGGGTCATGATATGCAGAGACATTTATCTTATCCATAACTGTGGGCTAACTCCAGAATGCATGACCCATATACCCCAACAAGGAGGATCAAGGGGAGGGAATAGGTCATGGATGAGCCTAACAATGGTACCAAACTGACTGTATTTGCAGAATACAAAACTAATTAGTAAAAAAATAAAAAATAAAAAAATAAAAAATTTAATGAGAATATTTTTGAGACAGGTAGGGTAAATTCTGTATCCAAGGATATCCTGGAGCTCGATATATAGCCCAGGTCGGCACATACCTTTGATGATTTTTATAAATGTGAACAAAGCCAACATTATGCCTTCTCTAGTGAAGCATACATGAATACTGAAACTACCATATGTTATGATGTTTGACCTTCTCACATAAACCACGGGTGTCAGGTGACATGAGACATCACCGTGGTCCAAAGGATAAAAGCGCTTTAGAAACCTAGTGGTATAGATATGGTTATTTCCCTATCTGTGTCCAAACATAGATACCTATGGGCGGCTGAGACAGGCCTTTCTGATGCTGACTGCCTTAGATGAAGAGCTATACTCTTGGGAGAGCCATTTAATGTTGACAGGGGGAATTTCTGGGACAGTCCTCCATTGTTGGCTGGGGGAAGGAGCATCTTGGTTCTGCATAGTGTACACTAGCAAAGCTGTATGGGTGGGAGCAGGAGCAAGACCCCCAAGAGAAGCAGCAGTGGGTGGTAAAAGACCTGGAATAATGTCAGTCAGTGATTTTCCATGGTGTCTGGTGAAGCAGGGGACAGGGGTGACACAAGGTAACCACAGAAGAAAGAATTTCTAGAAATCCTCTAGGGCCTTGCAGGAGCTGGCCTTTCCCCATGGACAGTGAGAAACTTTTTTAAAAAATGTTTTGCGCAATTTATTCTATAAACTTTGTGTTTATATATCCATTTAGTCAATACATTTTTAATTTTAATTTTTATTTATTTGAGAGTGACAGACAGAGAGAGAGAGAGAGAGAGAGAGAATGGGCGAGCCAGGGCCTTCAGCCACTGCAAAGGAACTCCAGACGCGTGCACCCCCTTGTGCATCTGGCTAACGTGGTTCCTGTGGAATGGAGCCTCGAACTGGGGTCCTTAGGCTTCACAGGCAAGCGCTTAACTGTTAAGCCATCTCTCCAGCCCAATACTTTTTTTTAAAGTAGCAACTTTGTATGGACAAATCACATGTTGGTACCATTCCCCAAGATCTGGTCTGACAAGGTTGTAAAAGCTCACTCATGTTGCTAGGAGAATAACACAGCAGAGAGATCAAAGCAGGGGCAGACAGGAAGGTCAAGCACAGGGCTTTCATAACAATATATAACAGGGAAAAAAACCCTGTCTAAACCACTAGATTTCCAAAGTGGCTTCTGTTTTCTCTGGGCCATAATGACATCTCCTGTCCCCTGTTTCTCCAATGTGCTTATGTGGGGATAGTCTTGGGATTAAAGGATGGTCACTTGACAGATTTATCAAGCTGTAAAATCAGAAGCCAAGGATATATTTACATGCAGGATCTGGTATGGCCTGTAATAGCTCTTGATGGGTTCCAAAGAGAGTCTCTGTTGCTGGTCCCATCTTAAAAGTCGTGTGTAGGGAGTATACATGGACGCTATGAAGCTCAGTCCTCCTCCATTCCTGCTGTTTGATTTTGGAAAAATTAGAATTAGAAGAAATTACAAATCATAGGCATTAGTGCCCTGTTATATTAGAAGAGAAAAATAAGTGAGTAAACACTCACAGTGGATATCACTGAGCTAACATGTTAAAAGGAATAAACTTCCAGGTTTTCCTTAATCAGGCACCTTAGACCACAGTGATACACTACCACACAGCATGTGGGTTTTCTGACTCCAATTTGATGGTATATTTCTGATCTTATACCATCTTGAAATGCTTTAATTTTTACCAAAGATGTGTTCCCTTTAAAACTGTGTTCTCAATATGACAGACTCCCCTGGTGGGAGATGTCTGTCTTCCTTCAGAAAAATTCTATTCTCATAAGTGTTTGCAGAAAGTGACTGAAAAACGTTTTGGTAGAGCTTGGCCAGGAAGACATCTGTTTGGGGGATATGTCTGGGAGTTACTTGTCACACTGTCATATCTATTAGGGTTACATAAGCTAGTTCTTCTTTAGCTCCCCCCATGCTCTCCCACCCCCATGTCCACCCCCATCCCATAGCCATATTCTACTTATCTCACATTCTCTACTTACTTTAATCACTTTCTGATTCACTCCAATGTTCTCTTCATCTTTCCTCCTGTCTCTCCCCACCATTCCACAGGTACTATCCTCTGTTATAGGTCTGGATTAAATTTTAAAAATATTATCAACTTTAATAAGGTTGAATTTTCTACAGTAACTACACTCACTTTAAGCTGGAGTTGCAGACAGTTTTAGCAAGTTCATGCACACGCCTGGTGTCCACCATCATCAAATCAGAGAACATGTTTGGCCTCTGAAAGGTTTCCTTTGCCCTTCAGAGTCAGTGCCCGTTCCTGCTCTCAAGGCAACCATTTGCTTCCTGCTACTATAGACTTTACTTTTATTTCTTGTTTATTGAAGGATTACTAAAGCCTTGACTTGATGTCTGGATTCATTGGATTAATTTAACCTTTTAGAGATTCAGTTATGACTCATGATGAAGCATCTATCAATATAGTTCATTTTATTTATCTAGTAGTATTCCATTATATGGATATGCCACAGTTTATTTGTCCATCTACTTATTATCATTTGATTTGGTGGAAGTGCTTTATGAACTAAGCTGTTGTCATTATTCTTTTTTAAAAAAATATTTTATTTATTTATTTGAGAATGAGAGAGAACGAAAGTGTCAGATAGAGTGAAAATGGACCCACCAGGACTTCTAGCTACTAAAAACAAACTTCAGACACATGCACCACCTTGTGCATCTGGCTTACATGGGTACTGGTGAATCAAAGCTGGATCCTTAGGCTTTATAAGCAAGTGCATTAACTGCTAAACCATTTCTCCAGCTCATATTGCCGTTATTCCTAAACATGTTTCTGTGTGGATAGATGTTTTCGTTTATCCTGAGAAAATATCTGAGAGAGGCATTACTGGTATGTATGGTAACTATTATTGTTTGTACCATTTTTTTTATCAGTAAGTTTGATGTTATTTACTGTTAGGTTTTTAAATAGATTTTATTTATCAGCTTGAGGAAGATCTGTTTTGTTCCCAGTTTTCTCAGAGTTTTAAACCAATAAATGTTGATTGGCATCCAAGGCTCTTTCTCTCACTGTATAAATGATCAATGGTTTTTCTTCTGAATTATATTTATTTATTTAGATTATTTCACAACATTAACTTTGAATTTCTAGGATAAAAATCCTCATGTTTTGATTATGTATTGTCTTATTGTTGGATTTTCATAATATTTTATTAAGAAATATCAAAAAAGAAAAGACTGTGATCACCTATGTCCATAAGAATATTTAGTCTATATTTTGTAGGTATATTTTCTTGTTATATGTTTGATGTAGACATAATTATGACCTCAGGAAATAAATTGGGAGATGTTTCCTTCCAAATTTTCAAGATTTTTTAATAGGATTTGTATCATTTCTTCTTTAAATATTTAATATAATACATCAGTAAAGCCAACTGGATTTGGATCCACAGTTTTCTATGTAGGAAGCTTTTTATCTAGGAATTTAATATGTTTACCATACAGAGGATTATTCAGTGTTTTTTCTTATTTTAATCAGTTTATTTATTTCTTTAAAAAGATGTTTTTAATTCTATCAAGTATGTCAAAAGATTCCTTTCTTGAGGTATCTTATTTTTTCCCTTCAATTCACAATTAAAGTACAATTTTAGTTATGCCTCTGGTTCATGATAATAAGAGATCGCCTATCATGTAGGCTTGTTAATTATGTGAACCAATCCAAACTCTTTAGATTATCATTTGGCATCAGTTGAAAGCAATAGCTTCAAAACATCTGCCTTTTGGCCTAGAAATTCCAACTGTGGGGATTTATTCCAGGAAAATAATTGTATATGTATTTGTGATGGTCTAAGAATAATTAGGGTACATTTTAATAAAAATAATAAAGGCAACAAAATCTGATCAATAGAGGGCTAGCTAATTAAAAGAATATGATATTCATCCAATGGAATATAACATAAGAGGTAAAATGTGTAGCTATGCATGTTTTTATAGAAAATATCTTTTATATATTGTTAAGTGGATGAGAAAAGGTTGAAAACAGGTTTCTCACAGCCTCCTTTTAAAAGTAATGTGGGGATCCACACTTAGAAAATTTCTTTACAATTGCATAGAACACTGGTTTGGCTTGAGCAATTTAAGAAACAGGGAAGGGGAATTATCCTGAATTTATACCCTTCGATGTCAGTTGACACTTTTTCAGACAGTCGGCATGCTTAAAAATGAGAACCTAAATCTAGATAGATGTTTTGTAACTCTCACTTTTTACATCTTCTGCAGGACTGAGCAGATTTCTTATTTGCATTTTGTCAGTTCTTCCAGGTTGGGAGTATAGTGTCTGTGGAGGCTTCCTTCTGCAGTCTCCACTTGGACATGGCCCAGCTGGTAATCTGAGACACAGCACAGAAGAATCGGGAGGCAGGAGCCTTGCTCAACTGCACGCAGATGCACATATGCTCTGAAGAGAGGAACCTAAGATGTTCCGCAGAGTGTAATTAGACGTAGCAGTAGGAAGCCTCTGCAGCATCCTGTAGGACCACAGTACTAGCCATAGAACCTCTGTCAAGTAAGTGGAGGACTCAGTTTTCATGGGGGTATGAGATCAGGTTAAGGCATTCCCTGATATGGGCTGTGGCAGATATTGTTGCATAGTTTTGAGGCCAACTGTGGTTTCTCCTATTGAACAAAGAGCTGATTTTGGCCCTGAATTACTCAGAGAACCATGAGAGAAGCTGGAAATAAAGAGCTGAGAGGGTGACCTGCTTGGAGTCTGAGATGTTGTCTGGATCCTTGGAGGAAGGCAGTCCTAGCATTAAGAGGTCCCTGGTGAGCCAGCTTTCAGATTTCACCTCTAAAGAAAGACTTTTTAAAAGTTATATAACTTAATAGATCCAGCAATGAAAATAACTAAAGCGTTTTTGTTTTTTTTTTCTGCTCTCCCAAGACTTATTCCTTAGAGACTCCATGAACTTGGGCAAACTAAAGAGACATACCTCAGAGATAAAGTCCTCTTGGGATGGAGGGAAAGAGGAAAACAAGAAACAGAGATACAACTTCAATGCTAAACCCACTATTATGAGTGAACTTATTCCTGAACTGCTGCACAGGGACAGGTAGATGGCTTCTTTTCCATGAGTGCAGACACTGGCAGCTTGAGTAGCTCATTGCCAGCTGGTGGAGAATTCTCTTCTGCCGAGTTCAGAGAACATTAGAAGTAACAGGGATGCCCTCCATGGATGTGAGTGCTTAAAGGTTGTCTCTGTGGAGCAGACTGGAAGGATTGGGATGGGCAACTGGATATCTCTGGGACTTGATGCCTCCCAGAAGCCAAAAAGACTGGAGTCTGAGAAGTCAGTTAGGGGAGTGGCAGAATAGACAGGCTCAACTCAAGTCCAAGGCACAGTAGACTCACTCTCAGCTCTGTGCTGGGCCAACGCTGGCCACAGCATCACTCTCTGTACCAGCCAGCATCCCGCTCAGTCAGGTTCCTTCAGCCCAGCTGCAGGAGAGCAGACGCTGAGCTCTTCTAGAAGCTCTTTCCTTAAACTATGACATTTTCTGTTAGCAAGTCTGCCACAGAGAAATGGCAAGGGCAATCCTAGGAAGGAGAGTGGGGAGAAGAATAGTACTGATGTGAGGCAGAGGAGGAAACTGAGGTAAGAATGGCTGAGCTATCCCTCGCCAGGACAAGTATTTTCTCACTCCATTTGTGCATCCACATATTCATCATCTACAATGCCTTTTCGTCAGTACTTATTTTACTTAAGAATTTAACATGTTATATATGATATACATCTTTATATGCATATGTACGAACATTTGTACACCAAATGGATTTTATGTGCTCATCTTGAAATACAGATTTGAAGATGTTTTTGCTCTCATGGAATTTTTATCTACTGTCACAGATTGAAAATATATAAAATAAAATTCCTGTCCTTATTCTTTCCATATGGCATGATTATCACACTAATATATTTTGTATCCTGTTTTCTTCTTTGGAGTGTAGCTCAGTCCCTACCTTTGATTGTAAATTCCACAGGGAAGGGATTTTCAGTTTTTCTGTTTGTTCATGGTTATAGTTGTTTAATTTAAGATGAAAGGAAGAAATAAGCAATTAGTCACATAATATAAGGCAATAACAAACTATGAAGGAAACTGAAGCTCTGGGGCTGGAGAGATGGTTCAGTGGTTAAAGGTCCTTGCTTGAAAGTCTGACAGCCTGGGTTCAATTCCCCAGTACCTACACAAGGCCAGATGCACAGAGTACTGCATGCATTTAGAGCTCATTACAGGGAGAAGAGACACCCATTCATTCCCCCCCCTCTCTTCTGTCTCTTTGCTTACAAATGATTTAAACAAAATATTTTAAAAAGTTGAAGTCCAATGATGAGCATGATTTTCTGTTTCAGGAAAGGTGACTGGGAAGAGCACTTTGAAGAGGTGTCATTTAGGTTGTGAAATAAGTAAGTTGATGAGTGGGGGTCCAGACATCATATCTGCTGACGGCTTCAGACCTATTCTTTATATGCGCCAGACATGACACTGTCTTTCCTTCTTTTCAGGACTTTGAGGGAAAATGGAGTTATAGAAGAGTGAATCTACTTTGGAAGATTATCCCACATCCTAGATTTTTCATGTGTACAACATTTAATTTTAATTTTTTTATTGGGAACTTTAACATATAAGCATACTGTAATTTGGTTATGTTCCCACCATGTTATTATCTTCTGTCCCTTCTCTCCAACCCCCATTCCATTGAGGACCCTCCTCCTTCAAGGTCATCCTTCCTCTATTTTCTTGTCTCATTCCTCTCTTTTGTCAACCTCCTTTGTGTCAAAATGGTCATGGGTTCAGAACAATGAAGTGTTTTTCTCTTTTCTTTTTTGGCTTTTCAAGGGAGGGTCCTACCCTACTCCAGGCCGTCCTAGAATTCATTATGTAGTCTCAGACTGGCCTCGAATTCATAGTGATTCTCCTACCTTGGCCTCCCAAGTGCTGGAATTAAATGTAGATGCCACTATGTACATCAATGCAGATTTTATGGAAGATTCAATAATCATTATAAGGAGACCTTCCTGTGCTATAGTCTTGTTTAAAATCTGAGGACAGCAAGAAGATCAATTCTATATTCTCTTCTTTTCTGTTGATCGCAAAAGGGGTGTGTATCATCACTATATATATATATATATATATATATATATATATATATATATATATATAAATTTATTGTGGACAGACTTAGTATGGATACATTATGTGTTGGTACCATCCTTTCCCTCATTCCTGCCCCCATTCTGCTGGAGACCCTTCTCAGTAGGGGTTATTCCCCAAGGAGTTTTGGGTCATGCATTGTGGGAGCAGCAGTCAGTTGTTTGGGGGAGGCAACGCCTCTGGGCATGATGTCCCAACCTGTGGCTTTTACAATCATTCCACCCCCTCTTCTGAAAAATTCCCTGAGTCATGGTGGGTGAGTTTTAAGTCTATTTCAGTGATGAGCTCTTAGGAGCCTCTGGATCTCTGCTTTGGTAAGTGTTGAGTATCCTCAGGGTCTGTCACCTTCACCCTGGTGCTGATTGTCAGGCTCACCATGGAAGCTGCATTCTTGCTCCCCAATTCCTCTGTGGTTTCAGCTGGGGCTTGGCTGAAATGTGAGGGGTGGTTTATTTTCTCAGATATCACTACTTTCTAAAAAAGAAAAAAAAAACATATTCTCCAATGGAGAGTGAAGTCAGCACAGGTTAAGTAGGGTAAGCATTATTAATTTAGGGAGAGTTTGATGGATGTAGCCCTCTTTTAGACAAAGATTAGTGGGAGCTTGGCATTGGAGAGTATGATCTTTGTCTCCATAGGATTCTAGCCTGGTTCCCACACAGGCATATAGTTTTATTTTCTTGTTGTGTCTCTGTCTGGTTTTGGTATTAGGGTGATGGTAGCTTCATAACAGGAGTTGGAAAGCATTCTCTATTCTCCAATTATGTGAAACAGTTTGAGAAAAATTGTTTTCAGTTCTCCAATGAAGGATTGATAGAATTGGACTGAGAAGACATCTGGTCCTGGACTTCTCTTTTAGGCAAGGTTTTTATTACTTTTCCAAACTCAATGAGTTTGATTCTTCTTGTTTTTCCAATGCCTTTAGGTGGATGGTTAGGTTTTTAATTTAGGATTTTTCTGTCTTTGTTATGAATGCATTTGGTGCTATGAATTTTCCCCTTAGGACTGCCTTCATTGTGTGCTATAAATTTTCATAACTTTTATTGTCATTGTCATTCAATTCTAGAAATATTACAATTTTTTGTTTCTTTCAGAACTCGTGTATTGTTTAAAAGTGTATTGTTCAGTCTTCTAGAGCTGGTGGAATTCCTGAAGAGTCTCTTGTTAATTTCTAGCTTTACAGCGCGGTGATCTGATATAATGCAGGAAATTACATCAATTTTCCTGAATTTATGGAGCCATGCTTTATGACCTAATATATGATCTATTTTGGAGAAGGTTCCATGGGCTGCTGAGAAGAATGTGTATTCTGTAGAAGTGCTTAGCACAATGACAAGAGCTTATGTAATTTATAACTTTCAGTGGTTCTTCTTGTTTATCTGGTTAGGTAGTCATCAATCTGCCAACCACAGGAAGAGCTATTTAAAAGTCACTCACTGGTGGTTCCAATATCTGAACCTGTATGCATTGAGGTTTCCTGAAAGTGAGTTTTTTTCCTCCTCTTTATTTATTGTGTATCGTTTGTAATGGAAACCCTATTTGAATGGCATACAGTCAGTTTTGAGGAAGATAACGTTTGCCCACATAAATGTACAAACATTTTATTTGGTCTAGAAGTAAATTTGAGGGGTTCAGGTAATCTGGTGAAGAAATTGAGCTGGGTTGGGGTACTTGGTTTTGTTTAGTGAACTACTGCTTAAAATTCCTTTAGTCAGATGCTGCTATTGTTTTGAGATCAGCATATTAAACTGAAATACTTATTGTGTTTAATGCAAAACAAGACCTTAATACTTAGTGTTCGTTAGAAGTGCAAAAATATCATCAATGCTATTACAGATGATGTTGATGTTTTTGGCCTAACCAAATAGACATTTGTATTAAGGA
Source organism: Dipus sagitta (assembly GCA_036346955.1). Classification (NCBI taxonomy): domain Eukaryota; kingdom Metazoa; phylum Chordata; class Mammalia; order Rodentia; family Dipodidae; genus Dipus; species Dipus sagitta. The sequence goes on along the minus strand of CM070780.1, from coordinate 104,291,082 downwards.
TAATCCCTTAGCCCCTTGGTCATGATTTTGATATGCTGAGGCCCGGTTTTGTTGAGACACATTTTCTTCTAACTATATCCTCTATTATTCTCAAGGCCATGATATGCACAGCTCAGAATTGTTTTGGACCATTTCCTGTAATATCACACATACATAGAGTTGCTTTCAATGCATTTGACTATACAGACATTTTCCCATATGGTTAGCACCTGGAGAACATTCTTAGAGAAGTGATCATGTTTTACATCTGCTTTTCTTCATCATCACCCCCCCCAAAAGATATAACTTTCATTTTAATTTTTGCTTTCACCTCCTATTCACATTTTTTTTTTGAGGTAGGGTCTCACTCTAGCTCAGGCTGACGTGGAATTCACTATGGAGTCTCAGGGTGGCCTCGAACTCACGGCAATCCTCCTACCTCTGCCTCCCGAGTGCTGGGATTAAAGGCGTGCGCCACCACGCCCGGCTTCACATCCTATTCACATTTTGAGAATGAAAAGAGTTAAAGAAGGTCACTTCCTACTGATCAGGGGAACAATTCACCAAGAGGACATCAAATTCTAAACATATATACATCATCAAACACAGGTGCACCTAATTTTATAAAACAAAATCAACTAGATATAAAGTCAGAGATAAATCCCAACACAATAACAGTAGACTAGCTGGGTGTCAGGATACCCTTAATCCCAGCACTGAGGAGGCAGAGGTAGGAGGACTGCCATGAGTTCAAGGCCACCCTGAGACTATATAGTGAATTCCAGACCAGCCTGGACTAGAGTGAGACCCTGCCTCAAAAATCCAAACAATAATAATAATCACAGTAGGCTACTTCAATACTCTAGTATCATCAATAGACAGGTCATCTAGACAGAAAAAAAGCAGAGAAACAAGAGCTACATGACATTATAGATCAAATGTACCTAATACACATGTATAGAACATTCCATCAGAACACCACAGAATATGCATTCTTCTCAGAAGCCCATGGAACTTTCTCTAAAATAGAACACATATTAGGACATGAAGCAAGTCTCAACAAATTTATGAACAAATCTAGGAAGCCAACATTACACTAAGAGCAAAACTAGGTAGAGACATAATGAAAAAAAATTATAGCCCAATATCTCTGATGAATTTAGATACAAAATCCTCAGTAAAATTTTTGCAAATCGAATTCAAGTACATATTAAATATATCATCCACCTCGATCAAGTAGCATTTATCCCAGGAGTGCAGAGCTCTTTCAACATGCATAAATCAACAAACATAATATAGCACGTAGATAGATTTGAGAATAAAAATCATATGATAATCTCAATACATGCAGAAAAAAGCCTTTGAAAAAATATAGCATCCCTTCATGATACAAACTCTGGGGAGACAAGGGATGGAAGGAACATATGTCAACACAATAAAGTCTATACATAGCAAATCCAAAGTCAATATCATACTAACTGGAGGAAAATTTCATATATTTCCCTAAGATCTGAAATAAGCCAGGCATTTCCACTCTCTCCACTGCTATTTAATATACTGCTTGGAACTGATAGCTAGAGTGAACAGAGAAAGAAATAAAAGGGACACAGATAGGAAAGAAGTTGAATTATCCTTCTTTGCACATGATATGATTCTGTATTTAAAGATTCCAAAGCCGGATGTGGTGGCACATGCCTTTAATCCCAGCACTCGGGAGGCAGAGGTAGGAGGATTGCCATGAGTTTGAGGCCACCCTGAAACTCCATAGTGAATTCCCGGTCAGCCTGGGCTAGAGTGAGACCCTGCCTTGAAAAACCAAAAAAAAAAAAAAAAAAAAAGATTCCAAAGACTACACCAGAAAACTCTTAGAGCTTTTGAACACTTCCAGTAGTATGGTAAGGTATAGCATCAGTGCTCAGAAATCAGTAGCCTTCTTTTTTAAGTATAGAATTTGCTGGAAGTTGTGGCACATGCCTTTGTATGAGAGAGAGCTAGCGAGCAGCAGGGAGAATTGGCCTGCCAGCGCCTCTACCCTGCAACCAAACTATAGATGCGTGTGTACAAAATAAAGCATTTTTTATGTACAAAATATTCATTTATGTACAAAATAAAGTAATGGGAGGGTATTATCCTACAATCTCATGGGGAATGCCAGCAACCCCGCTGAGGAGACCCTCCAGCAGAATGCGGGCAGGGAGGAGAGAAAAGATGGTACCAACACATGGTGTATCCATACAAAGTACATTCTTAATAAAAAAAAATATATTATGTACATGTATGGAAATTATCAATAAAATTGGTAAGACAATTTCAAAAGTGCTCTTAAGGAGGTTGTGAAAGAAGAGGAATCTTTATTTTTCACTGTGGAAGTGTAAACTGCTACAGCCATTATGCAAATCAGTGTGAATGTTTCTCAAAAAGCTAAACATAGATCTACATAGGATCAAGTTATATCACTCCTGGGCGTATAGCTCCAAGAACTCTCCACTTCACTACAGAGAGGGTTGTGCAGCCTTGCTTATTGATACTCTATTCATAATAGCTCACAAATGGAACCAGCCCCTCAGCAGACAAGAGGCTGAGGAGAACACATCGCTAAGTGAGGCATCATTACCACGTCCTCCAAGGCTCAGAGACCGTCTGGAAAAGGGGGCAGAAATAATGTAAGAACTAGAGGATGGGTAAGAGCACTCTGGGACACTGTCCTCCAGACATGACTCAACCAGTGCATTCACATTCAGACCTGCACAATATTGAGTCCATCAACATTTTGACATAGGTGAAGTTGGGAGACAAAAAAGAGTGGGACTCAAAACAGAAGAACTGCTTGGAAAGAGGACAATGTTCTATGGACTGGGACAAAACAGGGCAATGGGAGGGGATTGTGATAAAATTAAAGCATGAAAATTCTCAATATAAAAGAAAAAAGATTTTGAGCCAAGAGTGGTGGTGCACGCCTTTAATCCCAGCACTCAGGAGGCAGAGGTAGGAGGATTGCTATGAGTTTGAGGCTACTCTGAGACTATAGAGTGAATCCCAGGACAGCCTGGGCTACAGTGAGACCCTATTTCGAAAACCAAAAAAGAAAAACAGAAAAAGATTTTGGGCTGCAGAAATGGCTTAGTGATTAAGGTACTTGCCTGTAAAGCCAAAGGACCCAGCTTCAATTCCCCAGGACCCACATAAGCCAGATGCACAAAGGAGTGCACACATCTGGAGTTCGTTTGCAGTAGCTGGAGGCCCTGGTGTGCCCATTCTCTCCCTGTCTCTCTCTCTCTCTCTCTGTCTCTCTCTCTGTGTCTGTCTTTCTTTCTCCTTCCCTGCCTATTTCCCTCTCTCTCTCTCTCCCTCTCTCTCAAATAAATAAATAAGATAAAATATTAAAAACAAAAGATTTATTTTTTTTTCCTTTGCTAGGCTAGTATTTCAGAGGTTCAAAAGCAGTGGCTATGCGAACTATGGAACTTGCTAGATGTTTCTAAGTGTCATTGCTGAGGAGAAATGCTCAGATTTATTTCTAGCAATGTACCAGTTGGAGGGTATATTCTTCCATCTTCTCTCACTGTAACAAAGCCCCTAAAGCTGAATAATATATAAAGATAGGAGGTTTATTTTGCTCATAGTTCTAGGCTTCTAGGAGCATGGAACCACGTATGCTTCGTACGAGTGAGTGACATCAAAACGGTGACAGAACACACAGAAGAGACCACAGGGCAAGACAGGAAGCAAAACCGAAAACAGCTAAGATAACTTGATTTCTTTTTCTCTTCTGAGACAAGTCTTCTCATAATGTAGGCCAGCTTGGCCTCAAACTCACATCAAGCTTCCTGTCTCAGCCTCTTTTTCAACCTGATTTTGCACATCCCATTCTCATAAAGCAGTCCACTCCAGGAGGCCAACATTATCAAATCCCTCTGAGAGTGCTGATTGATTACCTGTGACATTGTCTTCTGGGAAGAATGTGGTGGAGAACCTTGAATACCCATATTCCCTGACTTGAATAAATTACTTCTTCTCCTGTTGGAAGATATGACCTCCTCCTCTACTTTAGGAATATACAGAGATCATATAAAGCAAGTGCCTTGCAGGAAATGTGTGACTTCTTCAGAATAAGCCTCTATCTCTTTTCCTTCTCAAGTTCTGTCAGTAGAGTTGAATGGCAAGAGAAAGTTGGAAGCTGAGGCTGGACGCAGAGTGGTGAGGCTATACACCAAGGCTTCAGACAGCTTGATTCTGCATATACTGACAGGTAACTGGGACTGTGCCTGGAGGGGATTCACAGAGGTGGATCAAGGAGGCTGGAGAGGGAGATTGTGTAGAAGTGGATCCCTTCCTCCATCAAGCGGAATTTAACACTTTAGCAAGGAGCTTAGAAAATGAGTCTAATGCAGGCTATTTGCTGACTCATGAAATTGTGCAGAAGTCATAGCAGCCTTCATTGAAGTAAGTAGAGATGCCAAAAATTGCCACGGGAGGCTGAAGGAAGGGAACAAAGAGCTTAGAAAAGCAAAAGTGCCGTAATTGGTCTATTACATTAGACGGAGAAACCTACCTGCTAATCATGTTCCCCAGAGGCCTTTGGAAACTCTGTGTTACTGGTAAGGCAATTTCAAAAGTGCTTTTAAGGAGCTTGTTACCTGGGATGGCTTGTTAGGAGTTACTATAACAGATTTGGGCTCTCTGGCAGCCAGAAGACACAGGTAGCCAGCATATCAGAGAGCAGATAACAGCACTTAGCTTTCATAAAGAAAGTATACACTTGTACCCTACTGGGCAAAAAGACTGAAGATGTCTGGGTAGAACATGATGCATATGGGGTAAGATATATGGTCAGCCTCTAACACTGTGTTTAGTATACCTAATCAAAAGACCTCAAGGATGAATGAAAAGATTGAAGTAGTCATTGTAATGCGAAGTCATGTTCCTTTGCCCAGGCTCCAGATTTGAGCCAGTTCTCAGACCCAAAATCTATCAAATGCAAAGGAGGCTGTGGTACGCAAATTATGACACAAGGACTCAATGAAAAGGAGATCCAGGGCTGGAGAGATGGCTTAGCGGTGAAGGCACTTGCCTGCAAAGCCAAAGGATCCCTGTTCGACTCTCCGGGACCCATATAAGCCAGATGCACAAGGTGGCGCATGCGTCTGGAGTTTGTTTGCAGTGGCTGGAGGCCACTCTCTCCACAGGTGTCTGTCAGTCACCTCTGTGGGAGGCCAGAACTGTAGAAAAAGGGGATAATTAAATCTGAAAGGTCTGTGAAACAAAAGCAACACAAAAGGAGCCTCACTAGAAAATGTTCAGGAGTCAGAGCAACTCACACTGGCTCTACTGGGCCCTTCCTGTCTTCTACCATTTCCTCCTTCCTTCCCATCACATTCTCTTTTTCCCTCTACTTATATCTCTCCAATTTCTTTCTGTGTACCTATCTATCTATCTACCTACCTATCTTCTACTTATCTATCTATCTGTCTATCTATCTATCTATCTATCTATCTGTCTATCATCTATCCATCCATTCATCATCTGTTTATATTGCTTCACGTTGCTGGGAAGAACTGTCAAACAGACACAGTTAGTGAGAATAACAGGGATTATTTCAGATTACAGATCAAGGGGAGGTTCCACAATGGCAGAAGAGACTGGCCCCCTTGCACAGACACAAGCAGAGAGACACAACCAGGCAGCACACACCAAAAACACCAGCAGGGGCCCAGGCATAGGCTGAAAATCAGATCTGCCCCCCCCCCAATACACCTTGAGGGCTGGGCCCCAGGATCCACCCACAGTGATACCTCTTCTAGCCAGGTGGCTATAAATCCAAGTTACAAGCTTTAATAAAACATATGAGTCTATTGGGGGACATACCTTAAAACTACCACATAACACATACACACACGCACACACACACACACGCACACACTGAACTCTGCAGGACAGAGCACTATCCTAGGTACTCAGAATTTAGAGATGGTCTCCAGGCTTGCAGGTCCAGTGAGGGACAGGAGCAGGTCAGTGAACAGAACCTGTACTGAGGCATCTCAGAGGGACATAGGTGGAGGACGACCAGCACACTGTGGGGCAGGGGAATCAAGGATGGCTTCTCAAATCAGTGTTGTTTGACTTCCTATTTGAAAGGCACGTGAGTGTCTTCAGGCAGAAAATGGGGCTTCCCCTTGTTCTGAAGCTCACGTTCACCCGGGGCTTGGCTTCTTTCAAGGTTAATCTCCTGTCATGCAGTTCTGGTCATGTTAAACAAACAATTTACAGGAAACACAGCTGGTGTTAAACCAACCATGAGGACATTCAGAAAGCTAACTTATAAGCAGAAACTTTCCCCTCAGGAGTCTGGATTCTGCCATGTCATTTCTCTCTCATGGTTGAGCTTCCTTCCTGAGGCCCCTAGAACATGCTGAAAATTTGTGTAGAAAACCACTCTGGCTAAAGGAGCTGCTCGGGCAAAAGAGAGGTTTCCCAGTGGCCCAGATTTTTTTTACTCTGAATCTCATCTTGCCCTTGGTTAGTGGAAAAACATAGAATTTACAGCTGCCCTTGGTTCCAACTCTGTCAATTCTGAGTGTTGATTCTGACATCGATATCTACACTCTCTAACTCCTTACAGGGTCCATGTCTTCAGAAATCAAAATTGAAGCAAATTAAAAATATAAAACTCAATACAGGGGTGTTGGAGCACTCCTTTAATCCCAGCACTCGGGAGGCAGAGGTAGGCGGAACGCCGTGAGTTTGAGGCCAGCCTGAGACTACATAGTGAATTGCAGCTCAGCCTGGGCCAGAGTGAGACCCTACCTCATGAATCCAATGTATATAAAACTTAGTATGCACCAATATGTAGAAAGCAATGTGCATTCTGTAGGAATCTTACTTCAACCTTTATATTTTGACTTTTCCCTGACTAGCAAGGCATACCATACTGTCCTGTGATGCAAGGCAGTTAGCCTCAGATCATGGTCAATGTGAGGGTACCCAACTGACAGCCTCAAAAGTGGATCTGTCTGTTTTATTTTTTCATTTATTTATTTATTTAGTTAGTTAGTTATTTTTTGAGAGCAACAGACAGAGAAAGAGGCAGAGAGACAGAGAAAGAGAATGGGTGCACCAGGGCCTCCAGCCACTGCAAACGAACTCCAGAAGCATGCGCCCCCTTGTGCATCTAGCTAACATGTGTCCTAGGGAATCGAGCCTCAAACCGGGGTCCTTAGGCTTCAAAGGCAAGAGCTTAACCTCTAAGCCATCTCTCCAGCCCCTGTCTGTATGTTTTAGATACTGTGTTTTGCATTTCTGCATCTCATCATGTCCACAAACCCCCATCTCCATGTGACATTCAACACTCTCGTATGGAACAGGCTTTGCGTTGGACGATTTTGCTCAACTTTAGGCTAATATGTGTTTTGGGCACATTTAAGTCAGGCTGAGCTAGGAAGTTCAGTTGATATTGATGTCTTTGATTTAGAATGGGTTTTTTAAATCCCACTGAGGCTTGAGAAAAAAATGATAAAGTGAGGGGTGGGAGTCAGAGGGTCAGTGCTAGTGCTGGAAGGCAGCAAGAGGTGTGGGAAGGTGATGCAGGGAGTGTCCTTGCACACACAATCCGGAGAGGACCGGCCTAAGTGGCTTACAGGAAAGCTGGGTCCCCTTCAAAACTGCTTGAGAGCGAAACATCATGTCAGGTTCAAGGCATTGCTTACAGTGCCTGTTAGAGTCATCTGACCTTGCTAAGGAAAATTACAGCAGAGAGCGTAAGAGAGTGAGGTTCAAGGAGGTAAAGAAACACCTAGACAGAAGTTATGCTTCAACTTGGGCCTGGTTGACACCAAAGCGATACCTTGGTGCTTCTGAACCACGGGCCACAGCAGGATGCTGGCAAATACAGGGAGGCACCAGGCCTGGCCATCCTGCTGACTACGTACTGTGAGCTCCGAGTAAACAAATGTGCTTGGTCAGTGCTCTTGCAAATGAAATGTCCACTCTGGAAATGGTGCTGCTCCTGTCACTGTATGGTATGAATTTTCTCAATGAGGGGATAGTAAAAATAACCCACTTTATCACTGGTGGCAAGCGTGGGTTTGGGGGGTGGGGGAGCGTCTCAATATTCGTTTCAAATGGGAGTCTGCTCTGCGGGAGTTGGGGGCTTCACATAGCCAGCCTCGCTCTACATCACATTAACAGAGAGTGCCTCACCTCCGAGGGCCTCCACGGTGTGCATGGAGCACGGTGACAGTGGCCGTTCTACGGGCGAGTGAGTTTGCAATACACAGAGTACAGCAAGTGTCTTTAGCCTGGGCTGTTAAACTAGATTGTGTCCTAGAACAATCCTGGATATTTTTTTTGGGTGGGAGGGAGCGGAATTCCACTAACTCCGGTGACCATAGGTAATGTGGAAAGACTTCTGCTTAAGGTAGTTACTGATAATATTATATTTGTCACTTGTTTCCAAGGGAATTTATTGCAATCACTAATTACTGTTTCTACTCTCGTTCCAAAGAACCAGAACCCAAGAAAGCCACATTGCCAAGTCTCAGGAGCCTGTGTTTTCACGGAGGTGTGTCTCCACTCCCACCTAGTGGTCACTCTCAGAAATGCACGGGGGTTGCCTGGGCCATTAGGCAGCGGAATGGAGTCTACCTAGAGAGAAAAAGCCAGAGCATGTATCGTTCATTGGGAATGTTACCAGTTATTTCTACGAATGGAAGAACATAACAGCTAAATTTTAAAAGTTGTACTGGACTATCGTTGCAGTTCCCTTTTCATTTCTGGGACGAAAATAACAGAACAAAGCAGCTGTTGGTAGAAAAGATTTTATTTGGGCTTACAGTCTCAAGAGGGAGCTTAATGGTGGCAGGAAAAGATGGTAGAGCAGAGGCTGAACATCACTTCTGTCACAGCAGGAAAAGAGTGAGCCGAGCTCTAGCAAGGGGAACTGGCTATAACACCCCCGAAGTCTGCCCCGGGCAGCACACCTTCTCTAACAAGGCTCCACCACCCACATTGCCACCAGCGAGAGACCAAGCATGTAGAACATCAGATTGAAGCCGGCACAACTAAAGTCTTAAGAAAGGTAGATCATGCAGATGACTTAGCCTTATGTTAATTCTTTTTACAGAAAGGCTTACGGGGGTAAAGGCTGGTAGTGTGGTTATATATATGGGGCTCCTGGAAGCATCGTTCACAGTGTGATTATGTTAAGAATAAGGCAAACAGGGGTGAGTTAAGAGATCTCATGGTCAAGATTTCTGAAGCACTAGAATGCCAAGCTGGAGTAGAAATTCAGGGCTCTGACTCCAAATCTTGTTCTTTCCTCACAGTGTATTGCTTTATTTATTTATTTATTTTTGGATCATGTGTATTTAAAAATTATTTTTAAAGTTTGTTTTAAGTTATGTTTATTTGTTGAACTATTAATAAATCCATATGGTTTCCCTAAGAGTATGAAAGCAAATGAAACGCAATGTCCTTTCTGTAGCTATCCAGTCACTCTTCCTTGAGGTAACCTCTACTGCCAGTGAAATGTGTGTTCTTTTTCCGTAGTCTATCATCCATGTCTATGGATAAGAAAAGCTGGCCAGGCACGGTGGCTCATGCTTATAATCCCAACACATGGTAGTCTGAGGCAGAAGGATCATGAGTTTGAGAGCTATTCAGGCTGTATCACAAGACTCTTTCTCAGAAACAAACAAACAAATGATTCCATCTCCAGGGGGCATGATGGAGAGTGGAGTTGTGAAGGGAAAAGTGAGGGGGAAGGGAATTATCTATAATTATGGAAGTTGTCAATAAAAACTGCTGGAAAAAAAAGAAATGCTATTTCTTACTTATAAAAAAAAGTTACAACACAAGGTTAATTAAATTTCAACATTAAGTCAAAACTAATAAGCCCATTCCAACAAAAAATGTAAATCCAATCAAAGCCTATTCATATAGAATTTTCAAAATACAAGATGTTAACTCACCATTCAGTCAATGGAATAGTTTTGAGTCATTACTACTATAAGGCTTTAAAATGATTGCTTCAATTTTCTCCCAAGCTTACATGCATTCCCTAAACACTGTTACAAAGCACCAAATTATCTGTGGCCCATCTCCCTTCCCTTTCTTTTATTAAAGAGGCTCTTGTTATTCCCAGATCTGTTCCTCGGTTATTAAATTGACCTGTAGCCAGCAGAGTTAATTCAACTAGAGACACCTTCATGCAAAGAGCCTCAGCCCAAAGCACCAGTCTGGATTTCAGATCTGGTGATATCATAGACAATCTAGATGGCCGCCTCTCTAACAAAATGCCTTGAAGTTTTAAAAATATTCCCAAATTCTTTTCCCACATGTTGTTTTGTCAGTATGAGGAGTCCGGTTTGCACATGCAAAGTGAATCAGCTCCATCACTCTCGGTTTTAAGTTTTTTTTTTATTTTTTTATTTTTTTGCAGGACGTCCCATTTTTAGCCAAGTCACAGCTGAGCTTTCCTGTCAGCTAATTAGTACTTGTTCTCAGATTGGGCAGCTCCAACCCAAGTGAGGAGATGAGATGCAAGTCGTTTTCTCTCTCCTCTTAAAATCATGCATGCTGTGAAATGCATGCTCCCTGGTTTTTCCCTTTGTTTACCAGAGGGCTTGGTTCCATCCTAAACAAGTCAATGGAACTCATCAAATTTTGCTGCTCTGATTTGAAAAGTGATAGAGTATTTTCTTGATATACTTTACTTCTTTGGTTGCCAAGCAACCTTTGATTTGTTGTAGCTAACTAGTTTTAAAATTATACATGATAACGAATCATAACCATGTGCTGTCCGCATTCTTAGATGTACACAATGCTGGCCAGGGCACAATAAGTATGGTAGCCTTGAAGTATCAAAACTAATAATAAACAAAAATCCACACAAAAACTGGAAATGCCTTTTCAGATTAAGAGAATTATTCTCTCTTCCCTGAAACAGTGAATACAGAAACCTATGGAAATTGCACAGTTTAATGAAATCACAAAACTAGAGAAACACAGAATACCGGAAGATCCTTGTCCCTACAGAAAATAGTTATAAGCTGGAAATAAGAGACATGTTCTCTTGAAAGACCCATTAATTTAGTTAGGCAGCCCATTTCTAACCTACATATTACATAGGAAAATTTGAAATAAACCAATAAGTTAGTTTGTAACAAGTTTATTAGGTGAGATACTTTTAGTGGGAATAGAAAATGCTTTCAATTTTCTTTTCTCCCAACTATTGTCTCCAACATGGTCCATCCATCTCCTCCCACCTTTTTTTTTTTTTTTGGAGGTTAGCCCAGGCTAACCTGGAATTCACTATATATTCTCAAGGTGGCCTCAGATTCACCGTAATTGTCCTACCTCTGCTTCCCAAGTGCTGGGACTAAAGGCATGTGCCACCATGCTAGGCCATCCATCTCTCTTTTCTGCCCCTGTGTGATATTTAAGGCAGCTCCTGTCTATAGACAGGGATTAATATTGCATCTAATTTAAAAAAAAAATCTCCCCTGGACATAAGTGACCGACACCTTGGAGATCTGGAGATGAACAGGAGTAGCCTGCCCTTCCACCCCTCCTTCCTGATGTACGCTGGGCCCCCCACTGGGCCCTGGGTCTTCTACCGGCCGGTCAGAAAGAGGAGGTGAGTGGGGAAAGGCTGGAGTCTTTTGCCTTGTCAGCAGCTCTGTCTTTTCCTTTGCTGCGTCTGCCGTTTGCGGCACAGGCCTTCTTGTGGTCCTGCTGTCCCAGGGAGCTTCTGTGGAAGGAGGGCTGCATTCTGCACCATTTTCTGATTACCTTCAGTGCTGGGCTCTGCATGCCTGCAGGGAGCAGACCATCTGGACACAGAACTTACATCAGCAGTCATAGTCTTCACGGTATCCATGTAGCCCCTATTCCTGTATCAATGATAGGAGTGCGCCCTGAGTGTCTCCCTCTCCTTCAAGGAAGGCAGACCACCCGACTTTCCCACACTCTGTGGGTGGGTGTGAACTGCTTCTCAGGACTTACTTCCTGCTGCTCCTCTGCCCGTCCCTGGGTAGGTCTGTGGAGTTTTACATCTCACAAGCAGTGGCAGAAATTAGACAGCTTATTTCTGTGGGCTAGTGTCGCATTCTTTTTGCTAAAGGCCATGGGAGAATAAATGAGTGAAGAAACTAGACTCTGGTGTATCCCCCTCTTTAATGCACATAGTCCTTTGACCTTCTTCCTTGAAGGTCCCATGAAGACCTGTGGGTTCTCATATCATCTTGCAGAGTTGTCTCTAGTACTTTTCCTTTAGAATTTGTTGGCATGAACACCTATTTCCTGAGCTTTGGCCTTTACAACTTATGACAGTGAAAAATGTTCAGTTCAATCTGCCATTTTTACGTAAGGCATGAGACAAACAAGCCATGTCACGTCAGGAAGAACAACCCTAGAGTGTGACAGTTGCCCATCTCTGAGTCAGCCATTGACTCAGACTCCTTTGATGTTCTAGATTGGAAGCTCGGTTCCATGTGAAGTTCACAATTTCGACAGTCAGGGGTCACATCAAGAGAATGAAAGGAAGATAAGGTGTGGTCATGCAGCAGGACACGTGAGTAGCACACAGAGAATGCTAGAAGGTTTGAAAGAGCCTTGTTCTAGACAACGAGAACTAAAGCACCCCTCTCCCACCTTGGGTTTTGCTTGTCCTCTGCAAGCCTGCTTAAGGCAGCGCCACCCTGAGCCAGGGGAGGTCCTCACAAACCAAATAAGCTCAGAGGTCCGAAAAATTTCTCATGGGAAACATGACAAGAGAAACAGAAGGAAGCCTGGGATGTGGAAGGTAGGTAGAGCCATGCCATCCCGGGGTGGGTGTGAGCTTTATGAAGGAGGCAGGCAAGGCTGGAGGAGTATGTGCAAAAGCCTGAGACTGTAGAGAAGTTCTAACAAAAGTCAGAAACAGAGCCTCCAAGTAGTTCTTGAGCCTATGTCACAGTCCTATGCTGTTCCTGCCACCTGCAGTGATCAGCTGTGAGTCGCTCCTGGCTCCTGGCTCAGGTAAAGGATTCCCGAGAACAGTCATTAGAGAGAAGACTGTCATATTTGCATGGCAACTGCACAGTCTCATCAGTGAATGGGCGAACATCCCTCCCTTGCCCATGGCTAACCGTTACCTTATCATCCAGTCAGCCTTCGTCCTCTGCCAGGTCTCCTGCACTACTGCAAGCACAGCCTTAGCTGTCACCACTACACTTTCTGTTCACTTCCTTACCGGCAACGGGATGGATCTGCCTTTTTGAGATACTGCTGTAGCTGGGGAGACCGGGACTTCAGTAGTAGTTCATGTAGCCTGTGAGTGTTGGCGCTCAGAAGTAAAGTCAGTCCAGAAAGACTGATGTGGATTCCACAGGGATGTGTGAAGAGCCAAGCATCTGAGGAAGGGAAAGGGGGCAATACAGACTAGCACATTTCATAAAAGAAAGCAGAAAAGAGGAAAGAGTGTGTCCCTTAAAAGTAACTTCTGGGATAATATCAAAAATGCTTTTTTGTAGGCTGAAAAGATGGCTTAGTGGTTAAGGTGTTTAACTTAAGCCAAAGGACTCAAGTTTGGTTCCCCAGGACCCACATAAGCCAGAAGCACAAGGTGGTGCATGTGTCTGGAGTTCAGTGGCTGGAGGCCCTGGTGTGCCCATTTTCTCTATCTGCCTCTCTCTGTCTCTCTAATAAATAAAATAAGAAAGAAAAAAGTTTTTTTTTTTTTTTTTAGAAATGCTACCCAACTGGCTATGTGCACATCAGAAACACAAAACAACCAATCAAATCTGCCACCTGCTGGTTGGCTTCAGATTTTCCCCAAGTCAACAAACCTGTCAACATCAGCCTTTGCTCTCCTCAGGGGCAAGGTACATGGTTAGGAAGGGACTTTGGTTTCTTTCTTAGAGTTCGTGCATGGTTTTGACTACCCAGACATCTGTCCTTCCCAGGCCCTCTCCCCAGAGTTCAACATCAGAGAAGATGGCTCAGTCTACAACTGAGCTATCCCAGGTTATGCTTCCCACTCAATGACAGAGCATGAACTCAAACTCATATACTTCCCCTTCATGTCTGAGGGAGTTAATTAAAGTTCCTGACATCCTAAATTCAGTTAGGCATGAGAAAAGATTGCAAGCATGAGACACTGGAAAGGAAAAGTTCTTGTTATTTTTGCTTTCACATAATTCATAGATTTTGAAAACTCAAGTAAAGTAGGCAAAAGCTGTAAAATAACCTAGAAAGGTGACAGATCAGCACATTTATTCTCAGACTTAATACCTTGACATACACAAACAAATCCAATTGCAAAATATAAGGGCAGAAAGAGAATTTATTTACATACAGAAGCAACAACAAATTGGTAGGACTGGACTTAGAAGGAAAGGTTTACATAAAGAAAACTTGAAAAATCTCCCTGAGAAACTTGAAGAAGATTGGAACAAACAGAAAAGGGAACTTAACAGTACAGTCATTTCTCTAAGTGTAGCCATAAAAATTACACACGGCAATTAAAATATCAATTTTTAAAATAACTTTCCTTCTCTCTCTCTCTCTCTCTCTCTCTCTCTTTCTTTCTTTCTTTCTGAAAGAGAAAGAGACAGAGAGAGAATGGGCACTCCAGGGCCTCTAGCCACTGCAAACAAACTCCAGATGCATGTGCCACCATATGCATCTTGCTAATCTGAGTACTAGGGAATCAAACCTAGATCCTTAGGCTTCGCAGGCAAGCGCCTTAACCACTAGCCATCTCTCCAGCCCTGTCACTGTGAGTGATGGGTTAGGGATGTGGCTCAGTAGTAGAGTGTTTTCCTAACATGTGTAAAGCCCTGGCTTCCACCCCTAGGACTGAGACACTAAAAGAGCTAGACAGTTTCCTTGGCAAGGCAGACAGATAGGGCAAAGGGGCCCTTGGTAAACCTAAGATGGTGAAGAGGGTGATTCATTTCCTTCTTCTCTGCCTAAGTGAATGTTCCTATTGGCGGGCTGGCTCTGTGGGCTTTTGGAGACCTGTGCTGTACTGGCTGCATCGTGAACCAGCCAGATTCTTCGTCTTTGTTTACGATGACCAATCATGGACTCTGGATGAATGACTTTCCTTCAGTCAATAAAAGTCCACAGCTACAACTAGGGTGGCAGGTTTTCTAACTCTGAACTTAGGTTTTTTTAAAATATTTTATTTATTTATTTGAGAGAGAGAAAGGGAGAGAGAGAGAGAGAGAGAGAGAGAGAGAGAGAGGGAGAGAGAGAGAAAGAGAGGGAGCGAGAGGGAGAGAGAGTGGGTGATCCAGGGCCTCCAGTCACTGCAAAGGAACTCCAGGTTCATGTGCTCCCTTGTGCATCTGGCTTACATGGGTCCTGGAAAATCTAACTGGGATCCTTTGGCTTTACAGGCAAATGTCTTAACTGCTTAGCCATTCTCTCCAGCCCCATAAACTTTGTTTATTAAATACTTTCCTTCCTGTTTAATTTTCTAACCCACAGAAGAAAACAAACACCAACACCCCCCCCCACCCGACAGTGTCAGGATCACAAAACAAATAAGAACCCAAAACCCCGGACTTAGGGCAAAGTTAGCAACTTTCTAACTGTATCTGAATGCAGCTTTTGCAGCCGTCATTAAAGCAGTAAGTACTAACAGTAAGAAAAAAAATGGATTATTTAACAAATGGTCAAACTAGACAATTAGCTGGGACTAAATGTTAAATGCAGTATTATATATACCACAACAGAATAAATTTCAATCGGCTCAAACATTTAAATGTAAAAAAAAACGACATCAAAAACTTAACACGAGCTAGAGATGGTCCCACTCTTCAGGCCCTGTGGTAGCACGCTGGCGACATGTGGAGCTCAGCTACATCCGGCTCCCCAAGGTTGTTGCGGAAGTCCTGAGATGCACTCACAAGGAATTCAGGGCGCATGCCCAGACCGCTTCTGGGAGCAGCATAAACACTGTGAATGCAAAGAAGGAATCAGTGACCTGGGCCAGAGCTTGAAATGCTGTATTTATAAGGTGAACATATGTGGCTATCTGTCATGGCAAACCCAAATCAATCTGGCTTCATGCAAAAAATAGTAACAGCCTTACCATGTCTCCCCCATCCATGCAGAGACTGACTGAGGCCTCTTGGTCCCCACAATGAATATTAATAACCTCACTGAAGACCATCAGCAGAATTGGGGCAGGGGAGAGAGGGTCTATGTGCGCAAACTCTTTATAAAAAATACCAATAACATTAAAAAAGTGGTAGTTTTTTTCATAAGTTTGCACTGCTCATACATTAAAGTGGGGCTCACTCTTTAAATCAAATAAAGGTATTTCCAAAAGAATGGATAAGATATGTAAAAGCACAAAATGTACCCACAGAAGTCACAGAAGAAGACATTGGAAAACACTAACCTGCTTAACAAAACTAAAAATTCACTATGGTTTATACCAGCTCAAACAAAGTCAGTATACAAAAGAAAAGAAAAAAAAAAAAAACTATGAAGCAAAGTTGTAACTCCAACCACACAAAGTTGATTTGGCTAATATCTAAAGAACTTTTCCAATATACTAAATAAAATTACAAAGAACTAAATGCAACAATGGGCAAAAGACACAGATAAAAATGTATGATGTCACCATCACCACCACAAATGGTACAATGACAACTAAAGGTGCATTCAGATGTCACTTTTCAGTTTTTTTCTCAGTAAATTGCCACATGCCAACAAGTTTCAGAGTGCACTGAGGAAACACAGATAGGATGTACTAGTACAATTTTGGTTGCTGGGACAAAAACCCTGACAAAAATCAGTTCAAGAGAGGAAAGGCATAGTTCAGCGTGTACTTCTAGGTCACAGTCCCTCATGACAGGGAAGACAGGGCAGCAGGACCTTGAGGCAGCTGCTCACACTCAGCCCACAGCAAGGAAGCAGAGAGCGATGACGGCTGCCTTGGCCCAGGTAAAGTGAGTCTTCCCATCTCAATTAATCTAAGCAAGATTATCCCTGGAATTCCTGTCTAGAGACTAATCTAACCTAGATAACCCTTCTCAGGTGATCTAGGTCCTGCAAAGTTGATGGACAATAAAAAAAATATGGTAGTATTGGATAAAATATTGTACAAACAGGGTTGTTTCACTATATCTATCAAAGTTGCAAATATCCACACGTTGGTCTAGAAATTGTAGTTTAGAAACTTAGGTGTAAGGAAATAATCACTATATTTGATTATGAAAATGCATCATTGGTTGTAGAAGCAAAAGATCAAAATCAACTTACATATGAATCAATACAGAATAGTCAATTAAATGTACACTCATGATTTGGAATACTTTGGAACTGCACATGGTACTTTGGGGGCTGATGCGGGAAGATTGGGAGTTTGAGGACAGCCTGGTCCACTTAGGGTATATTCTTAATATACTATAAGGTGTTCAAAAGGGAAAAATATTGTCTGTATATTATTATATTGTTACTACATGTGTTTAACCTACATCTGTAAAGGAACATGAAACTAATACAATTAGTTAGACTGAAAAAGAAAATCAGATAGCACACAAATAGGGAGAAAAATGATTTGAAGCTTTTTTGTGTCTTGTGAACTCTGACATTTTGCTTTGATGCTTTGTATTTTATCATAGTTGTCTTCCTTAGAGATGCTGTTGCTTTGAAATATCTGCACAATACTAAATCTATACATATCATCATGGACAAACACACATGCACACACTGTATATAGGCTACATCACACGTCTCACATTACCTACACTGCCTTTCTAGAACACAGATAGGAATGAGAGAGGACTTCACCCCAAGGACATCTACTAGACTTCCTTTAATCTACTGATTAATTTATTGGAGATAATTACAATCAGGCCTGTTAGAATAATTTGTTCACAAAAGATTGGTAAAAGGGCAGGGCCTTCTGAAAGCAGTGAGGAATATGGTACTTCATGACCAGGAGTCAGGATGGGGCAAAAGAACATCTGCAGAGCTTTTTCAAGAACCTTAGTCATTTTGTTTACTGAGTGCAGAAGCAAAACATCTCTGAATCAGCCTTTTGGGAGGGAGACACCCTCACACTGACCTTGAGGGACCAAGGAGATAGTCAGACATGCTTGGTAGGATTTGTTGAGACTGGTTTAATGTGTAATATTTAAATGAAATCTAAAAGTGTACTTGAAAGGCTAAAGGAGGAAAATCGTGAGACCAAGAACATCCTGGGTTAAAAAATAAGAACCTAGCCAGGTGTGGTGGTGCACGCCTTTAATCCCCGCATATATATATATATATATATATATATATATATATATATATATATATGGAGAGAGAGAGAGAGATTAAAGGTAAGTAGGGATGTAGTAAAGGAAAGGAGGAGGAAGGGAAGGAATGAATGATTGTTAAAAATCAGAAACATAGGCAGGGTTAACCAAACCTAAAGATATTATGAATAAGCCATAGACCAGCATTCTTCTTCATTAGTTAATTTAAAATATGCTGTATAAAAGAGAGAATTTAGGCAAAGGTATCCTGCAGAGGTGGATAATGCTACATCCAGAAGCCATAGGTTGTTAGAGAAAAATTCCAGTGCCTGGGGTGATACCTCTCAATGAATTGTTGGTCAAGGAGGCCACTGAAGACCCTTCAAAATACAGGATAGTGGGCTGGAGGGATTGCTTAATGGTTAAGGCATTTGTCTGCAAAGCCAAAGGACCCAGGTTCGATTCCCCAGGACCCACGTTAGCCAGATGCACAAGGGGGTGCATGCATTTGGAGTTCGTTTATCGTGCCTGGAGGCCCTGGCATGCCCATTCTCTCTCTCTCTCTCTCTCTCTTTCTCTCTCTGTCTCTCTATCTCTCCCTCTTTCTCTGTCAAATAAATAAACAAAAATAAAATATTTTTTAAAATACAGGATATTGCCAACATTCTTGGTTACCCATCAAAAGTAGATAGTATGAGCCTTCTGTTGTAGGACAGTGAGAAAGCAAACTGGAACTGAGGTTGACTCTTTCCCTCCGTTCTTCAGCTTATATACTGTAAAGTGCTATATACGGTAGAAAAGTTATCAATAGTCTTAATGAGCAGTGGGACTGCAAGCTACACAATCGGCCAGTTAGGCAAGATGTGCTCACTGATGCAAAAGTACCATGACTGTTGTGAGGGGTAGTTAACCTCTCTCTGATTGAATCTGAGACCCACTCCATAAGAAGGGATATGCATGGTACTGAAAACCAAGTCAAAATCCTGTGGCTGGGGAAGCCAAAAGCCTTAGCAGGGAAAACTTGCTACTGCTGTTTGGTAAAATGGATATATCCATCAAATGGCTTCCTACATATTTACATTTTAGCCCATAGGTTAGTGCATCTCTCATTTTTGGTCAGACAAGCTTCATTTTGCAAATGGCAGTGACTACTCGCAAGATACAAGTCCTGTGAAAATGCTGAGAATAAGTTGAGTCCTCAGCACTAGGTTAGACATCTTTGTTATACCCTCCAATGGAACATTGTAGAAGATGTGGCAAAAAGAATGTAAGAACCAAAGGATGGGGAGCAGCGCTTTGGAATGCTGTCTTCTGGATATGAAGTGATTGTTGCATTCCTGACCTCATAGAGGCTGTCATTATCTGCACAAGACATGCATAATACTGGGCCCGTCATCATGTCATCATGGATGGTGGAGGAGAGCAAAAAACGAAAACAAAAAAAACATCAAAACAGGAGAGGGTCTAATTGGAAAGGAGAAAGGGTTCAGTGGAAGGAGGATAGTTGAAAGGGACAAAAGAAAGTTATGGGAGGCAATTATGATAAAAATACATTATATACTTGTATGAAAATTATAAGTGAAAATAAAATAACACAAAAGAAGAAAAATATAAAATGTGTTTTCTGGAAAACACAATAATACACTTCAGATTGCAGATGATTTAGTGTCAATTTTTTTTATATATTGAGTCAGGGTCTCACTGACTGATCTGGGACTCACTAGATAGCAGTTAAATTCATGGAAATTTTACCTCAGCCTCCCAAGTGCTAAGATCATAGGCATGTGCCACTGTGCCAGCTTCAAGTCTATTTTTAAAATGTTTACCTGGCCATCTCATAAAAATGCCAAAATTTATTTTTTGGACTCAAGGAAATACCAACAGAAAGATTCATCAAGTGAAAACATCAACATTGAAGCTTGTAAAAATGAGGCAATTAAACTATTTTAGGTGAAGAAAACATACAGGTCCCAAAGTAATTTTTGGTTTCTCTGAAATGGAATGACTCAGAAATCACAACCAAATATATAGAATAAATGTTATATGTTAGAAAAAAGAAAACAAGAACAATTGCAACAGTCATTAGTGCAAGACAGGTTAGAATCAAAGAGATGGCAAGGTAAATGATTAACCACAATAGTATCATTAAGACTACTGCTGGCATACTCTTTGACCCATCTATCCATTTCTAGGAATTATTCTCCCAGATATACTCACACAAAGGTACAGAGTTTATACATATGGATAGGTATGCTCTTGTTGGTAAAATACATATCTATTGCTTTGAAATAATGAAGCTAGAAACAAGTTAAATGCACAATAGAAAGGGACTGATTAAATAAATTTTGGTATATCCAAAAAATGGAATACTACATAACCATTAAGGTTGATATATTTTATATATATATATATATGTACATATATATGTATATAAAATTAACCACTTGAACATGAAGAAAAATGAAGTTGTAGAACATTATAAAAACTCTCTCTCTCTCTCTCTCTCTCTCTCTATATATATATATATATATATATATATATATATATGGTTTTATTTCTGTGTGTGTTTGTGGAGAAGTGTCAGGATATGACTGGAAAGAGAATTATCTATAAATTTGGTTAAACAACTTTACATTTCTTAATATTACATATAGTAACAATATTTGACTGTGAAATATATTTTTTAAATGTTGAAAAAGAATATTATTGTTAACAAAACTTTGACCATGATATATATTGATTTGTCTCAAGGTTAGAGGAAATTTCTGAATGAATGGTATCCATTGAGTAAAATTTATTGTAATAACCAGGGATGCTTCAGCCTATAGCTGCTACTCTTTACCCTTGGGAAGTACTTTCTTACCTTGGGAAATGCTTCCTTTTCCACTATACATATTTGTCTCAGAATATACAACTGTCTTCCAAAATTTATGATCCTACCAAATGATGAGCCTAATAGGGCCCACCTGCCCTAATCTAGACCAGTCACGTAGGGTCTCTCCAGCATAAGTAGTCATGTAGGCTTCTGAGAAATACCACTGGCAACATTTTATCAGTATTTTTCAAACTGAACTTGGAGCAGAAGGAGAGTTATTTCTTCCTTGGTGGTGGGACACACAGGTGCATCTCTCCAGCTTTCCTTATGAATGGAGGAAGCAAGATTGCAAAGGTCATAAAGCCAGTGTAAGGAGGAAGACACGAAGAGATGACGAATCATTGGTCCAGGCATATCACTGCTTCTCTTCTCGTTCTGCAGTAATATGAAGCAAAGAAGGCTGGGCATCTGTCATTTACAACCAGAAACATGCTAGCTAATGGTGAAGGAAAACAATGAAAGATAACTCATCTATTCTTCCACCTTCTTTTCAATGGAAGTGTAATGATATGTGAATGTAAATGGATAATATTCAACAGACCACATACAAGGTTGACTACAACTTTCAGATGTTCAGAACCTGAGTAATAAAATCCTTGAACAAAACAAAACAAAACAAGTAGACATAAAAACTCAAATTCTGGAATAAGAAAATATGTATCAGTTATTAAATAAAATCTAGCTGAATATGGTGGTGCACATCTTTAACCATAGCTCTCAGGAGGCTGTGGCAAGAAAATTGTGAGTTCTATGACAGCCAAGGTTATATAGGGAGACACTATTTCAAAAAGCCAAGGACTGGGGAGATGGTTGAGCAGTTAAAGCACTTGCCTGCAAAGCCCAAGGATCCAGGTTTGAGTAGCCAGTAACCACATAAATCCAGATGCATATTGGCACATGTATCTGGAGTTTATTTGCAGTGGCTGGTGGCCCTGGCACTCCCATTCTCTCCGTCTCTTCTCTCTCTCTCTCTCTCTCTCCATATATATATATATATATATGTATATATATATATATATATATCTGCTTGCAAATAAATAATAAAATGTGAAAATATTTCAAAAGCCAAAATACAAACATACATATATACATATGTACATTGTATTCTTATAAAGACCTTTTTCTTTGAAAAAAAATAAATAAACAATGCTGAGAGGCCATTCATTTGAAATGAAAATTTTTTATAGGTTCCAACTTTAGAAATTTCTGCACACCACACATTCTATCCTATCTCTAAAAAACTTAATGTTTCTGCAGCTTAGTGTTGTGGGGAAATCATCTTTGAAAATGTGATTTTGAGAACCAATGGATTGATCAGTGTAATGTGGAATTTGAAATCATGTGTAAGACTAGAATAGAGCTATAACAGATAGTGAATGAGAGCACATTTAGACATAGAACCATTAGTGTGAAACTTTGCACCAAAAACTTGGTCTGTATGCCCTCCTTAATTGTAAAGATAAGACTATCGTTTATTACTTTAGGATATAGAACTGAATTAAAGAAAGCTATCTTCAACCTGTTTTGAGGAAAGTTGTCAATGGAGTTGTGGTAGTTTGAATGTCCCCCAATAGACTCAGATGTTTTTATTACAAAGCTTGTCTCCAGCACCCTGGCTGGAGGAGGTATCACTGGGTCAGACCTGATTTCTAGCCCAAAGGTGTGCCAAGCACTTGAGCTCTGTGGTTTGGGCTGCCAGATTTGCTCTTGCATGTGGTGCTGGCTGTGTATTTGTTCCTCTGTCTGTCTTGGATCTGTGAAAGGGGGCCAGTCTCTCCTGCCATTATGGGACTTCCCCTGCATCTGTAAGCCTGAAATAAATCCCATTCCTCTCATAAACTGTGTCTTGTTTGAAGTTTCATCCCACCAGCATGAACCTGACTATGACAACAGCAGAAGGTATAATTGTTAAGGTCAAATAGAATAAGAAATATAAAAGAGAGAAAAACCAGCTGAGTGTGTGTTTGTCTGTAGTTGTTATTTCTCAAAAGAAATATTCACATAATTTGGCAACTGGGTCTGATATGCAGGCTTATATTTCCATCTTTTTGAAGGATGAGGCAGGAGGATTACATGTTCAAGCAAGACCTATCTGGGATGTAGAGTAAGATCAAACAGCCAAGGAAACTTAGTGAGATCTTGTCTCAAAAAAAAGAGAAAAACCTGTCAAAACTATCAAAACTAAATGACACAGATTAAAAAATAGATGAACAAAAAGACTAAAATTACAGAGAAAGTAAAATGATATTCAAAGTAGAAGTCAAGGTATAAATTATTAACCATAATAGTGATTACTTAATGACATTGGAAAAGAACGCTAAAAAGAACACTGAACACACTTAACTTTTCATACAATCAATGTAATGTGAAATATTATAATAAAATCTTGTTTAAAATGGAGGCATTGTCATGGCTATCAAAACTCTTCTTGCAGACCTCCAATCAGGTACATGGAGCTAACCAAACCTGTGCTCCAGCTTGCTTTGAAATTCCTCACTGGCTGAAGCTAGACCATCCCCATGCTTCTGCTGTGGCCTCTAAACCACAGTCTATTTCTGGAGACAAGGAATTCTTGACTACTGTTTCAGCTAGACAGCTCTATACAGCTACCCATTGATGCTCCTGGGTCTCCTTAAGCTATGTAGCACTCCATAAATCTTAAATTTACCTTCATTCCCTGTATCCTTTAACTGTTTGCATTTCAATTTCATGACTCTACCTAAACCTCTTTGATTCCTTAACCATAGCCCTTCATAGACATTTCCACTAAAAAAAAAAAAAAAAAAAAAAAAAGACTTGCATAGTTGATCTGGTTTAGACCTCTACTTCTCTGAGAACCTGAACGAATGCAAAAAGAGTAATGCAATAACACGAATGTAGAGAGAGGTGTGAGGTGTGAAGTATTAGGATGTATGTATCTTCAGCAAGGTCAGGTAGCATGTGTTGTGGTATGAATGTGAGATGGGCTCATAGGTTCATGTATTTGAATGCTTGGTTCCTAGCTGGGGGCATTGTTTGGGAAGGTTGTGGAACTTTGAGGAGATGACGCATGGGCAGAAGAAGAAGTAGTCTCCAGGGGCATAGGATTGATGGGTATAGACCAGCCCTGCTTCTCGTCCTAGTCTCTCTCTGCTTCCTGACCACTGCCACAGTGTAACAAGAAGCTACCTCACACTGCTGCCACCATAGAGTGGCCCTGCCTTCCCTGCTGCAATGAGTTATATCCTTTCAACCCATTAGTCCAAATAAATGCCTGTGAAGCCTAAAGACCCAGGTTTGACTCCCCAGTACCCACATAAGCCAGATGTGAATCTGGAGCTTGTTTGTAGTGGTTAGAGGCCCTGGCATTCCCATTCTCTCTGTCTGCCTTTCTTCCCCTTCCCTCTCTCTAATAAATAAATAAACAAATTAAATTAAAAATTAAAAATTTATTTGAGGGCTGGAGAGATGGATTAGTGGTTAAGTGCTTGCCTGTGAAGCCTAAGGACCCTGGTTCGAGGCTCGATTCCCCAGGACCCACGTTAGCCAGATTCACAAAAGTCTGGAGTTCCTTTGCAGTGGCTGGAGGCCTGGCGCACCCATTCTCTCTCTCTTTCTCTATCTGCCTCTTTCTCTCTGTCTGTCACTCTCAAATAAATAAACAAAAATGAATAAAAAAATATTTGAAATAAGGTCTCATTATGTATCCATGGCAGGCCTGGAACTCAGCATGTAAACCAGACTAGTCTCAAATTTATGGCAATCTTCCTGCCTATGTTTCTTGAGTATTAAGATTACAAGTGTGCGCTGCCTTGCCTGGATAATTTACTTTTTATCATATACTTGGAGATACTAAGGAGAAAAGTAACAAATGCAGAAAATTGGTACTGGGAGTGAGGTTATTGCTGTCTTAAGCACTAGTTAGTCTGAGGAATATAGAAGAATTTGGAGCTACATAGTCCCTAAGTTCCAGAATACTGTATGTGGAGCTAATGAGTGATACTGGTGGGAATGTAAAAGACCATTATGTGGATAGAGACATACGTAGTAAAGGCTGGACTCATGAAGGTTTCAGACAGAAACAAAGTTTCTATTATTAATTGCATTAGAGGTCATTCATGATACATTCTGTGGAAGAATCTGACTAAATTCTGTTTGTGTTCTAGAAACTGAGTGTGACTACATTCAAAATCAATGGAGTAACTGTTTGTTAGTCGGCCTATCAAGACAGACAACATAGTGTCTTGACTATAGCATGCATAGCTTTTACTAGCTGCTTTTAGTGAAGTGTATAGTGAGCATTAAAATCAATAAACAGAGCAGAAAGATTGAGGGGGGGATGTAGTTTGTTGAGGAAAACAGCAAACAAGACTTTTGAGAACAAAGTGGTTGTAATTGTTTAAAAGATTAGGGCTATTAAAAAGAAACCAGGAAATTTTTACCAGGACAATAGGAAAAATGCCTGAGGGTAAAACTCCACCTAATGAGAGCCCCAGGGTGTGCCAATGCAAACTCATTTGAAAAACTTTCATTTAAAAGACAGTGCTTGAATGAAAAGATCCCCCAACGTCTCCTCCTGGGAGTAGGGCTGCTTAGGAAGCATTTTCCCAGTTTCAGCCATGAAATCACAGAGATGCTTCTGCGCAGGGCTTCAAGGAGCCAAGGGTTCACTGACAGAAGAAGTTGGCACCATCCATACGGTGCTGGTGTTATAGGTATGAAAAGTGCAATTTGCAGGACCAAGGAGGCTTGCACCAAGTTTCTAGAAAGTCTTTGAGGCCAGGCAGTGCGTGACAGGATAGATTTCCTGTGAGGAGGCCCTAATGGGCCGTTCAATGAAGCAGTGAAGGTAAAATCTAAGTTGAAATAAGAAATTCCAGGATATTGGAGTGACAAAAACATGGACCATCTACTGATGTAAAAACTGCAGGCACCCAGTGGAATTGGCCAAGAGAAACCACCTATGCTACAAGCAGCCGAGCTGTAGGGTCTGGGCTACCCACACCTGTTGAACCTTAGATAATGTCACTATGATAACCAAATGTCCTATATATTGCTATAAGGCTTGGTATTTGTCCTGGTGGGTTTAGATCTTTCTTTCTTTGTATCCATCCTTCTATATGTCCTTGTTCCTTCATTTTGGAATAGGAATGTTTACCCTGTTCCACTGTATGTTGGAAGTTGGTTTTGGGTTTTATAGATTGCTCACAGTTAAAAGACAGTCTCAGTTCCTAAGGAGACTGTCGTGTTTGCATTATTTCCTGATAGTGTTGGAACTATAAGACTAAAGGAACGTTTGAACTTGAGCTGGACATGCTGTGCATTATGAGACAGCTGTAGATTTGGGGAGCAGGGTGAAATGTTTAAATATGAAGTGTGCCCCATATGTTCAAGTATTTCAGTGCTTGGTTCCTAGCGGATGGAAGGAACTGTTTGGGGGAGGTGGGTTAGAGTCTTTAGGAGGTCAGACTTACATGAAGGATGTTGGGTCACAGAGCAACAGACCTTATGGGTGACAGCCCAGCTCTATTTTTTCCCTCTGTAACTCTGCTTCCTGACTGAGGCCACAAAGCAACAAGAAGCTGTGTCTTGGAGCAGCCTACCACCCTGCTGCCACCACGCGATGGATTATTTCTCCTTTAGCCAGGAGCCTAAATGAACCTTTCTTCCATTAAGTTGTTTCTTGTCAGTTATTTGGGCGCAGCAACGAAAAAACAATAACTGATAAAGCATGCAGACTAAAATGTCAATATTTCTCATTTCACAAGTCAGAATGAAGTCAAAACTGGGCATAATATTATAATGGATCTGTGGTAGTTTGAACATAAAATGCCTCCCATAGTCCCATGTGTTTATTATAAAGGCTTGTGCTTAATCCCCAGCTAGTGACAACCTTGGGAGGTAGAGCCCTGCTAGACAAGGTGTGTCGCTAGAGATGGATGGACCTTGGGGTTTATTCGTTTTGGTCCATTGGATATAGCTAGCTAGCTCACTCTGACTATAGCCTTCCAGCTGCTATAGAGATGTGATGACCAGCTGTTTGCTCCTGTTTTTGTTTTCCAAACCTGATGAGGATTTCTCTTGAGACTGTAAGCCAAAAAAAGAAAAAGAAAACCAACCTTTCCTTCCATATGCTGCTTCTAGTTTGGTGTTTTGTCCCACTGATGAGATGGTAACTGCTGCAGGCTTCTTATTTCAATGTAAATCTTGGATTTCTGTTCTGGTAGAATTCAATGTTTTGTGAACATCATAAACAATAGGATTTTTTTTTTTTTTTAAGAACAGGAAACATGAGATGAAGGACAGTGAGTGACTCATCTCTTCAATTGGCTGCCAAGGGATACCAGAGCAGAACAAGGCTCCGTAGGAAGTGGTGATGGTATAGGTGGGCGTGGGATCCACCCCTGAGATATTACTAGCAGAAATGGATGCGGAATTTCTAAAGCACAGGAATCCATTGTAACATTTTGTAGGGCATGAGAAGAAAGATATGACTCCGGAGGCTCATCTACCCACTTCAGTAACATTAGGATCAATAGGACTCACCACAGACTACTTTTATTGTAGTCAGAAGTGGTAATAAGACCCTTGATATAATTCTTGTTTGTCATGACAACTCCCCAAAGTATTGTGATTGTTAAGAGTGGGAAAAGGTAGGGATTGATAATATTAAGATAATGAAAATTTCAAAGACTTGGGTAATTCCATTACCTAAGCAATTTTAACAAGCTGTGAAATTACCTGAGGAAAAATTGAAATGTATCTGTCACAGAACATTCAAATAGGTCACAAAATTATTTTTAAAATATCAACTCCCAGCCTCCTGTAGCAAGAATTCTGCCCAATACATGCTTTAACCATAACAGATTTAAGAAAAAAATCTATGAATAATGAAAATATTAACAAATTGCCTAATTTTCTGAGATATTAAAATACTTTTTTATAAGTAAAAATTGGCTTAGGAAAGAAATTAAGGATGCAATAAAAATCCATTTTAACGTAATAATAAACACAGCTCTCTTGCATATCAAAATGTGATGGGCTGTGGCCAAAACAGTGTTTAGAAGAAAATGTACTCATTTAAAGGTCATTAATAAGAAGGAAAAATGAGCTATTAATAAAAAACTAATATACTGTAAGTTCTAGAACAGAACAAAGTATTAATCTAAAAGATTAAAAATAATATGAAAGCATAAAATAATAACCTAGAAAATAAATGGTATAATTATATACAAAACTAAAAGCTGGCTGCTTGACAAATGAGGAAAATAGATACATCTCTGATGAATACAATTTAAAAGATATAATTTATAACGATATCTATTGGGAGAAACCTATGTGATATTGCCAGTTACCAACCTTGAATACACACTTGTTCACACACATGGATGAAAATCCTAACGTTTCTCAAATTAATCTCTTTTATTGGCTCTTTCGGAGGAGGGTCTACAAAATGTTGAAGAGGCCCATGTTGCAACCTTTCTCTTGTCCTTTGCTTATAAAGATAATCTATGTAAACTTAGACTTTCAAGTTGTTGGTTCCAGCTTTGACCTCTCTCTTGAGCTCTAGATGCTTTATTTAAATTCTTGTAACACATCAATGTCTAAAAAGCAGCCCAGAATGTACACATCTCAAAACCAAGCTCATCACAACTTGTTCCTTCTTTCATTTTCTCTCCTTCAGAGACTGGCACCACAATTCAGCTAGCTATCCAGTCATCAAACCTTGATATTGTAATCGATGGCCATGTTCCCATCTCTATTTTAAGAAAGAGATATTTTATTATAAGGAGAGAGGGGGGGTGAGAGAGAGAGAGAGAGAATGGGTGAACCAGGGGCCTCCAACCATGGCTACAAACTCCAAATGCATACACCACTTTGTGCATCTGGCTTTTACGTGGGTACTGGGGAATTGAACCTGGGTTCGCTTTAACCAGTAGGCAATCTCTCCAGCCTCTCCGTTCTCATCTTATATGGAGTCTGTTGTATTCAGCTCCATGCACTGCTGGGATGAACATCCAAGCAGACACAGTTTATGGGTGGAAGGGTTCTTTTCAACTTATAGATCCAAGGGGAAGTTTCATCAGTGGTGGAATAAGCTGGCTCCCTTTCACAGATCCAAACACAGAGGTCAAACCACATAGCCAGCACCACAAGCAAGAGCAAAACCAGCAGCAAAGGAGCAGGAAACCCAGGTAGAACTTCCACTGCTCTGTGTATGTTTAGGCTGGAAATTAAATCTCTCCCCAAACACACCTTAGTGTGGACCTCAGGACCTGCCCCCTGCTACACCTCTTTCATATAGGTGGCTGGAAATCCAAGTTTTAATAAAATTCCTGAATCTTTTAGGGGACATACATTCAAGCTACCATGGGACCCATCAACTAGTCCCAATGCTACTATTTTTGATGATATATATGTATATATGTCTGTGTATGTATTATATCTATCTGTCTACCTGCCACCTATTTGTCATCTATCAACTAATGTCCTGCTATCACCTTAACCCATATCTTCATCATTGCTTATTTGGTTCCGGCATTGATTACAACAGCCTTCTAACTGGTCCTTCTGCTTCCATGTAGCATGATCTCCATGCCAACGAGCTCCAGATGCATACACCACTATATAAACTGTCAAATGACTTCCCGCCATGCCTAAAGGAAGTCAACAATGTCTTCCCTCGTGTGTCACTACATGCTGATTTCTTAACACCTTCTGTTCAAGTAGCAAATCATCTCATTGAAAGTGGCATCTTATTACCAGCTCCCTCCACCTCTCTTTATCCCCTTTCCTATTTATTTTTTCTTCACAGCAGTTATTGCTACCTCAAGTAATGGTTTTTATTGATACCAGTATTATCTGCTTATTTCACCCATCCCTGGGTGCCGGAACACTGAGTGTGTCCAATCACCACATGACTCCTTTATGGATGCTAAAACAGGAGCTCACATAGACACCTGGTCAAAGAGGTGGCATAGAGAAGATAGATTATTATCTGAAGCTGAACGAGGCAGGTCAATAAGCATAGTTGTTGCCCTACATCCTGGGAATTATAGTTTCACACAAAATTAAGAAGCATTAACATTAGACTGAGACCTTGGTGCTAATGTATGCCTGCCAGATTGAAGACAGGTCTGGAGATGGTACCCACCTCATATACATATAAGAAAAGACAGTATCTTTTCACTGCTACAGTGGACCAAGAATGCAATTCTTATTTCAATAAGTGAGTGAATTTCAACAAGAGCACACTACCTTTTAATCCACCTCTATTCACAGAGGGGGATCTAAAAACCAAAGAAGGATTAAAAAGTCATGGTATGGCTTCCCCATACTCCATGCTCTGTGTGTATGGGAGTGCTGGGCGAGAACTTGGGAGTTCGTGGTGATAGTCTGTGTGCCCTCAAAGACCCTGGATGTATTCAGGCTCAATCAGGGGTGAGGCAACATTTCTCAGAGGGTTCAACAGGGTCCATGCTAGTAGCCTGAGTTGGATGCACATCCTTTAGCTTCAGACATCCACAAATAGACAGCCACTGGGCAATCCTTTCGAGGGCTAACAGAGTGTGACCAGACCTTTATCAAAAAGCCTTTAGGTATTCTAGGTTCAAGTAGCCCACCAGTCTCTTTAATATGGTCAGTACATCCCATGACCCTCTTATGTTTCAGCCAAGTACTGGGACTGCTGAATTAAAATCAAGCTACATCCGCCAGTTCTAAATTTATGGACCACAGGCTTCAGAAAATTTTGAGGAGAGTCTGGAAAGCAAAGAAAAAACATTTCACTTCAAAATAGGATTTTCTTAGATTTCAACTCCAGCAAAGAGGATTATTCTGAAGACCCACACAAATAGATATAAGTAGGCTTAGAAGTGAAGTAAAAATTCTTATGTTATCTGATGATAAATTGGATCAAAAACCTTATCTTATTCAATGAAGAAATAAAGATAACTGGGACTCTACCACTGAGAATATGGCATCAAGAGAATCTGGTGATGGAATAAAGATATAGCTCTTTCTATTTTAACTCTATCTCCTGAGTATACATATTCTTTTTCCAGATTGGTTTCTGGCAACTATGGGGATACATGCTTTCTCATTATTCCAAGAGAATGGCGGGGCAGGGCGGGAACAGAGCTTCCATTCTCTTAACAAAGAAAAAATGTAGCGTTTCTTTAAAACTGGACCAACAAGTCATATGTGTACTTCTGATCCAACGACCATGGCAAGGAAGGTGTCAGGCACTGGTGGGCTTAGATATGACACAACCTGAGCTGATCACATTGTCCAGGGGAATGAAATAGCTTTGGCTGGCTCAGGTTAAATAGAATTTATCCTAGATAAGGTGGCAGAGAGTTAACCTCACACAAATAGCATTGTCTCCTTACAATGGGCTATGGCTTAAATGGATATAAAGGGTGTTATGTAAATTCCTCAAGAGACTGCATGACAGTTATTGGGTTCTGTATTTCAAACAGTTTTTCCTTGTGTGCTTTTGAAAATTTCATGTTGGTAATAAAAACATATTTTATAATAAAAAGAAAATACAAATAGAATAGAGTTTTAAATAAGATTATATAGAAATGGAGAAGAATGTTAAAAACTATTTAATAAATGATAGGCATATTTGTATGTACATTTAATTGGAAGATAAATGAAATGCATGACTTCTTATAAAAATTGAGTCTAGAGCTGGGCATGGTAGCACACACCTTTAATCCCAGCACTCGGGAGGCAGAGGTAGGAGGATCGCCATGAGTTCAAGGCCACCCTGAGACTACATAGTGAATTCCAGGTCAGCCTGGACCAGAGTGAGACCCTACCACAAAAAACAAAACAAAAAAAAAATTGAGTCTATAATTTTAAAATCAAGAGAAAAAACCATGGACTAAAGGAGAAAGTGGGTAAATTATCAAAGAAGCAAAACTTCCTTTATGTATCTACCTGACTTACCAGAATTTGACATTTTTCTCTAAATTTTCAGAAAGCAAATAGTCTCTTCGTTACAAAGCATGGCCTGTCTATAGCTGACTTAGTTACATTTGTGACTGACAAGAACATTCTGAACATCTTCTTATGTTTAGAGAACTTCTCATATTATATACTTCACTTCAAGACAGAAACTCTATCCTGTTCTCCCATACTTCCTTCTGGTCAGGCATTGACTGGACTTCTCAACCAGATGCAGCTAAACTAGGTTTCAGCTACGAAGCAAACAATAGGAGAAAAACATATTTTGCGCAGACCATCTTTCAGCGCATGTGGATCAGGGCCTCTGATATCTTTCCCCCAGCATCTCAGAAGAGAGTCAGTGTCTGGGCGGTGGTGGTAGCAAGGGGTCACTGCCTGGAATATGATGCAGTCCTACCATCATTAAATAGGTTTCCTTGCTGACTGAACTTTATAGAGTAGATCCTGTTCTTTGCAAAAAAGATCAAACCAATACAGTACCCACTTCATTCCATGGGACATCTGTAGTACTGATGTTATAGCGTGGCCGTTTTGTTTTCTTTAAATTTCAAGTTTTGAAGATCCTTGGGTAGCTGTCTGTTTTTGTTTTTTTTTTTTCTCTATTTATTTATTTGACAGCAACAGACAGAGAAAGAGACAGATAGAGAGAATGGGCGGGCCAGGGCCTCCAGCCACTGCAAAGGAACTCCAGACACGTGTGCCCCCTTGTGCATCTGGCTAAAGTGGGTCCTGGGGAGTCGAGCCTCGAACGGGGGTCCTTATGCTTCACAGGTAAGTGCTTAACCGCTAAGCCATCTCTCCAGCCCTCCTTGGGCAGTTGTAAGGAACAATACGGAATGATAAATATACCCTTTATTCCGTTTTCCAAAATGGTATCATCTTGAAAAGCTACCGTGTAACCTCACAGCCAATGGTTCCATTAAGTGACAGAATAATTCTGTCCCCACAGGGAGTAAAGTTGCCCTATGATAGCCAAACTCACCTTTCTCTAAACTCAACCTCTTTGGAACCCCTGGGCATCATTCGTTTGTTCTCCATTTCTATAATTTCCCCTATTAAAAGATGTTATATAAATTGAATAATAGATCATGCCACCTTTTGAGATTGGCAAAGTTTTAACAGCATTCATCCAAGTTGTCACGTCCACTGACCTTCAATGTGTTTTTGTTGCTGCATGACAGTAACATTATGTTATGAATTACCATAATTTGTTTAACTATTCACTCTCTGGAGAAATATGAGGTGTTTGAAATTGTCTATTCTAATTTTTTTTTTCTTGAAGTGGGGTCTCACTCTAGCCCAGGTTGATCTAGCATTCACTCTGTAGTCCCAGGCTGGCCTCAAACTCACTGCAATCCTCCTACCTTTGCTTCCCAAGTGCTGGGATTAAAGGAATGAGCCACAACACCCAGCTGTCTATTATAATTTTGTGTGAAGTTTTATGAGAATATGTTTTATATGTCTGTAAACTATACCACTTTCATTCCTATAAAAACATGTGAGGGATTCAGTTTCTCCACATATTCTGTAGAGTTTGGTTGCCATGATTGATTTAAAGGTATGTCATGTTATCTCATCAGAGCTGGCTTTCCATTTTTATTATTTTTTGTGACAGGGTCTTATTATCTACAATAGACTGGTATTGAACTCTCTATACTCAGGCATGTTCTACCACTTAAGGCTTTGCTAGAGTTTTAATTTGCATTTCTCTGAACAGCTAATAATGTACATTTTTTCAATATTTGTATCTGCTTTTGTAGAATATATCTGTATGTTTATTGCCCATTTAACTAATTGGATTGTTCTTCTAATGTTGAGTCATGAGAGTTTTTTTTTTTTTTTTTTATTCTTGATACTGGTTCTTTGTCCAAAGCACAATTCACAAATATTTCTTTCCAATTAGTCATCTGGTCTTCTGAACATGCTTGATGGAAGGCCAAACTTTTAATTTTTTAAAATATTTATTTGAGAGAGAGAAAAAAAAGAGAGGAGAAAGAGAGAGAGAGAGAACAAATACGCATGCCATGTCTTCCTGCCTTTGCAAAAAAACTCCAGATGCATGCACTATTTTGTACATCTGGCTTTACATGGGTCCTGGGGAATCAAACCCAGGACATCAGGCTTTGCATCAAGCACCTTTAACCACAGAGAAATCTCTCAAATCCAGAAACCTTTTAATTTTGAAGAATCTAAGTGATCAGTTCTTGTTCAGATTGTACATTAGGTGTCAAGTTTATGCAATCTCTATCTAGCCCTTCATTGCAATGGTATTCTCTTATTTTTTCTTATAAGAGAGAAATATATATATATATATATACAATTCTCTCTTATAAGAATATATATATACATATTAGATGGCACAGGTGTCTGGAGTTCAAATTCAGTGGCTGAGGCCCTGGTGCACCAATTCTCTCTCTCCCTCTGTCTCTCTCTAAAATTAAAAAAATATATGTTTTGTATTTATGGCTATGATCTATTTGGACATCTTTTCCAGAGTGTGGATATAGGGTTTTGGTCCATATTTATTTGTGTATGAATATCTATTTGTCTGGCATCATTCTTGGGCAGACTCTTCCAGAGAATTGCTCTTGTAGTTGCTCAAAGGCCAGTTGTGGCATCTCTCCCTACTTGTGTTCTGTTTTGTCCTGTTTCATTAATCTCTATATCTTCATTATTGTGTATACTTATTGCAGCTACACAATATCTGTTGATAATAGAGAGACTGACCTTCCCACCTTAATTTTTAATTGTTTTTCCTATTCTATTCCCTAAATAAATTTTAGCATAACTTTGTCTATTGCTCCAGAAAATTCACATGTGTACACACACACGCATACACATCTATTTCTCTGCATAACTCTAATACACATGTTTTTTGTTATGTTTACTTTTCTATTTTGTGATTTTTGTATGTTTTTTTGACACGGCGTCTCACAGTGTAGCTCAGGCTGGCCTCAAATTTGTGACAATCCATCAAGCTCCTGAAATTGAATAAAATTGAATTTAAAATGGATTAATGTGTTTAGAGAGGAAATTTCATGGCAGGCCAACATTGATCTGTGGTATGGATTCTCTTATCTGCACTGATTCAGAGCTACAGATAAAGGGAGCAGAAAGAGTACAAGTGAAAGAGATGAAAAACCTAAAGTTTGACACAGAAGGAAATGTGAGCAATTTTAAAGTTTCAGATCCAAATACAGCAGCCACTTAGGTGATAGCTTTAAAAGAGATTATTACCACCATTAAAGATAAACCAACTGCTCTGCACTGGGAAACCAGTAAGGATACCCTGAGGGCAAGACCCAACCCACTGAAGGCTCAAGATAGGAAGAATGAGAACTTTTTAGAAAGGAAAAGGTATGAAGGAAGAATGCTGAGGTCTCTGCCCCGCAGGTCAGCATACAGAGACAGTTACAGCTCTTTCATGGGCAGCGGGTTTCACCCCTAACCTAGTAGAACTTGGCAGCACTGCCTGAGTGGTCCTGATTTTGTAAGAATGAAAGATCCGAGATTTATGACATCATGGAGTATTGCACCTTGGCTCCACAGAGTTGCTGAGGCTAAGCAACGTGAGTCAGGTCAGAGACCCTGCACAGCGACCCCGTGAGTCCACTGCATGAAGTTGAACCCTCAGTCACAATGTAGAGCCCAGGATGGTGCAGATGTCAGAACCATGGGACATCTGCAAGCTTGGAGCTTTGGATATACCCAACCCAGGAGACAGGCTACAGGCAGCGCAGCTGGGGAGGTGGAGCTGTTTGGACCCCTTCGAATCCAGACATGGAGCTACAAGACTTTCCCTCCTGGGTTTCAGTCTTGCTTCGGTTTGATCATTCCTTGCTGTGTCCCCATTCTTCCCCTTTGGATTAGGAATATTTCCTCTGTGCCAATGCATGTTGGAAAAAGTAGCTGCTTTTTGATGGACGTCATAGGAGCTCGCAGTTAACAGTTTGCCCCCGTCTCAGAAGAGACTCTGCACTTACACTTTTGAGCACTGCTGTGACTGTTAAAAACTATGGGAAGTTTTGAAGTTGGGCTGAATGAATTCTGTGATAAGATATATCCATGAACCTTTGGGGACACAGGGTGGAAAGTTATGGCTTAAAAGTATGTTTTACAAAAGTTTTGAGTTCACAAACGGTGGTTAGTTCCTGGTTGTCAAAGTGACAGTATTAAGAACCTCCATGGATATACCTCCTCTCTTTCTGTGACTCTATACAGTTATAATTGTTTTTTTAAAATATTTTCTGTTTATTTATTTATTTATTTGACAGAGAAAAAGAGGAAGGGGGGAGAGAACTGGCACGCCAGGATCTCCAGCTACTGCAAACGAACTCCTAGTGCATGCGCCACCTTGTGCATCTGGCTAACATGGGTCCTGGGGAATCAAACCCGGGTCCTTTGGTTTTGCAGGTAAACGCCTTAGCCACTAAGCAATCTCCCCAGCCCTATAGCTGATTTTTAATTAACTGTATGTTGGCTGCTTTAAAATATTTGCCAGATTATTCTAATATTCATTATTTCTATGGTGATATCTACTAACTTTTGTCATTTAGTTTTAGATCTCATTTTGTTGCTATTGTGAGTGGCAACTATTTATCAATTAATTTAGCTATTGTGATCTTTTCAATGAAACCTGGACATCTTCCTCTTACAGAATTTAGGTTTTTATTCAGATTAAAGACAGGAGGGACACCATGTTTTCATTACCACGTGTAAGTAGAAGTTTAGATGCCATAATTGCTTTTTACTAATAGTCCAGTGTGGAGTTCTTCATTATCATTGGACATGGGTGTGATTTCAAGCCCCCTACTTATTCTCTACTGATACTACCCTGTATGAGAGGGACAGGGGAGTCTACCCCTTACCTAGCCTCTAATGACCATGTGGCTGAGATGGGGTTTGCCCCTGTCATTGATAGTGGAAGTGCTCACTCTCCACCAGTCCTCCTCTAGAAGGGGCCACTTAGCACCAAAGCAATGAGAGCCTATACTAGGCTTTTCCTTCCCCACCTGTGTGCCTGCAGTGATATATTGTGATTTCCTCATCACGGCCTCTCACAGGAAATGCCATTTCACTTGCTGGCATGGATGGCAATGGAGCCACAGTTTTTGCTGTGGTGGTTTGTTTGAGAAAAGTGACTATTATAAGTTTTTACGTCTTGCTAGACTATGCCTTTGCTGGTCCTTTAACTACAACAGGCCTTCCTTGGGGTTTATTGTCTGCATTCATTGTGTTTATGGATATGTGGGGTTTTAGGTCTCTTCCTAGCTATGTGAGAACAAAAGAAAATCCAGAGAGGACACCACCGTGGTGCTCCTCAAACGCACTGCCACTGCCTTATTCTCCCCACTATAAGTTTTCTGTGTATTTTGTATCCAATTTTCAGGATTTTAGTGGCACAAATGGTATTTTTTTATAAAAATATTTACTTGTTTATTCACAAGCAGAGAGAAAGAGAGGGAGAGAGAGAATGGGCATGCTAGAGTCTGTAGCCACTGCAAGCAAACTCCAGATGCATGTGCCACTTTGTGCATCTGGCTTTACATCAGTACTGGGGAATCAAAGCCAGGTTAGTAGGCTTTGCAGGCAAGTGCCTTAACTGCTGAGCCATCTCCCCAGCCCACAAGTAGTATTTTAAAAATAAAAACCACATGCCTGGAGAGATGGATTAGTGGTTAAGGCATTTGCCTGCAAAGCCAAATGAGCCCCATTCAATTCTCCAGGACTCACGTAAGCCAGATGCACAAGGTGGCACATGTGTCTGGAGTTCATTTGCAGTGGCTGGAGGTGCTGGTGCACCCATTCTTTCTCTCTCTTTCTCTATTAAATAAATAAATAAATAAATAAAATGTATTTAAAATAAAAACCATAAACCATTATGCTCTTAAATACTCATGGAATTCAGACATTGCCTGGTACATTGCATCCCGTGAATATATGTGATTTCATGCGAATAACAACAACTCAAGTTTCCTATAATTGCAATTTCTTTCCTATTTTTCTGAATCAATGTCTGTTATCAACAGAAGTATTTGATATCATCTTACCATAAAGACCATAGTGGGAATCACCCTTCTACCACGAAGGTTGATGTTTCTAGACAGACATAATTTTCAAGGACCTAGGGGTTATGCACAAGAGAAGAAAACTTTCTGCTCAACTCCGTGCTACTCTTGGTAACCTGGCAATGCATCAGTGCTGTTTGCTCTAAAAGATGGACAAATAAGCCAGTTACTTCAGCAAATGTTCTGTGTTGGTCATTTGTCTTCCTGCAGATTTATTTGCTGACCTTTTCTGATATGCTCTGTACTACAAGAACTATGTTACCCTGTGTTAATCAGCCTTATGTTACATTAACAATATACTTGAAGTTGCTTAAAAAGAAGAAAGGTTTATTTGGGCTCCGTTGCTTCCAGGACAGCATGGCAGAAACATGTGACAGAGAATTCCAGTCACATCAGGACATATAAAAAATGAAAGCAAGAGAAAGAGGAAGGGTCAAGGTTGAGACACACCCTCAAGGGCACTCTCCCATTTGATGTGAAGACTTCTAAGGAAGCCTCACCTGACTATACAGGTTCCATCACTTTGCAGAAGTTGATGTGGCATGACTTGTAAGCCCAGCTCTTCCCACTCTTGCAGCTTCCACTCTGGCCCTCTTGCAAAAGAGTTACTATAAAAAGCATCCCAGGTATCCTGCCGGAGGGTCTGCCTGGAGGAGATATGAAATACCTCAATCAACAGGCCCAGCAACCGCTAAATGTGAGAGAGACCATCCTGCCTTGGTCCAGCCTGTCATGTGAAAACAAATACTTCAAGGGGCAGAACCACTAAGTCTAGCTATACTTAATGGAACGATCTATTAAATGGAAATCCTATATATGGGAGGGGACTTTGGGGGGGATTTTCATCAAATTGTAGGGTTATTTATAATGGAGAAATAAAGAACTGCTACACTCTTACTCCTTGCTCAATGTTTCTTATGTTCTTTAAGGAGCTTACAGACAGTGGCTATCTAACATGTCCTATTATGTTTTCTATTGTTCCAAATGGGAATTATTGTCATTAATACTTTAAGCAACACAGGACATTACTGAACATTAAATAGATCAAGTGGTGGTAAATGTTTTCTGGAATCTATTAAAAAGGGATTTAATTTATGTAATGCTTAAGGATACTTCTCTGATTTTCTTGCTTGATGAAGCAAAGAAATGGAGTTCCTTGTCTTTGGTCATGTAGTTAATGTGACTGCTTTAATAATAAGGCAGAATTGACTGTTCTTCCGCGCAGCTGTTCTTGCAAAACCTGCTCCATCAGATTGGACATCACCTCTGGGTAAATCTTAGGCAAGTCCAGTAGCTATTCCAGGTGTCCTTCAGTCGTTTATAGCGAATACAAAAGATCAATCTAATCTACCCTCAAAACCCTGGATTGTTATCTCAGCTTTCTCTCCTCCAGACTGTACTCGAGTCAGGCTCGGAGACTATAGTGAGAAAATCATGTCACGTTCAACATCTTCCTCCTTTCCTTGCCTACCTATTTTGTATTGTGGCATGGTCGTTTTGGTTCCTTCCAGGTTAGGGCTTGGGAAGGATAAGACAAGTTTTATTTATTTTATTTTTTGCATGTGTATGTGTGTAATGGGATGTGTGTGTGTGCGTATGTGTGTATGCGCGCACATGTAGAGGCTAGAGGTAAATATTTGGTGTCTTGCTCAATCACTCCCCACTTTTATTCTTTTAGACACGGCCTCTTGCTGAACCTACAGCTCGCCAGTTTGACTAGACTAGCTAATCAGGGAGCCCCAGGGATTCCCAGACTCTACATCCCCAGTGCTCGAATGACAGGCGTAGCGTGCATCACCATGCCTAGGGTTTACACGGATCCTGAGCATCCAAACTGAGGCCTGATGCTTGTGTAGCAAGCGCTTTACTCAGCCATCTCACAAGCCCCCAGAGGTTTTGCTTTTAATCTGTTACTAGGGCCTCGTGAATGAGACGAATGTGAGATTTGTTTCTCTTTGTCTTAGGAGAGGCTCTTGTGGGCTCTTTCGGTACAAAGTCCTCTAGATTGGATCACGTTTCCCTGACTTAATTTTCATAACCTTGCCTTAATTTTCTTTTCTTTTCTTTTTTACTAAAGGTGTATGTCAAACTTTTTTTCCCTGCTGAGTACTGTGCATTCTGGCAGGAAATCTTCCCATCATATACATTTTAGTGTAGCGCACGACCAGCAATTTTCCAAGGGACTTACGTAGCAGAGAAAGCTCACAGAGCATGCGCAAAGGTGCAAGTGAATCTTCTATCCAACGCGGCGCTTTTGAATTGGTGTTTCAGTGCAGGTACCCAGCAGCACCTAAGGTGCCACAGTTTTTAAGCACTAATCCTTCTTCATTGTTAAGTTCTCCAAGTTATTCTCTAGAACCTTCTCATTTGGCTCGAAATGAGATATAAAAAATGATTCATGACAAGGAAAAGGAAGACCCCAGTCTCTGTGAAAGAAGTCCACGTTTCATAGTATCTTCAACATTTTAGTGCATTGTTCCATTCTACACTATTGAGAGGCAGAACAACTCAAGAGTGGACAGGCCAAGTTCACAATCTCCACTCCTTGCTGCATAGATTGTCTGATACTTTTGCATTGCTTTTGGAAATGGTTTTAAACAGTTTTTTTTTTATTTATTTGTAAACACAGAGAGAGAGACAGAGAGAAGAGAAACAGACAGAGAGAAGGGGCTCACCAAGGTCTCCAGCCACTGCAAAAGAAATACAGTTGCATAAACCACTTCGTGCATCTGGCTTTATGTGGGTACCTGGGAATTGAACCTGGGTCATTAGGCTTTGCCGGCAAGTGCCTGAACTGCTGAGCCAACTCTCCAGTCCTCCTGGAAACTTTGAAACAAAATAAATAGATGAGCACAAATGATGGTGATTATCAATTTCTTGTGTAATATGCCAAGCAGTGGACAACATGCTCATTGCTTTATTCCTTGTGCCATCCACGTTAGGGAAGTTGTGATTACTGTTTTATAGGTGATAAAATTCAGGGTATGGACAAATGAAGAGACTTTCCCAAGATTACAGGTCTAATAACTCAGTTATGTTGCCTAGACATAAAATCCCTGTTCTTGGGTTGGAGAGACGGCTTAGTGGTTAAGGCGCTTGCTTGTGAGGCTTAAGGACCCAGGTTCAACTTCCCAGAACCCACATTAGCCAGATGCACATGATGCTTCATTTGTCTAAAGTTTGTTTGCAGTGGCTAGAGGCCCTGGCATGCCCATTCTCTCTCTCTCTCTCTCATAAATAAGCAAAAATGAAATAAAAATTTACAAAAGAATTAAAAATTCCCTTTCTTTGCTCTAAAATATGCCATTTATGCCCAATAAATAAATGGAATATATTTACTGAAGATGAATGTGTATATACATATTCATGTGCATACGTATGTTCATACATACCTGTCCATACGTGTACCAGGTGAAGAACAGGAAAGCCAAGATTGCCCCAGGAGGCTGGCGATTAGATCATGGGAAAGACGTGACCTGGTGGGCTTTTGGCTTGACTTGCTGCAGAGGAAGGAAGATGAAAAGAAAGCATGCCACGGTCATCCAGGCAGTTCCAGATTAAAGGCAAAAATTCAATAATAAAGGAAATGGAAAGTCATGAACCAGAAGCAATCTTTTCTAACACGCATGCACACATACACTTGATGCACTCAGACACACTTAGGTTATTAAAGAACAGCATGGGTATGATGGTTCACAACTGGAATTCCAGCACTCACGAAGTTGAGGCAGGAGGATAGAGTTCGAGATCACACTGGGCTGGCTACACAGTAAGACCCTTATCTCAGAAAGAAAACAAACACCTCTACAAATGCCTTTGAGTTGTCCGGGGAACCAAGATAAGGAAAAGAAAAACACAAATAATAACTTCCAAAATTTGGAGTTGTGACTGTGGT
The DNA here is from genome assembly GCA_036346955.1 of Dipus sagitta. Lineage (NCBI taxonomy): Eukaryota > Metazoa > Chordata > Mammalia > Rodentia > Dipodidae > Dipus > Dipus sagitta. Next base: position 104,249,073 of record CM070780.1, on the reverse strand, counting down.
TTTCAGTTTCTTTAAAGATATTTTTAAGGGCTGGAAACCTGCCTCAGCAGGTAAAGGACTTGCTGCATAAGTGCGAGGACCCGGGTTTGGATCCCCAGAACCCACATAAATGCCAAGCAGGTGGCACGTGCCTGCAATCCCAGTGCTAGAGAAGCAGAGACAAGACCGTCCCTGGGGCTCTCTGGCTAGCTTGTTAGTCAAATCAACAAACTTTTCTATTAACTATAATCTGATACATATATTATATATATGTATATTTATTTATTTGAAGCATTGGACTCACTATTTAAACTAGGCTAACCTTGAACTCACAATTCACCTGCCTCTGTCTCCCGCATACTGGCACTAGAACTATACATGAGTCATCATGACTTATTATTATATTCACTTATTCATTTAATCAAATGGGATTTTTAAATTCTAGTCTTACTCTAATCATATATCTATAAAATTAAAAGTAACGTGGCCTGGAGTTAAAATATCTAAAGAGCTCTGTCCTTTTTCTAGTTAAATGGTTCCAAAAAAAAAAAAAAAATTCTTAAACAGGTATTGTAGCCTGAACTACGTAAACAAGGCCCTGTCTCAAAATAAAACAAAATAGCAAACCATGTTGTGGAATGCTGAAGTTAAATTTTTTCTATATCTGATAAGATCTCCAGTTCTCAAGTGTCCGCTCCTTTGAAATCACCCTTGGGGGTCTGGGTCTTCTGGTTGCCTTGGCGAAGTCCTCAGCACTGTGATTGGTAGCAAAGATCACTCTGGTCCATTCAGAACTGGGTTGATTACCCTTTGGTACGTCGCCTAGCTGTTATCGCCATAATCAGATGTTCTTAGAATTGTCACCATGCGCACACCTGGATGCCACAGAATGCTGATACGTGTCCTGCCCTTCATTTTGGCACCCTGGAGCTGATGCTGGGTCAATGATACAGGCCACGGGCTTCAGAAGAGGAAACTGAATGCTCACAAGTTCAGAGGACAGGGCTAGGGCCGTAGCTGAGCAGCGCAGTCCTGGCCTAGCATGCTTTCAGCCCTAGTTTGGATCCCCAGCACTGAGAAAGGAAAGGATTTACAGAGTAACAATTCTCCAAAACATCACATAGCAACATAAGGCAGTGAATGACAGTTTAAAAATGAAAGGCAAAACAAAATTTCGCTAAAAATAAATTCCCTCAAACAGAAGCTTAATGGCCGAGAGACTCTCCACTGTTAAGGCTTTGGTTCAATTCTAAGTTCAGATAATCATTAATTTTAATGAAAATCTTTTTAAAAATATTTATTTATTATGCAAGAGAGAAAATGGCCACACCAGGGACTCGAGCCACTGCAAAGGAACTCTAGACACATGCACCATCTTGTGCATCTGACTTTACCTGGGTACTGGGGCATTGAACCTGGGTCCTTTGGCTTTGTTAGAAAGTGCGTTAACAAATAAGCCATCTATGGGCTGGAGAGATGGCTCAGCGGTTAAGCGCTTGCCTGTGAAGCCTAAGGACCCCGGTTCAAGGCTCGATTCCCCAGGACCCACGTTAGCCAGATGCACAAGGGGGCGCAAGTGTCTGGAGTTTGTTTGCTGTGGCTGGAAGCCCTGGCGCGCCCATTCTCTCTGTCTCTCTGCCTGCCTGCCTCTCTCTCTGTCACTCTGAAATAAATAAATAAAAATAAACAAAAAAATAAAAAAAAACACAAATAACCCATCTCTCCAGCCTCATCATTAATTTTCTAGCCGTGTACATGTTAATTGTACTTCCTTGTACCTCAAACTTGTCATCTATAGAACAGAAAAAACGATGCCTTTTATCTCCTCCACAGAATTGCTGTGAAGACTGAAAGGAAAAGAAAATTTTATGAGCAAAATAGTCACACATTCCTGCCCCTTGGGAAGTGCTCCGTGCAAAGTAGACACTCTTGTTCCCACAGCTGCTGCTATTACTCTGCTATGATTCTGTCATTAAGCAAAAGCTCTCGGAGTGAGATGAGACGGGCCACCGGAAAGCAGCGTCTGCGGAGAGAAGGCAATGTGGCGGCTGCTGCACGAACCGTGGCCTCTACCTTCTCTCTCCTCCTTGCCCGGCTCTGTGTGCCGGTGGCAGCTAATGTGCACATGGCTGGGCATGGCTGTGGTGGTGGTGACTCACCCAGAACAGGACATGGGAGATAAGGGGGCCTCACTCCTGAGGCAGCTCCCACAACAGAGGCGACTTCGCTGTCACGAGCAACTGGGTAGGGAGGGGCTGACCTAGCAGGCTCTATTGCTTGATCTTCACAGTTGCTGCATAGGGTTCAACAACAGGCAGCCTAAGTCAAGGCTGAGGTGACTGTCCTGAGGGTTCGTGTCCCGTAGCGAACTCCTGCCTCAACCTACTCTCACATGTCCGCACCACGCTGTAACCAACTGAGCTACTTACCTTTACCTAATCTGAGCTGACTCTCCTAGCGTTCCTCTAGTGAAATGTCGCTCAAGAGCATTGACTGGTGACAAATGAGTAAGAAAGGGAATACAGTGAAGGCATGAGTGTTCACGGGTAGAGAACTGGACTCCCTGGGCAAGGAGGGCACCGCCAGTAAGTACCAGAGCAGACTGGATATTTCTGAAATCCTGAAGTATCAATTTTCTCTCAAGCTGATCCTACCCTTGACCAAAATCTCGCTTCTATTACCCACTTCACTGTTTTCCTCCTCATCAGCTGAAGCTCACCTGTGAGCCTGTTAGAACCCTCCATCAGCCAGTTTCTAGGATGTTGATTTCTTATGTCCCCTCACTTTTGCTGTCAGCCTGTCCCAGGTGCTCATTTCATCATGCTGTTGCGCCAACGCCCACCATTGCCTTGTTCAATTCATTAATCCAGATCCTCAATACCACGGCAGCCTTTCTTACATCCTATGTCTTACAGCCACTCCTTCACCAAGGATCTTATTGTCCCCCAATGCCCTATTTTCTCTTTAATCTTGTGTGTGCCAGAGGACCACCTCAGGCGTCATTTCCATCTTTTTTTGTTTTGACACAGGGTCTCTTGTTGGCCTGGAGCTCACCAATTAGGCTAAACGGCTTGCCAGTGGGACCTAGGAATCTGCCTGTCTCTGCGTCCCCAGAGCGGAGACTATAAGTGTGTGGCACCGCACCCTGCATTTTTCAGTGTGGTCACTCAGCCCCTCATGCTTGCGAGACAAGTACTTTACCCACAGAACCATGTCCTCATTTCCTAGGCTCACCTTCTGGTCAGCTTGTTCTCTCCTGTGGTGTTTTCTACACCTGCTCTTTCCTACTGTGTGAGCACAGTCAGCTTGCGGTGAAGACACCTCCAGTCTGGGCTCATCAAAGCTTGGACTTAAAATTTCCCCTGTAAAAGTGACTTTAAAGCCGGGCGTGGTGGCGCACGCCTTTAATCCCAGCACTCGGGAGGCAGAGGTAGGAGGATCGCCATGAGTTCGAGGCCACCCTGAGACTCCATAGTGAATTCCAGGTCAGCCTGGGCTAGAGTGAGACCCTACCTCGAAAAACCAAAAAAAAAAAAAAAAAAGTGATTTTAATATATGTTAAAATCATATATATATACACATAATTTTTATCATAATCACTTTCCGTTATCTTGTACTATGCAATTCCTTGTTTTCTGTTGCATGAGGTCCTGACTTTTCCTCATGACTTTCTTGGTTCCTCCATAACTTTGCCCTGATGGGCAGCTGTACTTCACAAACAACGGAGCCATCCTTCCGCACCTCCCTCCATCCCCCAGCAAATGCATTCACGCTGCTCGTACAGTCAGGAACGTTTGCCAGCATGTCGTCAGCATGGCCATTCCCCAACACATTTTTGCTCATGTTGAAGACCCAGGAACGGAGGAAACAGCTGCTCCCCGGGAGGTGCTTGCTGTCTTGAGACTGCTGGTGAGGAGGGCTCAGCGTGATGTGGGAAGGAGAGTTTGGGCTTGGAATTCTTACCCACCCTTACTAACATTGTGAAGTAGCTTAAGAGGATGTGAAGGAAGAAATGGCTTTCAGTCAAGGAGATGAAGAGTCAAGCTCCTGGCATAACACAGTGGAGACTGAAGAAATTCCAAAGACCTTCATTCCTTTTCAGCAGGTATGAGACCCTGTGAGGCAGGCATAGGAAAATATTACCTTCATGTTCCAGATGACAAAACTTGCTTACCTGCCTGTGAGTTTAAGTGGCTTGTTTATTGTCACAGAGCTAATAATTAGCAGATTAGGGTCTCCTAGTTGGGTGATCTTTTTAATGCATGACTCTGCTTATAACCAGGAGAGCCATGGATTGCAAAGAAAAGCAATTAAGCATGTTTGAGAACAGTGAATGGGCATGGGGCTGTGAGGCCTCCCAGGCAAGGTGACATTTGACCCAGGAATTATAGCATCCAAGAGATTTCAATCAGAGAAGAAAGGAGAAGAGGAAGAATATTCTAGAAAGAGAGGAACTTTATGAACAAAGTCACAGAGCCAGGACAAGAGCTGCAGAACAAGGGCAAGATTGCTTGCCATGTGCAGTCCTCCCTCTTCCCCCCCCGGCCCCCCCCCCCCCCCAGGCTGAGATAAAGGAGGAGGAGAGGCCTGAGTGTCTCCTCGCTGATAAACAGGCTCCACCCGGAGGCCAACAGTGCACATTTGGGGACACAGGGACAGAGTGGCAGAAGTGCCCCTTCTCCAGGGCCGTAAGGACTGGAGTGGGGGCAGGAAGGAAGCTACTTCTGAAATCCTGAGACTCAACACCTAGAGCACAACCCAGAAGGATTCTGGGAGCCAGAGAGAAGCACAGACAGATGGCAAGTGCCAGCCCTTAGGGGGTGTGTGTGTGGGGGGGGTCGAGGTAGCCGTGTGCAAATGCCCTGCCCCCCCGCCACTAGAGAGGAGGGAATGTGATGTTTCCAGAATAGAAAGGGGGAGAGAAAACAAGGGAGGTGATGGGACAAGGAGAAAAGAAAGAGATCAACCCACGTGGAGATTCATTCTGAGGTCCATCTAACGATATTTCTCTGAGATGAAAATATATGTGTGTGTGTGTGGGGGGGGGGTGACAAAAGGGCTTAATGCAGCTCTTTCTGAGCCAGCTTCTCCCTCTTCCTCCTTTCTCCTCCACTCACTTCAGGAGGGTGAGGACAAAGGTGGGGAAGAGATGAGGGGACAGAATCAGGCCAGTGGAACGGGAACTCCTTGGAGCCAGGAGGTAAGTGTCCTCCTCCTTAACACTGGGGTCGTCCCCCCAACTTCTAAAGCCTCGCAAACTCTGCTGGATACTTTCCCAAGAGAATTACTTTCTCGTTTACCAAAGATGTAAAGAGGGCTGGGTTTTAAGGAGAACAAGAAGTATTAACCTCTGTGCCAAGGGAATCTAGCACAGACTTCTCTCTCGCCCTTCCCCTCCTCGTCCCCTTATCCCTCTCTTCAGAACTCCTCTTTCTGATGTTCCTCTCCTGCTGCGCCCTCTCTTAGAGCTCTCCAGAAGAGAGGCTGCCCACTCAGTGGGGCAGACAATGGACAAGGGCCAGAAGAGTGCTGATAGCCATCCTACTGTTTGGCCTCCTCCTTGGTTCTTGCGTGCTTTGGGTGTACATCTTCAGGAACTGTGGTCCTAGTAAGCATGATCCGGGAACCCCCCTGCCTGGGCAGCCCTCCCTCAGTCACACCACCTGGCTCCCGTGTTCCTGAGGCTACTACCTTCCCATATACCCACGCCCCCACATTCCTCGAGGATCCAGGCTTCTTCCTCCATGAATCCCACAGGAGGCCAACAGTCAGAACATCCCCTTCCTACCCTTACTCCTCTTTTGCTCCTCACTGGGAAGTTGTTTGCCAGCCCCTTGGGAGAGCCCCCCCCTCCACGCCCCCGCCCGTTCCCTCTTCTCTTCTGGTTCTAAGCTCTTCTGCACAGGGCCTTGTGAAACGCCTGCGTGTTTGGATCTCTGGGCCCTGTACCTGGCCTCTGGGAACAGCAGTGCTGAGCCCTGCACTGACTTCTTCAGCTTTGTCTGTGGAAAGGCCAACGGGACCCATAATGTTTTTAGGGCTGTCACAGAGAAGAACAAGAGCCAACTACAAAGACTATTAGGTGAGGAAATATATTGACTGATTTTGGGCGGGGGGGGGGCAAGTAGGTGAGTCTAGGATGATCTCAACTTCCTCAAACCCTGCGTGGCTGTGGAAAACTGTCACCTTCCTCAACATCACTGTTCTAACACCTCAAGTACCTCCCACTCTTCTGAGCTCTCTGTTCTTTGTCCAATCCTTTGTCTTTGCCCCTTTTCTACTACTGCTAAGACTATTCCTCCATTCTGTTCAAGCTCTGCTTTTTATCAAGCTCTCTCTTCCTTATTATTCCTCCTGGATTTTCAGTCTCCATCCTATGCATAGTATCTTCCTCCTCCAATAACTCTTCAGTATGTCCTGCACCTTAATTCTTTCCCCCATGACTCAGTCTGCAGTCTCCAAAGGTTGTCTTCCACTGTCTTCTTGTCAACCTTACCTTCCCACCACTCCCCACCCCCTTTCCCTCACAATGAACCTCTTGCTTCTCCATTGAAACAATGGACTGTGTCAAACAAGTATAACTGGAACAAGTGAGAAAATAAGACTGTGTGACTGGTGATGTGGGAAGCGGAGAGGTGGGATGTTGGGGCTAGGAGCGAGGGGGTTTCAATGCGAATGGTATCTAAGGAAAAGAACATAAGTCAGCATGATATGATACAAGTCAAATGGAGATAAGGAACGCCTCAAGATAGAAGCTACAAACTAGATAAAGCAGTGGTGAGACAGAGGAAAATCAAGAGGACAAAGTGAGCAGGAAGATGGTGAGTAGAGATGAAAGATGGGCACAACATCATATAAAATAGACAAACATTCCATTCCAAGGAAACCTAGAGAATGCATTGATGGCATAAATTGGAATCTGCTTCCTTTTGATGTACAAAGAGTGGGGTGTGCTCCCTCTTTTGGTGAAGGAATTCTTAAGGCACAGAATGAGAATAATACCATAATGCTCAGGATAAACCTATCTCCCACAGTGGCATGTAAGGTATCAGTAAGGTATTGGGTATTGGTGGGTGGGGATGTAAGAGAGCGAAGATGCTGGGTGGAGGGAGCTGCTTCTGGATGTGTGTTTCAGCAATGTACTGTTTGTTGGCTTGTTCCCTAAGACCAAGGAGGTGAGGAAAGTTTGGACTAAGGCAGCCATCTCTTTATTCTCTTCACTGAGCCTCTCCATATAAATTTCTTTCCTTCAACCCCTCAAATTCCTCTGGTTTCCTGAAATTCTCTAATCTTTTATCTTGATCCCCCCTTTCATTTCGACCCAAGAATCTCCTTTATTCATGTCCACTGATTTTTTTGCCATCCACCTTTTGTCTAAGTGTTTTCCTTCTTCCTTCTGCAGTTGATTTGCCTGTCACCATCACTTTTTGTCTGCAATTCCCTTTCTTTGTTCTCCGTCTGCCATCAAGTTGAGCCATAACATGTTGGGCAGTCCTCTTATTTTCCTAAACTGGGTCCTTCCTCTCTCTTTCATATCTCTATGGGGAACTTTTGCATAAGCTTGTGATCATATTACCTGTTTTCTCTTAATTGTCTCATACATCCTTTCTAGAAACCCCTGGGTCCTGGCACCCAGGCTCTGGAGAGGAGAAAGCCTTCCAATTTTATAACTCCTGCATGGACACAGATGCCATTGAGGCTGCAGGGACCGGTCCACTCAGACAAGTTATTGAGGAGGTAAGAAAAGTTGGGTAACTAACTTTTCTGAATATGTAACTCATAGGACTAATGCATGCTTGGTTGGGGGGGGGATGCCATAATTTCCTACAATAACTCTCTTTTCTAGAGATTCACAAGTTCTAGGGAGGAGATGGGAATAGCAATACCCTACGAGGAACTGGGACTTTGGGTGAGAGTAGAGAAAGAAGAAATGATGCCCTAGAGGGAACAAATGGCTGAGAACTCATGAGGAGGAAGCTATGAGACGAAGGGCAGATTAAGGCATGAGGGGGATCAGCCTCACACATTGCTCTGCTCAACCATGTTTCTCTTCTCAGCTTGGAGGCTGGCACATCTCTGGCAACGGGACTCCCTTAGACTTTAACCGCACTCTGAGGCTGCTGATGAGTCAATACGGCCACTTCCCATTCTTCAGAACCCACCTGATGCCTCATCCTGCTCCTCCACACACACCGGTCATCCAGGTGAGACATGACTGGCAGAACTACAGCTGGGTCTGGGCCTGTTCTAGCTCTAGGCTTCCATCTCTCAGTGAAAGATGTCGGGCAGGGAGATAAGACAAATATACAATGTAAGAAGCATGCTATCCTAAGGGTAATTATGACTATAAGACTTAAGGACAGTAGGTGAGAGTGGAAGGAAGTACCGCAGAGCCAGTTCTGGGAGGAGTGCGGGTACATTCAGCCTTCCTTGTTCCTTATCTGGATTTCTCTTGGACCTTTCCAATAGCTTTCTGACTCAGGATTTCCCTCCTCTTACTTACTCTTCATTTTTGCCCAAAGGACCCTTCTAAACCAAGGGTTAATTAATTCATCAAGACATGGTCCCTAATCCGTAACAAAACATTGCAAGTTTTGTGATCAGATCCCTACCCTCTACTCCAGCCTTATCTCCTGCTACATTCCTTTTCCTCCTCAAACCATCATTTCTTCTTTCTCTACTCTCACCCAAAGTCCCAGTTCCTCATAGGAACTATTCCCACTCACATGTAGCTCTAAGAGTATTCCTCCTTCCTTTGCATGTGGTGCTGTCTTGCAGGCAGCAAATCCCCACAATTAAGCTAGAAGACTCTTGCATGATTTTAAGTGGTGGTCTTGAGAATCTCTTCCAGAAAGTCTTCACTGACACCCTATCCATGAGTTAGGTGAAGTGTTTTGTCTGTCACCCTGTTAGCTCATGCTCCCAGTGTTTAACACTCCTGAAAGACTGTGGCATCCTCTGAATAGCTAGAGGTCTTCTTAGGTAGATAAGTGGTCCTCATCAGGCATTTGCTGAAAAAAAAATATATATATGGTGGACCCATTGGTATGGTAAGTAATATAGTGTTATATATTTTGTACTGATGGTCAGAAAATACCACAACTTCATAGATGACGAACATTCAAGAAGACATGATAAACACTAGAAGGTATTCCAAAATTCAGTTCTAAAGTATGTGCTCAGGAGTTTAACTGGTGTGGCTTTGGGTGATTAGGAAGGTGTGGAATGGCAAAGGAAAGTCTAGAAAGGAGGGCAAGGGTCGAGTACTGAGGCATGGTTGCTTTATCTGGGTGCAGGTGGAGCTAAAAGTCATTAAAAGGACAACAGGGAAATTCTGAGCTAAGGGATGTACTTGGGATGCGGTGACACCTCCAAAATATCCAGTGAAAAACTAATCTTGGGATAGGGTGGGATGTACTAGAACGAAAAATAAGACTGAAAATATGGGTTTGGGGCCTGATTGCTGCTGGCCTAGGATGTTAAGAAGAGTTAACAACTACTAACATGTGAGAAAAAAGGAGACCTAACGTCAACATCTTCCCCGTATGATGATGGCTGTGTGTAGAGTTTACACAGAGTGAGCAGCTCTGGGGATCAGCTTAGGTGATAGAAAACCTTCATTATGGGGCCCAAGAATAGTGATAGCAATGATGGTAAGGAGGAACCAAGTGTGAGGATATAGATGGCTTTATCCTGCTGTGGAGGACTTTATTCTGGAGTTGATGGTCCAAGATGCTTTCTAAAGACTTGGTGACAGATGAAGGAAACACCAAATCACTCAATATGTTTTATCTGTGCAAATGGGAGATTGGTTATTATCTGCTCCCATAGAGATGGGGGTCTTGGAGGAAGATTCGATAGAGAGAATAGGCTCTATGAGGTGCTGGAGCCAGAGGAGAAGCATGGAAGTGTAAGAGTCATGGTGGTGGGTCAGAGGAAAAGGAAGGAACTTCAGAAAGAAGGAATCATTAAGTCCAGAGATTTCTATCATAGAGAATAAATGGAAGACATCATTAAAAACTTGGAGATTGCCAGGCATGGTAGTGCACGCCTTTAATCCCAGCACTCAGGAGGCAGAGGTAGGAGGATCACTGTGAGTTCGAGGCTATCCTGAGACTACATAGTGAATTCCAGGTCAGCCTGGGCTAGAGTGAAACCCTACCTAGAAAAAGCAAACAAAAAACAAAAAACAAAACAAAACAAAAAAACCAATAAAAGAAAAAAAAAACCTACAACCTTGTAGTTGAAGTTCAAGTGGACAATAAAGTTGAAACAATGAATAGAGACACCTTTTTCTCTTCTTTAAACTTTGGACATAAAATGTGTTAAGAGTCATGTGAAGGATTTTTCTTGATAGAAATTCGTAGGCCAGAGTGGGAGTGGCCTCCTGAAATCAGAAGGAAGGGAAACTGCAGAAGCAAAGATTTTTCAAAATCAAGGCTATACCGGAGCATGAGATGCGTGAGGTGCTTGTCTGGGGCACAGAATCTGATACTCTTCACCTCTATCAACTCAGTATCAAGACAAATGTTATTTTAATGAGAAAGCTTTAAAAATGTGGATCAATGAAAAAAAACATCTATGTTCAACAAAATACACATTTTTTTTATTTTGGAAAATTTAAAAATGCTACTTTTTTTCAAGATGCAGCAAAATTGCTGCGTACCTTTAAAAATACTTATAGTTTTAAAGCCGAATAAAATGCATTGTGAAATTTACCTAGATAAAAAAGCCCTGATAAGCAAAATTTTGCTATTTTAGTAATGGTGGATTTAGGGCATTTAAATTTTAGAAGTATATATTGAGATGCACTTAACTGAGTTTTGAACACCTGTTAATTGGTGTACCTGAAATGGGTGTCTCACACTGCTAACCCTAGGTGCCCTGGCACAAGGAATGGCCTCCTGCAACACACTGATTATTGTGTTTCTCTGTTGCTGAGCAACCCCACATTCATGTAATAGCCATCATCTCTTGGTATTTCCGTGCTTGGACTTCCCCCCCACAATTCCTTCCTGTCTTTGTATACTTTCTCCTGTCGTTCATCTCATTCTGCCCACCTCTCTAAGCCATCTTTTATGGTACCTCCCGTACCTTCCCAGGCCTTCCCTCTCCATCCCCCATGCTCCCCACTTCTCTCCAGTCTCTCTTGTGTCCAGATATACCAGCCGGAGTTTGACATTCTCCTCAAGCAAGAGCAGGAACAGAAGATCTATGCCCAGGTAAGACAGCATGCAGACAAAGCCCTTCTTCTGAAGCCAGGGCCCTATGGCACCTGCCAACAAGGTTGCCCTCCCCCCAGATCCTTCGGGAATATCTGACTTACCTAAATCGTCTGGGAACCTTGCTGGGAGGTGACCCGGAGAAGGTACAACAGCATGCCTCCTGGTCTATCTTCTTTACCTCACGGCTGTTCCGGTTCCTGAGACCCCTAGAGCAGCAGCAGATGCAAGATGAACTCTTCCATGTGGTGACTATCGAGCAACTGCAGGTGCCTGGAGCTGAGGGAGCGGGGACTGTGCACATGTCGGCCTCTCCCAAGTTCTCTTTTCCCACTTAACGTTCTTCCTCTGGGTGCCCTAAATACCTTTCCAACCCCAAATTTCTCTAACTCCAGTCCTTCCCCCAATACTCTTCCTCCCCAGTTCCTTATCTCTCCTTCCCCTTCCTTCTGTCCTTTGCTCCTTCTCTTTCTCAGCTTTGTATCCCTCCTCTAAGGAAATGGCCCCTGCTATCGACTGGCTGTCCTGCTTACAAGCTATATTCACACCGATGTCCTTGAGTCCCTCGCAGTCCCTCGTGGTCCATGACCTGGACTACCTGAGAAACATGTCTCAACTGGTAGAAGAAGAGATGCTGATGAACAGGTTTGCCCAGGTGGGGTTGGGCAGGTAGTGGGGATGAAAGGAGAGTCTGAGGACCCGGAGAACACCTTAGATTTGCTGCACGTGGGGGCAGAGAGCAGTGGGGTGAATGACACAAGGGGAAACACGACGTAAGGCTTGCAAGCACGGGGGCAGAATGACAAATGAAATGAAGCATGGAGTGATCGGACAGGAAAGGGGCTCTGCCAGGAGCGGAGCATCAACATTTCGGAACGTCCATGTTCTATAGGAGACGCTAGAAGGCCCAGCCTCTAGGAAAAGCTGAGGGAACTTATGTCTTTTCAGCAGCCAAGGGTATGAGGTATGTGGGCAGGAGGAAGAGGCACATGGGATGAGGAGATGGCATTGGGGAGTCTGAGGATACTGTCTGGGAAGGAAGCTCTGGAGGGACCATTTTTCAGCTCCGTGAGAGAGGATTCTAAAGCCCTTATGGGGGGGGGGGGAAGGAATTTCTAAGATTGTTTCTTCTGTGATCAGAAAGACAGGTCTTGGGGGATGTGACAGTGTGCTCTCTTGTCGGGCTGCTTTACCTGATGCCTGGCGAGTCATCTTGTAAAGGCAGTGACCTCCTTCCAGGGAATTGGACCCAAGCCTTTCTGCCTAGTAGCTCAGTGGCAATAACATCTGGAAATCCTTTACTGAGCAGGCAATTGAACACTCATGTGCGATCCTGAAGTTTTATACAAGGGTACCTGGAAAGACAGCTGCCAGCAGAGCCAAGGGAAGCCACAAAGCCCAGCTTCTATTTAAAGGAATATATCGTCAGGCTAGCCGAGAGCTTGATTTGGTTGTGGAAATAGACAATTGGATCCTTCCCTCTCTGTGACTTGAGATGGAAGCCTGTTTATTCAGTTCCTTCTGTCACACCAAGGAATACTCTTCTGGCCTTTTTCATATGTCATGAAGTTACTCTTTGTACATACAGGGGAGAGGGGGCTGCTCCCAGGAATGTCAAGGTGATCTTCACAAGGGGCTTCATCTTCTGGATATGCCTAGAGCCTCATCTTCATTGGGGTCTTTGTGTCTCCACAGGGACATGATGCAGAGCTACATGATCTTGGGGCTGGTGGAGACCCTTTCTCCAGCCCTGGACAGTCAATTCCGGGAGGCACGCACAGAGCTGAGCCAGAAACTACGCGAGCTGACAGAGCGACCTCCCATGGTGAGGAAGGGCGATGATGTGTTTTCCAGATTGGGGGAAATGCTGATACCTATCTGTCTCTGTCTGTCTGTCTGCCTAACTACCTATCTTTTTATATATCTATTGTCTATCTATTTAGAGAGAGAGAGAGAGAGAGAGAGAGAGAGAGAGAGAGAGAGAAGCAGCAGTCTCCTTCAGATGGAAAGACAGAGTAGATCTTGAGCACACAGCTGCCACACAGCTCTGGGCTACTCTGTGGCATTTTGCTGGGCAATAGGGTTTAAATTTAAAAGTGACATCATCAAGGACAACTCTCACTCTTAAACCATTCCTGTGCTTGATAATTTGAAGACCTGGACCTTAAAGCTAATGATTCACTGGGATGAAGGATATGTCATGTAGTCCTCCTTTCTATCTTTTTTTCTTTTTTTTTTTTTTTAAGGTAGGGTCTCACTCTAGCCCAGACCAACCCGGAATTCATTCTGTAGTCCCAGCCTTCCTTGAACTCACAGCGATCTTCTTACTGCTGCCTCTCAAGTGCTGGGTTTGAAGGCCTGGACCGTCATTCCCAGCATCCTTCTGTCTTAATGATTCCATATTTGATGTTCACATGTGCATCAGAGTTCATCTCTGATCCAGTGGGATCTGCTTGGCTATAGCTGGTCTTAGTGAGGCAGATGCTAACATATCTGAGAGTAGGACATATACTGCACCAACCAGAGGCCACTGTGTTGCCCGACATATGCAGCTACTCCTCTGGCGAGATCTTTGAAATCCTAGGTCAGGTACATTCAACGGTCAGTGGAGGGGCTTGGGCTGTATCTCAGTAGATTCCTGCCCGGCACGCACAAAGCCCTGAGTTTGATCCCACGCGTAGCATAAACTGACGTGGTAAAAAGCCTGTACTCTGAGCACTGCAGGTCCAGAGATAAGAGGGTCAGGATTTTAAGAGTGTGTTCAAGGCTACCTGGACTACGTGCACTTCTGTCTTGAGGAAAACAAATTGCAATCAGAGATATCCAGTACACTGGGTGTATCCGAAACTCAGTGAAAGCTCCAGTTTATAGTCGTGAAAAATCACTTATTTTTAAAAAGCCGGGCGTGGTGGCGCACGCCTTTAATCCCAGCACTCGGGAGGCAGAGGTAGGAGGATCGCCGTGAGTTCGAGGCCACCCTGAGACTACATAGTGAATTCCAGGTCAGAGTGGGCTAGAGTGAGACCCTACCTGGAAAAAACAAAAAAGAAAAAAAAAAAAAAAAAAAGAAAGAAAAATCACTTATTTTTCTTATTAGTTTATTGTCCATTTCTCTACTTTAAAGAAGTCTCAAAATTTGGTTAAATTCAGAGATAGAAAATGTATTCATGGAGACTGAATGTAGTTATTGCTTATTGAAAGTTTATAATGTCCTAGACATTTTTCTCAACCCATTAGCTGGCTGAATTCTCAAATTCTGTGTGCAAACAAACAAACATACATACATACATACATACATATATATATATATATACACATACATACATACATATATATATATATATATATATATATATATATATATATCCACTGTGTGTGTGTGTTTTAAATACTCCTGGTGTCTGGTGTGCCCATTCTCTCTCTCTCTCTCTTTCTCTCTCTGCCTCTTTCTCTGTCTCTCAAAAAAAAAATTTTTTTAAAGAAAAAAAAATAAAGAGTAATGGATGTAAGAAACTTAACACCAGTAATCTAGCTCATAAATTGTTAGAAGAAGGACTTGGACTCTGGTAGTCGGCCTCCAAGGTCGGTATGCTTCCTCACCGTGTTCCATACAGACTGCTCATCCAGAAGCCCTTTGCTCAGCAGGGGCGGGTGGAGAGCTCCTGTCCAGCCTATCTCTTAATCAAATGAAGCCGAGCAGAACCCCGGCTCTTCTTTGGGGGCTTGTTACCAACTTCCTGGTAATAAATAGCTTCCTGTAAATCCCAGCACCAGAGTCTGATGTCATGTCTTGGAAAGTATAAGCATGTCAACACAATATGACTCATGCCTCAAGAATGCAGAAGGGTTACAAACCCTGAGATCGCCATCCTTTCCATTAGGGCACATAGTTGTCCTGGGGATTCAAAGCTACATCTAGCTCTGCTCACAAATAGCGATATGACCTTGCAGATGGTACTTCACCTTTCTGGAGCAAGAGTACCAAATATGGCTCGTAATAACAACAACAATAATAGATGACATACAATGAGTACTAACTACTTGCCAGACTCTATGTATACCCCTTGATAAAGGTTATTTTATTTAATCCCCCTCAAAATGCTGAGGTTTTTAATCCCCATTTCAAAGGTGCAAAATAGGTTCAAGAAGGACAACTAACTCTCCCAAGATCACGTTGCTCATAAACGAAGAAACAGACTCTACAATAGAACTGTTTTTCTCATGAGACTATGTTTTGAACAACTCATTGGGTAGGATTGAGAAATATATGGGTGCCACAAAGACTGGGTTAGCCAGCTCTTCTATAAAGGGCCAGATAGTGAAATGCTTTTGGCTTGACTCTGTCCTGGGAGTAAAGTAGGCACAGTTGTGCCCCAGAGAACTCTGGTTTTAGAGGACTGATACCCTTAAAGTTCCCAAGACAAGGTGATCTGAGAGGGTTTGAATATCTGAGCATTCTTTGCAACAGGTAGTACTGAAGCAAAGTTTAGAGAAAGAAAGGAGATTCTGGCAAAGACAGAGGTCTTATCTCACTAGAACAATGCATGGAGCAGGGTGAGAGGGTCCTGCTGATGGCTCTGTCTGGGAAGAAATGATGGGGTTTACATACAAAGCTGTGGCCAGTGCTACTCCTGAACCATGTCCTGGGTGCTTGAGAACTAGCAAGTAAGCCAGGCAACTGGAATGGACTGAGCAGGAGGACAATGGCGGCGTGGAAATCAAAGAGGGACGGACAGGACCACACAGTCTGGTATGTCTCTACAATGACTGCTGCTTATCTTTGCATGAAATAGGTCATTAATAAGAAGTTATATGACTTACGTTTTAAAAGAAGATGTTTTTAAGGCAAATGATGTTGTTTCCTGATTCATGGTGTATCAAGGACAATACAGTTAATATCAGAACAAAGGTTTTGGTTTCAATTTGAGAAAAAGATTTGGTTCTGTACAACGGTCATTAATTATAGACTTCTGATTAAGTTCCTCAACGTTATAGTGTTCTTATTCTAAAACACTGCTAGATTTCATATTGGATCACCTTTGGTGGGTTAATTTTGAATATTCGGTCAATTAAAATAGCTGTTAAAGCCATGCACGTCTTTTATGAAACTTATGAAGCTGATTTGGGGCAGAAACAATAGGATTTCACATTTGTATCTGTTAAATCAGAGCAATTCATATTCAACCCATTGCCTCCACTTATTAAGGAAATTTAAAGCTCTGTCCAGCAATTTATTTTGTAACATTTTTTTCCCAACCTTCCTTCATTTGCAATTTTATTCAGTGTTTCTTTATTCAGACCATTAAGATCCCAAAGGGTGAAGGACTTTAGGCTAGACTAGGATAACTTACCTATGCATTCACCTATTCATTTCTGTGCCTTTTCTGTTTGGAGATTTCTGAGGCAGGGTCACAGTATGTAGCCAGGCTGATATAGAATTTGTGATCCTGCCTCAGTTTCCCAACTGCTGAGATTACAGGTGTTTGCTAGCACTTGTGGCTATTATGAGCTACATAATAAGTATTTAATATGAAAAACATGTGTCTGGGCACTCGGGATACGGCAGTGAGCAAAAGAGACAAGTATCCCTAGCTCTAGTCACTTCTATTATACTGGAGGTTGAAAGAACGTAAGCAAAATAAAATATATTGAGTGGTGTCAGGGAGGAAAAGCAAAACATGCAGTAAAGAAAGGGAGTGAGAGATAGGGAGTGGTGATGATTCGTAGTAGGAAGGTCAGGAGAGGTCATTCATTGTTATGATGCCTGGTTATGGTTCAACCAGACAGGAGTCCATTCACACAATCATTCATCTCAGATTTCTCCATCTAATTTACTAGACTTAATTTGTATTTTTACCAGATGCCTTACTGATATTGAGATAATGTCAGCTGGGTGGCAATAGAATTTACAGAGCAATGCTAATTGAATGCCAGTGGAATTATATAATATACAGGGTACTTTCAAGGAATTATTTCATCTGGTCCTCAGATCTGTGAGGAATATAGAACAGACATTATTACCATTTTTACAGCTGGTCTAACTGAAGCACAGAGGTTTAAGTTAATAACTCACAGTAAATGTTGGACACTCTGTTCAAGGGCAGTATTGTGATGGCCATTGTGAATGAATTGTCTACACATATATATATTTTTATATGTCCTCATTCTAGCCTAGGATCACCTGGAACTCACTCTATAGTCCCAGACTTGCCTTGAACTCACAGCGATCCACCTACCTCTGTCTCCCGAGTGTTGAGATTAAAGACATGTGCCACCATGCCCAGCTATAAATATGTTTTGGTGGCTTTTAGTATAGTTGACGAAGTTGGAATTATTGACTGTGTTCAAAGATTCGGAGGTGGCATCCTGACATTCAGATCGCCAGCCTGTGGATATGAGTTCAGGCGTGCATGTGTGTGAAGCTCACGTGGGTCAGTCTTGTCAGTGACAAGGGCTGGCTACACCAAAGTCATGCAGCTCATTTTGGCTGGGTGCACTCTTTCCGGTCTGCTGTCACTCCTTCATGCCCTGCACTGCCAATGTGTGACTGCTTCTGTCAGCTACATGACTTCAGGGCTCCTCTTTGTGCTTGAAGCTCCTTGTCTTTTTCATAGCCCAGGTTAATGAGCCTTTTAACCAGAGAAAAATTTTTTATTATCTTGATGTTATTGGTTTTTAGTGATCTCACCCTGACCTTTAATAGTTATACATTATTTTCCACGTCTTTACAAACATTCCTTAATGATACATTCTGTAATTTTATCTAGAAATCTTTCGAGATTCCCAAATGGCCTCTAATTTCTAAATTACACTTTATCAAAAAAAAATTAGCCAATGCTTTACTTCTTTCCAGACTCTTGGAATCTTTGATTTCTTCTGTTTCATCATCATTATATTATTAATTATTATTATTTATGGCTTGTAGGTGATATATGCATATTTCTTTTTTTCAGTACTCTTAAATGAACACACTGAACCTGATTATCATGCATTTGAAAGATCTCTTCTACCCTTTATATTTTAGAGATGTTCTCCCCCCTCTAATTCCACCCACTGAACTCCATCAGTGTAGTATCCTCCATCACCCCATGCTTGGAAAGACAGTTACAGTGGTAGTCTGAGTGGTAACTACAGTCTTGAGTTGCTTTGTCCCACAGCAACACATGCTCAATAAACAGGTGATAGGAAGGAGGGTCAGGAGACACGGCAAGAACCAGGAGGTGTGAAAAGGGCAGAGCGATCGATATAACCATGCTCCAGTGGGCTTCCTGCTGACGCTGTTTACTGCTGTCCAGGCGTTGCAATAGTGGGATGAGGGGTGTTCAAACTAACCCTATCTGGAGCAGGCTGGACACAGAAGGTGGCCAGCAGATCCTCCACTTGACCCAGTCGTTGCCATTAGACCTGACCTGTATTCTCCTTCAATTCCCAGTGCGTTTCTTAAGCTGCAGAGCGCCAACTCATGGGTCACAGAGTCTGAGGCTTCCCTTCTCAAAAGAGACATCAGTAGACTTCATGGTGTGTGAGAATAGAACAAACAAATGTGGATAGTCAGGTCTGGAGCAACCTCCAGAATTATAATGTCCCCAACCGACAGCCCCAAGGAGCTTCCTGTACGTTCATTTCCATAATACCCACCCCCCATTCTATTTATTCTAGAGGGACACACGGAGACCTTTCTTGACTCTTAGAATCAGCTGAGCTCATGCTCAGCGCATTAGTGATGGCCATGCGACCTTCCTGAGGAGTAGACCTTTTGGAAGTAGATAAGTTGCACGAATAAAGCCTTATGGCTTCATCTTGTCTAACTCATATTAGCATATTAGCTCAGCTCCCTTATGTCAGTTACTGAATAATTCTCCCCTGGCTGCTTCAAAGTGTTTCTCTGTCCACCCTATGGCATATCTGGGCTTACCCCTCATCCAGCTCTTATGCTACTCAAACCTACTGCTGAAATCTCTCTCTCTCTCTCTCTCTCTCTCTCTCTCTCTCTCTCTGTGTGTGTGTGTGCGCACGTGCACGTGTGTATGTGTACACAGATATGCACACCATGCACATGACGTGTGGGGCACCTTTGATGTTAAAGCCCTCTCTCTCCTTTTCCTACTTACCTTCCCAGACTTGGCTGAAACTTTCCCAAGTCCCTGAATTGAAAACACCTTTGTTTTTGGTCCTCTTCTTGTGGCAAATAATATAGCGTCTAAAGTCCACCCACGTTTGCTGATCTGTAAGATCCTATAAGACGATACACATGCTTGTAGAGTCGGAGTGGATTATGGTAGAGAAATAGTACTAGTCCCCAGGTTATATTTTGGGTAAGGAAGCCTGAACATGGGATAGTTAGAGACACCACTGGGATTCCAGGGCCATGTGCGCAGGATGTTGGGACCCAACTGCACAACAGACCTGCTATGGTAGGAAGTTTGGCTCCTCCTTTTCTCAGGAGTCATTTACTCCCCAGAAGGATGTCATGTAGGCATCTTGCTTTCAAACCAATAGGCAACAGATACAAGTGATCGGTGAATCCGACCCACCACTAGCCCTGAAGAAGAATGTGAGCCCCTTTCTGCTAAACAGTGGGTATCACAAGAAGGATGAGAAAAGAAAATAAAACAACAACAACAACAAAAAAAACCAAATACAACAAAGATAGTGTCGTCTGGGACAGAGCCCTTGATGGACCCCATTCACTCCTGCCTGTCTCTGCAGCCAGCCCACCCAAGATGGATGCAATGCGTGGAGGAGACAGGAACCTTCTTCGAGCCTACTCTGGCAGCTTTGTTTGTTCGTGAGGCCTTTGGACCAAGCACCCGAAGTGCTGTATGTGAGAGCTTTCCCCTGCCCACAGAACTTCTCCCTGCCCACCCTACCCACTTTGCCCCGACTGAGTGGACCATGCCCTTTCTGTGTGGCATACATGGTTGGCAAAAGGGGAAGCCAGAGGCCTGCTCCATCCCTTAGGCAAGTTCAGTTACAGGACACAAAGTATCCATAACATGCATGAATTTGGACACGTCACCAGACTTTCCTGGTCTTGTGTTTCTTCAACCATAAAATGAGAAAAATCAAACTCCTTGACCTTTAACGCTCCTCCCTGTTTAAGCGTCTCGAACAACACATGATACATCATGAGCATGGGGTGATGTCATCTCGGGGAGTGAAAATAAATAACTACTGAAGGAGTAGAGGATTAGGGAGTGGGGACTCTTGGACAGGAAACACTTTGAAAGGGAGGGGGCCACATCATGGGCCCGAGAGCAGACTTAGGAATAGCAACCTCCTGCTTCCCCTGCTTTCGGAGCGTTTGCCTGACTCCAAGAGCAAGCACCTCTCACATCTCCCAGTAACAATCATCCTTGTGTCCCGCTCAGGACAGCCAGCTCTCACTTCCCTCTGCGCTTGGTGCTGTCTTTGTAGCTCCACATACGTTTGTATCCTGAGGATTTGTGGTGCTCTGGGAAATAGTCCTTCCCACTGCCCATTAGGACTTCTCCCACCCCCTTTTCTGACAGCTCTTCAAGCCTCTGCAGCTCTCAGGGTCAAGACCCCTTTCTTGGATGAGGGGCTATGGCAGGACCAGGGTTCAGGCTGATCCAAGTTGTTTCCCTGTCCCCATTCTCACCCTCCACAGGCCATGGAATTATTCTCTGAGGTCAAGGATGCCCTCATCACACGCCTCAAGAAGCTTTCCTGGATAAGTGAGGAGACCCGGAAAGAGGCCCTGAACAAGGCAAGGATAAGGGTGAAGGACAATGTGGGGACATTTAAGGGGTGGAGTAGAACAAGAGATAGGGACAGAGTGGAGAGCAAAAGGCACAGGGCACACACTTAAGTGACAGTGTTGAAGGCTCTGAGAGTCTTCAATGGAATCCCAGGTTCTTACAAACTTTTGTGTCTCTCTCCCTAGCTCACCCAACTGCAGATGGAGATGGGAGCCTCTCAACGGGCCCTGAAGCCAGAACTGGCCAAACAGGAATATAGTGATGTGAGTCCTTTTCCCTCTCAGCTTCCCTCAGTCCTTGGCCTCTCCTCACCTCCTTGACCCAGTTGAGTCTTTGTAGAGTGATCCATCTCCACAGATGACTTCCTAGTGTTGCCTAGGTCTTATGGGCATAAAATGGAATTTGTTTGGGCTATGATGTGTATATGCACACATATGTATGCATGCACATATGCATTTTGTGATGTGTCTGTGTGTTTATCTTTATGCTGATGCTGTGAAGCTTGTCTACACCAATGTGAGGTGATGCCATGATGTGCTCTCTCCTAATTTATGGGTGCTTTGCTGCCAGTGTCTACCTCTTTAAATTTACATGTGCTTTCAACATTACATTCCTATCCTATATTTACCTCTGTGCAGGTAAGTCACCTCTTATCTCCTCTCCAGATACAACTAGGTCCCAGTTTCCTGCAGTCTGTCCTGAGCAGTGTCCGATCCCTCCGGGGCAGAAGTGTTCGGAGCTTCTTGCAACCTTTCCCTTACCATAGGTATGTGAGCAGATACCCCATCCAGAGATAGGCTAGAAACAGGATCATAGCGTCAGGAGCCGTGAACATGTCTGGGAGGGGATTGTAAATGCCCTGAGATGCAGTAAATGATGGAAATGTATCCACGTGTACTCTCCACACAGATGGCAGGTGCCTGCCTGGGAAGTCAATGCTTATTATTCAATACCTGACCATGTGGTCGTCTTTCCAGCTGGCCTCCTCCAACCTCCATTCTTCCACCCTGGCTACCCTAGGTATGGACCATTCTCTGAAGGTGGGCAGGAGGTGCTCCCAAGAGGGATTGACAGGTCTTATGATGGATGAGCCTCGTGGTTGGAGAATTGGGGTCAAAAATGTTGAAGGAGTCTGGAAGTAAAAGAAGCCCTTGTCTCCTTAGAGCCGTGAATTTTGGCGCTGCTGGAAGCATCATGGCCCACGAGCTGTTGCACGTCTTCTACCAGTTCTGTGGGTAACAGGGTCCACTGGGAGGTAGGGCCATGGGCACTATGAGGGAAGGCCTCGAGGGGAATCTGTGGGGTAGAGGAAGGCTATTCAAGGGCACCTGGAGGGACACACTGGGAAACTCATTGTTTGGGAGAGCCAGATCAGTCTGTATGTATCTCCCATGTTCTGCCCTCACTCACCAGTTCATTTTGTTGCCCTGTTTCTCTACAGTACTCCCCGGTGGCTGTCCATCCCGTGGCACCCAGGCCTTACCGGAGGCGCTGCTGTGTCTGGAGCGCCATTATGCTGCCTTGCTGCTGCCTAGCACAGCCGCCTTCAATGGCTCCCACACTCTCCTGGAGAATGCTGCTGATGTAGGGGGCCTGGCCATTGCATTCCAGGTGTGCCAGTCTATATTTACAGACTGGAAACCCTGTCTTCCAGTTTTCCTTCCATGGTTTCTCATGCAAACATAGTTGCGTAGTTTTCTTCCCATCACATTCCAACTGAACACATGCCTAGTTGGGGACCCCTCCCCTCCTACCCTATAGATCCCCCATCTTCTAGGACATCTATAGGGCTCTGGTAAGTACCCTCCCTTTCTTTCTTCTTGGCTCAGACCAGTGCACCTCTACAAAAGTGGGTAAGGACCAGGAACTTGTTTGGGGGACTATGTAGTCGGCATCAGACTTCCAAAGGCCCGGGGGGTCTGCAACATTAAAGCAACTCTCTTTCCCATTGTCATATCCAGGCATACAGTAAACGGCTAGCACAGCACAGTGGTGAGACCACCCTGCCCAGCCAGGACCTCACTCCCTATCAGCTCTTCTTCCGAAGCTTTGCCCAGGTAGGCAGCAGCCATCTCCCCCCCCCCTACAGCTTGCTTTTGTCAACTCAGGACTCTATTACTGATGCTTAAGCAGCTTTCTTTCATGACGTTCCTTCCTCCTAACCCAGGTCCCTGCCATGGATGTCCTCAATGTCATCCTCTCCCACTTGTCCCCTTGAGATCCTCCTTCCAATTACTGCAAGTTTTTTTAACCAAATTCAGCAACTACCTCCCCTCAACCCATCCCCACACAAAAGAAGAAAAACCTCTGCTTCCAAGTCCCCTCATGAGTTGAAACCAAACTTTTTTTCTTTTTTCATGTTTCCAAAATAGACTTGAAAATGATCCAACAATAGGCTAACTATTCCTCCTCAGAGACTCCAAGCCCAGCATTGGTCCCAACTTGACAATAGCCTTTTAAGCACCCCTGTGGTCATCACTAGGCTTGTATTAGCGGTTTTTCTCATCTCAGTGATTGAATCCAGGACAGGAAGGAAAGAAGGTTTCTTCTAGTTTGTATTTGAGGAGAAACAGCCCATCGTGCTGGGGGAGGCACGGTGGCAGATGCAGAAGGTGGCTGCTCACATTGCAGCTGAAGTCAGGAAGCAGTTTGGCCCAAGTCCCTGAGCTCCTATTTTCTCCTTCTCATTCAGGTTACAAGGCCAGTGCATAGGTAGCACCCATAGTTAGGGTGGATCTTCCCATCCTACTTAACCTCACCTAAAAAAAAAAAAAAAAAAAAAAA
The DNA here is from genome assembly GCA_036346955.1 of Dipus sagitta. Classification (NCBI taxonomy): domain Eukaryota; kingdom Metazoa; phylum Chordata; class Mammalia; order Rodentia; family Dipodidae; genus Dipus; species Dipus sagitta. The sequence continues at coordinate 104,225,366 of CM070780.1, read as the reverse complement.
AAAAAAAAAAAAACCCTCACAGACATGCCCCAAAATTTGTCTCCTAGGTGATTTTAGATCCTATGAAACTGACAATCAATATTAACTGTCGCCATTCCCAATTGCTCGGCACACGAGGACTCCCTCACAGAACTTTTTCACTAGGCTTCTCTGTAGTCCCTTATCAACGGTGTCATTACACAGCCCAGCCCTCCCCCCATCCTCGTTCCAGATTAAATGACCTACTAACGGCAAATGTTCCATGTGGCCCTTGAGTGTTCCACTCCTGTTCCTCTGTTAGCTCCCTCGGATGATCCCCTCGTCCTCGAGTCTGACCCGGGGCCAAGGAACCTGTGCAAACTCAATGTGCTCTTTATGCACCCTCAGCCTTTCTTTCTCCTCAGACGATGTGTACAGACCCCAGCTCACGAGACCCTCAGGACAAACACAGCCCACCCAGCCTCCGAGTCCACGGGCCCCTCAGCAACACCCCAGCCTTTGCCAGACATTTCCGTTGTCCACATGGCACGCTCTTGAACCCCTCCAGCCGCTGCCAGCTGTGGTGACCTGGCATCCAAAAAGATTGCAGCATGGACGCATGGACACCTCTGACCCCACCCAAGGGATCAGGGAGATACCCTCCCCTTCCCTCCTCTTGTTCCAAAATAATAATAATAATCATAATCATAACAAAAGCTGGTACTTTGGCTTGTGTCATTTCTTAATGACTATGTCCTGCTACATCCTACTCCTAGAAGTCAGAAAAGATAAGAGGGGAAAGGTCCAAGAAGGGCAAGGAGGGATCCATGGACGCTGGAAAAGAAAAGAACCAGCAACTGGTGAGCTGGTGTATCTGAAGGCCAGCCAGGGGGGTCAAAGGTCAGGCAATTAAACAGACCAGTTAGAAAACTAAGAGGTTAAGTTGTAGAACGCTGCTGCCAATGGCTTTCAGGCTTTTATTCATTTCACTGTCAGCCTCCTCCCTTTAATCTGCTGTTATGGACAAGCTTAAGAGAGAGGAAGCAGGACATGGGATTGGTGGCTTTGGCCCTGGGACATGGAACATTGGGTTGGGGTGTGGGGGCGGGGCGATCAGGTGATGTCAACGGAGGTAGATATCTTGCTGGTGCACCCTGGGGCCAGGTGCTGCTAAGAGGCAGGGAGTGGGGTGCACACTTTGAGGGGACATGACCTGCAGTGGGTCCAGAAGAGGAAGTCAGTAAGCAATCACGAAACGGAGGTAAGTATGCAAGCCCTCGTGCAGGAGCCAGACTACCACCTCCGCCTCAGTGTCCCTCACAAAAAAACCATGAAGCTGGCCAGGTGGAAGCAGAAGGCTAGATCAAAGAGATGGTCTCGAACGGCTGCTGCCCGGGAGATGATGTCCTCCTCCTGCTGGGCCATGTCTATTACCTGCCACTGTTCGCCCATCGATGAGGCCACAAAGCGCTCTTCGTACTGCTGTTGGCCCTGATCTGGAAGAAGGAGAAGAGCCGAGATGGACAGCCCAATCCTGGCCTGTCTCTCCCCTGGCCCTGGCTTGGACTAGCAATGGGGAGGAGGTCAAGGGTGGAGGGACTAGTGGGGAACAGTAGGCAGCTACCTAGGTGGGCTTGAGTGGAGAGGCGATATAGGCACAGGCCCATTGCAAGCACGCACAAAAGCCCCACTTCTAAGGCTGACTCTTTCCTCCAACGTGCTGCGCCATTTGGGGAGTGAAGGACACCTTCAAACACGAAGATTAATAAACACTCTCTTCCTCAGCAAGCACATTCATTTTCCCCCAGTAGAAGCTGTGTGGAATTCCAGCGGGCCCATGCTGTGGCCTTTAATACCAGACCTTTTTACGAGATGCTATCATTTCACACTGTGCTAGTAAGTAGCTCCAGTTTTATCTCTCGTAGTTCAAACCCATTCCAGATCGACTCTGACCTTAATCAGCTCCTAGGGCCTGACCCCAAACTAATCCAACCCTCCCCTCTAGATTTGCCCTCTTCTCCACCTACCTGCTAGGGGTATTTCCTCTTTCTGGCTCCTGTCTTGGAAGCCTGGGCCTGGGCTGCCCTTGGGAGATTTCACCGCCGTCACTCGCAGCAGCAGGAGGATGGCTGTCAGGAATGCTGCCCGGCAGATCTGGGAGCCCAGAGAAGTCATGGCCCTCCTCCCATCCACTGCCCTGGCCCCACTCCCCAGTCTACACCCGCCACCTCCACCTACGCCTGTCTCAGCCCTTACCCATCCCCAGCATCTCTTTTTCCCCTTTGCTTCCATAGGAGCTCTGACTTCATATGTTCTGTGACATCACAGCCATGGGTCTGACCCTCATTCTAGAACACTCTACCATTCTATTGACAGGCAGGGCAGTAGGAAATGGCAGGGGCTTCTAAGATGGACGTCACAGTCCATCCAGCAAATGGCAACAACAACAACAACAAAAGAGACTTAAGAACTTGCAAAGCACCTTCACATCATTACATCATTGGATCCACCTAGTCCCCAGCACCCCAAAGTGATGACATTTGTATACCCATGTTATAGATAAGGAGACTGAGGGTCACAGGAGAAACAAGTCCCTCACTCAGGATCACAGTCACAAACAGGCCAAGCAGAACTCTCCATTAGTGCTTTTGAATCTAAATATGACATCTTCCTCACAAGTACATGAAGCTGTTTTCTGTGGAAAGTGATTGGTATACATGAGGCCCAGACCAGTTGTTGCAACAAGAATCCTTAACACTTGGGCATGTTCCTGTAGCAACATGATAAAAGTCTGTTGAAGACTAAGAATAAGGTGGTGTATAGGGAAGAGAGGAGAGAGAGAGAGCGAGAGAGAGAGAGAGGGCATGCCAGGTTGACTGGCACAGGTCTGTAGTCCCAGCAACTTGAGAGGGGAGGGAAAAGCAAGAGCATCACACGTTCAAGGCCTGGCCTGGCAATGTTACAAAGTGAGTTCAAGGCCAGCATGGACTTACCAAGACCCTATCCCAAAACAACATATTTATTATTTTATTTTATTTTTATTTATTTATTAGAGTCAGAGAGAGAGAGGGAGAGGCAGAGAGAGAGCAAAAGTGAGAATGGACATGCCAGGGCATCCAGCCACTGCAAAAGAACTCCAAATGCATGCGTCCCCTTGTGCATCTGGCTAACGTGGGTCCTGGGGAATCAAACCTGGGTCCTTTGGCTTTGCAAGGCAAGCTCCTTAACCGCTAAGCCATCCCTCCAGCCCCCCCAAAACAACATATTTTAAAGTGTTGGGAAGGAAGCTCAGTGGCAGAATGTGTACCTAGCATGAAACTTTGATTTCAAGCCCCAGTACTGTGAGTGAGAGGAGAGAGAGAGGAAGAGAAAGAGAGAGACAGAGGGGAAGAGAGCTGGGAGTTGTCTCCGAGTGGAGGCCATCCTTTTCTCACCTCTCCTATGTTTATTCTCATTCCTTGCCTTGGCCCTCTTGAACCTCCAGGCTGAAACACCTTCTTCCCCTGTTCTGCACCTTCTCATACTCTCAGTCACAGAAGAAACTGGTAAAGGTGCCCATTCAAGCTTCTTGCTCGGCGGGAGGAGGGAAAGCCTGCCTGGGAGCGGCAGTAAGGCAGGGAATCAAGGGCCCCACATGACGGAATGGTGGCAAACCTGCCACTGCACCCTCAGTACCCGTTCTGCCCATGAAGCAGGCTTCCTGGCACTGAGGGCGGGGGGGTTGTGGCTGAGGAGAAGGATACAGCTCTTCCCTGGACAACTGGACCCGGATCAGGAGGGGCTGGCTGGGCACTGGGTGAGGGGAGGCTCACAGCACCCTTGATGCCCATGCACACCTTGTTGAAAGAAAAGCAAATGTAGACACGTGTCTGCAAGTCTGTGCACAAACACAGACCTTTCTGCAAGAAGGAATCACAGTGGGCTGGAGAGATGGCTCAGCGGTTAAGTGCTTGCCTGTGAAGCCTAAGGACCCCGGTTCGAGGCTCGGTTCTCCAGGACCCACGTTAGCCAGATGCAGAAGGGGGGAGCACGTGTCTGTAGTTTGTTTGCAGTGGCTGGAGGCCCTGGCGCGCCCATTCTCTCTCTCTCTCTCTCTCTCTCTCTCTCTCTCTCCCTCTTTCTCTCTCTGTCACTCTCAAAGAAATAAAAATGAACAAAAGAAATATTAAAAAAAAAAAAGGAATCACAGAAATGCGAAGGCACCATGAGATTCCTTTCCACAGAGGTAGTCCACGCCGGCAGGCCCGCTCACATGAAGCCTGTCCCACCTACAGCAGCCATGGCCTCTTACTTCCTGGTGACCCAAGTCAGGCGACAGAGGACTAGGAGTGGCACAAAGCGCACTTTATGGTGGAGGAGGAGAGATTTCAGTGGGTGGTGACCCTGCTCACCTCAGCCTTGCACCCATCGACCTTCAGATCCAGAGACTGATGCATGAATGGAAAAAAAAAAAAAATCAAATCACTAATCTCTTCCCTGCTGTTTGCTGGGGGCAGGAGGAGGAGCTTCTTGATCCCCTGGCATGAAGAGAGGCCATCTCTGACTCTGTGGGTATGAATGGGAGGGTAGCTGTGGGAGGGGCAGGCAAGAGCCAGGTTTGACTAACACCCTTACTTCCACCTCTTTACCATTCACCCGTTTGACTCCCAGATTCCAAAGAGGCAAATCCTTGCAGACGCCAGTAATTCTCTATGCTGTTCCTATTACAAATGTGTAGAACACAGAACAGTCCAAAGAGAAACCCATAATAATTCTGCCATCCAATGATAATATTATTGTATTTTTTTTTACAATTTTATCTATTTGCGTGCGTGTGTGTGCGTGTGTGTGTGTGTGCGTGTGTGTGTGCATGGATGCATGGTTGTGTGCACTAGGGCCTCTTGCCTCTGCAAATAAGCACCTGACCCCTGTGTCACATTTCTGGGTCTGGCTTATGTGGGCGGCTTCAGAATTGAACCCAGGTCAACAGACTGCAAGCAAGCACCTTTAGCTACTGAGCCATCTTGCCAGAAGCAAAACCCCCTAATAATTACAGCCATCCAATGATAACCACTATTAACATAGTATTCAAATATAACATTTATATCATTTTCTTAGATGCCTGTGGGCAGGCGGAGTAAGTTTGTTTCCTAAAACCTGAAATCCATGCAAATTCTCTCTTCTCCTGACCATGCCAGTATAGGAGGTTAGGCTGCTTTTCTGCGAAAGGTCTCCTGGACTTGACAATGTGTGAGGTGCCAACCCAACTCCAACTCCAACTGTGCTGGGTACCTGGGAGGCAAGTAGGGGAAACTGCTGCCTGGAAGTGAGTTTGCAGGAGTGTTCAATGCAGAATGCTGAGGGAAGACTGAGTAGAAAGAGAGAAAACAGGACTGGAGAGATTGCTTAGCAGTTAAGGTGTTTGCCTGCAAAGCCAAAGTATCCCGGTTCGATTCTCCAGAACCCATGTAAGTCAGATAGATGCACAAGAGGGCACAGGCATCTGGAGTTTGTTTGCAGTGGCTGTAGGCCCTGGTGTGCCCATTCTCTCTCTCTCTCTCTCTCTCTCTCTCTCAAATAAATAAATAAAATATATTAAAACAAAAGAATGCTAATTGAGAGAATATATTTTAAAAAGGAAGAAAGAAAGAGAGGGAGAGAGAAAAGAGGTTGGCAACTTGACTATCACAGGGATGAGGGAGTGGTGGGGAGGAGGGCCAGGGAAGGGAAGAGGAGAGATGCCAATCTCTGGTCTAGCAGCTGCGATGGAGGTGAGGCAGGTGACCACCTGCTCTCCAGGCAGGCTACATGTTCACGGCCCTTCCACTGGGGGCCTGAACACTGGGTCCCCCTTTCCTCCTTCTGGGATCTGTGACGGATGCCCTTGGTGGCCAGTTCCTGCACACCTGCACCATGCGGCTCTGACCCAGCCAGCCTCGTGCACCTCAGTCCTTCCCCACCCCACCCCCACCCCCTGGAGGATTAGCTTTATGGGTTGAGCGTTTCCTTGGCAAGTGCTCCTTTCCTGACCTGCCCCCACCCTTATCGGCACATCTATAACCCCCACCTCAATCTTATCGCTCCCTCCATCTCCTTAGACTAGAAGTCCACAGGTTTCAGAGCCGATTAGCACCCACACTGACCCAACCCCCAGCGAGGCATAAAAAGAAATACCCCACAAGGTGACCCTCCCCACTTCCTAGGCAAGAACATGATTCCTAGGTCTCAAGCACCTCCTCCGCCTTTTCCTTCTTGCTTTCACTTTGTGCACCCCTCAGTCTGGGACCTCTTGCTTGCAGCAAGGAAGGTGGCAGTCCCTAGCTCCTTAACGTTCCCAAGGGAGGGTCCATAGTATATCCCCACCTAAGGTGCTCACACTGTTATAACCAGAAGGTTCCCAAGAAGCACAGAGGCCTGGAGGGTGACACATTGGTAGCTTTCATCCCAACTTCCAAACCAGGGTCAGTTTTGCCTCCAGCCCAGGAGCCCTGGAGCTCACACCCCCTCTGTGCGATGTCTTCCCGTTCGGTAAACAGAGCTCTCCCCTTACTTCCACAACTGTCACAGGTCCGTTGAATTATTACATTCAATTACACTGATATGCCTCATTGAAAACAATCAGAATGGCAATACTTGATATTCTATAATAACAATAACCTAACGTTACTCATTTTTCTTTTCCTCCTGCTATCTGGCTCCTAAAAAAGCATCCCAAGATTTCTATTTTCTATTTTCTTCCTTGTCAGGTCCTGCTGTCAAACTTCTGGAGAAAACACAGGGCCCCCTGGAGGGTCTCCTGTGACTTGCATCCCTGTTCTCAATCCCACCTTCAGAACTCTAGCCCTGCTCCCTTTCCAAATTCCTTGGCCCCACCCCTCAGCCTTTCCTCACCTTAGCTGCCCAGCCCACTGCCAAGAACCAAGAAAGTCCCTCCTCTCTCCTCCCTCGGTTACTGGCTGCTCCGTGCCCCCAGGCTCAGCTCTGTGAAGGTCTCCACCCCCCCGCTGCAGCAAGGTGTCCAGTCCTTCTGCACGTGCACACACTCACCCCACAACCACACACTGCACGTACAAGTGACACAGGAGGTAGAGTCACTGGGATCCTCACTCCAAGCTGACCCTGCTTGCTCAGTGGCTGCCATCCTAGACCGGCTCCGTTTACCAGGTTACCATAAATTGCAAGCGCCTTCAAGAAGACATGGGGGCAAAGGGGCCTTGGTTCCGCCTTCAGAAGCTGCTCACTTGGTTGCTTGGAGAGCAAGACTGGGACCAACACCTGGACCAGCTCCACATGCTACAGCAGAAGAGGTAAGCTCTCAAGGGCATCAGTTTTCCCCAACACGTTGATTCTCCATGCCTGCAACACGCAGGGCTATTCCCCTGATAAAACACCAGAACCCAACGTCAGGGTTTTAGATGTTCTCCTTTCTAGGTCAGCCAGTACACTACTCCAACCAGCCCTTCACACTCTTCATGGCGGTGGGAGATGTGACATTGGACCAAATAGGGAGACCTTGGAGATGGCTGAATGAGCCAGAATAGACAGATGGAAGGAGGCATTAAGGGGCCCCCAAAGGGACAGATAGAAGAAGCTGGAGTATGGGATGGGGGGGGGGGGGACCAAGAAAGAGCAGGTCCCTGCGGACAGAGTTGCTGGGAGAGAGGATCAGAGCCTATAGGTTTGGAAGTCCTTTTTGTTTAGAATACTTGGTGGGAAGAAAGATAAGGAATTGCTATCAGGACGATTGAAAGATGATTGCCTAGGAAAGGGGAGGAGAGATTTGTTCGTGTAATACCTGGAAGTAACCGGCAGAAAAAGGCAGCCCAGGTGAGACTGAGGAGTCCTGAATTCAATTCTGCCTTTTTGACTGTGTGTAGTGCTCACCCTGAGACCACAGAGATTAACAGAGCAGTGTCATGAGGTCCAGGTGCAGGAAGAGCAGCCCAGGCAACAGACAGGGATTCTCCTGCAGAGGAGCCTCTGCCTTGGAGTGTTTGTGACACTTGACTCCCATTCAACAGCCGGCTGGAGGGCGGGGTGAGCAGACAGCTATGGTTGGTGGTGCATCACAAGAGGCTGTGCTTGGCTCAGTGCCCAGCTCTCCCTTCTAGAAATTTTTAATGATTGTGAACAAAGAGTCTTGCGTTTATATTTTGCACTGAGCCCTCCCACTGTCTAGGCACCAATTTCCACCTGGGCTCTCCAGTAGAAACTTTGGCCACCCTATCTCCTTCCTGCATTATAGTGGGACCAGGATGGGTTTTAAGTTCACCTGGCTTCCAGACCTCCCTCTCCTCTGCAGACAGGGGTAGGACATACAAGGGTCTTTGTACAGTAGCCTCAAGACAGGGGGTCAGCTCTGGAGTGCAGCTCCTGACCCTGTGGACTGGTAAGGGACACATGGCTCACTGGGACTGAGCTTGGGTGAGATAAGGCAGGGATGGAGCCCTCACTCTGTAAGCTTCTCATGGGAGCATAATGTGGGTTAAGATGCTTTTTGAAGTAGAAAAAAAATCCCCCATCAGCTTTTGAAGACATTGGAAGAGAAGAATCTGGGGGTCTGAGGACAGGAGGAAAACCAGTTAACATTGTAGTTCCTCGGCTCTCCCTATCGCCCCTAAACTACCAAACCCTGTGTTTACCTTTGGAGCCAAGATACCCTTGCCTAGTAAGACCAGTTTCAGCTTTATCTCCTGTTTTGTTTAGATCCAGACAGAGGTAGAAGCAAAGATTAACCCAGAAGGTCTCACAGGTCTACTGCTTCAAGCTGCTCTGAAGCCCAAGGCTCACCAACCTTTGGTTATAGAGTCTTTAGAACCTCAGGCCTAAGAGTAAAGTACAGGTGGAAGGCATGGCCCACAGTCGCCCCAAATCCTCCTTCCTCAGCAAAGATGTATGTTTAAACAGCCCAAAGGAGTGGTCAGAACTTGAGCTGGGAGAGATGCAATAGTCCAGTTTTTGACTTTTCGTGTCCCTGAGTTTTAGCTGGTGACTCTCACAGAACACGTAAGGTCTAAAGCTGATTCAAGTCCTTCTTCACTGTTCTAGTCACTAAATTCCCCTTGGCCAGACCACAGGTCCAGCTGGCCTAGAAGATTAGGAAACTTCCAGAAATGGTCCCTCCTCCCTGTCCACAATCCAGGCTGCTGATACTTTTTTTTTTTTTTTTTTTTTAAGTCTTAGATGAGGCCTCAGTATGTCTTTCTTCACAGGGTCATTCTGGCCTTCCATTGTTGAGCTCAGGCCCTCCTACCTCAAGAATTGAATCTTCTGCTAACTTTCTTCTTACAGCTAAGCCATTGGCCACATACAAGCTTGTACAAGCTTGCCCTTCATGTGAGAAGTAGTGTGAGAGGAATCCCATGGGAATCTGGGGAAGCTTTGAAATACACTCTTGCTCCAGTCTCTTCTCATTCCTTGAATACAATAAAACAAGGTGACAAGGCTTTTGTGTTTGTGTATGTATGTATGTATATATATATACATACATACATACATATATATATATATATATATATATATATATATATATATATAGTGTGTGTGTGTGTGTGTGTGCCATATGAGGGTCAGAGGACAACTTCAGATGTCAGTCCTCCTTACCTTCCACCTTGTTTGAGCAGGGTCTCTTTTGTTTGCCACCACTGTGTACACCAGACTAGCTAGCTCATGCACTTCCAGGATTCTGCTCTTTGCCTGCTATGCTGCAGTAGGAGTGTTGGAACTGGCCGTCCACTACTCCATCTGGATTTTACATGAGTTCCGGGTCTCTGAGCTCTGGTCATCGAGCTAACATAGCAAGCACTTTTACCCCCTGGGCCATCTCCCCAGGGCACAAGGTTGATTTGTTATTTCACACTGTGAAAGTCATGTCCATCTTAGAGGATGCCTCTGTCTCCTCTGATTGTGGCCTCTCTGTGCTGCTCTCTATCTGATGTCCATTCATCTTTGTTCAGGATTTGGGAGTCTCCACTGCTTACAGCAGCCAAGGAAAATGACCTATGTATCCTGAAGAAACTTCAGCTAGACCAGAACTGTGACTTCGGCAAAGAGGTGAGAGTGGACCAAACAACAAAGAGGTGCCTTTTTAAGGGCTCTTTTTTGGGGGGGGAGGGGTTCGGGGTAGGGTCTCACTTTAGCCCAGACCAGAGCTGACCTGAAATTAACTATATAGTCTCAGGGTGGCCTCGAACTCATGGTGATCCCCCTACCTATGCCTCCTGAGTGCTAAGTCCCTTTGCAGCCACAGTCCCTCAAGGAAGATGCCTCTGGATCCAGGAGCCTATTCTCATAAGGACTGTGGCAAGCCTTTGGTGTTCTTGTCTCACTTCACTCCAGGAGCCCTGGGGGAGACAGCGCTTCATGTCGCGGCCCTCTATGACAACCTGGAGGCTGCTCTGGTACTGATGGAAATTGCCCCAGACCTGGTCACAGAGCCCACTCTGTGTGAGCCCTTTGCAGGTGAGAGGATTGCATAGCAATTCAAGGTAGAAATAGTTACGGGTGGGTGGACTATAATTTCTAAAATGAGCCCGTTCAGAGTCAGCTCGGGGGAATGATGGAAGGCCAAAAAGAAGGGTTTCCTGGAGCTTGGAGAAATGTAACAATTTAGGTCTTGGCTTTTAGCATTCATAACTTCCCCTTTAACTGTTTCTATTTCTTTTTAGTCCTCTTATGGTGCCCAAGAGCATAACTCCATCTCTTCTCCCATGATAACACTAGGCTGATTATATTTAAAGCAACCCCTCAATAGATGAGGGGTAGAGACATTGATTCAGGAGCCCAACGGATTAACTATCCTTGAGCCCTGACTACTCTACAGAGCCCGGAGCAGGAGTTTATGTGAGATGCTGTCAGGGAGCTTTTGTTAGAAGCTATAGGATATTGTGTCTCAGAGGCAACTGGGGAAGTGACATGCTTGTGACTCACAGCTCTCTCTGGGCCAGGTCAGACTGCACTGCACATCGCAGTCATGAACCAGAATGTGAACCTGGTGCGCGCCTTGCTCGCCAGGGGCGCCAGTGTCTCTGCCAGAGCTACAGGCTCCGCCTTCCACTGCAGTCCCCACAACCTCATCTACTATGGTGAGAGCCAGGGCCAGGCTGGGAGCAAGGGGAGGTGGCAGCGAGGTGGGGACAGAGGAAGGACAGGCCAAGGAGGGCCTTGTCCTGAGTTGCATCTTCAGGAAGCTGGGAGTGGCAGCCCTTTCAGGACTGGGGCCAGAGGCCGGTTCGCCCACAACCCTCTGCACTGTCCTTTCCTGGGGTCCTGCCGGGCCAGTGATCCCAAGCTCCTAGTTGAGATCTAGGAGGAGGAGGGGGAGGAAGTTGTGGTGTCGGGGGGCAGAATGCCCCTCTCCTCTCATGCTCCTGCTGTCTCCTGCCATGAATCCCTCTGTGTCCCCAGGGGAGCACCCTTTGTCCTTTGCTGCCTGTGTGGGCAGCGAGGAAATTGTGCGGCTGCTGATTGAGCATGGAGCGGACATCCGGGCCCAGGACTCCCTGGGTAAGAGCTGGGATGAGGAGAGAGTCCTGGATGTTGAGGGTGTGTGTGTGTGTGTGTGTGTGTGTGTGTGTGCGCACACACGCACATGATGGCTGAGGTAGGGTCTAGGGCCACCAGGGACTCTAGTCCTGTGGCCACATGACAGCCTCTGTCCTCCCCAGGAAACACAGTCCTGCATATCCTCATACTACAGCCCAACAAAACCTTTGCCTGCCAGATGTACAACCTGCTGCTGTCCTATGATTTAGGGGACCACCTGCAGCCCCTGGAACTTGTGCCCAACTACCAGGGACTCACCCCCTTCAAGCTGGCTGGAGTGGAAGGCAACACCGTGGTGAGGCTGACAGGACCCTCTTCCTTCCTACCCACCAAAAGCATCTTGTTCTTTAGGGGAAATGATTTGTTCACAGGTGTCCTCCTAGATCAGCTTCTCACTCATATCAATCCCTGCTGTGTTCCTCTAGATGTTCCAACACCTGATGCAGAAGAGGAAGCACATACAGTGGTCATATGGGCCTATGACCTCCACCCTCTATGACCTCTCAGAGATCGACTCCTGGGGAGAGGAGCTGTCCTTTCTGGAACTCGTGGTTTCCTCCAAGAAACGGCAGGTATGGATATCAAGGAGAACCCAGGATCTTCCTGGGGAGAACCTCGTTTTCAGACAGAGCCTTTCTACCTGTTAAGATTCCCCAGTGCCAAGACACTTCCCAGCTTTACAGTGTATAAAGAATAGTGTCTTGGAACCCAAGGAAGAAAACTAGAAGCCAAGACTCACCTTCTCAGGCCACGTCCCCTCTGTGCACCTCTAGTCCTTCTGTCTGCCTGACGATTTCTCCCATGTCAGATGAGGAATTTGCCAGTTTAAATTGCTTCTCTCCCTTCCTCCCTCTTTTCCTCCCTCCTCCCCTCCCTCCCTCCCTTCCTTCTTTCTTTTCTTCCTTCCCCTTTTTTAACCTCCCTTCCTTTCTTCCAGCCTCCTTTTCTTCCTTCTCTAGCATACTGAATGTCTGCTTTGTCCCAGATATTACACAAGGAAGCAAAAGTTCAAATACATGCTAAAAACACTATTACTGTCAGTCAATTTCTTCATATTTTGATCCCTGTTCTCACAAACTGCAGCAAAGTACAGCCTGTTCTAGGGTCTGTACTGCAATGGGGAGAGTGTACTATGAATAGCAAAACAGAACTGGGCTCAACTTCACATGGATGGGTCAAGGAAGGTGATCAAAGAAAAGGGCTCCTCCTGGGTCTTCCAGGAAGAGTTGGGTGTCACTGGGAAGAAGGAGGAGGGGGAGGAGAAGTAAGAGGAAGAGGAGGAATAAGGATCTTTCTATCAAACTTTCCAGAGATGAAGTGACACAGAGATCATTTGGACAGGACTGCATTGAATGGCACAAGGGAAAGGAAAATTTGTTGAAGTCTATAGTAGACAGGAGAAAAATGCCTCAGATGTTCATGAACCTCTATATATTGGTGGAGTATACTTTCTGTTGATTATCTGCTATGTATTAATCTCCTAATAACACTAAGAATCCAAGGAACTCCTAAGAAAGCTTGGAAGATCACTAACACTAAAGGATAGAAGAAAGATTAAACAGCCAGTTCTATGATTACTTCCAAAGAATAATACTGGAAACACATTAAGTTTTGAACAGATTTTCTTAGAAATGAAAGCCCCGTCGCTGTATGTAGGCTTTGCTATCATGCTCCCTTGGTTTTTTGGTGGCAAGTAATTCTCAGTATTCTTCTATGGGTCTTAGTCATCTTACGTCACCTGTTTTACCTCTTTAACATGGCTCAGGAAACCTTCTTCATGTTCTTGCAACTGTCACTCATTTGCTGAAGACCAGTCTCCTCTACCTTATAGCTAGGTTTTTACCAACTTCTTGCCCTAATCTGTCAAGCCTGGATGGAAACTTTCTTTTTCCTTCCCTCTAATAAAAAAAGATATATTTTTTTCTGCTAATGGTTAAACTCCTCTGCTTTGCTTTGAATTCGCTTCATTGTAATTTTTCAAAAGCCTCTCCCCTCTCATCACTCTCCCTCATTGGTATATTTACCTCTTGCTGTTTATATCAGCCCACCACGGTGTTTGGCTTAGATCACTGCTACAGACTACTAACTTCTACTGCCTTTCCTTTTGTCCAGTGTTAAGAAGAGTTCCAGACCGCGCTGGGTCACCTCCTTGTCTAGACTTCTCAATTGCTTTCTATTTCATTCAAAAAGCAGGCCAAACTCCCTATGTTGGCAGCCATGGTGCACCTATGCCATGATCTGGTTTTCAGTTACTTTACTCGTTATAACTTCTGTCCACCAACCCCAACAGATCCTCCCATACCCAGCCACACCTCATCTACAGATGGACAACGCTTATCATGCTTCATTGTCCCGTAGACTTCTGTGGCTTTGTGGAATGATCTTTCTTAACTCTCCCTTCATTTACGTAACTCCTGCTCATCTGTCGTGCCTCAGTTGGCACTGTATGCTGGGTTTTCTCCTCTAATAGTCTCAGTAGTTATAGCACAAAGCCTAGCATGGAGCAGAAATGGACTGGTTGCATGTCACAGACGTGAGTGGCTAACTGAATGATGGCAGTGACAGTTACTGCTCTGTCCTTCTGGAATGCAGTGGGAAACTCAAGCATCCTTGCCACGTTGGACACCCCGAGCTGTGCTTTCCTTCCACCACAGGCTCGCCAGATCCTAGAACAGACCCCAGTGAAGGAGCTGGTGAGCCTCAAGTGGAAGAAATATGGGCGGCCCTACTTCTGCCTTCTGGGTGTCTTATACATTCTCTACATTATTTGCTTCACCGCGTGCTGCATCTATAGGCCCCTCAAGGTCCGCGACAGCAACCGCACACATTCTCGAGATAACACCATCCTCGAACAGAAACCACTGCAGGTAATTCTTCTTAAGAGGGTGAGAGGGGAGCTGGGGAGATAGCTCACAGGCTGAAGGTGCTTGCTTTCAAAGCCCGAGTCCCTGGGTTCCATTACCCGGTACCCACGTAAAGCCAGAAGCACAAAGTGGCACATGTGTCGGGAGTATGTTTGCAGTGGTGGGAAACCCTGGCATGGCCATTCTCTCCCTTCCTCTATCCTTCTCTTTCAAACAAATAAATGAAAATTAAAAAAAAAATTAGAGGTGAAAGGAGATAGCCTGGGGTGATGCTGCTGGAAATTAGACTGGTGCTACGTAGGAAAGATAATAACCACAGACTCTGAAGTTTTCGGGTTCTTGGTCAGAGGACAGGAATTTGACAGAAGATACGGGGGTGATATGTGGAGCTTACTAAATAAACATATTTGTCTAGGGTACCGTGAATTTTCTTAGCAAAACTTTGAGAAGAAGAACATGGTATCAGTATCCTGTACATTTATGAAGTATAGATAGAGTACCAGCTGTTTGTAGTGGAATGTTCATGGAAAATCTTGCTCCTCTCTGTTGAGGAAGCTCAGAGTGGCCTTCTGATCAGTGGTTTCTGCTGTGTCATGTGAACTAAGTGCATGGACAATAATGGGTCAGCTATCTGACCTTTTGCTGAAGATCCTACAGAAGTATGCTTGGTCAGTGGTGGTGAATCATCTCCTCTCCTCTCTCTCTCCTCTCTCCTCTCCTCTTCTCACTGCTGTGGACTCATGAGTCTGTGGTGTCCTGCAGAGGTCTAGGGGGTGATGAGGGGGGCTGACTAGAAGTGTACAGTAGATAGAAAATGCTGCTGGAGAGAAAAAAAAAAAAAACCCTCATTTTTGGGTGTAATGAAATCAGTAGATTCTTTTTTTCTTTCTTTCTTTTTTTGTTTTTTCGAGGTAGGGTTTCACTGTAGCTCAGGCTGACCTGGAATTCACTATGTATTCTAAGGGTGGCCTCAAACTCACGGTGATCGTCCTACCTCTGCCTCCCCAGTGCTGGGATTAAAGGAGTATGCCACCATTCCCAGTGAAACCAGTAGATTCTAATGAGTATGTTCAACAAGTTAGGTACATCTATTCAATAAGTAGAGTGATATTTGGAAAGTTGCTTTACGGAATATTAAAATTTTCATTCGAGTGGCTAAAAATAGTTCCAAAAGGGTATAAAGGAAAGAAAATGAAAGAATAATATTTCAAGGCAAGTAAAAGCTATGGCTGGAAGGATAGCCATACTCTATGCAGAAAAGACCAAGCACATGAAAAGTTCAAAATGGATGAGGGTAAGGAGCAGTTAGTGTCAAAGAAACACCCTAGAATAAAGAGACAAAAATCCTGAGTGGTGTTAGATCAACATTGGATGAAAACTTTTGTATGTTATTTGTCAAAACATGACAAATAACACCAGATTAGGTAAAGATATTCCACCTTTCCCATTTCTATTGTCTCTTTCTCATCTGTTCATACATATATGTATGTGGAATACATGATATATAAAATATAAAGGGTACATATGATATATACTTTGTGCTATCTATCCAAATTACATATATATATATATATATATATATATATATATATATATATTGTTTATACAAGTTACTCCAACAACATTAGAGTTGACATACATAAAGATAGGATTAATCTCATAAGATCTGAGACTATTATCGCTTTATGATGCCCACGATTCATCCATGAAAATTATGCTGAGAGGTGGGAAGAGAGATGGGAGAGGGGAGGGGAGAGAGAAAGGGAGAGGAGGAGGAAGGGAGAGAGACAGTGAGATAGATTGATTTTTCTCAGAAAATAAAGGATAACACTACCAGCATATTGGAGGTAGACATAACATGTTGCACATTCTCATGGGGATTTTGTGCACTGGTGATATAAACCGTGTTTTGCCCTATCTACAGTTGAGTGATACTGAACATTTAATTACTACTAACTCCCCTGTGTGTCCTTCTCGCTGAGGCAGGACTGATTATGTACAAACACATTTCATTGTCCCAGATCATCTGACTGGTTTTTAAAAGATCCCTTCTCTTTGCCTTGGGACTAGGAGAGCTTAATAAAAGCTAACTGTTGCCGGCCGTGGTGGCGCACGCCTTTAATCCCAGCACTTGGGAGGCAGAGGTGGGAGGATCGCCGTGAGTTCGAGGCCACCCTGAGACTGCATAGTTAATTCCAGGTCAGCCTGGGCCAGAGTGAGACCCTACCTCGAAAAACCAAAAAAAAAAAAAAAAAAAAAAAAAAAAGCTAACTGTCCCACGCATCCCTTTTTTCTCTCGTTTGCCTTCTTTCTGTCTCCTTGATACTTTTAACCCATTGATTTATTTTATTTTATTTTATTTTATTTTATTTTATTTTATTTTATTTTTTGCTTATGTTAGTCACTTTAGGTAAAAGAAAAAGAGAGACATTCTTGATTTTAATTATTGTGTTTAGGGTGACAGACTGAATAAAATGGTTAAGAATGAAGTGGCGAGGGTCTTGGATAGCAAGGAACAACAATGAAAGGTCTCTATTCTGTGGTGTTGCCCCAGAGTTTATAGAACACTCTCTGTTCCTTACTTAGTAGTAAGGCAGATTAATTAAGAGGAGGGTGTCCCAAACTTATTACCACAACTTGAAACATTCTGCATTCACTTTGCACCAATTTTTTTAGATTATAAAATATTCCTTTTGTACATTTATGTTACTTGAAAGTCTTAGAAAGATTAAATCTCACTAATTGGCATCTTGATTTAAATGCAATTAGCGGCCAACTGATTAGCCCATGGGATGTTTGCTTAAGTAAAAGAATATTTCAATAGCTGGTGATATTCATAACTATTGGATTTTAGTCCTACCTCAGAAATTAAATAGTTGTTTGACCTTTGATAAAATCCTACCTCTTGTTAGATCTGTGGATGTTAAGCAGGATTGTATGTTAGTGAGCTGGGAAGCTAGTAAAAAGACAAGCTTCGGGCTGGAGAGATGGCATAGCGGTTAAGCGCTTGCCTATGAAGCCTAAGGACCCCGGTTCGAGGCCTGATTCTCCAGGACCCACGTTAGCCAGATGCACAAAGGGGCACACTCGTCGAGTTCATTTGCAGTGGCCGGAGGCCCTGGTGAGCCCATTCTCTCTCTCTCTCTCTCTCTCTCTCTCTCTCGTGTGTGTGTGTGTGTGTGTGTGTGTGTGTGTGTGTCTGTTGCTTTCGAATAAATAAATAAAAATAAACAAAAAAAGACAAGCTTCCACGCTGCCTAATGAATCAGAATCCCTGCATTTTATCTAAACGATATGATCATGTTAGCTAGGGTTGAGAACTACTAGATTATGTCTTTGAGATTTGTTCATAACTAACTTTCTTTTTATATTTTATTTTTATTTGAGAGAGAAACAAAGAGGCAGGCAGGCAGACAGATAGATAGATAGATAGATAGATAGATAATAGATAGATAGATAGAGAGAGAGAGAGAGATAATGGGCACAACAGGCTTCCAGCTGCTGCCAATGAACCCCAGATGCATGTGCCACCTTGTGCATCTGGCTTATGTGGGTCCTGGGGAATCGAGCCTGGATCCTGTGGCTGTGAAGGCAAATGCCTTAACCACTAGGTCAGCTCTCCAGCGCCATAAGTAACTTTCTAGTCATAGGATATTTGGCATGAGGGCATTGATTAATACCCATCATCCCAACTGGACGTGGTGGTTGTAGCAGTTACCTTCTTGTTGCTGGGACAAAACACCACACCAGAGACAGCTTATGAATGAGAAGGGTTTATTGTAGCTTTCAGTTTTAAAGTGAAGCTTTGTAACGGTGAGGAATGAAAACACAGAGAAGGCAGAAGACTCACATCCTTATACAACAGGGGAGGGGGAAAGAGTGAGCTAACTCTGAATATTAAATGAGCTGGACTAAAAAATCTCAAGTTCTGCTCACAGTGATGCGCTTCTTGCAGTGAGGCTCTATCTTCCAAGGGCTCCATCAGCTACAGGCTGACTAAGAAGCTTAACCACAAACCATCGAGGCTATGGGGGACAACTTTACATTCAAACCACCACAATGGTGCATCTCTATAAAATGACATTCAAGTGGTTGATCATCTATCAGGAGGATTGCAAGTCTGAGGTCATCCTGGGCTGCACAGAGAGGACCAGGCTAGCCAGTGCTACACAGCAATATGCTGTCTTGAAAAATATTGGGGGTACAGAGATGGCTTAGCGATTAAGGTGCTCAGCTGCCAAGTATAAAGACCTAAGTTTGATTCCCCAGGACCCCCATAAGCCAGATGTACAAGGCGGCACATGCATCTGGAGGCCCTGGCATTCCCCTTCTCTCTCTCCTCTCTCTCCCTCTTTCTCTCTCTTTCTCTTTCTCTCTCTCTCTCTCTCTCTCTCTGTCTGTCAAATGAATAAATAAAAGTTTTAAGGAATACATTATTACTGCTCCTTTTTGGCTGTTCAAAAAAAAAAAAAAAGATTCCCTCAATCTCTCCTTTGCCTTTTTCTTTCCTAGGTATATTTCACCATTTTATTCATTAAATAAATGATGTTAAACGTTGTGCCAGGTGTTTGAAATTCAATAACCATGGTTTGAGTAAAACACAATGTAGACAGCATTCTGCCCTAAGTATTCATAGACAAATTTTAATTGACAAAATGAGCATAACAGTAGATATTACATTACAAACTGCTTATCATCTGCATTGTTTTTCCCCATGGTAAGAAAAAGGTTGTGATGCTCAGAGAGTGTGTAACAGTGGCTTCATTGCTCTGAGGAACAGAAAGATGTCTGAGGAATCCCGGTCTCTAGAGCTGAGATATCAGTGAGCCGTAGATGAAAAGAGAATTTTAAGTAGGAGGAATGCATAAATAAAGGACCCGAGGGAGGAAAACTCTCTTCAAGGTCTAGGAAATAAAAGAGTAAGTAGGGCACAGAGAATTAACGGAGCCAGGTGCCACCAGATGAGACTGTGCAGGCAGTTCCATCTAAATTGCACAAGAGTGTTCCAGCCCATATTCGGGCTTTTACTCTTCATTTCCAAGGGAGCAGGATGCTTAAGGTTTTAAACAGAAGAACTTGTCCAGACTGGCTTGGTATTTTCATCTGTAATTAGCCTACCTAGGTGAGCCTCAAATTCTGCACAATTCTCTTGCTTCATCCTACTGAGTACTGGGATTACAGAAGTGTACCACCATGCCTGGCTATGACGATGGGTATTAATCAAAACCTTCATGCCAATTAGCATATTGGGGTGCAGAAAAGATTTGAAAGGACTAAGCAGATATTGAGAAATCAATAAGATGGCTGCTGTAGGTTAGCAAGCAAGAGGTAACAGTAAATGGGCATAGGGATGCCATCGGGAGTTTGTGCATGACAAGGTTTTGTAGGAGGAGCAGGAGGCACAGAGTCTTTGTGGAGCCTTCTTCATCTAGGACATGTGTCTTCTTTTATCTTATTCTCTGGCAAGAGCACCACCATGGATCTTGACCTTATGGGACCAGTTCCTATAGTTCTTGAGACAGGTGTATTTTCTACTAGTTCAAACTCACAGTGACTTACAGGTTTCATGTTAGCTGATGAGTAGAACTAAAGACAGAGGCTCTGGGTCCTGTAACAGTTAAAAACATGAGCACTTAGGTGTGGTTCTTCCTTGAAATTTAGAATGCTGGGCAAACAGAGGTGACATAACCTTGTAAGTGGCAAAGGGAAGGATGCTAGCCATCACCTTTGGAGGCTGACACAGGATTGTGAGTTCCAGGCCAGATGGAGCTGTGTAGAAAGGGCCTATATTAAAAACGATATTATCACACAGCAACCAAATTAAACAAAAATATAAAGAAAAAGAGAAAGGACATAATCTTCCAGAGGACGACTCACAAAGGAGCAGCCACTATTACATAGTGACTTCTTGAAAGATAGTGAGAATTTCTCAAGTCAATTTTCCTGAGAAAAGCAGAGACTAGGTCATAAACTCTGAGTAAATAGTCTTTCCTGGGATCCATAACTACACATGGCCTGTGGAGTTCCTGTCTTGGCATACATATCATAAATAACTACAGAACTTTTTTTTTTTTTTTAAGAAAGAACAGTGAAACAATCTAAACTGCCCAAGGACTGTGCTTTGTATGTGCATGGTGGTGGACAGTCCTGTTTAGAAAACACTACTCACTTTAGAGAGTCAGAACACCCATCATTACCTGACAGCAGGACTCTTTGCAAGCCTGGGAAGTGGGGGAAGAAAGGAAATCTACAATGGGGTGGCCTACTTGTCCTTGTTGTCCAAGCTCCTGTCTGTGGTGGTGTGTGCCCCTTACCCTTTCTTTCATGGTGCACATCAGCTCTTTCCAATCATGAGCGCTCTGGGTTTTCCTATGCCCACTCCCGAGCATACCACTCGGACAGTAAGCGTAAGTGCCATCGCACAGTTTCTCCATCAGGTGTAAGTCACCAGCTCTGTAGGGGATCTAGTTATTTAGAACTCCCAAACTTCCAAGGTACTGGCAATTCTGAAAACTCTAAACCATACAAAATGAAAAGCGAACCACATACCAACTTATCAGAAATAACAAGAGCACCTAGGATAGTGGCTGGATTCTCAATTAATATATAGAGTAAATTGATTTCATGCTAAAAACAAGCTGAAAGAAATGTAATAGTTAGGGGCTGGAGAGATGGGTTAGTGGTTAAGGCACTTTCTGAAAAGCCAAAGGACCCAGGTTCAATTCCTCAGGACCCATGTAAGCCAGATGCACAAGGGGGCACATGCATCTGGTGTTCGTTTCCAGTGGCTGGAGACCCTGGCATGACCATTCTCCCTCTCCCCTCCCCACGTTCCTGCCTATTTCTATATCTGTCTCTCAAATAAATAAATAAAAATATTTTAAAAGAAATGTAACACTTAAAGATACCATTTACAATAATGTTAAAAATATAAATAACATTGTAATGCCTGCATGAGGCAGCTATCAGAAAATCTTTTCTTGTTTTTCTTGAAAATTTATGTCTGAAAGTGGACGCCTATCTATTCATTTTATTTTATTTTTTAATTTATTGAAGTAGGGTCTCACTGCAGCCCACCTTGACCTGGAACTCACTCTGTAATCCAGGCTGGCCTCAAATTCAGTGATCTCCCCTCTTCAGCCACCTGAAGGGCCAAGATTAAAGGTGTACACCACCATATCTATTGAAGTCTTGATTTTTGACAATATATCCACATACATACATACACATATAATCTTGATCATACTTTCTTCATTACCTTCTCTTGTCCCCTGCCCACTGACTTGTAAGCTATTTGTTTAACTTTCAGAACTTTCCACTGACAATTTTCACACATGTACACATTGTATTCTAGTCATAATTCCCTCTTATTACCTTCTTCTCCTCCCTCCCTTGTTCCCCTTCTTCTTCTTGTCCAGAATGTACCTCTTCTTCTTTGATATCTTTTTTTTTTTTTTGCCTTCCTCCATTATTATGACAAAATGTTAATAGGTCCAGTATCATGCAGTTTTCTGCAGGTAATAACATATTTTTTAAGCAGTGGGGGTGGAGTATTTGTTAAGTTTCTTATGTGTAGGCAACCTTGGCACATCTCAGAAAAGCCTAGTTAAGTTGTCATGTTTTTTTTTTTCTCTCCTAATCCATTGACCCATTCCTGTGTATTGATTCATCCTTCACCTCCCTTTAGGAACTGGCAGGTGAAGCTGAGTGTCTCTGCTGTCCCCTCCTTCCATCGTTCCTTTCTTACTAATTGAATACTTCTCGCTACGTTGTGCGGTGTGGATAAAAGGTGGGAGTAAAATGTCACTATCCTCAGGGAGCAGTAAGACTACGGAGGAGACACGGGTACCCAGACTTTTCAGTGCCCTGGGTGAGGGCCATAAACGCAGAACGGGTGGCCACGTGGGTACAGAAGGACAGGAAGAGACCCCAGAGAAATGATGGCTTAGCCTGAATCTTGAGATATAAAGGAGGGTGAGGTGGCAGCAGGATTTCCTAAGGAAAGGGTGCGCTGACCCTGTAGCTTTGTGTATCTGAAGCTCACGTGGAGAATAAGGACTTGAGTCAGAGGTCAAAGCAGTGAGGCTTTTTTTAAACTAGGATTTTTTTTTTAATTTTAAATGTTTTTTTGTTGTTGTTGTTTGTTTTGTTGGTTGGTTGGTTGGTTGGTTTGGTGTGGTTTGGTTCTTCGAGGTAGGATCTCACTCTGGCCCAGGCTGACCTGTCCTGGAATTCACTACGGAGTCTCAGGGTGGCCTGGAACTCCAGGTGATCCTCCTACCTCAGCCTCCCGAATGTTGGGATTAAAGGCATGCGCTACCACGCCCGGCCTTAAGTGTTTTTTTTTTTTTTTTTTAATGGATTATTCATGTACAAGGAGAGAAAGACAGAGGGGTAGGGAGAGAATGGGCACACCAGTCCCTCCTGACACTGAAAACAAACTCCAGATTCTGTGCTACTTTGTATGTCTGGCTTTATGTGAGAACTGGAGAGTTGAACCCAGGCCATCAGGTTTTATAAGCAAGTTCCTTTAATTGCTGAGCCAGTTAAACCAGACCTCTAGGGTTTTATTTTTTTATTCTTATCTCACCATGAGCATTTCCAATTAATAGAACCCATAGGCAGGATTTTAAAGATCAAAAGATGGAAAGCAATGATTCCTGGGGGTGGTGACACATGCCTACAATTCCCAGCTCTGGGGAGATAAGAGGCAGAAGGATCCACCGTGAGTTCCAGGCCAGTCTGGTCTATACATTGAGTTCCATCCAGGCCATCCAAGGGCTTCATGAGGCTCGTCTCAAGGATACAACAGCAACAACAAGCAAAACAAACATACAAACAAACAAAAAAGCATCTGAGTCTCGAACTGTCCCTCCTCGTATGTCCCTCCCTCTCACTCATGTCTCATTCTCTCTTTTCTCAGTTGTCACTTCCATGACCTTGAGACTGCACACTTCTACTTCTATTTGTTCCTCAAGTTGAGACTGCATCTCATCTCTGAATCTCTTCTCTGATAAGGACTTAGGGAACTCCCTCACTGCCGTGTGTGCTTTGAAGGCATGGAGCAACTAGGGAAGTCATGTGATGACATGTACATTTTTAGATCAGTCTAGAAGCTTGGTGGGGGCAGTGGGATGAAAGAGAAGAACATGAATGCAGGGTAAACAGGATGGTAAATGCCACCAGGTGGTTCTTCTTACCGTGTTAGCTCTGTGGAATGAAGGAGAGTGGAACATTGGAGAGAATTGAAAGGTCGGATAATCCGGAGTTGAGAATGAGTGCTTCTAATAACATTCTTTGCCCAACACAACCTTGGTCTTGATCTCCAAGCCTACTTTTAAGGACCATAAATCTAGAGTGCTAAAGACTCGCTGCTCGGTTTAGACAGAAAATCCTGTCTACAATCTCCTAAGGAAAAAAAAGAAAATTCTGAAAGTTAAAAGGAAAACTCAGCAGAGTGTGGAGGCTCATGCCTGAAATCCCAACACATTGGGTGGGAGACTGAGGTAGAAGGATAACTGTGAATTTGAGGCAAGCCTGGGCTATGTAATTAGCTCCTGTCTCTACACCAACCATAAAAAATAATAATAATAAGGAAAATCCATTATTTGTTTGGATTTAGGGTTCAATTCCAGGGGAGCTAGTAGTTAGTTAAAGGGGAGATCTTCTCATGTGACATCAGAAATCAATCAACAAGATTCAACATCTCTTTTCAGTTTTCAAACGCTATCACTTTCTTAACTTTGTAAAAAGTACCTATTCTAAACCCAGAGACAAAATTATATGCCAATATGAAGCATGAGAATTCCCCTACAATGAAAGCGTTTTACAGGCCCATTATTATTATCATTATGGGACCTCTCTCTCACACACATGGCTTCCAGGAAGAACAGTTTGGTCTTGTTT
Source organism: Dipus sagitta (assembly GCA_036346955.1). Classification (NCBI taxonomy): domain Eukaryota; kingdom Metazoa; phylum Chordata; class Mammalia; order Rodentia; family Dipodidae; genus Dipus; species Dipus sagitta. The sequence continues at coordinate 104,201,115 of CM070780.1, read as the reverse complement.
TTTAAACATACAGCTCCGTGTATGTGGCTCGCTTTCTGGTCTTGAAGAACAAAAACAGGGGGCTTTCGGGGGACCCCAACTTGTGTGAAGGAGGGAAACTTTAGAGAGAGTCCAGGCAGCAAATCCCAGGTGGAGCTGAGGCAGAACTTACCTTACAATTTCTAGATGCCTCTCAGATTGGTGGATTTGATCAGGAAAATATCTCCACACAAAAGAATCTGCCGAGTAGGGAAAGAGAGGGGTGGGTGAGGGAGCACTCCAGCAAGAGTCTAGTAGCCAGCCCATTTCCCCCCCCCTCCTTCTTGTTTTCATTGCCCCAGGGTATAGCTGGTGTCCTGGCTTCACCGGCCTCTAGGGGCGCTCTGATCATTACAGCTCTGTCCTCCCTCCCTCCCTCCCTTCCTTTCCTTCTCTCTCACTCTCTTTCTCTTTCTTTCTTCACTTTTTTTTTTTTTTCTTTTGAGACAGGATCTCAAAAAGTTTCTCAGGCTGGCTTGAAGTTGTTATGCAGCCAAGGATGACCTTAAAGTCCCAATCCTCCTGTCTCCACTTCCCAAGGGCTGGGATTGCAGACGTTTCACTACACCTTACCCAGTGCCTTTTCTTAACGGAAACAAGCAAAGCTTGGAGGAATTTTCTACATCTGCTCAACTGGCATAAGTTGTTGTTGTTGTTGTTGTTTTTAATTCAACAATTTTGAACAGGCTGATTCATTTATCTTATTTCTATGTTGAATGCTAGTTCTAAAATTAAGGTGTTTACTATTTATTCTCCTACCTACTATGTGAGTATAAAAGGAAGTTGGAGGCTGGAGAGATGCCTTAGTGGTTAAGGACTTGCCTGTGAAGCCTAAGGACCCCGGTTCCCCAGGACCCACGTTATCCAGATGCACAAGGGGACACACACGTCTGGAGTTTGTTTGCAGTGGCTGGAAGTCCTGGCACTCCCATTCTCTCTCTCTCTCGCTCTCTCTCTCTCTCTCTCTCTCTCGCTCTCTCGCTCTCTCGCTCTCGCTCTCACTCTTGCTCTCGGTCTCAAATAAAAAAAAACAAAATTAAAATAAAAAACAAGTTGGCATGTTTACAGTAAAAGACAGATGTCATAGGAACACTAAAATAAAGGAAAATAACGCAGCCCATGAACTTAATTTCAGAAGGGAGATAAGGGGAATTCATATAGTAGCTAGGGCTGGGAACAAGACAAAAAAAAAAAAAAAAAAGACCAGCAAACAACAAACCCTAAATAGACTAAAAGGTGTCTGAATAGGCTAGACTGATTTATAGTTTCAGGTTGGAATTGTCTGAACATCAACATTATTTTTTTTTTCCAGAGAGAGGGTCCATAATCTTTCTTACATTCTCCAATGAGGTCATCACCTGAGAAAAGTAAAGGATCATTAACAGAGGATTCTGTCACTATACCTGTGTGGTACTGCAGTGCCTTCACACTGATGCGACATGCACTGATGTACCGTGGGCTTCATGTCACCTTGACCCCAGGACTATACCTCCAACACTGACTGCTCACAATAGGCAGAGTGTTTTCGGGGCATTCAACCTGTATCTAGCCAGATCTCCACCCTATTATTTCGCCAAATTATAGTATAACTACAATAGATATATCTATGGCCTATTGTGGTTTATCAAGTCCATTCCAAAAACACCATCTAATACAATTTTCACAATGAATAAGCTTCAGAGTCTCCATCTGAGGTTCTCAGATATTAAATTACTATTCCCAGGTCTCATTAGAAGTTCTGGGCTCATTGTACAACCTGAATTCTGAGATATGCTTGTGGTATCTTCTACTCAGCATGAACCACAATGAGATTGGGATAATTGTATTTTCCCCAATGGCTTAAGCCATCCATGAGTGGCTCAAATCCCTGATTCACTCTTCTGTTCTTTTGTTTGCTCTATTTTATTTTACTATTTCTATAGAAAGGGTTTCATTATGTAGCCCAAGCTAACCTCCAATGTTTGGTCCTGCTATTTCAACCTCTTGAGTTTTAGAATTGCAGGCATGTACTACCATACCTAGAATTTTATTTGGTCTTCTTGATGCTTTAAATGTGTTTTGGACTGCTCAGTATACATCAGAAGTTATTTCTCACAACATATGTAGAGGAGGTGTTATTACTAGATAGCAGCCCCAGTCATTAGCCTATAACCTTATGATAAAACCCTGGAGACATAAACTCATGTCCTAGCCAGAGAGTTCGCCACAATGGCAACAGCAGTGGGGTCATGGTGAAACGGTACAAAGAGCTTTCATTCATCTTGGATGTATCTTGACAGCTATAGATAACTTGCTCCAAAGGTTCAACTTTCCACCTCCGAAAGCACTTCTTGTCCTGCATATCCTTCCACAGGAGGCATATGTGACTTACCAGGACAACGTCCGGCTGGTGGGGGAGCTAGTGACTGTCCTTGGGGCTGTGATTATCCTGCTTCTAGAGGTGAGGAGCAGGGCAGTCTGGGCGAGAGAGCCATCAGCCTGAGACCCCCAGATTGAATTGTAGTCTGTAACGTCATTTTATTTTACTGCCCTCTCCCCAGATCCCAGACATTTTCAGAGTGGGTGCCTCTCGCTATTTTGGACAGACAGTCCTCGGAGGGCCATTCCATGTTATCATGTGAGTGTCTCCTCTCCCAGACTCTGCTTTCACGTGCCAGAATGTTCCACATCTCCAGTTCACTCTTGCAGTGGTTATCATGTGATATCCACTGCAGGAATTCTCGCACCAGATATGTGTTTTAGTTGTTAAAACTGAGCCTCAGTGTGTGGGTACCATCCACATCACCACAGTGCTACAGGGGACCTACACTACTCCCATGCCTCACTCTTTTCTCTCTACTTTCACTCCAGCATTACCTATGCCTCTCTGGTGTTGGTGACCATGGTGATGCGGCTCACCAATATGAATGGGGAGGTGGTGCCCATATCCCTGGCCCTGGTGCTGGGCTGGTGCAGTGTCATGTATTTTGCCCGAGGATTTCAGATGTTGGGTCCCTTCACCATCATGATTCAGAAGGTCAGTGCTTCCCTAAACCTTCCTCTGGCTCAGCTAAAGGACCTTCCCAGATGGAGGGATGGCGAAAGATATAAAGATGAACTGATGTTCAGAGCAGAGCTGGTGGGACCCATGGGGACCTTTGGATCTGTGAGCGGTAGCTTCTCGGAGACAGTGAGGAAAGAATTGTCTCACCTTTCCTCCTCTTCTCTGTTTCCTATAGATGATTTTTGGAGACCTGATGCGCTTCTGCTGGCTGATGGCTATGGTCATCCTGGGTTTCGCCTCAGGTAAGAGCACTACTTCTAGAGTGTTGAGTGCAGATCTTCAGAAACCTAACTCGCACTTCCCAGCTCTCATTTGCACTCCATTTCAGTGTCATCATTTCCTACTAGAAAGTGAGTCTAAAGGCATGCCTTTGTCCATAAGCTAAGATGACTCTGGCCTACAAAGACTCATGTTGAATAATTGACCACAAGACCTTTAGAAAAAGCACTGGAGACAGGGACATTAAACAAACAAACAAAAAAAAACCCGAACAATCATGGAGCTCAGAAACCTATGTAGACAAATGGAAAGACGCCAGGTTTAAGTACTATGTTGATAGCTCAGAAGACGAAACATGAGGCGTTCAGTAGGACCAAACATTCTCTTTCCATGTGTAGTTAAAGTTGGAAGAAAAGGAAAGAATTATAAAGGGGAGGTAAAGAATAAGAGTTTAAAAAGCCTGAAGTGTGTGTGTGTGTAAGAGAGAGAGAGAGTATAAAGAGTTGTGAAGAGGGTCTGAGTCGATGAAGATGAGCAGGAGCTCTGTCAAGGTGCAATGTGTATACCAGGGACTAGTAGGTAACAACAGCATAGCTCTTCACGTATGCATACACCCCAATAACTACACCCATTTCTGGCCACATTAGGTTCCCTGGCACCCTTTCTTCACACCCAGGTGCCCGAGCCCTCAGAGACAGGCCTGTTAATAACTTCTCTCATCCTCACTACCTCTTGAAGGGGATTATATTGCAGGGAGTATAAGTGGACGTCTGCATGAATACACACATGTGGGCCCACACTCATGAACACACAAGCTCATCACACATGTACACATGCAAAAAAAAAAAAAAACAAATTAAATAAATCCCCATCAGGAGTTAGCTGTAATTTGAAAACTACAAACTGTTGGTCAAAGAAAGGGATGTCTGTAAGTGACAGTAAGTGGACTCCAGACACAGTGAATAGCCCACACTAGTAAGAACTTTATGGGTAAGGCTGGGTGCTTCCCAATGTTTTTATTCTTTGGGGATTTGGAGTTTGTTTTAATGCCTGGCCCTGTTGGTAACATGAAAGCACCACTCAGTGCTATGGCCAGTCAGAAACTTCAAAAAGAAAAAGAAAAAAGCATGTGAAGAAAGAGCCAGCAGAGCTGAGGAACGTCAACTAGTGGAAGAGAGATCTTAGAGGTAGCAATAGGAAAGGCCATGTCTGTGGCATGAAAGACAGTAACTCTAACTCATTCCCCAGTGTTGTGACTGATCACCTATTAGACAAGAGAACACCAAACAGAAGAGCTCTGAACACCCCCACCCATCACCCCCCTACCATGTCTACCTAGCTCATTGCCAAACTCATTACTATCTTCAGAAATCTTCCTGTTCACTGAAGTTTCCCACAAAACAGTAGATGAAAAAGATTATATTAAGACCTTGAGTATGACTGGATCCCAATGTGAATCTGGCTGGACTCTCTGGGCCCTCCTGCATGCTTTCTTCTCTGTCCTTACCCCATCTGTACTTTTCACATATATAGATTACAATATAGGGATACAATGACAGAGTAGTTTTCTTTAAATGTGCTTACCTAGGAGCTCCTAAATGATTACTTCTTGCCCAATGCACATGTGCTTTTTAATTAAGGAAGAAGATTCTTATTACAGACCTTATTTTGGCTCTTGGGATCAACTTTTCATATGTTTTAGTATCCCATATAGAGACTCACAGGGTCTAGTGCTGTCATTAGATTCTAGGACCGCCTTCATACACTAGGCTACACTCCAATCAGAGGTGACTTTTCCATGATGATCCAAGCTCATGATGGTCAGAGAGTTTCAAAGTGATAGTATGAGCAATGAAGACAGAAAGGTGAACTTAATTTAGCCTTATAATATACTCTGTTCTTTAAAATTGTTGGAGATTCCATGAATTCTTTTAACAACTGAGTTTTCAGATATCTGCTCTTCTAAAAGAGAATAACCTTAGGTGACTTATGCATATCCACAACACATATTTGTTTTTGATAAATGGCTGAGTGCTATCATTACTTAACACAGTGAACTTAGTCAAACGGCATCTTTGGGTTAACCAGTTCCGACGTGACTATACTGTGGATGTGTAATTGTGTATACATGTATGTAAGGGATGGCAACGTATATATCAGGGTAGAATTATTGTTAACCAGGCCCATACTTATTGTGACCACTTTATTTCCCCACCCATATTGCCCTCTTCTTGGACGGAGCAGCGTTCTATATAATTTTCCAGACAGAGGACCCAACCAATCTGGGGGAATTCTCCAACTATACCACGGCCCTCTTCAGCACCTTTGAGCTCTTCCTCACCCTCATCGATGCCCCTGCCAATTACACCGTGGACTTGCCCGTCATGTACAGCCTCACCTATTCTGCCTTTGCCATCATCGCCACGCTGCTCATGCTCAATTTGTTCATTGCCATGATGGGCGACACTCACTGGCGAGTGGCCCAAGAGCGGGATGAGCTCTGGAGGGCCCAGGTGAGTTTATTAAGGGTAGTCTTGCTTTGGGGCAGGGTCTGGAGAGGAAAATCATAGCGGGATATGTAATGGCTGACCACTCTCAGGAGAGTAGCAAAATGGCCCAGAGGCATTGTCAACTCAGTTAGGTTTGTTTAAACCTGAGGTGCATATGGCTGCATGGAAGAGACAGAGCAGGATGAAAGGCAGGACAGGGCTATTTAATCACAGGTGAAAAGTAGATGCAGGAGTCCCTGAATCCACTAAAAACAATAATTTATCCTCTTAATTCTTGAATTTGGACCTGATCTTCAGTTAAATTCTACAAATCCCTAAGTCCATATTATATTGTTTCTTTGTATCACCATAGGTGAAATAATTCTAGATTTAGACATTGTCTTCAAATGCCTCTTAGAAGTAGTTGAGCTGGTCCTCAGTATAATTATGCATTGGTGGGAGGGCCATTATGAGCTTGGATCATCATGGAAAAGTCACCTCTGATTGGAGTGTAGCCTAGTGAATGGAAGGCGGTCCTAGAATCTAATGACAGCACTAGACCCTGTAAGTCTCTGTGGGATACTGACTGTGTTATCTTTTACATGTGAATGGTGATTTAGGAGTAGAAGAGTTTTCCACATTTTGGAAAGTGTTGTTCTTAGAAGTATCCATGTTGTAATGAACTGAAGTCTATCTTCCTATTATTTTATTCTTCATCCTCAGACTTCCCTCTCATGTGACAGAGAACACACATTCTTCCATGTGTACTGCCACAGTTAGCTTCACGTTGCTGACACAAAACACCTGACCAAAAGCAGTTTGTAGGAAGAAAGGGTTTATTTTGGCTTAAAGACTGTAGGGGAAGCTCCATGATAGCAGGGGAAACTGGCATAAGTAGAGGCTGGATAGTTCCTCCTGGCCAACATCAGGTGGACAACAGCAGCAGGAAAGTGTGCCAAATGCTAGCAAGAGGATTCTGGCTGCAACACCCATAAGCCCACCTTCAATAATGCATCACATCCAGGAGACTCCAATTCCCGTATTTCCACAAGCTGGGGACCTAGCATTCAAAACTCATAGGTTTATGGGGGGGGGGCAGTTGAATCAAACCACCACATATACTATGTAAATATTTGAATGTAGCCAGTGTTCACCATTCAGATTTTCCAATCATGCAACCACAGTCTTCTAGATGTTGGGAAGTGTCTAGAAGCTGGGGTACAAGCATGAACGTCATAGATACAACCTATTTCCTAGTAGACCTGCCAAGCTGTTTGGAAAGACAGCCCTTAAATTACTTCCAGAAGGCTTCAAAGCACAGAAGTAAAAGTACCACAGAAAAATAAAAGGTGCTCGGAACAGGATGCAACTGAGGAATGAAACTGAAAAGTGAGGGAGGGCCATATTGATGGGAGTGACATTTAAGACGAGATGCCGAAGATGGGGAAGATTAGTCAATAGAGAAGAGTGATGGGGAGGGGAGGCAACAGACGTCAGGTTCGTAACATCGAGAACACAGGACTGCAGGGAGGAAGAAACTGAACTCATAAGCTTTGTTTATGAAACAGGGGAAGGTAGTTGTGTCGGAAGGTTTTAAAAGTTAAACTAGGTTTAGGGAGTCTGGCCAGAGCCCTGTCTCTGTTTCACACACCCTGTCAGTTTCCCGGCTCTGCCCTCTTTTCTCCTGTTCTGTGAATCTCCTGGTGCTGTGCCACGAGGCAGGCTTTAAAAGAGCATCTTTGGATGGAGGTTGTAGTAGCTCAGTGGTAAGCTCACTTACCCAGCATGTCCAAGGCTCTGTCCAGTCCACAGCATCTCAAAAAAAAAATAAATAAAGACAAATATAAAGCATCTTTAACTACAGACAATTCAGAGTAAGTTCCATGTCTCTGTAATAAGTTTAAGTAGCTGGTACAAGGTTGAATATGAGATAAGGCTCAAAGCTAGATAGTGAGGCAGTAGTGGTGGAGGAGTTAAGAAGCCGTGGAGATGTTGTCTCCTCACCTCCAGTGTGTTAAGGAGAGCAGACTATACTAGATGGAGCACAGCCCTCTCTACTCTAACCAATGGACTGAAAAAAGGTGAAGAAGTGATGCTCTGGATGAAAGGTGGTTCTGTTACCAAAAAAAAATGAGTGTTGAATGAAGGAAGGAGAATCATGAATGCACATTTTGAGGAAAAGAAGAGCTCTATGCAGACAAGAACAGGAAGGTTGAAAGACCTGAGCTGGGAGAGAAGCTGGTCCATTGTCAGTGGAGACATTTGGAGCAATGAGGAAGAGCAGACGAATGTGTCGCAGAGAACTGGCTGTGTGCGTACTGTGCTCATGTGTTAAGAGGTCCTCGTCCCTCGGACACTCCAATAGTCCCTGCGAAGATCAAAGCTGGGAAGCACAAGGAGAGGCTTCTCCTTGCTTTGGATGGAATACCACTTCCTATGAACAGCCCTTGAAACTGGAGTCACACCTTCAAGCGAATATACGACTGGTCCTTTCTGAACTAGTGAGCAACTGTGACATGAATCACTTAGCCAATCCCCTTCAATATAAAGTAGGACTTCATGTTTCGTTCTGTTAAATTTCATGTTACTGACTTTAGAGCAGCATTCCATTTCGGTGAAATCATTTTATATGGCTTTTGCCACACCACATATTACATATCCCTCCCAGTTTTGTGTCACAGGCATATTTGATAAGCTTGATGTCTGTTTCATCTAGGTAATTAATGAGGGCTGGGCAAAGGACAGAACATGGGACACATAGTTGGCAGGGACCACTAGAAATGTCCCTGCCAACTATGCAGACGTTCATCAAACAGCTTCCGTCTTAAGATATGAATTTATAATTTGTAATGAACTCCCTGACCTGCAGCAACATCATTTCATCCCTGAGATCATACGGATTCTATTTAATTATTTCATTTAAATCGAGATCACTGGTCTGTGGCTTTCTCGTGAAAAATAAAAAGGAAATGAGATTAGTTTGGAATGACTCATATCCCATGAATATGAATAATGTAGGAGTTACTGATCACCTAAAAAATAAGATGTATAGGGGCTGAAGAGATGCTTAGTGGTTAAGGCGCTTGCCTGCAAAGCGTAAGAATCCAGGTTTGACTTCCCAGAACCCACATAAGCCAGATGCACAATGTGTCACATGTGTCTGGAGTTCATTTGCAGTAGCTAGAGGCCCTGGCATGCCCATTCTGTCTCTCTCTCTCTCATAATAAATTACATATATATATATATATATATATATATATATATATATATATATATATATATATACATATGTATGTATGTATGGTTCTGGTATGGGCTATAGGTAGATAAATGGGATAAATGGTGGTCCTTGCCTCCGTTCTCCAGGGCCCTCATTCACAGGTTGCTTTTGGTTACATTTGTCAGTGGCCAAAGTGTCTCTCTGACCTCATGGATCTTTCTGAGATCTTTCTCGACCTCTCATCGACTCCCAGGTCGTGGCCACCACAGTGATGCTGGAAAGGAAGATGCCCCGCTTCCTGTGGCCTCGCTCGGGCATCTGTGGTTGCGAGTACGGCTTGGGGGACCGCTGGTTCTTGCGGTAAGTGACAGGATGTATGTGTGACGTGCAGATATGATCCGTGGGAGTGAGGGAAGTCATGAAATGTGAAATTTCACTGGGTCGTCTGGGCAGGGGTCGGAGAGATGGAGCTGAAATGGGGGGATTAAAAGAATGATGGGTTGTGTGTATCTCAGAACACTGATGTGTGAGCAAGTGTGTGTACATAAAAGGTGATGGTTAGATGCGGGCATGGGTTATGCCACTTGCCCAAGTGTTGTTCTTCCCATACCATTATTTCCAGTATATTCTCTCCTTGAATCTATCTTCTTTCCTACTTAGCCTTGACCATCTTACCTGGCTCTTCTTTTTCTTTCTTTCTTTTTTAATTAATTTTTTTGAGGCAAGCCCAACAGACTGGTCTTTTTTTTTTTTTTTAATGAGAGAGAGTGAGAGTGAGAGTGAAAGCAAGAGATGAAGAGAGTTATTTGGCACACCAGGGCATCCAGCCACTGTAATTGAACTCCAGATGCATGTGCCACCTTGTACACATGTGCGATCTTGTGTACATGTGCCACCTTGTGCACACATGCCACCTTGTGCATGCTTCACTTTGTGCATCTGGCTTATGTGGGACCTGGGGAATTGAACATGGGTCCTTGGGCTTCACAGGCAAGACCCTTAACCACTAAGCAATCTCTCCAGCCCTATTTTTTATGTATTTACTTGAGAGAGAGGCGGGGGACAGAGAGAGACAGAGATAGAGAGAGAGAGATAGAGAGAGAGAGAGATTGGGTGCACCAGGGCTCCAGTTATTGCAAATGAATTCCAGGTGCATGCACCATTTTGTGCATTTGGCTTATGTGGTCTTGGGGAATTGAACCTTGGTCCTTTGCCTTTGCCACCAAGCACCTTAACCACTAAGCCATCTCTCCATCCCTTCAAAAACTATTTATTTTATTTTATTGATTTGGGACAGAGGAAGAGAGAAAGAAAGAAAAAAGCAGAGAGAGAAAGAATGGGTGCTGACCTGGAATTGAATCTTTTAACCCTCATGACACTAGTATCTCTTACGTGGCTTCATCTTCTCTTTCACATTCCCATATATGAGCGCAACACATATTCTGTTACTTTCCATGTCTGACTGTTCTCCATTCGTCACATACTCAACTTAGCTTTCCCTTCTGCACACTTGATCCTGGCTGCTTTTCCTGCTTCCTATGTTTCCATTTTCTCCACGTTCATTCCTCTTCTTCCTGAGGGTCATCTCCCCCCACTTCAGACTATTCCTTTCTGTTTAACCTCCCGTCAGGGTTGAGCACCTCCACGACCAGAACCCTTTGCGAGTGCTTCGCTATGTGGAAGCTTTCAAATCCTCAGACAAGGAGGAGGGAGAAGAGCAGCCTTCTGAAAAACAGCCCTACGGGACTGAATGTGAAACTGCGTCCAGGGCCTCTCTATCCAGGACCACATCGCTAAGCAGCAGCAGCCACCGTGGCTGGGATATTCTTCGACGAAATACCCTGGGACACTTGAATATTGGACTGGACCTTGGTGAGGGCGATGTAGAAGAGGTCTACAATTTATGATGAGGATTCCTGTTGCTCTTGACGTGAACCCAGGTGGGCATACATGAGGACAGAGAAGGGGATACCTGCTTCTGCAAGGATCTAAGTGCCTGCTAATCATGGGAGGATGTAGACAAATTATTTTCTAGAGGACAATATTTCACCCTTCCAATTTCAGCATTTCCAGAGATGGGACAGTAGTCTATTGTATATGTTGTGTAGGTTCTTTGAAGACATCTTAAGAATTTTTGAGCAAAGTTGAACTTGGCAACTGAAGACATGGGAAAGAGAGATAGATTAACATCTGAACCAACTTTCTTTTTTCCCCCCTTTCGGACATATACAGGCATGAGAAAATAATAAGCCCTGAGGCCCGTTTGATTGTCTGATTCCTCAGGGTTTACTGTAGTAACAGACAGTGGGCCATGAAAACCATGGCCCTTCATCTTTCCTATTCACCCTATTCCCTCCATGGGACTCTCTCCTCACCTAGCAACCAGACCCCACCTAGAAAAATGCAAGAAGAAAAAATCCTTTTTTTCTTCCCTTCAAATTTTCTTTTATTATGGCTAGAATGGATATAATATAAGATCTCTCATTTTAACCATTTTCAGTGGCATGAAATACATTCAGACCATTTTATAACCATCAGAACTATTCATCTGCAGAGACTGTTCATCCTCCCCAACTGAAACTCATAAACAATAGCTCTATGCTATTCTTTTCCTATAGTCTTTGATAGCCAATATTTTACTTTCAGTCTGAATTTACTCTAGATGTTTCATAGAAGTAGGATCATACAATGTTAGGTCTATTCAGTCTGGCTTATTTCATTTAGTATAATACTGTCAAGGTTTCATCCATCCTGTAATAGGTATCAGAATTTTCTTTTGTAAAATGAAATGCAGACATTCCAATTGTCCACCCATTCATCTATCAACAGGTATGGTGAATAATGCTGCTATGAAAGTGAGAATACATACATCTGTAGTAGCTCTCGTTTACAATTTTTGTGAGGGGAGGATAACTCAGTAATCTGACTGTTGTACCATACAGAAACCCCATGTTTAATTTTATTTTGGCATGGTGCCATACTGTTTTCCAAAGAAGGTTTCACCATTTTGTACTCCCTCCCTATGGGTGTGAAATGTTATTTCACTGTAGTTTTGATTTGCCTTTCTCTGAAGACTAAGATTGCTAAATATGTTTCATGTACTAATTTATAATAATTTGTTGTTCCTTTGTGTTTGTCCTTTGAGGGTCAGTCTGACATATTTGCATCTCATTTGCATCGTGATGTTGTTCTTAATTATGAGTGGTGAATTATGCCTTCTGTTGTCTGAATGGCTCAATCATTCCTTCAGGTGCTTTCCGGCAGCTAATCATCCTTGAGCCTGAAGGTAAAGGCTCTTGCTTCATGTCCTGGAATTGCCATGCTCCACACACATGATCCTCTGCTCTTAGGCTGAACCGCATTCCTGCCGATCTGGCCAGTCCTACCAGAAGGAAACATGGAACCAGAGGCCCAAGGCACCCATGAAAGAGGCTCCTATACAGCCTCCCTCCTGTTTCTAGCCCTTTGTGTCTCATCTCACTTCTACTGTTACCTCTATCAAAAAGTCCAGATCAACTTTAAAGAGAACTGTAGTCTGGAAGATTAAAGAGATAAGTGGAATTTGGGAACTCTCAGAGAGCTTCATTCCAACAGACAAGTGCAGAACAGTATGCCCAACAGAGGATCACAGGAACGTGTGTGGTGGCATGGGGATTAAAAGTGCTGAGTCATCTTGATTCACCTTTTTTTACTTTCTTCTTCCTCTTCCACAGTGGAAGCACTTGGATGTCTGTGTGGTCTGTGTGCCAGGTCCAGTTCACTCTGCATCGTCAGACACCGGTGATGTTCCCATCCCCACCTCTTCTGAGCCTTCTCACTTGTGTCATCTTCAAGCTCTGTCACAAATTAAACATGGTGCGTTCTTTTGACGCCCTCTTTCATCTCTACCTCTCCTTTGAACAACTACCCTATCGTTTTTATTTCCTGCTCAAGGGCAGATTCCCTGAGAGTGGAATCCGTTGTCTGATGGCTTTTTGCTGTTTCCTCAACCTTTCGTGATTTGACCTGGGCTTCTCCTGGGTACTGATTCCACTCTTGTTCCCTCCAGGAAGTGAGAACCACTGAGCCACCTTGCTTTTTCTCAAACTCTATAGATTCTAGTTGACTATTCGTCACCGTTCACCTTCTTCTTCTTGTGTTTTACCGCTCCTTTAAATACTTTTGGCCCACAGGTCTCTGTGCTTTTCTACCTGGGCAGCTCCACTACTGACACAGGTTATCCACATGTATGCTCGTGACGTACAAGTGCCTGTCTTCCGTTTACATCTGTCTCTTGAGCTTCAGGCATGAACAACTTGGACGGCCAACGATTGGACCGCTCTACCTGGATACTTTATGGACACCTCAAACGCATCATGTCCCTGACTGAGCAGCTTTCTTCCTCACCAAACCTGCTCCTCCACCGGCGTCCTCAGCCGAGCACGTGGTAGCACTGCGGGGAAAGCTGCCTAAGCTACAGTTCCAGGTGTCATCCTCGGTGCTTCTGAAGTCAACTCTCACTGCCACAGATTTCAAATGGGATGGATAATCTGTTCTCTAAAACACCATGCTTAAAAATAACTAATTTTAAGTCGGGCGTGGTGGCGCACGCCTTTAATCCCAGCACTCGGGAGGCAGAGGTAGGAGGATCACCGTGAGTTCGAGGCCACCCTGAGACTTCATAGTGAATTCCAGGTCAGCCTGGGCTAGAGCAAGACCCTACCTCAAAAAACCAAAAAAAAAAAAAGTAGTTTTGATTCGATAGGAAAAAGAGCTATCTTACTATTGCCGCAGCTCCTTAAGTACTTTCCCTATTCACTAGTAATAATTCATTATTTATTTGCCATTCCAAAAACATTACTAATATACTCAAGCACATATATGCATATACTTCTGTTAAAAACATAAAATGATAACAATTTAGAAAAATTATTCTTGCTTATCTTGTATGATATATATTTAAACTGTCCCCATACCAGTATAACATTAGAAAAACCCTCCCAGAGTCATGTGCAGTGGTACACACCTATAACCCCAGCACTCAGATGAAGCATGAGTTCAAAGCCAGCCTGGGCTACAAAGTGAGACCTTATCTCAGGAAACAAAACAACGATGAAGGCTTCCATTTGTTTTCACCTATACGAGCTCCTGCCACTCTTCTGAAGTAGACCACCGTCATCTCCCCCTCTGCATCTCATCGGCACGCTCCTCGCTGCTCTTTTTGCCTGTGGTCTTGGCCTTCTCCAATCAACAGTCTATGTATGCTGCAGTGAGATTGTCCTTTGTCAGATACAACTCCTGCTTCAAAGGATAGTCTTTGGCAAGCCCTGCTGTGACCTGACTGCCAGCAGCCTCCTCAACTCTACAAATCCCCCATTTAGAACTATAATCCCGCAACATGCAAAATTTTTAGTTCCTAGATACTAATTCTTTTTCCTTTCAACCTTTATGACTTACGGATATTCCTACCTGCCTGCATCCATTGTTCCTTCCGTCTTTGTGATTTTTTTTTTTATTCAGTCTATTGGTCTCAGCTTAAAGATCAGATATTTGATGTGTGTGTGTGTGTGCATGCATGCGCACGTGCACGTGTGTGTATACACATGTGCACACTAGAGAGTTGGTTAGTCCCTGACTCCCAGGCTAGGTTATAGAGTACCTATTCTATGTTCCTAGACCATTTATATGTTCTGTGTGTTACTGATCTCTCCTGCACTTTATTGCATTTGTTTGTTTAGATAACTATTTTTCTTAGTAGACTACATGTGCCACAAAGGCAAAATCATGTCCATCTTGTTCACTATTGTCTTCCCAGAACTGGCACAATGCCCTGTACCCTGTATTGTACAATAAATAGCCATTAACTGAATCTATGAATGATTAACCTGCTTTAAGTTCTCCCACTGTACACACACACACACACACACACACACACACATCAAGTATTTTTGAGGTAGGGTTTTACTCGAGCACAGGCTGAACTGGAACCCACTCTGCAGCTCCAGGCTGGCCTCACATTCACAGAGATCCTCCTTGGCTTCCTGAGTGCTGGGATTAAAGGCGTGTGCCGCCACGCCCAGCCATCAATTTTATTTTGTTTTGTTTTTCTTGCCTCTTCTTTTAAAATGTTTTATGGACAACCTCCATAATATACACAATAAATCATGGTCATAATCTCCTCTCCACCACCCTTTTCCCCCTACCCACGTCCCCCAACCTCTTCTTTATGACTAGCTGATCTCTGTTCTAGTGTCGCGGTGTTTTCCCTCCTGTTGTGCAGGTCTTGTATAGGTAGCACCAACCACTGTGAGGGCATGAATGCTATAGCCACTTTGTGTCTGGAATACAATATTGCAAAGAACTCCTCCCCTTCCTTTAGCTTACACATTCTTTTTTTAAAAAAAAATATTCATTTCACAGAGAGAGAGAGAGAGAGAGAGAGAGAGAGAGAGAGAAGGGGTTCGCCAGGGCCTCCAGCCACTGCAAATGAATTCCAGATGCATGTGCCCCCTTGTGCATCTGGCTAATGTGAGACCTGGGGAATCAAATCTGGGTCCTTTGGCTTTGCAGGCAAATGCCTTAACTGCTAAGCCATCCCTCCAGTCCAGCTAATACATTCTTTCTGCCACCTTTTCCTCAATGGTCCCTGAGCCTTGGAGGGTGTGATAAATTGTCTCAGTGCTGTTTTCTTACCTCTTGAAGGAGGTAAACCTACTTGTTTGGAGTGGGGTTCTAATAAAGACGAATACATTGTGTAAGTGGAACATTTGGGGAAGGATAAAATATCAACGAAAATGTGATTAGTGAAAACATTTCAACACGACTCTCCGTGTATGTCTATATGTGTGAGAGAAAGACAGAGACACACAGAGAAAGATAGATATGAAGAGAAAGAGAAACAAGAGAAATATGTGGCTAAAGGAAAGAAGAGGAGAAAGAAAAAAAGAAAATGAGGAACATATCAAGTGAGAAGAAGGAGGGCGATTCTAGCCACAGAGCTCTGGACTCCACTGGTGCATGGTGTCCTCTGTTAGAGGCACCAAGATGATAGGCCAGTTTCCACATCTGCCCTCAAGAGCCCACGAGGAGAGAGGAGAAAAATCAACACAGATGTCATGTTTCCAGGGGAGGGGGATGGCCAGGTACGGGCAGTGCTGCATGCGCTAAAGAGTTAGACCGGGGACCAGGTGTTTCTGTCCTCCCCACCCACTTTATCTGTGAAAAGGAATTGAGGGACCCCTCAGGAACCCCGAGTGGTTGTTATCCTCCCCTCCGACCCTGCCCCCTCCTCAGTTTCTTCCACACAGCATCCAGAGGCAGGGCACTGATGGGGACGTTTTGCTGTATGGTGTCACTGAAGTGGACGAGACATTCGCTCCCGGACATTTGGAAAGTATGTGAGAGAGAAGGCTCTGGGTTCTAGAGAGGGGCACGGACTGTACCCAACGAAGGTTACAGAGGTCAGCATGCCTTCCTTGGGGTCCGTGTGCCTAAGGAACAGCTTGCCAGATAAGGTTCTGAAGGCCTGGAGTGGAAGAGGGAGACAAGAGGAAGGGGGGCTAGTGGAAAGGCTGACTTTGCAGGGCTCTCGGAGCGGGGCAGGCTTGATCTAGACGGGGAAGGGAAGTGGAGCTAAGGAGAGAGGGTAGACAGTGGTCCTTTGGCCTCACTGAGGTCACTCAGTGAGAAGCTGAGAAAACACCTTGATGTGGGGTCAAGGATCACTTACCGCCCTGAGCCAGACGTGCTTGTTTCTTAAAGGTTAATGTGGAAAAGATGAGAAATGTGCAAGAAAAGAAATACTTTGACCAGGTGACAGAATAGTGTCATCCTGATGGGAGAGGTTCAAGCAGCACTGCCAGCCCCCCTTCCCCCGCCACCCTCTGCCTGGGATGGAAGCCAAGCAGGAGCCACCTGGGGAAGGGCTGAACACTCCTTCCCCACTCTTCTTTGTCATCCAGGGATTGAGGAGGCGGCAATTAGAGCCCACTGGGCCCAAGGGAGCAGTGACTTATGCAAGGTCATGCTGCCGCTGGGAGCCAACCACGTGTCTTCTCTTACCTGGGCAGTGCCAGGGAGCAGGGTTCTGTTTGGTGGTTCCTAAGTACAGCTCATTCTCACCTAATGAAAGCGTCTCTCCTCCCTTGCCTTCTGCTGTGGGCTACAGGGCAGACACCTTCCTGACACGGTCAGTTATGGGACTAGGACAACGCTCTCCTCATCACCACATCACAATACTCCTCCCTCAAACCCCGACGTGCTCTTTTCTAGCCAGGAACCATCTTGGTTTCCAGGCTGTTCTGAAACAACCTCAGGCAGCACTTGCCTGCTTTCTCAAGACCCCCCCCCACCCCGAGAGCTGGACCCCTTGGGGACCATATGAGAAGATACAGATCCCCAGGACACCATCTCCGGGCCTGCTGCCAGGATTAACTGAGGAAACGGGGAGAGGGATGGCTGCTATTTCTGACTGGTCTCCCTGGCAGAGTGATGACTACAAAGAAAGTAGCATGATGCATGTGAAAGCACGCAGGCTAAGTGTGGAGTTATGGCACTGTCTTGGCCTGCCTCTGGCTCCTTGTCTGTGTTCTCATGCGCTCGGTTCTGCTTTGGCCCCCAGGCACTGCCTTCTAATTTGGGGTTAATCACGGAAGGGAATGAAACTGAAGTAGAAAACACAGTGCTTCGTGGAGGTGGTGGTCTCCAGTCCCCCTAGCTTCTCATGAACACATGTCAGAGTGTAACCCACAATGGATGGCTAACTTCTTCCCAGAACTCTCAAACCTCAGCCCCTCCCATAGGCCCCCGCTTTCTTCCCTCTACCTATATAAACCATGTTCAGAGAAGGCAGTGACAAAGGAGAATCAGTGATGACTGTAATTCCTTTCCCCACAGAGGGCCCTATTCTTCCTCTTCTCTCTCCTTCCATGAGTAAACTTTGTAAGTGGGAAGGAGGCAAAACCAATACTGGATCTTGTGGCCACTGCCCCGGCCCCTTTGGGCTTAGGTCAGGGATCACACCCTCCATCAGAGTCATGCCCCCAGAATGGGGAGCTCAGTTCAAGAGGATGACGGCGGGTGGGGACACAGGTGCCATTACCAAAGACACCCTGCCTTCCCCTGCCTACCTTCTCTAAGACAATAAATCTTTCAAGAGCAGATGGCCAGCCACTTCTCTGAGTGTGGGCTGGGGATTGACCAACACCACCACCTCTACCAACACAAACACACACACACACACACACACACACACACACCACGCACGCACGCGCACGCACGCAAGCGTGCACACGCACAATTCCCTGCCACCTTCTGGCACCTTTCTTGCACGCTGACCTGACTTTACCCCTGGGGCCTCTGGAAAGGAAATACATCTACTAAGTGACTTGCAAGTTCCTTGACACCGCTCATTTTTTTTACAAACCATAGTTCGATGTATACTCTATGCCAAGCTTTCTAACAGGGGAAATAAGAATTGTGTGTGTGTGTGTGTGTGTGTGTGTTTTAAACCTTTTCCTTGGATACTGTCCAAGTGGGGAAAACAAGCAAGTTCGGGAAGGCTGTTAGTTACTGTATAGTTATTGCACTATGAGCAGGAGAGGAGAAGTGGAACCCAGGGAGGGATGAGTTTGGCCGCAGAGGGAAGAAAGGAGAGAAGAGAGCATTCAAGTTGGGCTTCAAGGCAAGAGCTGCAGCTTATCAGCCAGATCACTTGGGACATCTTCCTGAGCTGAGGAGGGGTTTTCCTGGAAAGAGCGCCTGGGATCAGAGAAATCTTTTAGCCCCTACTCCTTTCTTGCTTAACAATTATATGTAAACAGTCTTCAGGATAGACAGAGGGCGAGACCTATGTGATGGTAGATATAGAAACTTACCTTGCACAGCTGAGTTTGAATGTGTTGTGTTCCCATGGAGTGGGAAAGGGGGTGTTTGTTCATGAATGTGTAAGATGGTCACTGAAAGGGTTCTAGGGCAGGAACACAGACGAGGAGGATAAGAACAGACACCATTGCTGCCTATTTAACATGGGCCAGGTGCCCTGAGCACCTGGCTCATCTAATTCCCATGAGCCTGCAAGTGAGCTGTTGTTGTCGTCATTTTACAGAGAGGCAACAAAGGGCCAAAGAAAGGTGAAGTTTCTTGCCCAAGGTCAAGTGACTATTACTATGCTCCTTCCATGAACAAGGAAGCTGGGGCTCAAAGAGGTGCGCTTATTTTTCCAAGGTCACTGAGCCAGTCATTAGTAGAATCCAACTTTAAATCCAATGCATCTGGTCTCAAGCTGCATGCTTCCAGTACAAGATGGAGAGTCTGAGACAAGACAATGCCGATGTCTATAAGAAGCTACTTCCTACAGTCTTCAAGTCAAATGCTCCCACCCAAGCAAAGATGTCAAAACAAATGGCTTACATTCCTACCACACTTTATAAAGTCTTCTGCATGTTATCATGTTGAATCCTAACAACAACCCTGTAAAGTTAACAAGGCAGGGTGAGTGTCCCCAGTTCACTGACAAGGAAGTTGATTCTCAGAATGTCTAGCTGAAGTTACAGACCTCATCAGCACTAAGCAGAGAGATAAGCCAGGGTGTATGGGCTCCTGGAAGGACTTGTCTCCTTCATTCATATGGATAGATGGATAAATCAAGACCCAGGTATGTGGGGACCCTATCCTCTTCATGAGGTCTGAAGTGCAAACACCTTCTCATAGGCACCTGCATACCTCTGAGAACAAACGTGCTTGAATGGATTGCCCTCACTCATGGGCGCAGAAGCTGGGCCCCAGACTCTCACACCATTGCGGTCAGTGTTAGTTCTCTTGTTTTCTGACTGTTTCCTTGTGTACTCTGATACAATCTATGTACAAGGACTTTAGGCCCAGCCCAGACTGCAAAATGTTTTCTGGACTTTCTGGAAGCTTGGAGACTCCTGGGTTCTTGGACATCCCCGTGTCAGCATGGGGACTGTAGCAAAACAAGAAGCAGGGAAAGAGGGAAATGCCAACTATGCGGGAGAGCTGCCCCACCGGGGCCCAGCATAAGGCTCTGTGATGATGCAATGCTGGGTGAGCTGTGGCCCTATCCAGAGATCCTGGTCTACCCACGTTCATGCAGTGACAGGCCCCATGCATGTGCCATTTGCATGCATGTTGCATAAACCCAGGTGCACATTCTGGCACCCACATCCCAACATGCACAGGATCCTACCCAAGAGAGAGCACCTTGTCCCCTGTCCTGGAATTGTGCCTCATGGACATAGAGTGAGAGAGTTGCAGAGTAGCTAACATTTCCCCACCACCCAATTTCCTGTTATTGTAGTGGTTGACCAGGAGCCTCACACTCTGCGCCTAGGTCGACCCAGAATTGCCCAACAACTACCTAGAGAATGTGCTGTTTGGCTTCAGTCCCTGCCTTGTTCCTAGCTGGGTCACCTCCTCCTGGCCCCCTTGCCTTTTGCCTCTCCACCTTCCTCTCAGCCTCCTTCCACACCCTGCTCAGGTATCTGCCGCAGAGTCTCTGCAGCCCCTCCTGGCCCAGCTTTGTGCTTGGTCACTTGTAATCTGAGGCATACGGTCAGTGGGCCCCAGCTGCCTCTCTATCCTGGGGTGAGCTATAACCCCAGATGTGGGAAAGGCTGGAGGGGGTCCGTGCCCTGACTTCAAGGCTCAGGGGCAGTCCTCAGCCTCTAGGTGTTCAGGTGGGCTCCTCTTACGCTGTTGCATTTCTTCCTCCTCTGCTTTTGTCCTCTCTCCATTCCTACATGACTCTGCCCCAGACCTTCGGGAAGAAGCACTCTTGCTTGGATCCAGTGTGCCCCCCCGGTTTATATATATATATATATATATATATATATATATATATATATATATCCGTACACATTGAACAATCACCCCGACTCTGATGCAAGTCTGGCATTTTGCATAGCTTTTATGACGGAGGTGGCGGGGTGTTTGGGTGAATGCTTGTGTTAAATAAATAAAATTTGAAAGAGTTCTTATCACCGGCTGCCCTTTCACAGAGTTTGCTGGGTGGGGAAGAAGAAGAATACGAAGTGCAGGTGGGAACAAATCGGGGAAAGATCAGTGATAAAAATGTGCCACTATTCGACTGCTGCTGGGAAAGGGTTGAGGCTCCCAGACCCAATGGATGCTTCGCGAAAGGGGCTTGGATTTTAGCAACCATGCTGGAATTGTGTCCGTCCCGTCTCCCAAGCCCTAAATAACACCACTCATTCTAGACTCAGCAACCCCACAAGCCTTTCTCACAGCTCTGGCCAAGAGGCCGGACGGATGTTCTAGAGTTGAACTTGGTGGTGGATTTGAATCTAAAGACTGCACCTTGGCTAGAGAACCAGCCTCCTCTGCTCTGGTCACGGGGAACACAGAACTTGCCGCCCCTCCCCGTGCCTGTGGCTTTCCAGAGTTTGGAAGATCACCAAGTTTGGAGAGATTCATCCCTTCCCTTCCCAAAGCTAGAGGGCGACTGGAAGCCCGTGCCGCTCCCTGAGTTCCGCCTGCTGCCTTCTGTCTGTCTCCGCCTTGCTTGCTGGACCACCCGCCGGTGTCGTTCTCACAGTGGGACGACTCCACCAGCGAAGGTGGGAGCCCTTTCTAAGATGCTCTTCCAAGTGGGAGCTCCATACTTCCTGTCCCTACAGGAGGATGGCCTAGACAAACAGAAAAGAACAAGAAATGGGGGGGGGGGCGCTTGAGACATGGAGCCTTTACTTCTACAAACCATAAAAAACGGAGAAGGTATCTTTTAGGTCAAGGTCAACCACTGAGTTAGCCCACACTTGAAATCAGGATGCACTTACCTCAGCTGGGAATTAATTGTTCTCTCTGCTTCCTTTTCCCAGAAAGCCAGCCTACCTTAGCACATTCCACACACTTGCAGTGCTCGTCGGTTTGGTGGGCTTGTGTGTTTCAGGAGCCTTCCTCCTTCCTGGTTGGTTTTGGCACCTGCAAATGAAGAGATAGGGCCAGGTATAGTTTGGTTAGAGATGGATTGGCAGTTAAGGTGTGTGCCTGCAAAGCCAAAGGACCCAGGTTCGATTCCCCAGGACCCACATTAGCCAGATGCACAAGGTGGCCCATGCGTCTGGAGTTCTTTTGCAGTGGCTGGAGGCCTTGGTGTGCCGACTATTTCCCTCCCTCCCTCGCACTCTCTCTCTCTCTCTCTCCCCCTGTTTCTCTCCAAAATAAATAAATAAATAAATAAATAAATAAATATTCTTTAAAAAAAAAAGAGAGAAGATCATGGTCCAGTTATGAAAGGTAGAAGACCTAAATGTTGGTGAGAAAGACAAAGAGGGAAGTGGCACAAACAGGTCTGGGGAAAGCAAGGCCAGCAGGACCAGCGGCTCGCCCAGGGGCAGGCCATGGACTTTGGCACCCTCCTTCACACACCATATCTCCAGGGGCCCCCTGTTGGGGCCCTGGCCATGTCTATCCTAGTGCTGGGTAGATGAGGTCATAGCTGGTGGGGTCCCAGGGCCTCATGAGCTTCCTCCAAATGCACGGCGCTCCTCTCCCAACCCGTGTGGCCAGGCACCCAGCTCCTCAGACCAGAACTCAGAATCTCTCCTGACATCTTGTGGGGTGGGGGTGACAGGGCTGAGGAACCAAGGGATCAGACTCATCGACAGGTGAGGCAGTCGCCACCATCAACATGAGTGCTCTCAAGATGAGACAAGTCTCCCACCGAACCACCTCAACGCCTCCAGTTTCCTTAAAGAGGGGCCAGACAGTCTTCGCCAGGTGAGGTGAGTGAGAGATGGAGGTGTCATTTCAGGCAGTCAGTGAAGGGAAACGGGCAAGAGGAGGTTAGTTATACACTCGTGTGTATGTCCAGACACACCCTCCGGGTGCTTGCTTGCAGAGCAGCTGCCTCCAGGGAACTAAACGATTGTGGATTTTTGAAATGTCAGACTGTTGGGAAGAAGCTTGACCGCAGACATGTACACACATACACACAAACCTTATAAGACATGAGCGCAGCGTAGTGATTCATTTTGAAATGAAATCTAAAACACAGCATTCCCGTCAAATCACACACACGTGTCTGTCTGAGGAAGAACTAGCCTCGTGGTCATGCTTGTCACTGCCTCCGCCTTGCTTTTCCAGTGTCCCCTGTCCACCGCCAACTTGGCTCTGAACTTCAGCCATGTCCCTGTTTGGCTCATCCCCAGAACTTCTGGAAGGATCGGAGTCTGAAACACCCCCTTGCTTCTCATGCGTGAGGCATGTGAGGCCCTACATAAGAGGCTTTAGGAAATCGGGGTGGGGGGGGGGCAACACATAAAAGGATGGAGCTTCCACTGCAGCCGGGATTGACAAAGAGGCACAAGGGAGCTTTCCGGGGAAAGGGTGTAATGGTTCTGCGATGCATTAGGCCTCCTGAAACGTGAAAGCTGAAGTATCTCTGTGTACACATGAAACCACATGTGACTCCTATTTCTTCAGAATTACAGGATGTTTGAGTGGAAAAGGACCTTGGAGGGTTTCAACATAAAGTGTCGTCCAGACAGACAGGGTAGTGACAGCCAGCCTGCCTTAAAGCCCAGCGCTCTGACCTCCCAGTCAAACATGGTGGCCCCTGGATGGTGCTCCTGTGTGTGTGCGCATGCGTGCACATAGCGTGTGGGTGCGTGTGTGTGTCTGTGTGTGTGTGTGTGTCTGTCTGCTCACCGGCTAAGCTTTCCAGGCCTCCTCCTCTGGCTTTATGAGCTGGCACTCAAGGCTTTGAACCCAGTGACTGGAACAAACTCCACGCTGAGTGAGCTCTGGCTCTGACGTCGCTGGCCTTACTGCCCTGCCCTGGCTCTATCCTCACAGCCCCTGAAGCTGGCTGCTGACCACAGTGCCCTGAAACAGCCTTCAGGAGGGCTCCCAGAAAGTTCCCCGGGGGAGAAAGGACACTGGGACCAGAGAGAGGAAGAGATAGACAGCAATAGGAAGAAAGAAATCAAGGAACCAGCAGAGACCACATGAAATCTTAGACACAGGTACATAGGCACATACGGACACAGCTCACACATGTATTTACATTATTTACCGCATACAATACACATGCTCAACGCATACACATGTGCTCACCATGCACGACATACAACACGGATACAACACACACATATGCACCAGGTATATATATGCATACAGTACACACATGTATAAACCACTCATCACAAAACAGTGCAGACACATATATACACATGTCCCACTATAGCACATATGACATATAATATGTAACGTTTATACCACACGTGTAATGCCTATATCACATTTACACACACACACACATACACACACACACAAACACACACATATACTTTTTTTTCACTCAACCAGTGCTTCTCAATGAGAATAATTTTGCTTCTTGGGGGACATTGGCAATATCTAAAGACAATTTTGTTGTCTCAACTGAGGGGCAGGACTGGCTCCTGTCCACTAGGGAGTGAAGGGTTCATGCTGCTAAATTTGTCAGATGCCTATGTCAGGCCCAAGAGCAAAGAGCCATTTATTCAGTATCCACAGTGCCTAGGTCCACAAACCTTACCAGATGCAGAAATCTGAATGCCAGGTCCCTGTGCCCTAAATTAGACTATGTGTCCTAATCATACTCTGTCCCTTCCAAAACACCTCCAGCGCTCTGGGTGAGGTCCTCAGAGGAGGTCAGCTATGCTCTAGCTGTCCACCCGGCTGCCCATTCAGGTTGTCTCCTGAGGACCTCAGCTTGCTTAGGGTTGGAGGGTCAGTCCAAGGCAAAAAGCAGACACAAGGAGCTGCTCTCCCCCCCTGCTCACACCACAGCAGGGGGGAGACCTGGCAACTGACTTGGTGTCACAGATCCTCAGGTTTTGAGTTATGGCAAGGGACGTCAAGACAGTACAAGGCACAGGGGACAGACAAAACCATCAGCTGTGAGACTGGTAGAGAAGGAGAGGCACTGTCACACCAGCACCTGGCCTACTTCCCCCACCCTCCTCAGAATGTGACACGAGAAAACTGCGGTGTCTTAGGTCGTGTCCAGTGAGCTACGTCATCTCTTCTGTCTGTGCCTCCACCTCACTTTGAGTCTACTCTCATTATTCCATCTGCAGTTGACCCACCCGATAGCAATGTCAGGTGCAAGAAGCTGAGGAAGGGAAAGAGGGGTGTTAGAAAAGGACTGCCTCCTGGTGCTTCCCTCCATGGTATGACGCACACCTCACCACACTACCCCCGCCCCCCACCCAGGGACTAAGACTGGGGTCTTTTCCCGGAGCTGACGAGGACAGAGAAGGTGGAGTGGCTTGGCGGCAGAGAAACACTTGGTTTAATGGGCACAAAGGTCCTGGGTTCAAGGTTTGGATTCTAGTACCTTCCTCCTACCCAGCTCGAACCCACTGACCCCTAGGTGGGTGGGGAAGGCAGCTAATCGAACTGCATTGTTTGCTCAAGGCTCAATGGCCTGGCCTTAGGCCCAAGCGCAGAAACGCGCGGAGCTCGCCCTTTGAAGGTGGCTCCTCCGTACCCCCATCCACAGGGGCATCCCACTTTCCGAGTCCCGCAACCCACTCTCCCCACACACGTGTCTGAGCATGTGCACACGTCCTGACCCTCACAACATATACGATGCACAATACCCACCTCATTGTTACACACATACTACATGCACATCCTATACCAAACACATGTGTGTATGTATGTATATCACAAACATATCACATACCAAACATATCAAGTGTGGGCTGACATCACACAGGTACAACACACACAGACCACATAGTGCGTACAAAACGCACATTACGTACATGCTGCATAGGTTGCACCTGAGTGCTATACACACACGCACAACTTTCCCCTCACGACATCTTTCTGCTATTGGAATGGGACACACAGGAAAAAAAAAAAAAAAAAAAAAAAAAAAAAACAGACTTGAAGTTGGAGAGTGACCCTTGCGCACCTGTGACTTTACACATCCAGCTGATGCCTTGGCTAATCAGGACCCCGTCTTCCGCATCTGTGGAAGTTTCCTTGCCTTTGGGGAGCCTCGATTTGTCTACTAAAGCGGGCACCTTGTGGTGTGGAAGTGAGAAGGGTTTCAGTGTCAGAGGTGAATCTGGGTCTGCCTCTGCCACTTCTGCCACTTAAAATTCCTGACTGAAACTTAGCGTTTTGAGTTCCAGCTTTTTCCATGGTACCTGGATCACAGGTTCGATGTGAGTTTGTGTGGGCACACTCAATGAGCTGGACACACTCAATGAACAGGCCCAGCGCAGGGAGCGATGCATCAACATTGGATCTACTGAAGCACTGCCAGATAAAATGTTCTGGGTAGATATATTTACCAAAAATATTTTCTTTGTTGTTCGTCTGAAATTCATACGTAACTGTTTTTTTTTTTTTTTTTTTAATTTTGAGGGAGGTCTCACTATGTAACTAGGCTGGTCTCTAATGCATCATTTTTTTTTTTTTTGAGTGTTAAAATTACAGACAGGTGTGCCCATCCTACATCTTATCTGACAACCTTCCCCCTCTC
Source organism: Dipus sagitta (assembly GCA_036346955.1). Taxonomy (NCBI): domain Eukaryota; kingdom Metazoa; phylum Chordata; class Mammalia; order Rodentia; family Dipodidae; genus Dipus; species Dipus sagitta. The sequence goes on along the minus strand of CM070780.1, from coordinate 104,174,626 downwards.
TACGGGCAGGTTGTGCCACATAGATTTTGTACCCTGGAATGGATGTCACATCTTTAAGCGGAGGCAGTGGCGGAGACAACTCACACCCCAAAAAGCAAAGGTTGTGATTGTCTATCAGAGAATGCACCAGGCTTGTGAAGCAAAAATATTTACACTTATTATCTGTTGCTAACTCCAAGTGGGTTAGAATGAATAATATTTGCTGTTTATATGTCTGTTTGCTCGGAGCCATGCAACAGCAAGAGGTTTAACCTCAAGCGTTAAGAAAACTTAAACCTTCAGGACATGCATAGGGGAGGCACAGGGACATTGGAGGCTCTCTCCTGGGGACCCTTCCTGGGAATGGCCTACTCTGACTTCTCCCCCTCCTCCTGACTGCTTACAAATCCTCAGGTGAGCCTGACCTGTCCAGGCCTTCCTAGAAAAAAGGTCACTGGGTGTCCCAAAGTCCAGGGGTCAGCTCTCTAATCTCCTCTAAGGCCTAGAGGCAGGAGGAGAGTCCTGGGGTGGAGAGAGTAGCAGCTGACGCCCCAGTAGGCAGGACTTCAGGGCCTGTCTCTTTAAATCTCAGGTAATTTGGGAGGAGGGAGGGAGTGCCCACACAGCTCCTGCTCACTCCCAACAGGAGCTACAGGTAGACAAGCCCAGCAGATCCCCAGCTCTGCCAAGTGGAACAAAGCAGGAACCCTTTGCAGACAGTCCCAGGGAGCCTCGGCAGGCCTCAGAGGAGTAGGAGGAGACGGGACCTCTACAGGGAGAGGGCAGGCCGGCTCTTGGGGGTCCCAATGTGGCCCCAAGGCCGAGCCCAGTCAGGGTCTGGCCTCAGCCTCAACCCCTCAAAGAGCAGGTCCTCTACCCCATGGGGTGGTCACTGCCCAAGGAGAAAGGGTTAATACTCTGCCTATGGAACAAGTTCTGCAGATGGTTCCACAGACAAGAGTCCTGGGCTCAGAGCCGAGATGAACAGAATCTGCTGCAACAGAAGAGGTAAGCTCACCATCTGCTTCTGCTCTCTCTCCCAGCTCGCTCTCCTCCCCCACTGGCATCCAGCGTGCCCTCGGTACCCCTGAGTGGACAGCTGTGTTTCCAGGCCTGGGCTTCGTTCCTTGGGATCACTTTGTTAGCAGCCCAGGATGCCAGGTAGAAGAGGGGGGTGTCTGCCTAGGCACAGGTGTTAGTAATCTATAAGGTCCCATTCAATTCCGCAGGCCTCTTATGAGTTCCTCCCTAGTAGCAAGGCATCTCACTGGCCCTTGAAAACCCTCCTCCCAAAAGGTGGTTGTAGGTCAGGACAATGATTTATGTCTCTCTCTCTCTCTCCACACACACACACTACCTTCTATAACAGTCTCTCTGGAAAAAAAAAATGCATGATTTATATATCATGTGTGTGTGTGTGCACATCAGAGTGAATGATGGAATAATTCATAATTCATGTTTGAACAGATACAAAACAATCACAAAATGTGGACATACTTAATATTCCTGCACACTTCTCTCAATCAAACTTTGACAAAGACATGAGGGAGATCTGAAACTCCACAAAACTCAGACCCAGCCCTTAAATGTCTATCTTTCAATTGAGGGGTGAAGTGGACCCCTGGCCACAGTGCCAGAGGTTCTGAAGACCTATGTTCAACATGCTCCCCTTCCGACTGGAGTATTGGATTGACTCTGGAGTCTGCGCCCTTTGGACATCTCCCATTTCGCTTCTAGCGCCTGAAAATGTCATTAGATTCACTTGACGCCCATTCCTGCTCTGCATGGCAGTCTAGCCTGGCTTTGGGAGCAGAAGCAGAGAAGGGGGTCTTTGAGTTCTGGGGGTCATCCTGTGTGTGGTCTCCTCTCAGAGATTGACAGCGGGTTTTCCCACCCAGTTGGTAACAAGCCAGAAGGAAGTTCTGCTTTTTGAAGCTTTGCTCTGGGCCCTGAAGGAGGTAACAGGTGACTTCATAGAGGAAAGGCTAAAGTTTCTAAGAGTTCTCCATGTCTGAATGAAGAGGCCTGTCTCAGCTTGGCATGAAGGCTGCCTGGGGTTTCCTCTTCTTTTGTTCAAACATTCCATGCTGGGGATATGCCTCTTCTTGGAGTTGTGGCTTTCCTGTCTTTCAAACCAGCCACCCACCTCATTTCCCCCCACCCCCCGGGCCTGGGAGAGTGGGGACTAGGGCACATGTCTGGCTGATGACGTCTTGGGGCAACAGAACGGCATTGTTGTTAGAGATGAGCCCTTCACTGGTTCTACACATCCTCTTCCCACTCTTAGGACTCTGTGGCTGGGGGGTCACAGGCACAGAGTACAAAAAGGTATGGGAACCTGACAGGGTAGATAAGATTCTCGTGACCCCTGCGTAGGACAGACATAGAGGAGGATTTGCAGCCTGGCTAAAAATAGGTTATTTGCACACTTCTTGTCTGCACCTTTTTGTTCTTCTGACTGTCTGGTAAGCTTCCACAGCAACTCTTGGGCCAGGAAGACCTGATGTGACCAGTCAGGGGGCTCTTCCCTCCAATTGCTGCTCTGTTTTCCTCATTCTCATCTGTTTTCTACACTTTCTTAACCTTCTTCTTCCTGCACAGTAGTGTATTTGGGTGGGTGTTTCCCAGAAGGAGCTGAAAATTGCTTTGGGGAGTTTCCTAGTCTGCATAGTCAAGTAAACAGAGAGCAAACACGCTAACGATGAACCGAGCCAAGGATGGCCAGATAAAAGCACTATGGGCAGGCGGTGAGCCGATGAGGGGCTCTGCACAATACCATTACCTAATTTTCATGGAAATAAATCCTGTCCTCTCTGTAGGAATGAGTGAGGCCCAGATCCCAAGAGGAGGGCCTAGAGGGAAGCTTCCAGTGGGATCAGGTGGGATTCTGTGTAGTGGAGGATGGTTCAATGAGAAGGGGAGACTTTAAGGGCTCTGTAAGATGACCCGAGGTGGCCCAATCTCCCTCTACAGGAAGCGTATCTTGGGTCTTAGTCATGCCACCTGCCCCCAAATTTAACACTAATAGATGGTTGTACTCTCAGCTTTCTCTCATTGCTTCCAGATCACCTCTCCCTCTGACTTGAACTTTCTCATTTCCTGATATTCAAGGCAATAAACGTTGATCAAGCGTAACACACCACGCTCAGTTTGCGGGAAATTAATATACATTTCTTGCTTCTCAAGAGACGCGTGTGCTAAGGGGCAAAGCATATCAGGGTGCGTGCACAGTTGGCCTTCCGCATCTGCAGATGAAGTCTGCCTGGGGGAGACGATATTAGGAGAACAAGGCTGTGTTGTTGCTGACAGGAACTCTGCAGTTAGTCACGGTGTTTGCATCTCTCCTGCACATACAACCCTTCTTCCCTGTCACCATTCCCTAAGCAACGCAGTGCAGCAGTAATTTACATAGCATTTACATTGTATCTGGTATTATAAACTGTCTTGAGATGATTTAAAATACACAGCTGGAAGCTGGGGTGGCTGTGCGTGCCTGGAATCCCAGCCCTTGGGAGGTCGAGGCAGGGGCTTGGGTGAACTTGAGGCCAGCCTGAGTCACATGATGAAACCCTGTCTCCACAACAAAAATAATAAATAAGACGTGTGTGGTGGTTCATGCCTATCATCCCTGCGTTTAGGAGGCTGAGGCAGGAGGAGCACCATGGGTTTTAGGCTAACCTGGGCTAAGCCATTGTGAGATCTAGGATAGTATGGGATGCAGAGTGAGTCCCTGCCTTAAAGCATACAAGGAGATTTTATGAAGTTGGTAAGAATATTATATCACTGTGTAGAAGGGACTTGAGCAGGTATGGATTTTTGGATGAGGGTGGGGATGGGGATATCCTGGAGCCAATCTTCCTCAAGTACTAGGAGGAAGACTGGACTTGGGTTAAAGGTAACATTGTGAATCAGGTCATAGAAGGGTATAAACAAATGTTAAGGGAGTGGAGGAGGAAGCTTCTATATGTCTCTGGTATCTGATTCCTGCCAGTATGGGGTGTGATAGGAGGTTCACAGTAGCTGCCCAACCTGACTCCCTGCCCATCCCCTGTTGGCTCTTTCTCTCCCCAAGAGGACGAAAAGTCATGTTACAGGTAATCGTATGAATATATGAGAATTGAAGTGTCTGTAAAAACCAAGTTCTGGAACCCTCCTGCCAACTTCTCACTCTTTTCTTGATAAATGTACACGCTCATTCGGGAAGACGTCTTAGCCTAAAGGACTTGTGGCAGTAAGGAGAAAAAGAAAGAAGAAGAAAAAAAAAAAAAACTATGTTGGCTCTAAGTCTCTCAATTGCCACTTTCTCTAGATTTTGACTTCCTCATCTCATTGCTGGCAATCTGAGCTAGAGCAAGGAGGCCCACAAGTACCCAGTGAGTGCCCAGTGCATGCCATCTCCCTACACATGACTGCTCTTTCCCATCTGTGGTCTGGGCCTGCCCCCCACCCCCACCTCCCAGGAAAAAATCAGGAGGAGCCATAAAACTAGAAGAGCCACATAATTTAGTGGTAAGCGCCTGGGGCTATGTTCTTGACAGAGCAGTCTGCCTTTTAACCCTGTGTGATCTTCTTGCAATAATTTGACCGTGTTGCCTCAGTTTCCTTTTCTATAACATGAGGGACTTGGTCGAGTCATATTAGATGACTGAAGAGAGCCAAAGAGAGATGTAGTTTGGAAACGAAAAGGCACATTGAACAAATGGGACTGTTGTGACTTAAAGAAAAAGAAAAAAGAAAAAGAAACTAGGATTAAAATGATAACTTTCAGTGGCAATAGGAGAGGGCAGGGATGAGAACTTCCTCCTAACATAAGCGAATCCCGTGGAAGGGGGAACGTATGCTCCTCGCAACAATGTGGTTTGCCACTCCAAATCACCGTAGAGGGGACAGTCATCTGCGAGGATGCTTGCAGAGAAACCAGCAGGACCCATGTGAACCTGGAGCGCCCCCACTTCCACCCCTGATTAACTCAAAGGACAGAGAAATGGCTCATGGGACACTGGTCTCTTGGCTTAGACTGTAACTTGCTTGGACAAGTCACTTCAGAGTTCCTGCCTCTGTCCCCAGCTGTTACATGAACCGATTTGACCTGATTTCTGGGGACTTTATAGCTTTAATTTTCTGATTTGACCATTTCTCAAGACTCTCTGGATCCTTGTTTTAGCATCAAAGACAAAATGAGACCCACGGTCATAGAAAACACAGGCTTACACTTGCACGAGGACAGAGCCCAGCGATGGTGGGAGCAGCGGTTATGGAGAAGGGGCATCAAGGACTCTCACTTGGAGGCCCGACAATGACCTTGAGCAAGAGAATATTAATTCAAGTCCTCAAACAAAAAATACGCTAGGTTCTGTGTCAAGAACTCCATCCCTGGGTTTCTATCATCCTAATGTGGAATATATTCAGTTTTGTAATTCATTGCCAAGTAAAACAAAACATTCTAGAACTTGGAAACGCTTTTCCTATTGCTATAATTTCAGACTTGCTCTGTTTTATGTTTGCTACTTAATCACTGGGAGCTTAAATGGCTTAACCTCTTTTGTTTCTTCCGTAATTGAGCACTTATTGGTGTTAGAAAACATTTGTATGTAAAGGGAATTCCTAATTCTAGTTCCGGTGAGGAACCCTCTTTTTTCAGCGGGTTATGAGCAATCACATCTCTGAGTCAGGGTCTCTTCACGGTCTCTTCACCTTGGCACGGTTGATATATCGGGCAGGGAACCTCCTTGTGGTTGCGCTGAGTGGGCGTTTTGTAACCACTTTGCTTTATGCCCTTTCTCCTCACTCGCTGTCGAGCCTTGTATGATAGACTGTCAGTGGAGAATCCTGGGGGGGCGGGGCGGGGAGGGTCTGTCTCCTTACTGACAAGTATGTCAGGGCTCTCTCTGCTATCCCCGTGTGGCCCTATGTTGTCATTGCAAGTAATAACACACTGGATACCCTTTTCCCACCCAGCCCACATTCCCCATTTTGCTGGATTCTGGAATTTACCACACAGAGGACATGATTTTTCTACAAACCTTGCTGGGTTGGATTAGAAGCTATTTCTTCGCCAAGGGTGCGGCCTGACGGAATTGCCAGATGAAATACAGGACACCTAGCTCAATCCAGACAAATATTCAGATAAATAATGGATAAATTCTTAGTGTAAGCATGTCCCGGTAGTGCATGGGACATAGGCATATTAAGAAAACAGGCATGTAAAATTCAAATTTGGCTGAGCATCTTGCATTTTTACTGGGTCTTCCATAGGCCCATTCGGATAGCAACAGACACAAGGAAAGGGATGCATAAGGAATGGAGGCTGGGGGCGTCTGGGTCGGTGGGGGATTTACAGGCCTCAGAGCTGTGTCAGGAATAAGGGAACTCCTTGAGGTCCCAGGGTAGGGGAAGCGACACACACTATTAACAGCATCTGATGCCAAATGCCAGAATAAAAATAAGGCCAAAGGGCAGGGTCAAGGACACCCTAAGGAGGAGAGAGGGGAGCGCTGGGGGGCTAGCCTTCTCCCCATTCTAGTGGTGGTGCTGACCTACCTACTGACGAGGGCTTTGGGCAAATGGTGGGAGTAATGGTGGTGGTGACAGGGGGTATCGAAAACTGGTTTTGGGGCTGGGAAGATGGCTCAGAGGTTTGTTAAAGGTGCTTGCTTGCAAAGTGAGCTGGTTTGATCCCCAGTACCCACGTAAAGCCAGGCACATAAAGTGGTGCATGTGTCTAGAGTGCATTTGCAGTGGCAAGAGGCCTTGACACACCCATATTTATTCACTATTTCTCTCTCTCAAATATACAGCATTTTTTTTTTTAAAAAAAGAAAACTTGTTTTGTGCCATGTTTGCATACCAAGCACATTGTTTTTCACTTAGGCTGTATATTTGCTTAAGGTTGGCTTAGGGGTGGCAAAGAAATAGAGAGAGAAAGAGAGGGCAGTAACGCCAAACCATTTGGCACGGCTATTGAGTCATGTGTTCTCAGCCAGCACAGTGAGCGTCCATGCAAGCTAAGCTGCTTCCCTCAGCACGGGAGCACAGAGTGGACAATGAGCAATCTCTTGGGTGGGGGTGTGGATTCTAGGAGAAAACAGCCTTGTGGGCATGGGCTCAGGGAGAACGGTGTGCTCGATGGTACTGAGCCTTGTGGGGAGACCACAATGCTGGGTTATAAGGAGTGAGGGGGAGGATCAGAGAATGCAAAAATAGTTGCACCAAGATCCTTGAAGGACCTCAGTGTTCCATATCCTTGGGCACCGAAAGACCTGTTGGCCTTTTGTATGCTGGGACGGCGCTGCCCTTTAGAAAGGTGATCCTGAGAGGTTCACAGAGGGAGGACTAGAGGTAGATAGGGCACAGGGAGACTAGGGCTAAAAAAAATAAATTCAAATTAGTGACATTTCATGGTAACAGACGGGAAGGGCCTCAGTGGAAACACCTTTATATGACTAATAAGTCCTGGTGGCTGTCCACGGGCCTGCCAGGAGATAGAGGGCTGCGGTTGGGGAGATGTGAGTCATTCTCTCCTTATTGCCCATCCCAACTCCTAGCTTCACATTAGGTTTCTTGCCACTGCCAGGACATCAGGGTGGGAGCTCCCATCGTGTGCTTTGGGATGTAACACAACTGCCATAGAAAGACCAAATTGCTAGCCAGGTATGGCGGTGTACACCTTTCATCCCAGCACTCTGGAGGCAGAGGTAGAGGAGGATTGCCATGAGTTCAAGGCCACCCTGAGACTACATAGTGAATTCCAGGTCAGCCTGGACTAGAGTGACACTCTACCTCAAAAAACAAAACAACAACAACAACAACAACAACAAAAAATTGTTCCAGACAGAAGGAGGAAAAGTCAGTAAGAAGGAATCCATGTGTCTTGGTTGGGATAAAACTAGAAAAGCTAGAGAAGACAAATGTGCCTAGAACAAGGGCAAAAGCCGATAATAAATAAGGAAAGACCAGGGACCTGTAAGACAAATATCTCATGAATTCAAAATTGAGTGAGCCCATGAGGAAGAAAAAAAAAGAAGAAGAATGTTCAGATCGACATGGAATTCAATGAAAAGATGCTCCGACATCAGAGCCTCCACTTTCTCCGCATCTGGCCTCACAGGTGGTAACCATGGAAATCAAGGAGCACTAAAGGCCCCATAGAGCGTGGGTCTGTGGATGATGGGCGACTTTGCGTCCTATGCTTTGATACACGCGCTGATTCTTAAGCCTGCTTTGGGCTCATTACTTCAGCAATTTCATATGCAGGAACCAGGCTCGAGTGGCCAATTTCCACAAGAACCAGCCTGAGGTTTTTCTTCCACCGCTGACTTCCATGTTCTAGGTTATGCATTTCCCATGAATGCGTTCAGGATGCTAATGATTCTGAGGGGGCCTACTTTAAAGAGGAGAGCTGCCGGGATTAAACTATGAGAACAGAAGAATGAATGGATGAATGGCTACTGCCTGGAGCCAGGCTTTCTCACAAGAGCCACTTTTATATTGAGCCTGGAAAATATTGCCACGGGGAAAAGGGAATTGCAGAGATTGAAAGGTTCTGCATAAAGGGTTGGATAAACATGGCATTATGTAATAGGAGAAAACCTACTGGTGTCCGCATGTTGTCTTCCTCCACAAATATGAGGGAGGAAAGTCCTTACTCCCCCTGATGCATTCACAACAAGGCTTATCAAGGAGGGAAGTCTCAGGGCTCCTACTAAGGTTTAAGTAGGACCACTCCAGAGGCGAACAGGTCAGGAGATGAAAGTGTGCTCGCATGAAGGTCTTTGTCTGATATGCACTGGTAATATATGCCAACCCTGGGTAGGCTGGTCTCGGTATCTGGGGTTAAGAAGCCAGACATGGCACTCTTCTGTGTAGGCTAAATGGGTAAAAGGTGGAGCTTGGGTGAAGTGGATAGACATGCGAAGAGAGCTGGTGACCTCCGCGTGGCAGTTAGACTCACCTGCCGGGACCAACAACTCTTGCTTTCGAGGCACGCGTGTCCAAGTGACGTCTTCATCACTTCATTCACAACTTGAACATGTTCCATTTCCTGCTAGGATCTGGGAGTCTCCTCTCCTTCTAGCTGCCAAAGAAAATGATGTCCAGGCCCTGAGCAAGCTTCTCAAATTCGAAGGATGTGAGGTGCACCAGAGAGGTAAGGCTAGAGCGTCAGCGTGCGTCTTTCACTCTGCGCCTCCCCACCTCCAGGCCTCCCCCAAAGAGCCCAAGACCTACAGTCTGTGTGGTACTCATTGTCTTTCTCTATCGAAGTCTTCTTATGGCCTCTTCCCCCATTCCAGGAGCCATGGGGGAGACAGCCCTGCACATAGCAGCCCTCTATGACAACCTGGAAGCCTCCATGGTGCTAATGGAAGCAGCTCCAGAGCTGGTCTTTGAGCCCATGACATCTGAACTATATGAAGGTGAGGGCCCCGCATGGGCAGTCTGCTGGGTGTTTGCGATAGCTCAAGTGCAGGACATGGGGAAACCAGAGAGGACACCTGAGGATTCCCCGTCCGAGTCACTACTCCATAGTTGCTTTTCCTGTAAGTCTGACTGCACGACACTAGAACATCTGCTCCCTAACACGCACTAGAAGCTTAGAGAAGTGAGAGAAACTAGATCTTCCAGGAACCCTGAACTCCCACAACGGCTTTACTCTCTGATATTGGCTGCTGCAGGGAAGAACTATGGGTACAAACGGGAGGGATCCCCGCATGGTCCTGGGAACAGACTTGTGACTCACAGCTCTCTCTGGGCCAGGTCAGACTGCACTGCACATCGCAGTCATGAACCAGAATGTGAACCTGGTACGCGCCTTGCTCGCCAGGGGGGCCAGTGTCTCTGCCAGAGCTACAGGCTCCGCCTTCCACTGCAGTCCCCACAACCTCATCTACTATGGTGAGAGCCAGGGCCAGGCTGGGAGCAAGGGGAGGTGGCAGCGAGGTGGGGACAGAGGAAGGACAGGCCAAGGAGGGCCTTGTCCTGAGTTGCGTCTTCCGGGAAGCTGGGAGTGGCAGCCCTTTCAGGACTGGGGCCAGAGGCCGGTTCGCCCACAACCCTGTGCACTGTCCTTTCCTGTGGTCCTGCCGGGCCAATGATCCCAAGTTTCTAGTTGAGTCCTAGGAGGAGGAGGAGGTTGTGGTGTCTGGGGGCGGAATGCCCCTCTCCTCTTGTGCTCCTGCTGTCTCCTGCCATGAATCCCTCTGTGTCCCCAGGGGAGCACCCTTTGTCCTTCGCTGCCTGTGTGGGCAGCGAGGAGATTGTGCGGCTGCTTATTGAGCACGGAGCTGACATCCGGGCCCAGGATTCCCTGGGTAAGAGCTGGGATGAGGAGAGAGTCCTGGATGTTGAGAGAGAGAGAGAGAGAGAGAGAGTGTGTGTTGGGTAGAGCCTATGATGGGAATGAGACCATCACAGACTCTGTCTAGTCTTGTGGCCACATGTCAGCCTCTGTCCTCCCCAGGAAACACAGTCCTGCACATACTCACCCTGCAGCCCAACAAAACCTTTGCCTGCCAAATGTACAACCTGCTGCTGTCCTACGACGGAGGGGACCACCTGCAGTCTCTGGAACTCATCCCCAACCACCAGGGACTCACCCCCTTCAAGCTGGCTGGAGTTGAGGGCAACACTGTGGTGAGGCCCCAGCCCTACCTAAGGTGTCTCTCCAGTGACTATCACCCTACCTGGCTGGGAGAAAATGGACATGAACACATCCCATCCTCAGCATTAACTGGGATCTCTCTAAACTCATGTCGTTCTTGCGTCTGTTCCCTTTCTTACCCATTTGCTCTGGCTGGACCATTGAGGACTTAAGCCATCTTAGATCCCATGCAGGCCTTGTGTAAGGCCCAAATCCACCTGTCCTTCTCAGAGCAGAGCTCTACCCGCATCTCCCGTATCCCCAGGTTCTACAGCGTGTCATGGGAGAAGATAAACCTAGGATTCAGTGTGGCCATGTTTGCCCCTCCCCCTTTCCAAAGCTGTGGCCTTTAAGTGAAGACCACTCCGCCGCCCTTGCCAGTCCTTCGTCCTTCCTGGACTGTGACGTCCCCTCCGCTTACGGAGCCTGACCACCTCCACTCTCTTCCAGATGTTCCAACATCTGATGCAGAAGCGGAAACACATTCAGTGGACGTACGGGCCACTGACCTCCACCCTCTATGACCTCACAGAAATCGACTCCTCGGGTGATGAGCAGTCCCTCCTGGAGCTCATTGTTACTACCAAGAAGCGAGAGGTATAAGGCCTTGGAAACCGAGGCACTGGCGGGGTGGGGTGGGGGCGGAATCTCGTGGTCTTGGGGGCACTGTCTTCTACTCCTTCTGCTGCAGGCTCGCCAGATCCTGGACCAGACGCCCGTAAAGGAGCTGGTGAGCCTCAAGTGGAAGAGGTACGGGCGGCCTTACTTCTGCGTGCTGGGAGCCATCTACGTGTTGTACATCGTCTGCTTCACCATGTGCTGTGTCTACCGTCCCCTCAAGCCCAGGACCACGAACCGCACCAACCCCCGGGACAACACCCTCCTGCAGCAGAAGCTACTTCAGGTGAGCCTGCGGGTGGCACACGGGCCGGGAGCCACTAGGCTCTCGGTTTGTTCTCGCCCTCCTTGTCTTCACACCAGCTTTTCTCCTGTCACTCAAATCTCTCTCCCCTCTGATTGATGGGCACACACAAAAAAATTGATGGGCACACACACTCATATTCTCACTCTCAGCGCAGAACTCAGGGCGAGTTCAACCTAATGAGTCAGGAAGAACTCCACGGGGCCGGCAGTCTTGGGAAACAGAGCATCCTGGGCAGAGACATGGGTTCCATAGTTGCATGACCATTATTTCTCTCTCTCTCTCTCTTTTTACTTCTTTTCCCCCTTAGGAGGCCTATGTGACTCCCAAAGATGACCTCCGGCTGGTGGGGGAGCTGGTGAGCGTCATTGGAGCTGTGGTCATCCTACTTGTAGAGGTGAGGTGTGCATGAGACCCAGAGTTAGGCTGTCTGGCCCTGGAAACCAGCCTGGGTTCTGGTTTACAAGCTCCTTTGTGTCTCTCTGACTTCTCTCCAGATTCCAGACATCTTCAGGTTGGGGGTCACTCGCTTCTTTGGACAGACCATCCTTGGGGGGCCTTTTCATGTCATCATGTGAGTCCCCTTCACCTCACTACCACCCTATCCCTCCTCTCACTAGGTCTCCTAGTTCCCTCCCTGTATTCCTTGCCTCCAAAGAACTGTAATGCCCAGAGATCCTTTTCCTGTGACGCACGTAGCTCTGGGTACTTACTGAGTGTGTGAAGGCTGATTCTAAATGTGTGAGCGTGTGAGGACTGTTCCGGTTTGCTCTCAGGTCCCCGGGGTCATCCCAATCTGCTCACTTTCTCCTTCCTGCTTCCCTCCAGTATCACGTATGCCTTCATGGTGCTGGTGACCATGGTGATGCGGCTCACCAATGCAAACGGGGAGGTGGTGCCCATGTCCTTTGCCTTGGTGCTGGGCTGGTGCAATGTCATGTATTTTGCCAGAGGATTTCAGATGCTGGGTCCCTTCACCATCATGATCCAAAAGGTACCATGCCCCCCTGCCATGCCTCCTAGAGAAAGGTCTCGCTCCATCCATGGGTGGGAAAATATGTTTTGGGTTGGCATTGGGCTGAATAATAAGGACATTAGGCTTTGTGAGCTCTCTATCTCCTTTGTTGTATATTCTTCTGTCCCTTTTACACAAGACCATCATAACAGGAGGAAAAGATCGTGGCATCAAAATAAAAGAGAGACGGATTGAGAGGGGGAGGGGATATGATGGAGAGTGGAGTTTCAAAGGGAAAAGTGGGGGGAAGGAGGGCATTACCATGGAATACTGTTTACAATATTGGAAGTTGTCAATAAAAAAAATTAAACTATCCTTTAAGAATGCTAAAAAGCATTCTTAAGAGGCACATCAGGTAGAAGTAGCCCGTAGGTCATGGTTTTCCACCAGAGCCTGGGTATGGAGCTTCTAGACCTCTCACAGTGTGGACTTGCTGGTGTTGGGCGGGGCGACTGCTCCAAAGGTGTGATGGTCTCATGGCCTCCTCCCTCTAGATGATTTTTGGTGACTTGATGAGATTCTGCTGGCTGATGGCTGTGGTTATCCTGGGCTTTGCTTCAGGTAAATCACCTGTCCTGGATGGTGGCCGTGGGAGGGAGGAGCAGGGAGACCTGATAGGGCACAGAAAGCTTTTGGATGGACGTGGGGACGGCAGAGATCAGAGGAAGCCTCGAGAAATGAAAGGATGGGAGGTCCCTCAGAGGGGAAGCGTCCTCAGGAGTGTCAAGGACGGGTGGTTTTGGAGACCAGGAGGGTTATAGCCACAGAGTACACACACGCATAATGAGCCAAAGTGTGTTGTTCCCGGCTGAGGTAATGACTCGGGCTCATAGAACAGGCAGCAAATAACCTTGCGGGGGTCCCAGACATGATACGGTTGCCATGGTAACCCTCACCCCTTGGGTGGAGCAGCCTTCTATATCATCTTCCAGACAGAGGACCCTGACGAGCTGGGCCACTTCTACGACTACCCCATGGCACTGTTCAGCACCTTCGAGCTCTTCCTCACCATCATCGACGGCCCTGCCAACTACGACGTGGACCTGCCCTTCATGTACAGCATCACCTACGCCGCCTTCGCCATCATCGCCACGCTGCTCATGCTCAACCTTCTCATTGCCATGATGGGCGACACCCACTGGCGAGTGGCTCACGAGAGGGATGAGCTCTGGAGGGCCCAGGTGAGCCCTCTGGTGGCTGGAAGCGTTAGTGCAAGCACGCTCAGACCAAAGCAGGCTCCTTAGCTAGAGCCTGGTGGATGTTTGGACGGCTATTGCACAGGGTGCGAAATAATGCCAAGTGGGCTTAATGACGGTGATGGTGATAATGATAATAATAATAATAATAGTAAGCAACAGAGCAATTCTGGAATCTCTGGAAAGAATCCCTTACCATTTCCTCAACAGCTAAAACCTCTCTTTTCTAGAATAATCAATAAGAAAAAAAGCTAACGGTGGCTAACACTGCACTTGGTGAATTCTGCTCCTAAGAAAGAATAGAAAGAGAGCAGCAGCTTGTGTCTTCAGTCATATTGGTGTGAACACCACGAAGGACAGTGAAATGAATCAAAGCCTTGTTTAAAATATATGTGGCAAAGATTTTTTTATCTCAAAAAAATTTTCAGCAAAATTAAAAAGAATAGAAATACCAAACACTGGAAGACATTTAGATGTGTTGTGTGGAAAATGGAGTAAAACCTAAGGAGGCTAAATGGGGGTGGCTTGGGGAAATATTTTCTCCGTGAAAATATATATTGATAGGAGATTTCCAAGTAGGACGTGCACATATCTACACAGGTTTCACATAGGGTCAAAATATTCTGAAGGCCTCAAGACTCCCTTGGATGTTCCTTGTTCTTGTCCCTGAACTCCTCGCATCCCACCTATATCCTGCCTGGCTTTGCCATCACTTTACAGTCTCAGGGTGGAGAGGGGCTGGGCTTAAGTCGCACCCATCCACTCTCTTTTGCAGAAGAGGCAGCTGGAAGCTCACACCTCCATCTAGGTCCAGGAGTGGTGCTTCCAGTGCTGGAAAGCCACCAGCCCCCGAGATTTCTTGTTGTCGAGCTGCCTCCTCTTCCCTCTTTTCACTGCCCTTCTTCTCGGTCTCCTTCATTTCTCCGTCTGTGTCTTTCTTCCCCCAAATGCAGGTCGTGGCCACCACAGTGATGCTGGAGAGGAAGCTGCCCCGCTGGCTGTGGCCTCGCTCTGGGATCTGTGGGCGGGACTACGGGCTGGGGGACCGCTGGTTCCTGAGGTAAGTGGCGCTCCCTGATTAACCACCTTTGCATAGTGTCTCTCTACCCAGATGACCTCTCGTTCCCGGGGGGTACCGTGGAGGTCTGTGCCCTCCCTCAACCCTGTGTGGCTACTAAGAAAAGGGTCCTGTTAGGAGCTTGAACCCTTAAGTATCCTCAGAGCTGGTGGACCAAAGCCTACTTACTGCTTCCTGAGGCCTGGCTGTTGGCCCCTGTGCCCACACCAGTTGTACAGAACTACCAACAGTGGTGGGATAAGGGTTGGGGTGGAGGGCAAGGGGTAGGCAGGAGACAAGTGGTGTGGTTTTGGATCTGTTCCTCCCCTCCTGTAACCTTCTAACTCTTGCCTCCCGCACTCTCCAGGGTGGAAGACAGGCAGGATCTCAACCGGCAGCGGATCCGACGTTATGCGCGGGCCTTCCAGCAGCCCGACGGCGGCTTCTGCTCTGAGGACTTAGACAAAGACTCAGGGGAGAAACTGGAGCTGTCCAGGCCCTTTGGCGCCTACCTGTCCTTCCCTACACCCTCGGTGTCTCGAAGTACTTCCCGCAGCAGCACTAACTGGGAGAGGCTTCGGCAAGGGACCCTGAGGAGGGACCTGCGAGGGAAGGTCAACCGGGGCCTGGAAGATGGGGAAGGCTGGGAGTACCAGATCTGAAGGCTCGGATCTCAAGGAGTACGAAAACAACATGGAAGAAACACCTATCGAAAGCCATAAAGAACTAGAGGTCTCGTCCTCCGGGTCCAAGAGGGGAAAGGAGAGAGTAGCATGAATGCCAAGAAATGTCCATCGGGAAAAATATGCTTAGGGTCTCCATGACTCCTCCGGCACGGGTCCGAAGAAAGAGAAGGCTGCTGCCAGTCCTTGCCTTACCCCAAGCGTTCCTTGTCCTCTTAAGGAAGCTCCACTGCACAGCAGAGCACTTTACGGACAGCTTGCCATCTCAGGCACCTGTCTTACCCTGGTCTTTTAAGTGGGAGGGGACAGAGCCCTTCCCAGGGTGCTCCAGACAACTCATGGGGGGGAAACGTCTTGTGGAAAGATGTGTGATAGAGGGAAGACAGTCTAGTCTCTGCATAAGGAAGCTGGGCTGAGTCTTTCCCTCTCCCCCCCCTTCCAATAAAGTCACTTCCTGGTCCCTGCCCAGCTCCCTCTCTGCATCAACGCAGGGCCACCAGCCCACCTTATCTCACAGTTCTGCCCCTCCCCCCAAAGCCTCCCTAGTCCCTCCCTTGCAAATGGGAGGCCTGGACACAACTGAACTTGCAAATTTTCTTTTTTTTTTCCCCTTTAATTTGGGGGTGGCTGATGGAAGGGGAGGAATAGAGGATGTGGTGTCTGGAACGCTGGATTCAGTAGGTAGTCGTGGAGGCCAAGGTGGAGCTTGGTTCAGTCTTGGGCATCCCTCCTCAAGCCTGTGCCCGGATTGGCTCAGGGCACCCTCAGCTAATAGGGGCTCCTGGCCAGGCCTCGCTCAGACCTCCACAGAGCCCGGCTGCCGCAGGTGCTGCTGGAGAAGCTGGATGTTGTGCAGTAGCTTCTTCTGGTGGCCAGCCAAGGTGATGCCCAGGGCTGGCAGGTCTCTGGTGGGGACAGAGTGGGTCAGATCTGGCCCAGCTTGCTTCTGCAAGATCCCACATGCACCATCAGATGCACCACCATGCCTGGGGCCCAGAGCATATGCCAGCCCACCTAGCCCTGCCCAGAGCGTGTGCCCATCCGTCCGCTTTGCCCTGCTTACTCCAGGCTGAGCTGAGCCACCTCGCTGAAGGTACAGAGGCCAAACTTGGAGAAGTTCTCCTGGTAGCATTCCAGTCCAATGGCTGAAAGCCAGGCCTGGGGAGAATCCAGGCAAGGAAAGTCCAAGGCCACAGGATTCAGAAGGGCCTGGGAAGGCCTAAGGTGGGGAATGGCAAGCAGGTCAGGGGTTCCTCTTCCTCTCGCCTCAGTTTCCTTCTGGCTTGCATCTACCCTCCCTGGCTTTCCCAGGCTCCACCCCCAAGCTCCAGACCTGTCCCCAGAGTCCCCGTCAGTCTGTAGGGTGTCCGGCTTGCGAATCATCTTGTCAAATGCGGCCACCAGCTGGTCAAAGTGAGGCCGCCGGGCACGGTCCTTCTGCCAAGTGTCCAGCATCAGCAGATGCAGTCCAGGGGGGCAGCCTGGAGGTGGGGGCAGCCGGAACTCTTGTTCTATTGCATTTAGTACCTGAGGGTCAAGAGAAGTGGATAACAAGAAACGATTGGGAGGAGAAGGCCTTGTCTGGAAAGGGCCATGGGCAAGGTCATCATGAGGCTGGGTGGAGAAGGAACTCAGAGAACTATGAGTATGCTGTAGCCATGAGATCTGAGAATAGGAGCGACTCACAAGAGGGCGATCTTAAAATATGATGGGCCTTGAGAGGGGTCACAGTGTGGAATAAGCCAACATTTCAGTCAAGTTCACCTCCTGCTCACTCATATCCCAGTAGGGCCGTTCTCCATAACTCATCACTTCCCACATAAGGATTCCAAAGCTCCAGACGTCACTGGACGTTGTATGTTTCCCGTGTGTGATGACCTCTGGGGCCGCCCAGCGAAGCAAGCAACTTGAGCTCTGGGTTCGGGGGGGGGGGGAGGGCGGTGTAGAGAATCAGAAGTCGTGAAAACACGAGTCAGCTTGAAGGGGGCAAGTGCTCTGGTCAGTCGTGTGTTAAGGGCTTCACGGTCTGGGATCCCACTGAGTCCCTTAAGAGTTCTGAAGGGAGGCTGATATCAAAAGTGCAGACAGTGAACCTGTGCCAGGCCGTGGGGCCCTCGGGATCTGAACCCAGCTCTGCGTACTCTGCAGCCCAGGGAGACTTCTGTTAGGGAGCACGGGAGCTGGTGCTAGAGTTCTGAACGTCTCCCATCCTCCCAAGTCCCCTTTGTTGACCTTAGTCCCGAGGTCACTGAAATGCCCTTTGCCCTGGCCCTCCCACTCTCCTCTCCACACGTGTGACCCTCCAACCCGTGTGCACTGTTACATCTACCCCATCTTCGCCACCCACCCCAGATGCTAGCTAGCTTTCCCTCCAGAACCTGCTGATAAAAAAGGGGGGGGGCTGGGTCCCCAAGCCCTGCCCTCACCTGAGGACTGTGGCCAAGCCGGGCCACCTTGCACACCAGGTGGCTGTTCACCAGCACGCTTCGGGCGGACAGCGCGCGGTGCACGAAGGCAAAGCTGGACAGGTACTGCATGGCGGCGGCCACTCCCCGCTGCATGGCCACCAGCTGCAGGCTGCTGAACTGGCCTTCCCGCTGCTGAGGGGGCAGAGGGCGGAGGTGAGCAACGGGCTGGAGGCACTGTACCACAGACCTGGGCGTCAGAGGGAGACTGGGGGCAGGAGGCAATTTTGTGAAGAAGAAGATGGAAGGAAGGATAAAGAAAGGCCAAGGTATGGGGTACGATAAGAAGACAGCAAATGCACAAGGAAGGCTCCATCTCCTGGAAGAGGAGAAGGCCCTGAGCATGCCCGGACACAAGGACCCTCCCTGGGTAAAACTGACCCTGAGGAAACTGTCCAAGGGTCCGAGCTCCATGAGCTCCGTCAGCACCATGAGTGGCCTGCTCTTGGTGACCACGCCTTCTAGCCGCAGGATGTTGGGGTGCTGGAACTGGCCCAGCAGGGCAGCCCGACTAAGAAAAGTCATCTGCAGGCTCTCGGCACCCCCTGCCCACAGGGCCTGGATGGCGACAGCCTGCTCCCTCCGCCCCCGTGGCTGCAGTCGGCCCCGGCGCACTTCTCCAAAGGAGCCTGGGAAATCAGATGGGAGGAGACGGGGTCAGGAGGGTGCCAGGCTGTGCCACCGGCGGATGTCCAGCCCCTCCCAGACACTCCTTGTCTGCCCCCCCCCCCCCGCCCAGTAGTACCTGCACCAATGACTTCCTCGATCTTGACATATGCAGGGTCCACCTCCCGGGCAAGTTCTCTGATGGCTTGGTAAGGGTCTTCGTATGTGGAGGGGTCAATGTAGTATTTCACCCCAAGCCCTAAGGGATGCAGTGTGCTGTGAAGCTGTGATAGGCGCCTGGGAGCGCGCACACCCAGACACACCCTCCCGCTCCAGGACCTCCCCAGGCATGTGGCCAACCCCGAGCCTCCAGCCCCAGAGCCCCCTTCTGTCTCCCCTCCCCAACCTGGACTGCTGGACTGCTGCAACTGTTCGCTGTAGCCAGTCCCACGCCGTTTCCTGGGGGACAAACCAATAGCCTGGAATGACACCCCGTTTCTGTCCCTTTGCACCTGCCCACCCTGGCTAGGCAGGCAGCTCTCCAGCCATGGGTCTAAGGAGGGAGGGCATGCTATCAGAGGCCTGCTTTCCAAGTCTGCGGTAGTCGTGGGAGACGGGCATGGTGGAGGGCGTCGTGCAGAGGATCCCAGAGCTGCCGAGCTTTGGATGGCCCTGGGGCCCGGTCGGGTGGGAATGTCAGGGGCCTCACCGCTGGAAGACGACAGCCAGT
The DNA here is from genome assembly GCA_036346955.1 of Dipus sagitta. Lineage (NCBI taxonomy): Eukaryota > Metazoa > Chordata > Mammalia > Rodentia > Dipodidae > Dipus > Dipus sagitta. The sequence continues at coordinate 104,155,337 of CM070780.1, read as the reverse complement.
ACAGTGATGGCCGCCAGCAGGAGGAAGGCCAAGGCCCCCAGGATGGAGCCGATCACCAAGGACAGCCTCTCTGGAAGCTGGGAGGACAGCTCACCTGAGGGGCCAGTGCAGGCAGGGTCACAGGGAGGCCAGGCCTCGACTGTACATGATACACACTTCCCACATCCACCCACTTGCACATGGGCACAACTCCAGCGTTTCACGTGCCATAACTATCACAGGCCTGTACGCATGTTCATACTCCATACGGTCACACCTGCGCTCCACTCACATTTATTTACCATTATACCCGCCCTGCCCAGACAGCTCCTAAGGTCAAAGGCCAAAGGTCTACCATAATAGTCTCCTTTCCCAGAGCCTCTGCTCTGAAGGATGCTGGGTCATCGTTTGTAGCACGGGACAGTTTCGGGCCTCTCCTCACTCTCCCCCCTTGGCCTCCCCACGGCTCTTGCGTCCTTCCCCTCACCTTGAGGCAGGGTCTGGAAATAGACTTTGCCCCCGTAGGGGCCATGGCCAGCGGCAGTGCGTGCTCGCACCTGGAAGCCGTAGATGTGGCCAGGGCTCAGTCGTGTCACGGTGGCCGTGTTGGTCTCGCTGGTCATGGTGAAGGAGTGGGATTCGTCTTCTGCCTGGGAAGAACCACCACTCACACCCTGCAAAGCCCAGGCCCCTCACCCCTGCTATCACGCCCCCAAGTTCCCACCACCCCTTCTCAGCAACATCCGTTCCGTGGTAGCCCTCTGTTCCCACTGCAATAGCCAGCCTCCTTGCCTGGGGGGTCGGGGGGCGCAGTTTGGGCAGAGAGCCCTCACTGGCCCTGCTGCGCAGCCCCAGACCTCCTGCCCACCTGGTCGTAGTAGCGGAGCTGGTAGTCAAGGATGTTCCCATTTGCCTGGTCAGGCTGCGGCCAGGACACTGTGATGCTGTTGGCTGCCCGGCTCACCTGATGCACCACGGGCACTGCGGAGGGGACTGGATGGAAGGGTGGAGGGGGCTGTATCAGAGGGAGCAGGCGCCTACGGAAGCACGGACATCCAGCCCTGGAGCTCAAAACCATGTTGGCTGGCTGGAGGGCAGGTGTGGGGCAGGGGGATCTTGAGGAGCAGAGGCAAGGTGACCTTTCAGGTGGAGGGAAAGGGCTCACCTTCATGGCTGGTGCTGACATTGATGGCTGCCGCCTGAGGGGGGTCGGGGCTGAGCTCAGACACCCCATTGACTGCCTGCACTTCCAAGATGTAGGGCACGTGCGCTCGGAGACCCCCGACTAACACTCGGCTCTCTGTCAGGCCCCGCTGACGGGGGTCGAAATGCACCTCATCCCTGCAACGGCGACACGTGGCCCCACCGCCGCCGCCACTACCGCCGCCGGGCTCCTGGTGGCCTCCACACTCCTTGCACACCACATTGAAGAGCAGGTCCCCTCGGCCGCCCAGCTCCTGCGGCAGGCGCCAATGCAGCATGAGGACCGAGCCTTGCACCTCGAACCAAAGCTCGCGGGGTGCTGATGGAGGGCCTGGAGGGGTGCAGCGGGGGGGGGGCACAGCGTGGGTGGTAATCAGTGAAAGGAAGGGTGTAGCACAAAGGCATACAGGGGGAGGGAGACAGAAGAAAGAGTGCCAGAGGGGACAGTGGGGGCCACAGGGCAAGCAGGGGAGGACAGCAAGAAAACAGAAGTCACTCCAAATGAAAAGCCTGCCCGCCCCTCCCCCCCACCGCATGATCATGTTGTATCAGGCTCCCCCACCCCCCCCTTCCCTACCCCACCACACTGAAAGACTCTTTTCTGTGCTGGGCTGGGAGGGGACTCACCAGTGCAGGGAGCCTCTGGTGGGTCAGAACTGGCCCTGTAGAAACCTTGGAGACAGGGGCAATTGAGGGCTGCAGGCTCAGAGGAGTGGCTGCGGGCTGGGCATGGTGAGCAGGGGCTATTCCCGGCCAGGGCCTTATAGGACCCCTCGGGACAAGCTGAGGAGGCAGAAGGGAGAATGTGGTGTCACACTCGCTCCATCCACCTGCCCCGTTACGTCCAAGGCATCTGCACACAGCGTCCTCGGTCTCCCCAAAGCTAGGCTGGTTGTCCTTTGCTTCCGAAACCCATCCCCACCTCCTCCCTGAGCCGAGACACGGATTTATTCATTCAGCCGGGGGGGGGGTGGGGGGACAGGACTGCATTTCCACTGGTGAAACAATTAGGGGTGTTGTGGGCTGTGGGCAGGGCAAGAAAAGATGTCGGTGTTCCAGGCTGGCTTGGGTAACTTCCCTGTGCTTTCATCCTTCTCCTTACCCTATCCACTGCTACCTTCCACTGGCTTCTCAGCCACCATCTCTTTTGCAATGAACCTTCCCAACCAGATGGCAGATGGGACAAAAGACCCCATGCCACGGTAGCCCAGGAACTGGACAATTTTTACTCTCCATCAGTTCTTACATCTGCACGTAGCCTTAGAACACATAGCAACTGATGCCAGAGGCTGCAGACATTTCAGATGAGTGGGTGTGAGCAAGTTTATGCGCTTGAGAAAATAAAATTGGTGAGAATGAGTCCTTTCCTAAGATGGCTTATTCAATCCTTTTTGGGGACAAAGGGAAGTACGGAGGAATATCCGGGAGAGAAATCCAAAGTGAAGGGAAGGTGGGAGCGCCTCTCACCTTCACAGGCCTTGTCTCCTCGAGCAGGCTGGTGTCCAGGCTGGCAGCGGCAGCCTCCCACAGTTACCATCCACCTGCCCTCCCCGTTGCAGTGCAACCTGGGGGGGTTGCCCCCTGCCTGGCCTCCAACTCCGTCTTCCTCTGGCTCGGCATGAGCTACGCAAGTGCCCGCGGCTGCCACCAGGGAGGCCCCCCCAGCTCCGCTGGCCTGCGTCTCAGGAAAAGAGGCAAAGGCGCGCAGCACGGGGGGACAGGCATACGCGAAGAGCTTCACGGCGACGAGGGCCAGGCAGGCCCCTGTGTCCTGGAAGGCCACGTAGAAGCCTCGCTGTGTAAGAGGCCCAAAGCTGCGCTCTTTGACATTCAGCTGCAGTCCCACTCGCTGAGCAGTCCTGTGGGGTCCCACAGGCCATGAGGAAGAGGAGGAGGAGGAGGAGGAAGAGGCAGGGAAGCTCTCATCAGCTGCAATCGTGTCCACCTTGGTCCAGCGCTTGAGATGCCAAGCTGAAATGCTGTCGGAGCTGTCAGGTTCCTCAGCCTGCCGGTAATAGAGAGTGAAGGTCTCCCGGCAGGTACCCCCACTCACGCCCAGACTGGAACACGCTCGCACGGAGAAGTGGAGGCGGATGTGGGCCCTCTGGGCCCCTCTCCTCTCCACGAAGTGTGTCTGCAGCCAATTGTCCTGCCCGGTGCCCGGAGGGACCCCAGCCACATGGCACGCCTCGAAGGTCCGGGTCAGGCGGCGCTGGTCATCCAGAACGCTGACCTCGTCCCACTGCAAGGTCAGGAAAAGCCACATCTGCTCAGGGCTTGGACGAGGGACGTGGGAGTGGGACACTGCGGGGAGTCGTATCTCCTCCACTGAGACTTAAAATTAGTGGCAAGAAAAGTAGGGAGAAGAACTCCGAACTTGTGTTCCTCCCCGGGGTTTCCTTTCTGAGTCCCCTGAATAATTAGGGAGAAGCGAGGTGCTTATATTAATAATAATTAGGGTTCGGAAAGAAGAGAGACGCTTACCCCTCCTGGAGGGTAGGTGAGCCAGCCGATCTCAGAGGTTTCTCCCGTGGTGTCCAGCAACACCTCTATTCAGAGATAAAGGGGTGCACAGTGCAAGGCTTCCAACTAGCACTAGCCTAGGCTCCCCACTCCACGTCCCTGGAGAATCAAAGACCATTCTCCCAACGTCTATCGGATGTGCCGGGGCACGAATTCAGCTCTCTGTGAGGATGCCTGTCTGGGATACTTGGTACATGAATTAGTGACCCTCCCTCACACCTTCCTCTCCTTGAGGAGGGGGGGCGGTCTTCATTCTTTCCTGCATTGTCTGAATCTTTTCCTTTCCTTCCCACCCACACTTGTTGTCTCCACTGGTAGGTTGGGGGGTCTCCAGCCTCCCCTCCTCCTTACCTTCCAGAGCCAGAACTGAGGGTCCCAGGACCAGGACCCACAGGCTGCCCACCATGCCCACTACTCTGCTCCCTGCGCGAGTGGCCTCGTCAGCCTCAGTAGCCATGGGGCATCTTCAGGGCTCCAACCATGGCCCTGGCCACCACCCTGCTCCCAGGTGGGGCTACAGCTCTCCAATATTGCAGCCAAACTCGCTTCCTAGGGAAACACACAGGATCAGAGGAGACAGAGGGGAGGAAACTGCATTTTCATATCCCGCCCATAGGTCTGACACCTTGTTTCTCTCTCTACAATCCACAAACTCTCCTGTTACAGACTGTAGGCCATTATTAGGATCCAACTGTCTCTGAAGTCTGCTGTGAAAATTCCACTTTCTTGTAGGGCCATGGGCCAAACCCCTCACGTCCCTTCCCCATGTCAATGTACCTCAAGGTTCTCATTCTTTTTTATTTTTATTTATTTACTTGAGAGCGACAGACAGAGAGAGAGGGAAAGAGGCAGAGAGAGAATGGGCGCACCAGGGCCTCCAGCCACTGCAAATGAACTCCAGACGCGTGCGCCCCCTTGTGCATCTGGCTAACATGGGTTCTGGGGAATCGAGCCTTGAACTGGGGTTGTTAGGCTTCACAGGCAAGCACTTAACTGCTAAGCCATCTCTAAGGTTCTCATTCTTAAAGGTGAAGCACGGTCATACCTTCTTGGTCTAGAAGGAGTTACTTCAGTTCTTCACTTACCCTCTTCCCTTCCCCCTCCCTATATGGTAGTAAGAAAGTTCTGCTCATGAGAGACTGGTGGGTAAAAACCAAACAAACAAAAACAAAACAGCTGCTCTGTCCTTATGGACATACAAATGTTCCCCATGCCCTGGCAGCACTGCGCCGGACTCTACACATTTCCGAGAGGCAGTGAAGCAAAGGGGACACAGAAAGATGGCTGCGGGGCATGAAGAGAAGGGAGGGTAGGAGAAGAGATGTAAAAAGAGCACAGGCATAAAGATTCTGAAAGGTAACCGAGGCTGAGTAAGGAGACGACGGAGCTATGTAGGTCTGGCGCACGCTCTGAACAAAGATTCTTTCCCTTAAGGCACGCGAGTTTCCCTGTGGCTTATAGAAAACTAAGTGCATAGCTTAAACATATGAAAAGATGCTTCTTGTTGGCTCATATGTGAAGGAAGGCATATTAAAGCAACAGTGCCATGCCATTCCTTAGAGAGAGGATGCCCGTGCCCTTGCCGTGATGCGCACCTGGAGACCCTTACCTCCTGCTGTGATGGTATGAAAGGCTGGGAGAGAAGCAGGTCGTGAGAATTTACATGAATGGGCCTTCGCATTCTTATAAGAGACTCCAAAGGGTCCCCCCCCCCCGGCTCTTTCCACTTTGTGAGGTTACAGTGAAAAGAGGACAATCTGCATCTGGGAAGAAGGCCTCACCAGAACTGGGCCATGCTGGTACCAGCGATCTCTGAACAGCCTCCAGAACACGGAGGAACAGCTTCCCACCACCTAGAAACCATCCAATCTACGGCATTTTGTCACTGCAGATTGAACTAAGACAACACTTTTACCTCGGCGCTTACTAGCGCAGAGTGGGGGACAAGGAAAGTGTAACAGGATGCAGGAGAGTTCTCATTGGAATACTGGTGTTGGTAGGACAGCTGTCTGTCTGTCCAGCACCTTCACTTCTAAGAAGTTCTTCAGATGCTGTATACTTGCACAATATTTGTTTAAACAAAGACAGTCATGAAAAAACTTGGGAGGAGGGACTGGCAAGATGCTTAGTGGTTAAGCCACTTGCTTGTGAAGCCAAAGGACCCAGGTTCGATTCCCCAGGACCCATGTAAGCCAGATGTTCAAGGTGGTGTATGCTTCTGGAATTCATTTGCAGCAGCTAAAGGCCCTGGTGCGCCCATCTTCTTTCTCTTTCTCTCCCTCTTTCTCTCTTCCTCCCTCCCTCTTTCCCTCCCTCCCTCGTTCTCTTTCTCTCTCAAGTAAGTAAACAAAGATAAAATATTTTTAAAAATTATCAGTTCTAGGAATTGAACCAAGGACCTTTGCCTATACCATACCATACAAGCTCTGTATCACTAAGCCACATGTCAGTCATGTGAGCTGCTTATAAGGGAAAGGACTTTAAAGTAACTTTATCAATAAGAAGATGGCTAGGAGTATAGACCAATGGAATAGAATCGAGGACCCGGACTTTGGGTCAAGCAACTACAGCTACTTGATATTTGACAAAGACCCTAACAATATAGGCTGGAAAAAAGACAGCATCTTCAACAAACGGTGCTGGACAAACTGGATAACCATATGCAGGAAATTGAAACTTGATCCACACATCTTGCCATGCACAACACTCAAGTCGAAATGGATCCAAGACCTCAGTATAAGACCGGAAACTAGGTTACTACTGGAAGAAAATATAGGAGGAACTTTCCATGATATAGGAATGGAAAAAGACTTCCTGAACAAAATTCCAGTAGCACAGGATCTTAAACAATCACTCAACCAATGGGATCACATGAAACTGAAGAGTTTCTTCACAGACAAACACACAATAAGCAAAGCCAATAGATTACCCACAGAATGGGAGAAAATATTTCCTGAATATCCAACTGACAGAGGCTTAATCTCTAGAATCCACAAAGAACTGCAAAACCTAAACAATAAAAAGTCAAACAACCCACTTACAAAATGAGGCAAAGAACTGGACAGGCAGTTCACAGAGGAATAAATACAAATGGCAAACACACACTTAAGAAAATGTTATCATCCCTAATCACCAGGGAAATGCAAATTAAAACAACTATGAGATTCAACCTTACCCCAGTAAGGATAGCAAGCATTAAAAAATCAAATGAAAATAAATGCTGGCAAGGATGTGGAGACATAGGAACCCTCATCCACTGTTGGTAGGAATGTAAGATGGTACAACCACTTTGGAATTATGGCACTTTCTTAATGGATATGAGCTGCTTATGGATTATACGATTTTCCAAGTGTAAGTGGTATGTGTAGAATGGTATAAAGAAAGCTCCTATTTATTAGCAAGAAGAACAAAAAGTCATATGTATGAAATGGTATTTATGGAGGGATGCAACTTGGGAAGCAAGGAAAACAAAGGAACTGAGAATATGTTTTCCTTGTATTTGCTCTAATTTTTATGTTAAAAAAATCTTGCATATGCACCTTTTCAATTAGATCATATTAAAATTTCCATTTAAACTGTAGATGATAACCATTTAGTAAAATGAATCAAATAATGTTTATGACCTTAGATTGGCTTTCAAGACCTACCCCATAGTCACCTCCTCTATGCCCACAAGCTTTATGTCTGTGAACAGTTACCTCCAGGGCCACGATGAAGACCAGATCCACTTCTCTGCTGGGTCTAGAGATTGGCAGCACTGTGTCTCTCTCTGCAACACTGTCTCAGAAGACCATGTGTTACAGGAACAAGAGTAGCAATATTCATTTATTTCCGTTGAGAAAAGCACGAGGCATATTTCCCATGATGCTGAAATGACAGGGATAAGAGGAAAACAAACAAACAGACAAAAAAAAACAACAACAACTTGAGTCAACTGGTCAACTGGATAGGAAGTTGCAAACTGGTTAAGTGTAGCCTGCTTATTGATCTCAATGAAACCAAAGTTTAACTGAAGTTACATTTAAATGCAATCAATATGAAAGCTATAACTCCTGCTTGTCTAATATTTTTGTAATGGTGCTATGTGTCATAAGATAAAGCCTTTAGTGTCACCCCATGAAGGAAGCCTGGAGAGAGTCCTTTTCTGCACACCTATGGGCTAATGGTTAGTGGGCAACTAGACACTGAAGTTAGTTTTCATATCTCTTATGCCCTATATATGTGAAATAGGTAAAATCCAGAACTCACATAGAGGGGCAAGAAAGCAGCAGTTCTATATGATAAGTATTTTCTTTTTTTAAAAAAATATTTATTTATTTGAGAGAGAGAGAAGCAAATAGAGAGAAAGAGAGAACAGGCACACCAGGGCTTCCAGCCACTGCAAACGAGCTCCAAACATGCACACACTTGTGTATCTGGCTTATGTGGGTCCTGGAGAATCGAAATGGGGTCCTTAGTCTTCGCAGGCAAGCGCCTTAACTGCTAAGCCATTTCCCGAGCCCAGATAAATATATATATTTTTTAAGGAACAAAGATTCCTGAAGATGTCCTAAGTGCCTCTTGGATGACTCACAGATTAAATAATGCTCCAGAGAAGAGAAGGAAGACCATGAAATGGAGAGCGTACATCACTGTCTTGACTTCCATAATGCTGGCTCCAGAAACAGCTGTTTATAAACACCCTGGAGCCATTCACAGGGGAGGTGTGACCCCCTCCACCAAATCTCAGCGTCTTAATATGGAGATATCCTTGAAACAGCAAAGCAAAACAGATTCTGTCCAGAGCCACAGTCTTCAGGGACACTGTTATCAAGAACAGAAAATGCCAGAGGCAAGCTCTGAAACAATGAAGGCTATTTTACTATTTGCCCAGAAGATATGCTTGAAAGTAGCCTCTTTCAGGCAGAACATGAATGGGCTCTGTAATCTGTACAAAGAGGAAACAATAACCACTGTGCTTCTTAAGACTTACAACTGGACACTCACGGAGAAAGATAATAAATATTTTGGTAATATTTTAATGGATTTTTTTTGTCTGAAAGCAAGATTATTTGAAAATGCACCACAGTAATATCAGTTGTAAAACATGGAATTTTCTAGAAGGTGAAAAATGGCAAACTGCTTAACCCACAATATAAGCAACATGGCAGCTTAGGTCTGTAATAAGGTGTGCTCCCACAGCCTTAGTGTGCATGTCAGTAACAACATGATGCTGGCCTTTCCTCATAACATCCAGAAAAGAGCAGAAGCAATTATGAAATATGTTCAACTCACCCAGCTTCTCTCAGCAAGAATCAGAAAGAATAAAATGGAGATATTGCATGTGGATTACAACTTGGGATATTTTTCTTGAAATTTTACTAAGAACAATGATATTCATTAAAAAGAAATGGTTGAAGATCTTAAGTACTTTGTGGAGTGTGTTTTGATGTTTAATGTGAATCTTTTCCAGATTCAAGTGCAGGATGTTGAAAGATGAAATGAGTCGCTCAAAAATATTGCTGAGTCAGAGTGGGAAATTAGATCAGTCCTTTCCAATCCAACCAAGGAAGTCTCTTGCTTTTAATACTTACAAATAATCACAGTGCATCTACTGCCAGAATTAAAAACAAGGAAGAGGAAACCACAAGATACGGAATGGAATGCTATCAACTAATTCAGGACACTGCAGATTCTTCTGAAGGAAGTTTCAAAGGTAGAGAAACAAGTGACAAGACATGGGTGCTCCTCGTGTCTGGAATAATAAAAAGGCAAGACTTGACTTTCCAAGGTGGCTTTGCCGGCTGTGGACATGGAACGTCTCCCGCATTTGATCCAGAAAAGTACCCTGGGCACAGCTCAGCATCCTGCAGCTACCCAGAGGAAGACATGAGCCTCCTCCTCCTCTTAAACCTGCTCCAGATTCCTGGATCCGCTGCATCTCCAGAAGGGAGCTGGGCAGAGTTTAGAAACCGTCTCACTTCAGAAAGTGCTGCTGCTACTGATCTCAGTTGAGAAAACATTCATGTTTCAGATGTGCGTGAGCTTTTTAAAAGCATAAAGTACCCACATCAGTAGAAACATGGATGTAAAATTATGGTTCAGAAAGTGACACTGACTAGACAGACACACTTTGACGTAACAAGCATCACAACCCATAGTTGGCATCACTTTGCTCTCCATGTGATGGGGCCACTACGTCATAAGCCTGCCGTGTGTGTTTGCTTTACAAAAATAAGGGAGGATCACAGCAGCAAGGTTGTATTTTTTTTTTTCAGAAACTTGCAAAATTGCAGAGTCGTAGAATCTTAGCTTATAATGTATAATTTGTGAACTCTGTTCCAGATGCAATTGAAAGATTTAAATGTAAATTCAATCAGCAAATCTGTAAGAGCTTTAAAAAATTAACTGTGCTTAAATCACATGCTAAGTATGTTACTTTCTTGAACAAACAAATCCAGCTTATTTAATAGAGTTTATGCACCTCAATCCACAAAGTAATTTAAAAAAAATTAAACAATGTAAGCCACAGCAGCTCACGGGAAGGTATGACAGAGATATATTGGATCATTAAAATTGGTTACCGTAGGAGGATGCTAGAGATGGAGGATGCTAGGTGGGGATAATTAACTTTGTCTTACATATGTCTGAAGGCTTATTTCTTGTTGTTGTTTCAATGCCTAATTTTTATAGTTAAAATCTAAACAAATAAAGGAAAATGCTTTTTAAAACCTAGACAAACACAGCATAGGTTTATATTTAATCCCTTTTTATAATCTTCCAAGTTTCAAAATATCTAGGAATTTTCAACTCTAGGAAGACATTAGAGAGTGAATGAGGCAAAAGTAAGAGACCAACACAGGCGACATCACTTTTATCCTGGGATGCACTTCCGCTTTTCTCCCAGAAAGTTCACATAGTCTTGCTTCTCTGCGGTGAAGAGAAGGGCTGTCTACACAGGGACAGGGGAACAGAGGGACCCCGGGCCTCACTGGTGACGAAGGGAGCGCATACAAGACCAATTCCATGAGGCACGGCTGTTGCTGCCCAGAAGGCAGGAGGAGCGCCCTAAGGGCAAGAGGCCAGTGACTGAGGTGTGTGTGGTCACCGGGCTGGTTCTCACACTGGTGATTGCGGGGTTAGCGCGTGGGAGGGGTTAGCACCAGAGGCTGCCTGCCACACTATCCTGTTCTGTCCTGCAGCTGTTAGATGCCCAGGAAATTCCAATATAATCCTTGCTCAGCTCCCTTCTGCAGCTCTACCCTTTCATCTATCTGCACCCCGGAGATCTCCGGTGAGCTTTCTCCGTGCTCTGGCCCTCTGCCTTGAAAAGGATCCCATTGGGCTTTAAGGCAGTAAGTACCCAGGACAGAGAGGGAGGAGGTTGCTGTCCTCTGGCTCTTGATCTCCTGCCACCCAGGCTGGAGAAGCCAATTTGTGGGTTATCTAGATGAGGCCTTGAGCCTTGGAGAAGGTTCTGGGCCGCACACTGCTCAGGCACATGCGCCTCTCACTCCCAGGCTGGGCAGCCAGGAGAGGCTTTTAAGATGCAGGTAATGTCTGGGTCTAGACAGACATCCTCGGAGAATGTCTGATTGTGCCCTGACAGGGGACCCAGCGGGCTCCTGGCAAGAGCACAGGGAGAGTTCTGGGGCCGACGGTAAGGGCGTGCAGGCCCTCGGTCCTTGAGAGATGGTGGAGAAAGCCTTGAGTACCAGGAGCAGAACCTGTGTCAGATGCCTGGCAGAGAGGGTGTAAGGGGACTTATGAGATGGAGTGGGCGGCAGCAGTGAGCTGGGAAGCATGCTTGTGAGCGTCCCCGCACACCACTCAGAGCTGCTTTGGCAGGCTTCCCCTGTCCCTTGCCATGGGCCCTGCTCTAACCCCTGTCTGGCTATGAGCTGTTCTCTGGGGAGATTCTGCTACAGGGGCACCAGGACTGGGAAAGAGAGTGAGCAGAGTAGAAAAGAGGGAACCAAGGCTTCAAACACTCTCCAGACACTTCTATGCCCCTTCCACCTATAGCAGAGAGTAGGGTACAAAGGACATGAGGCTTAGGGCCCAAATCTGAGAGCTAATGAGGGCTGCTGGGACAGTCTCTGTGCCAGGGGAGGATACCGTCCTTCCCACGCTCAGCCCTCCCCTCCCGACCTGTAACTCCAAGCACTCGGGCAACTCCACCACGGTCATTGCCAATCATCTTGTAACACGAGTGGATCAGGGGCCTTCAAAGAAGTCTTCTACCCCAGGTCATTAGGTTGTACAGAGGGGTGCCCATTCCCAGTCTTCCTTCAGGACACAAGGCCTGAGTTCCCTTGGTTTTCTGGACCCTGAACAGCCCCGATCACCAGCTTCTATGGCTTGGGAGTCATCGTCTCCCCTTCCAGAGCCTGAATCAAGTTGTTCCCCCGGCGGGTGGAAAACCTGGGCTAACTGACTGGGAAACAGGCCGGGCAGCTCTTCTCCATGGGCACTGCCAGGGACATTACAACATCAGCTACGCTGGGCCCATGCCAGCTCCCCCAGGGATGGGAGGAGAGAGGGTGCCAGACGGCCACGATCAGTGGGCAGGGGCAGAGGCAGCCCGGGCCAAGCACCCAGATGCACAGAGGGGGAGGAGCTGGAGCAGGAACAGGCAGGAGACTGGTTGCAACTGGCAAGGGGGGGGGGGTCCGAGGTGGGGGGACGGTATGGCTGAGGAGCAGGATCCAAGCCACTACCTCCAGGCTTAAAGGGGGGGGGGCAAGCAGGGGGTCCTGTGCGGAGCTGGGGGCAGGTGTGGATGGCTCCCGTGGGTGCTCCCAGCTCCAAGGGTATTGAAGAGATGCCACCGGAACCAGAAGGATGGGCCATGCTTTTCCCAACGATGGGAGCCTGACCTCTGCGAGGTTAGGATCCTCCAAGTCAAGACCAGAGGAGGGTAGCTAGAAACACGAAGGAAGGTTTCCTACCGCCAGGGGCAGCGGGCATCGGTGAGGGCTGAGGAGGGGCTCGTTCCTCTCCCTTCCTGAACACGCTCTCGCCTTGGGGAGTGATACCCAATACTCCCCTCCAAGGAAGCTCCCCAGGGCGTGCACAGGCCCAGGCTAGAGGGGGGGGGGGTCCTCCACTTGCAAATCTTCATCCCTCCGACCCCCCCCCCCCCAGTCCCATTATCCTCTGACCTCCCAATCCCTGAGCTCACCTTCAAGCTCCGCAGGTCTGCGCCCTCCCCCGAGGCCCCCCGCGGCTCACGGATCTCGCCCAGCGCCGCGCGCGTCCTCTGGGGTCGGAAGGGGACCCCGCTGCCCAGTCGCCCGGAGTCTCTGGGATTCTGGGGTGGACCAGAGGATGGAAGCAGGGGCTGCTCCAGACCGGGGTTGGGGGGTGGTGGTGGTGGGCGGCGGAGGGCTGGTGTCGCGATCTCAGTCTCTCCAGCTCGGTCGCGGGTTCCGACGCCCGCTGCTCCCGAGCTCGGGCTGGAGCGAGCGCAGCCCGGCCCGCCCCCTGCGCGTCCCTCCCAGCCTGGCCCGCCCCTCTCGGGCCCCTGAGGCCGCCCTCCCTCTCCCCTCTTCCGGGAGTCGAGCCCGCCCTCCCCGGCCTAGGCGGCGGGTGCGCGGAGGAGCAGGTCCCCCGGCCCCGGGCGCGTGGGGAGACGCGGGGCCAGCCCGTGCGCTCCGGAGGGCCGCCTCCTCTCCGAGTCCCCGCCGGGTTGCAGGGACGTGGGTCGCGGGAGGGCCCCGGAGAGCCAGCCAGAGGGAGCGGCTGGGAGGGAGACGAGGAGGAAGAGGAGGATTTCAAACCCTCCGGCTCGCGCTCGGGCATCCGCGGAGCCCCGCGCAACTGTGGCAGCTGGTGATGGCCAGGGCAGGGCAGAAGCCAACACCTCGCGCCTCGCCTCCCTTTCGTCTGTAACTCTAGGAACTAAAACAGTGGGGCTCCCACTCACGTTGGAACTAAGGTGGGCGTGAGCAGAGAAAGAAGAAATGGAGGGAGAGAAACAAACCTCAGGGGTACCGGAGGAGGCAGGGCAGCCAGAGAGGGGTGTGTGTGTGCGTAGGTAGGTGGGTGGGGGGCATATGGGGGAGGAAAACATCTCTGTGCCAGTCTCAAACTCTTATCTCTTTTGGCGTCTGGATCTGGGTCAGAGTCGGGGCTTCTGGGTCGAACCTGCCTCCCTTCATTCTCCCCGAGGGTCAGTCAGGGCTGCCTGAGGCCCAGGAGAAGTCCTCGGGTCTCTCTCGGTGATGCCAGGCGCGGGCAAAGTCCCTGCACCTCTGTTTGCCTCCTCCCTGGCGTGCCCTCCGCTGCCAGCCTCCTGACAGTGATGAGAGGCGGTGCACGATGCTCTCAGTGGGTGCCTGGAGGCAGGGTTCCAGAACGGAGGGGGTACCACGAGGGGAAATAATTTTAGCCACCACTAAGCAGTTCTTAAACGGAATACTGGATTCGGGGTCTATTGTTTAGGTCCTACGAAGCTGGGCTGCGGCCTTCGCACGAAGTGTTGCTACCACCTGCTGGTTCCTTTTGGAAGCACAGGCCTCCGGTGAATTCTCTCTGGCCTTTTTTTTGGGGGGGGGGGTTGCCCCCTTCTTTTATCACCTTGTCCCATCTTATTTTCCCTCTCTCGCTTATTCAAAGACATGCTTATGAAAGCACGAACTGCAAACGAGCTGGTCCGGTAGCAACTGGTATTCAAGGAGCCCTCAGAACCCAACGAAAATTGTGAAAGGGAACTGTGGGCCAACACGCACAGAAAACCAAACAATGGAACTGTCAGAGGCTCTGGAAGAAACAGGCTTCCGTGAATGGGGTGAATGAGTGATAGAAAGATAAAAACTACTGAACGAGTCCGCGCTTGGGCGGGGAGCCGCCCGATGTTAGCATTGGGAGTCAATCAATAAGCTTGATGAAGTTTAATGATAACTGCGTTTGAAGCTCATTAAAACTCCATTCGCCCTCACCCGTTTCTTCCATTTCTTCTGAAGTTCAGTGGTAAATGGTCGTCTTCATCTCCTTGGCTAATTCTCCCCAAAGCCTTTGAAGACGTTCTGGGAAAAATCTGAATGCACAGCGTATATAGTATTATGTCATTCTAAGTGGTCTGTCTCTCTGTCTGTCTATCATCTATCTAACCATCCTTCCATCCGTGAATGATGCTCTAGATTGAGCCCAAGGCCTTGTTAAGCATGCATGTACGCTAAACTTACAGCCTTTCCTAGTTACGTTAACAATATGCCCACAATTTTAGACACGTAATAAGGTATGTAATTGAACTGTTAAATGTTTCCGCAAAACCAGATATATTCTGTACAAAACTTGAAAATTACAGAGTAGATTTGCAGTACGCCAAACATTGCTGCTACATTAAAAATACCTGTATGACTGTTTCATGTGAGATGTCTATAATTTGAAATCAGTTTTCTTTTATCCCAAGCTTATGTAATTAGTTATGTAATTAGTCTGTTTTCTCTTGCTAGTAAAACTTGTGGGGCATTTAGCCAAACGTGGTGGCACACCTGTTTAATCCCAGCACTCGGGTGGTAGAGGTAGGAGGATCACTGTGAGTTTGAAGCCACTCTGAGACTACATAGTGATTTCCAGGTCAGCCTGGGCCAGAGCAAGATCCTACCTCACAAAATAAGACAAAACAAACAAAAGAACATTGTACCCAGGATGCACGGAGGTATAAATTTATTATTCCAAGAGGCCTTGTTTCCTGATCTATGTGCTTTCAGATCACATTTTAATGATGGATAGGAAGCATGGAATGCCCCTGTTAAATTATGTTACAGTCTGCAGCTATGAAAAAAGATAGATAATGAGTTCCTTTATAAAGTTAAGCATAAATATTTGCTGTATAATTTTCTCAATACCTGGCAGTGCTTAGCAGTGCTTTAGAACAAATAAAAAGTAATATTTAAACATGCTCACGGCTGAAAGGCAGGACTTAATAAAGTATTTACCTCATAGAGTTCATTAGCTCCAACTCACACAATCTGTGATGTAAATGTGGCGTCTAAAAGGTCTCATGAGTAGAAAACTATAGGCACACAATGACATGATTCCTTGGCTGGTTCTGCAACTTTTTTTTTCTTTATTTTTTTTTGCAGAGTTTTTGCTTCATTCTTGGGCTTTTCTCTCTTCAATATTCATTACTCCCCAAAGATGTGCAATTTTCCACTTTCTTATTTCCCCTTAGAACAGCTGATACAAGTTGATGTTATTATAAACAAAGAGATTTACAAATAATTTCAGTGATAAGAAATCTAAAAATGCAATAACAGAATTTCCTAAGCCTTAAGATCTCTTATTTGAAGACAAAAGTTATTACTCCCAACATGTAGCCTCACTGGGGTACAGGCTCTTTACCAAAAATATCTCCAGGCCCGTGGGATCCCTAGATATGCTCCCATTTCCTTATTTCCTGGAGCCAGGGCCCCATAAAATGTTACCAATAAAAGTGTCAATTATTTGTTTGTAGTAAAGGAGAAGGAAATACAAAATACTTTCGTTCAGAAACTTCAAAGGACTCCTGTGATACGGGTTTGTTTGAAAGACAAACCTAAACTGCAGATGCTTTTTGTAAGCCAATGGCGATGGCTACCCTGGACTGTGGTCTTGAGTGTTAGCCCATGGCGCCTTTGCCTTCTAATAACACCGTCTCTTAACAGTAACCGAAACCATATTCACAGGTGTTTGTACAGAGAGGGAGACGACCTCAGCTACAGGAAAGTTGTACAGTTTAAACAAACCAGGTAACCCTGAGGTGTTTTGAAGGCCCAGGTCAACGAGACCCCATGGGTAGGATGTAGTCTTGTCTCAGGGTCTTGGTGTGTTAGCTCCAGTTATAATGTCTGTTGATTCAGGGCAAGAGAAGAAGGACCTTTCCATACCTCCACCCAGTGACTTCTTTTTGTTTGTTTGTTTTTCAAGGTAGGGTCTCACTCTAGCCCAGGCTGACTTGGAATTCACTATGTTATCTCAGGGTGGCCTTGAACTCACAATGATCCTCCTACCACTGCCTCCAGAGTGCTGGGATTAAAGGCGTTTACCACAACATCCAGCCTTTGTTTTTTTTGCCAGTGACTATATATATATATATATATATATATATATATATATATATATATATATAGAGAGAGAGAGAGAGAGAGAGAGAGAGAGAGATAGATAGACAGATATAGATATAGATATATACAGATATAGATATAGATATATATGTATATATATATGTTACATGACCTTCTTTAAGAAACTGGAAAATTCCTGCTGCACCAGATAAAATGAAAGGTTTTAGTATAGGTGAAGGAAAGGAAAAAAATATTAGGTAGCCAACTGCTTTGTCACAAAAGAGTGAATGATCAGTTATCTACATCTTTTCCTGCAATCCACAAAGATGGAGGTTTCTGATACCCCCTCAAGCCATTCATTCCCCCCCCATACACACACACACACACCACATATACACATTCAAAAGAGAGGAAAAATAGCAAATCCTTGGCCATTCCGTATATACAAATGTAAACGAAAACATTATAGGAATTTGAGGGGCCCACGTGCAGATCACATTGAGAAGTGCTCCATACACTTCCCGCTCTCTTCCCTGTTTCAGGTCCGCGCAGGCAATGGGATAACCGCTCACGTGGAACAGGTGGTCCCTCCAGTTGGATGTAGTCTATCCCTCTATCCAGACAGTTCTCAGAACATGTTCCCATTACACAGAAGGAAGGGTGACTTGCCATTCTATGGGCTCTGCCTTTAGGATCTATATGTAGTAGAACATTTCCTGGTGCTCAAATTCCGAAACAATGTTTTTCTTTTTAGATGATGCATCATTCCCACCATTTAAATGAGGTTCTGAGAATCCAGTCTAACACAACTTTGAACACCAATAATGGAATGAGAAAACCACAGTAACAAAAGAAACTGGGATCTTTAGGAATCAAAGACAAAGAAGGAAATGAGCAAAGACATAAGTAGAAAGAAAATGTCATTATTTCATATTCTTGCCACATTAAATGTGGGCATGGAAGCTATTTTCAATGGTTGCAATACAAAGACAATGAAATGAAGGGTACACAATAGCCAATATAAAACCTCAGTCATGCAGAAAAATAAAAATGTCTTAATACTCTAGGGAAAAAAAACAACTGAAATATGAAATGAACTTAGAAGACATTAAAGATACATGATATTAAGCAAGAAGTGATTGTGCATAGGTGGACCCAGCATGAGATGTGAGGATCTTGAATTCAAGGCTACTTAGTCTCGGCTATATGGTGTGACCCTGTCTCAAAAGGATGTAGGGTGCCAGGCATGGTGGCACACACCTTTAATCCCAGCTCTTGGGAGGCAGAGGTAGGTGGATCGCCATGAGTTCAGGGCCACCCTGCAACTACATAGTGAGTTCCAGGTCAGCCTGAACTACAGTGAAACCCTACCTCAACCCCCCCCCCCATAAAAGGTTGTAAGGCGTATTCTTTATTAAATGAAAGCAATAGTAAAGTCTAACCTTAAAATGACAAGGACTTCAGAATAAAAAGATAAAAGACAGAAGAGAAGAAGAAAGACAAATTTTTGAAAAATACTTTAGTATCCAGATCATATTATGAACTTCTTACCAAATATTTATTAAATAATTGAATTAACTGAAAAAAATCATAAATTGTAATTTAGTGAGTTTTCCATCGTCTAACTTTACTGACAAGCAGATATCAACATTAACACATATTTTGGCTAATGCTTCCTAACCTGTATCCTATTAAGTTCACATCCATAGAGTTGACTCGGAACCACGACATGCTCATCATTTCTTTGAGGGGTACGAGCAGACGAGATCGTAAAGGAGCACCACCTCCGCGGTCCTCAGAGGAAGAGCAACTTGACTCTGCCGAGAATCTCAAAAGCCATCTCCAGCTCTCTTCCGTGCTGCCACTCCACAGCTAAACAGTTGCCCTCCCCATCTTTCTTACGGTTAAGAGTTCTTTAAAAATGCGGTTCAGGCTCGTGAGAAGAAAATGGAAACCTCCAGAAACATTTCTCGTCGTGTTTTGGATGTCTGACGAAAGGACACAGAGTGACTCGGCTGGCCCTTCCTCCTCGTCCTGCTTTCGCGAGATCACCGAGGCACTGCCTGGCATTCTTTCGATGCCGCAGTGAGCTCAGCAGCTAAAAGCAAAGCAACCCAGATTATCTCACAGTTCTGGAGTTAAATCAGAAGCACTCATAGTGCTGAAATCAAAGTGTGGGCAGGCTTGTGTTGTGAGAATCTTTCCCACTGTGGTTTCTGGAAGCCAATACCTCCTTTACCTCAGGGTTCTGTCTACCTCCAAAGCTAGGGCCATCCCTCCCTCAGGATGAATCCTTCATATTCTACTATCCCTCTTACTTTGTCTCTACTTTCGACTTTTCGGGGCTCTGTGATTACATTGAGTCTCCCTGGATGATCCAGGAGCATCTCCCCATCTGTAGTCCCTTTCGCTGTAAACTACCATAGCAGATGCCACTACAATGTGGATGTCTTTGGGGACAATTATTTGGTCTGCACCAGTCCTGGTAGAAGGAGCTGCACACCATATTGGTACTTGAGTCAAAGCTGATAACTACATACCTACAGATTTCTTGTGTTACAAGACATAGGGATACACACACACACACACACACACACACACTTCCCCATGATTGTGATTTTGGTTACATGTAACCCTACATGTCACTCAAAGGCATAGACTGCAATGTTGTACCCCTAGTTAAGGCCTTATTATTTTCTTTTTAAATATTCATTTACTTATTTACAAGCAGACAGAGCGAGAGAGAAGAGAGAGACAGACAGAGAGAATGGGTATTCCAGGGCCTCCGGCTGCTGCTGCAAATGAATTCCAGATGCATGCACCACTTTGTGCATCTAGCTTGATGTAGGTACTGGGAATCAAACCCGAGTCCTTAGGCACTGTAGGTAAGCACCTTAACCACTTAGCCATCACTCCAGCCCCCAGAGCCTTATTATTTTCAAGAGGTAATATAAGATCATTTTTAGATCTTCAATCCTTTCATAAAATCATTTTATTGATGACTTTCATAAGTATGGGCAATAAATCATGATAATCCCCTCCCATCACCCCCCATTTGCCACTCTAAAATCCACCTTTTATTGAATCTTTTCTTATTTCCAGCTATTTTCTCTTTTATTTTGATGTTAGATCATCAATTCTTAAATGTTTCCTATTTAACATCATTTTCCAGCAAAGCACACTGCAAGCAGACTCTGAAAAATTAAGAGATGAATGACCAATTCATTCATTAGGGAAGTTCCGATGGAAAAAAGTGATTATAATCATTTAAATTACCTAAAACTACAAGATAAATAGAACACAAACGTAATATGAACATAAGCAATCACTCTTCTCTACAGGGAGGAAAATTAGTAGTCGAGACCAATTGTGGCAATGAAAGGGAACTATCAAATATAAAGACAAAAAGAAAGCCCTCTTCTTAAAGGTTAAAATAATGCAAAATATGAAAGAGAAATAGCAAAGATGAGGTGTCACCAGTGCTGAATTCCTTGACATCTATCACAGGCAGTCAATAGTCACTGTTGGCATAATCAGGATAAAAGAATTTTAATGCCTTAAGGTAATCATGTAAGATTATCTCAAAATAGGGTGTTAACCTTACAAGTCAAAGACAAAAGATAAAAGCAAGTGGACACAATTCATTCATCTAGAGGAAAAACAGACAAGAGGTAACAAAGAAGCATAAAAATATAAAAAGCATACTTAATGTGACAGGTGTCAGATGGAGTACAATGTTCTAATGAGTATAATATTCTAGAACAATTTCTTAGCTAAGTCAATGGAATAAGTACATTGTGAAATTCCATGTAGACAGGAACAAAAATTCTTGTTTTATTATATACATAAATGAACTATTATTGTCTTGCACATTTGGAATTATTTATGTAAACAAGACATAATATTTCCTGGTTATTTATCCTCCTAATATTTCAAATAATAGTGATATCATCAGTATCAGTACAAGTTAATTAATACTTGTTAAAATTAAATATATAGGAGCTGGAAGATTGATCAGATGCATGGTTATAAAGCCTGTCATCCTGGGTTGAATACGCAAGCCGTGCATGTAAGCTACTTTGCAAAAAGTACACATGTAAGCTGGATATAAAAACTAGTTAAAGTTCCTGACATTTGTTTGCAGTGGCAAGAGGTCCTGCCCCAACTATATACACACACAAATATGTTAATAAATAAATAATGTAAAATAATTAAATATATAATTTTGAAATATTTGAACCAATAGAGAGTAGATACACATACACACACACACAATTGGAAAAGGAAAATCTCCATCTCTTCCCACTTTTCTGCTTCTTCTCATCTGTCCTCTATCTCGCTTCTCTTCCCCATCTCCTTTTACCTGTCATGACTCCAGGGAATACAGGACGGTGAAGTTCCTTGTATTACAAGCTGTATTTTCAAATCTTCATCTGAGTCTTTGTGCAGTTAAATCAGCAATAAGAAAAAGGTATCTTACTTAGAAATTAGCTGATGCTTTCTTTACTATAAAACTAAGAGAATGTGGTGTGAAAGTGGGAAATGGTTTTTAAAAATTGTGGTAAACCTACATTCAAGGTCAACAACAACAACAACAACAACAAAAAACCACTTAGTTACTGTAAGCATTTTAAGTAAAGACATTAAATTATTTCTATTTTGGAAAATAGTACAGAGTGGCCTCGAACTCACAGTGATCCTCCTACCTCTGCCTCCTGAGTGCTGGGATTAAAGGCAAGGTGTGCGCCACCACGCCCAGCCTCATTCCTTTCTCTTTTAATTGTATTTATTTGAGAGAGAGAGAGATAAAAAGAGGCACAGAGAGAGGGAGAGAGAGAGTGTGAGATAATAGGCATGCCAGGGCTTCTAGCTACTGCAAATGAACTACAGACGCATGTGCCACCTTGTATATCTGACCTGCATGGGCCCTGGGGAATCGATCCTGGGTCCTTTGGCTTTGCAGGCAAGCGCTTTAACTGCTAAGCCATCTTTCCAGTCCTAATACATTTCTTAACTGCATATATTCATTCATTCTGTTTAAAGTTGATTTAAGGGGAAGAGGCATCTGGCAGATAATATAAAATATTAAATATAATTAGCGTAAATCACAAAAATTCCCCATGCTAACAGCTCATTAAATCCTCACTAACAATACAACTCCCCCCTTCTCCATTATCATCCTAAATATTTTAATACCTGGAAAGGGCTTTTTGAATACTACTCTTCATAGTAGGGCAAATTACCTAATGAGTTAGGCTTTCCCTACTCATAGCTTTGTTCAGCTCTGTTGATGAGAATTAATCAGTGGGCTTGAGAGATAAGCTTTCCTTAGTCAGTCATATCTATTGGTTACTGGAAGGGGAAAAGAAACATGTTTATGACTCAGATTGTGAGACCCTGTCTTATTCTGCTGGACACCCCAAAGTAAAGCAAATATCTCAAAACCTTCCCAAGAGGCTTTAAGTGCCAGTTAATTAGTGCATCATGTGTAAGAGTAATGGAGACATGCGATATCATCGATGCTACATTCCTTTATTCCTGCAAAAGCATGTCAGTGCTGACTATTGTTCAAACCAACCTTCCTCCTTTGAGAAATGTTCCCCTTGCATTTGTTAATTTTTGTTCATTCTTACAACATCAGAGGACGTTGAAAAAATAAACCCTCACATAAATGGCCAGTTGACTTTCAACAAGCAAGGAACTTTGCTTTAGGGAAAGAGCAGTCTTTTCAACAAATGGTATTTGGGTGTTGACCTGCCAGAGACTGAAGTTAGGCCGCTACCATGCACTGTACACATGCATTAGCTCTGCATGTATCAACATCTACACTTAAAGCTAAAACTATAAAACTCTTTGAAGGAAACATTTGAGAAAAAAATCTCATGATATTGTGTTAGCACAAATTTAATAGGTATGATAGTGAAAGCAAGGGACACTAAAGGAGAAAAATGGAACAAGTTGGATTTCAAAAGTTAAGAGCATTTGTAGTCTTAATATCAAAGGATACTATAAAAAAGGCAAAAACAATACAATAAAAAGATTTAGAGAAAAAAAAGTATATGTATATTTGTTTAGGGATTAATATCCAAAATAAATAAAGAATGCCAAAACAACAACAAATAGCAAACAACCTAATTCAAGAGTAGACAGAAAACTTGAATAATTTTCCAAAGCAGATGTTATGGCTTGCACGTGAAGTATCTCTCAGAAGGGATGTTAATAACTTGGTCCCCAGATGGTAAATCCAGTCATTGAGAAGTAACTAGGTTGTGAGGAATCTGATCTAATCCATGAGTCAACCTATTGATGAGGTTATAGTTTGATAATATGATTGGAGAAACATAACACATGGGTCCCTGTTATAAATAATAGATCCCCAGGGACAGAAATTTGGAAGAATTTTGTTACCCAGAGCCTTTCTCTCTCTCTCTGTCTCTCAGTCTCTTTCTCTCTGCTTCCCAGATACCATGAAGTGAGCCACTCTGCTCTGTCATGCCCTCTCCACCACGACGTTAAGCCTTCCTTCAGGCCAAAAGCAATGGTGACAGTGGAGACACTGACCAGGGACTGAAACCATGTGCCAACACAAATCTTTCCTCATGTAGATTGCTTCTCTCAGGAGCATTTCACAGTGATTCAAACCTACAGATCCCCAAGAAAAATATTAAAAGATGGTCTTAGGTTACTAGGAAAATTCACATTAAAACCACAATGAGATTCTCCTTCAGGTCATCGAGAACACTGAAAAGCAGCAAGTGTTGATGGAGATGTGTCGACATTAGAAACTTTACACTGGATGGAATGCAAAATGATGTAGCTCACTGTGAAAAGCAGTATAACATTTCCTCAAACGCCACATATAGAATTTTCCTAAAAATATAAGTATGGGCTAGAGATATGCCTCAGTGGTTCACAGCATTTCTTGGGCAAGCATGAGGGCCTGAGGAGGCCTGGGAGACTGCTTGAATTTGATTCCCAGGACTCATAGGCAGCTGAGTGTGGCCACCCATGTGTGTCTGCAACTCCATCCCAACGGGGATCAGAGAAGTGAGAATCAACAGAGCTGGTAGAAAGCACAGCAAGCACTGAGATCAGTAAGACAGTCTGGTGCAAATATGAATGGGCAGAAGAGCAACAGAGTAGGACCCCTGATTTTCTGCTTTAGCCACCACAGTGCATGGGGCACTACATGATCACATACATATGTATACACCATACACATCAAACACACACACACACACACACACACAAAAAGGGGTAAAACTAAATCTGATTGAGCAGTTACACTAGTAAGCATGTATCCCCTCCCTAACTGAGAGCAAATGCAAGAATAGATAGTTGCATTTCATTGTTGCAGGCAGCATTATTCACAATTGCCAAGACATAGAAAGTGTCAGGCTGGAGAGATGGCTGAGCAGTTAGCTTACCTTCAAAGCCAAAGGATCCAGGTTCAATTCCCCAGGACCCATGTTAGCCAGATGCACAAGGTGGCACATGCTTCTGGAGTTGGTTTGCAGCGGCTGGAGGCCCTGGTGTGCCCATTCTCCCTCTTTATCTATCTGTTTCTCTCTTTCTCTCTCAAATGAATAAAGAAAAATAATTATTTTTAAGTAGAAAGTGACCACAGCAGCTGAATGGATTAACAAAATGTGGTCCATACACACAATAGAATGTCATCAACCATAAAGAAGCATGAACTTTTGATAAATGCTACAACCTGAATAGATCTTAAAATTCATTATATATAATGAAATGTGTCCAGGACAGGACAAAATAGTATGTGGCTCGGTATATGAGTGTCATAGTCTGTATAGCATGCTTTAGCCAAAATATATTATAATATGCATTTCTCATAGTGAGGGACTCTAGAAGTCTATGATCAAGGAACCAGAAGATCCGGTGCCTTGTCAGGTATAGCTTCCTGGTTCATAATTTTGTAAATCATCACATGGCAGAAAGGGTACAGAGTCTCTCTTGAGACTCTTTTATCCAGGTATGGATCCTATTGATGGTGGCTCTATCTCCCAAAAGCCTTATCTCCTGATAACATCACCTTGGATTAACAGTTCATCATGTGGAATTTGGGAGAACCCAAACATTGAGATTATAGCAATAAAGTGCCACGAACAAATAAACATACATACAGAGAAAATAAAATGAAGGCCCCCATGCATGGGGAAGGGAAGAGAAGCTATTGTTTAATGGGCACAGAATTTTTGGTAGAGGGCAGTGAAAAAGGCTTTGAGCATAGACAATGATGATGGTCACACAATATTGCGGCTGTATTTAATGTCACCGAACTGTGGTTAACATGGCTACTGGCTGGGTGTGGTAGTGCACGCTTATAATCCTAACACTCCTTAGGTGAAGACGGGACATGTTGAATTGGAGGCCAACTTGGGCTGTATAGCCATATTCTGTCTCAAAGAAAATAAAAGATAAATATCATATGACTGATTTTGCCGTAATGAGAAATATCTCAGCTCACAGGTTAAAATTACAGGAAAACCTGAAATCATATACTTATAGGAGACTGTGTCTTTCCTTTCATATTTATCCTATATTGTAAGTGTGTGTGTGTGTGTGTGTGTGTGTGTGTGTGTGTGTGTTTGAGAAGTCCCTTGCTTGCTCCTCCCTAGGATTGACTGACATTCCATAACTATTTCCATGTCAGCTTAACTTGCTCAGCTCCTTACAATGTCTGCCCATTGAAATAATTCAATATAATTTCTTTATTGGATTCACTTTTTTTTAAGTATTAAGGAAACAAGATAAAATATAATCTTGAGTCTGACATATAATGCAATTATCTAAATCTTTTGTATCCATGACATTTATTGAGTTGACCAATTTTAATAGGGCATTTAAAATATAATTTAGCAAATGTGGCATGACTAGGCCACACATAAACAAAGATAGAGAAATAGGTCTAATTATTCTATTGTTACATCACATAATTATCCATGATCAAATTATAGATTGTAGAAGGGATAATTATTCCTAATGGTCTCCAAGAGCTATCATTTTCTTTAATTTGAATTTGGTAGGAGCTGAGTGAGGTAGCTGATTAAGAAGGGGTTTTAGCAACACATTCTGATTTTAGGTAATTCATTCTGAAGGCTACTAATGATGGAATGCTTACTAAGTTTCCCATGGGAGTCTGCATATCTTCAAATAAGCTAATAGAGTGGGGAGTATGATGTGCTTATTAGAGAAACTTCATGTAAACATTCAGAGTTTAAGGCATGAAGAGCAAACCAAAGACATGGTGTGGGCATTGCTCTGTTATTGTTTCTTTTTTTCCCCCTTTTCTTTCAGACTAGAAAATTTAATATTTTAGAATAGCTTCTATGGTGAATGCTTTAAATTCTGAACCAAGAATAATATTGACAAATTTTAAAAAAATATATTTTATTTATTTATCTGTGAGGATGAAGGGAAGAGAGAGAGAGAGAGAGAGAGGTGTTGGGGGAATAGGCACACCAGGGCCTCTTGCCACTGCAAACAAACTCCACATGCATGTGTTAATTTGTGCATCTGGCTTTATGAGGGTACTACGTAGTCAAACCCAGGCCAGCAGGCTTTGCAAGCAAGCACCACTGAGCCATCTCAACAGTCCAACAAATTGTATTCTTCTTAAAACAATTCTTCTTCACTAAAACTCTCTTCTTAGTGGTGCTGGTAGTGATGAACATGGAGGTTGATGCTCTCAAAACTGAGAGAAATGGGCTGGAGAGATGGCTTAGCGGTTAAGCGCTTGCCTGTGAAGCCTAAGGACCCAGCGCTTGCCTGTGAAGTCTAAGGACCCCGGTTCAAGGCTCGATTCCCCAGGACCTACTTTAGCCAGATGCACAAGGGGGCGCACGCATCTGGAGTTCATTTGCAGTGGCTGGAAGCCCTGGCACGCCCATTCTTTCTCTCTCTCTCTCTCTCTCTCTCTCTCTCTGTCTGTTGCTCTCAAACAACTAAATAAAAATAAACAAAAAAATTTAAAAAATGGGAGAAATTCTAAAATTCCAATCTCATATAGTACAGTTATTGTACTGTGCTTTAAATATCTATTCCCACCTAATTCACCTTATTAGTAATAAGTATGTACCCAAATTGTGTCATTTAGTCTATTTTTTCAAATAGAAATTTTTTTTAATGTTTTTCTAAGCAAGTGATTATGGGTTTTGAGACTGTTTTTGTTAGAACTCAAAGAAGTTTATGAATGATTATGCCTGGTTCCCTTCTCAGTGATCCAAAGGTTTCTCATCTGCTAAATACCATTGAACACTTTCCCAAAAAGGCTAAGAAGTTGGTTGGCAGAGAGACAAGCCAATTCGTGAGATATTCAAGCAGTAAATGTTAATATCATGTGAATGAGAATGTTGTCAAATTATTATTATTTTTTTCCTTTTAACAGCTGGCTGGAAAATTCTCAGTGGAGATAGTTGTGTTTTTTGTTTGGAGGAAATGTGTTGGTAAGACATTTAAAGCAAGGAAGATTGTAACGCAAAAGGGTAAGTACTATAGAAGTCTCTCAAATTGCCTTTTAAGTCAGGTGAATAGGTCAGGTTGGCTGTCACAATTTTAATCTTTTTGTTTTGGACTGAATGTAACATACATATGAAAATTTCTATATTGGAGTTTGGGCATAGCTAAATTACTTTACACAATAAAGAAATAAACATTCATGTCTTTGTTCTTATTTTTTCAAATATTTTAAACTTTAGGATTCCAAAAATCAAAAACAAAAAGAAAGGAGTCAAAGACAAAGGAGTCAGAGGAGGCCATATTTTGTTTTATTTAATTTTATTTTTTTAATACCTGACAAAATCAGGTATTAAAATTAAAATTATTAAAAATTAAAATTATTTATTTATTTAAGAAAGAGAGAGAAAGTGGGTATACCAGGGCCTCAAAAAGTCAGGTTTTAAAAAATGTTTTATTATTTATTTGCAATCAGAGAGACAGGTAGAGATGAGACAGATAGATGAATGATAGATAGACAGATAGGTAGATAGATAGATAGATAGATAGAATGGTCTATAGAAGGACTGCACATAGCAGAGCCTCTTGACAGCGCAAATGAATTTCAGACGCATGTGCCACTTTGGGCATCTTGTTCTCCATGGACACAGTGGAATCAAATCTGAGCTGTCAGACTTTGCAAGCAATCACCTAAAACCAATGAGCCTTCTCTATAGCCCCATATTTTCTTTTTATCTCAATAAAATATACTGATTGAAGCAGATGTGGCTGTCAGTCCTCTTTACTGAAAGTCTCCAGGCTTCATAGGTGGCACTGCTGGGGTCAGAGAGGGTGGTGATGAGGGACTTGAATGGGGTCCTCCACATGCAAAGGGGGTGATAGCCTGGTCTAAATATTATTCACCTTAGGGCTTTCACATAGCTTTGTGGGTCAATTCATTTGTATATTTTTTGTCTTATTTGAAGCATTAAAAGACAACTTTCTAGGTAATCTATCAATGAAGCAAAAACGTAAGCATGAGTATAAAAGATTCCTGAGCTCACTGGTATTGACTATTGGTGGGCCGGGCTCATTTTCTTGGAGGGCAAGCAGACAGGTTTCTTTAAGAAGGGTTCTTAAGGAAACTGGCTCTTTCTTTAGATAATGGTCACCATTGTGGATAACTAATCATATAATCAATCACAATTATATACCTCTGTTCTTTTCCTAAGATGCCAAAAGTCATCATATGGCTTTGCTGAAAGGCAACTTGGAGATTTCACGCAGAAACAACCATAATAGGAGAATATGGGGCGTAGAGAAGACAGACTACGCAAGGGGAGGGGGTGGACTGACAGAATAAGAATATGAACCTCCCGATGTCAGAGGTCATATGTAACATACCCAGGCCAAAAAGCATAATGGAAAGGTATACTCTATATACGCTTTGTTTTCTTTTTATTACCAGTGTAGGAGAGGAGAAGGATCTTGGGAGCCACTATTTTTTAATGGCAGTTGGGAAAAACAGTAACACCAGCACTTCAGTCTCTGAATTTTCCCGTAGAGAAGCAAATCTTATCGACCCAAACAACTACTTAAGATGATTCCCAAACCTCCACCACAGTTGTGCCATTACACAGATGGAGGTTTGCCTGTTACCGCAGCCAATGTCGCCTTAGAGTATTCTTGGTGTGCACATCTATGGATGGCATGAGCAGACTGTTTGTGTGGATAAAGGTGTGCAAGAATCAGGACAAGCAGGCATCTGAGGTGCGTCATGAAATTAGGTTATTAAACATAGGTTTGATGTGAATCCAGCTGAAACCTAAATCGTCACTCACTGTCCGAGACATCTTCCCATCACGTGTCTATGTTACAGGGGAAGGGGGAAAGCAAAGCATTAAATAGCACAATAATAATTTTTATTCCTTAAATTGACTCTCATTCTTTGGTTTGACTTTATACATTACCTTTTCTGTAGTAAATAATAATAAACACATCCACATACTTATCTTAAAAGTAGGCAAAACCATGGCATATACCTGTAATTCCAGCCCTCAGGAGGCTAAGGTAGGAGACTTCTGAGTTCAAGGTCATCCTAGGCTGCATAGCGTGTTTGAGGACAACTTGGGATACATAGAAAAATCTTGTCTCCAACCAAAACAAACAAAGAAACAGAAGCATAAAACTAAACAAGAAACTTACAGTTCAGTTGAGGCTCTTGCTTTTGGTAGATTACATCTATTTTTTTTTCAAGTGGTTGTTATTGAATCACTTCGGTCTTTATCTTTTATGCTGCTGCAGTAGTGAGACTAATTATGCTACTTGTCTTAACAAACAATCATCCCTCAACCCAGTAGAAATTGGTTTTCCTTCTGCTCACATAGAAACCAGAGCATGTCTTCCTAGGCAGGACACGCTCCCCGGTTATAGCTCTCCAGAAGATAACTCAGCTTCTCATTGAGGCCACGGAAGTTAAGAGGGAGACAGAGAACATGGGAAGAATCTGTGCTTGGGACCAAGCCTGAAGGTCATATAATTTTGCCCCCATTCCACTATTCTTAACTATTCATGTGGCCCTATCTAGGTGCAATGCATTTCTCTTGTCCTCGGAAGATACCAGAATATCTTATAAATCTTTAGAGTTGTCTCTGCCACAGCTCTTTAAAGTAAATGACTACTGATGCTCAGTTGTTGGATGTGTTTATGCATAAGAAGACATATTGTTTATTACCCACAACTGATTAACATTTCCTCTGGCAGCGGTGTCCGCCTTCCTGCACGAAAAGGCTGCCACAAGCGTTCTGTTTGTGGGCGAGGTGTGTGGAGCTGCACGCTCTGCTCTGAGATAAGCAGTCTCTACCCTGGAAGCGGCTGCCTCTCAGGCTGACAGCTTCATTCATCCGCATTAAATGGTGGTTTCCTTACACATTCCCATACCTGCGATGGTCAGAAGGGGGCCCTGACTCAGCTGTCACACGCAGACCTAGTAGCCTTTCAATCTGCTGTTGTTGCAGTCAGATTCACATCGCTGGCAGAAAACACCCGGCCAAGAGTAGCTTATGGGGGGAAAAGGTTTATTTTGGCTTACAGACTTGAGGCGAAACTCCATGATGGCAGGGGAGAATGATGACATGAGCAGAGGGTAGAAATCACCTCCTGGCCAACACCAGGTTAAAAAAAAATCAGGAGAGTATGCCAAACACTGGCAAGGGGAAACTGGCTATAATACCCATCAGCCCGCCCCCAACAATACACCGCCTCCAGGAGGCATTAATTCCCAAATCTCCATCAGCTGGGAACCCAGCATTGAGAACACCTAAGTTTATTGGAGACACCTGATTCGAACCGCCACAATGGCCATACCTTAAGTCGTTTCTCATGCTCTGACTACACCCCCAGAACGTGAGACTGCTGTACACATGGCCTTGTCTCTCCTGCTGCTTTCTCCTGTACCTTCAGTGATTTGTCACTTTCTGCACTCTGACTTATGTTCCATCTCAGCCAGTAATCTCTAGTCTTTCAGAAATCCATAAACTCTTACTTTGCTAACATTTTCTATCTAGTGTTAGCAACCATCTTAGTATTTTTCTATTCTACTTTTAAACTATAACTCCTATTTTAAAAGCTTGTTTTTTTTTAATGGAGTGAGAAGAGAAAAAAATTAAATCCATCACCTTGATCTAAAAGCTGCATTTCATTTAGCAATATTAATTGGCATGGCTCTATAGCCCTTTTCTATGCCATTGATAATCTAAAATGAACTTTGAAATATAAAACATTTTCCATTTTATATGATAATCTGCCACGAGTTTTCTTTAGTTGAATATTTAGCTTGTTTCAGTATTGTTTTGACAATTATAAACAACTCTGCAATGGTCTTTTTTGTAATTAAGATATTTGATATATATTTTTAGATCAAATTCCTTACAGTGGAGTTACTGACTCAAAACAGTTGTTGCTTTTTTTCTGACTTTGTAAATGGGTAGCAAATTGCCTCCCCCCACCAAATGCCATGGTATCTTACAAGTCTCTCAGCAGCGGACATTATTAGTTTAAAAAGTTCTTAACAATTCATTTAGACCAGAATAAGTTAGTGTCTTGGTTTCCTCAACTGTAAAATGTGGTGTAGGCTACGATTACATATGTCCCTCATACCCTTCTATCATAAGCTAAGTTTTATAGTGAAATCTATTTTTCAAAAGGATAAATTCTTTTTTAATAAAAAGAACTAGCTGGCTGTTTCTGGTGGTTGTTGCAAAGATTATTTGATGCATGTAAAAATACAGAGAATAACTACTCAAGCAGTGTATAGATGTTAAGAGGTGTTCTCTCTCTCTCTCTCTCTTTCTTTTATTTTATTTTATTTTATTGTTTTTTTGAGGTAGAGTCTCACTCTAGCCCAGGATGACCTGGAATTCACTACGTAGTCTCAGGGTGGCCTCAAACTCACAGTGATCCACCTACCTATGCCTCCCAAGTGCTGGGATTAAAGGTGTGTGCCACCACGCCTGGCTTGTTCTCTCTTTCTTTAAGCCAGATCCCTTGAACACATGAGTAACCTCAATTCCAACTCCCCAGCAAGAAAATGGGGACAGCAAACAAATCATTTGCAAAGCGTTTGAGTTTTCAGCAGGTGATAAACTTGACCCACCAGTGAAAAGGAATAAAGCGAACAACAAAAACTTGATGCAGAGGGATAGGCTTCCCCCTGGCCTGGCATTCAGAGTACCTTTTGCCTACAAACCCGTATGAACAATTTATCCTGAAGATCAGCTTCCTTTCCTCATCCCTGTGGTCACATGATTCTCCATTTCCTCCATGCCTACTATGTCCCTATGTGAAATGGACCAAAGTACAAAGGGGACACATTATGAATATGAGTAAGGAACTCTGAAGATATATTTCTGTTTTGGGGGATTTTAACAACAAGCCAAAGGGGCAGGTTTTGAAAAGAACAAAGAGAAAAGAATGAGGACAATAAATGCCATAGGTAGCAAAAGAAACAGTACTGGATATGGAGAGACGGATATAAAATCATATGATAAAAGAGGAATTGAGTGCAGGAGGTAGATTGGTTGTCCAGCCAGACTTACTCATCAGCCTTTTCTGTGCTCAGAATCTCTAGAATGAAATAATGGCTAACTGGGGCCGGGGGTGGAGTGAGGATGAATTTGTAAAGTGAGGACCTGAGTTTAGATCTTGAGCTCCCATGTACAAGCTGGTGTGCACTTGTAAACCCAGCCCTGGGAGGCTGACAGAAGGGTTCCTGGGCTTGCTGGCTAGCTGGTCTAGCTGCATTGGTAAACTCCAGATCCAGTGAGATCCTGCCTCAAAAAATAAGGTGGACAGCAGTTAGGGAAAATACCCTCTGGCCTCCACATGATCATGCATGTACACCATACACACTTACACATGCCCCAAACAAATAACTTATGCCTAAAGAGAGAATTTTAGATTTAGTCTTTTAATTTTTCTCCCTCTTCTATTCCTTCTCCCTCTGAAATAGGCTACATGAGACTCTGAACGACTTCAGAGGCTTCAATGAAACCGGGGTTTCATCCTAGTCTTAAGCTCTAAAAATACGTTTGTTAGGAGTTAAGGGTCTATAGACTGCACCAAGGAGTCGTTGTGTCTTGCTTCGCTTGCTAGATTTGTGTCCTGAATCAGCTCTGAGCACCCCCCATGTATCGCCTCATGAAGAGAACGAGCATAGAAAGAACCCCAGAAAATGACATTCATTTTGAGTTCCTGTCAGTTAGGGTGGTTTCCTTTTCATAAGAGACATCAAGTAATTGTGACAGAAAAGAAAACAAAAACAAAACAAGAAACATTTTGATTTTTTTTCCCACTCATAAAGAACAAAAGCCCAGAGTGAGGCAGTGTGGAGCTAGGAGAAAGCTGTGGGGTGGCTTTTACATGGGGCAAGTTTCTCTTTCACTTAAAAGTCAGAATGTAAGTAGTTCAGGGCAGTAGCTCAGATGGTTGAGGACCCAGAACAATGTTCTGTTTTGTTCTCTAGAAGTGAATGCTGAGATCGGGTGTCAGCCATTCCATTCACGTGCCAAGAAACAGAATAGAGGAAGGAAGGCAAAAATGGCTCAGGAGTTAAAAGGTTATCTTTGACCACATAGAGAGTTTGAGGCCAACCTGGGCTACATGAGACTTTGCCTCAAAACAAACAACAACAGAGAAGGTTTGGAGTAGAGGAATATATGGAAGTACTTGAGGACTCCTCTTTAATGCAGAATTCCTCTTCTTGAAGTGGGTATATCAGCAAACATAAGCTAGCAGACCATTGGAGCCACCTATACTCAGAAGTAATCTTTCAATTACCTTTTGAATTTCCAACTGCCTTCTTTTCTAGAAATAAATTAATCCATTCATTAATTAAATAAAAGATACGCTGTCTGAGGAACATGTCCCTAGAACCCACAATAATTATATTTTATTTTTCTTTTTAAAATATTTATTTATTTGAGGCACAGAGAGAAAGAGAGAGAGAAAGAGGGAGAGAACGGGCATGCCGGGGCCTTCAGCCATTGTAAATGAGGTCCAGACGCATGTGCCAACTTGTGAATCAAACCTGAGTTCTTTGGATTTGCAGGCAAGCTCTTTAATAGCTAAGCCATCTCTCCAACCCTATGTTTTCCATCCTTAAGCTTCTAGTTTACAGATTTACATTCTACAACCTTGAAGTTCATTCAGTAACCTTTTCTTTGAACTTGAGTGGACCACGTGTGATAGATGCACTTTTGTTGAGATGGTACACATAAAACTTACAAGCCTGAAAACTGGGGATTGCGGCTTGAGCCATAATGACATCACTCAGGTATATGATGACATCTTTTAGACAGTGAGGAAGATACTCTCAAGATACTGTTACCCTTTTCATCATTTTCTTTCTATCTACAAATGGCTTTTAAAGGGAGCTGAACCCTGACTTTTAGTTCTAGTCTCAATGAAGCTGAGTTTTGTAGCAGCTGTCTTATTGATCTGGTCTCTTTGGACAGTTTATGACTCGCCCTGTTATGGTTTGAATATGAAATGACCCCCATCAGCGCATGTTTTGAACCTTGTCCCTCAGCTGGTGGCACTATTTTGGGACAATGTGGGACCTTTAGAGGTAGGGCCTAGTTGAGTAATGCAGGTTATCTGAACGTTACCACCCAGTAATAATTCCCATCATCCACAGTGATTCCTGGGCTATGAGAACGTGAAGAGTCTCTATCATAGACTCCCACTGCCACAAAACCTGCTATACCTTCCCTGCCGTAATTGACAAGCCAAAAGTAATCCTCCCTCGAGTTATTTCTGTCAGGTATGGTGGTCACCGTAATGCAGAAATAACTAATACATGCTCTGACTGACACTTCGTGCCTAAAGCTCCTTCCAAAGATGAACTAGGAAGTCATTTCATCCTGCTCCAACTCCTCACCTTAGGCTTTGGGGTACTGCTTTTCAGTCCATAGAAACTGGGGTTCAAAACTTTGCTCTACTACTGCCAACCTCTGGACTTCAGGTGAATAAATCACGCAACAAGTTCAGGACTCACTGCTTTCATCCATCAACACAATGGTTTGACCTTCTTAGGCTAAGTGAACTTTCCATGGTGGGAAGGACTGAATCTGCGGACTCACCATGGACTGGAAAGATTTGCTGCGCCGAAATTTCCCAGCAGAATCAGACTAAAGAGATGATTTTAAAAAAAATGATGTGCGTATAATAACGTAAGGGCTCTGAAGTGATAACATGATTTTATTTATTCAGGCTAGCAACAGTGCCTATGGCTATGTCATGATTTCCTGTGTAGGAACCCAGTGTCCTTTCTCTTACAGGCCCTGGCGAACAGTGCCACCCCTTTCATGAGTTCTTCCCATCATGCATCCTCCTGTGTCTACGCCATGGCCTGCAGCGGGAGGCAGCTCTCCAGGTCTCTCTGCTTCTCCCTCATGGCTCCCTGTTCTCCCAGGCGTGTTTTGTGCCCTCTGCAGACGAGGTCGGTTGGACTTAACAACAGCTGCTTCCTATTTTCCCCTACCTCCTTCCATCTGTGTTTGGCACACCTAGGATGCATTTTATCTAACTGCATGTGTTTCACACGTTACTGACTTATTTGTCTACGTTTAGCACATCTTGTGAATTCTGCTTGTGTCTTTCAAGCTACTTGCCCTCACACTGAGTGTTTTTTTTTTTATTTTTACCCTCTTTATTGCTTTCTTGTTTCTATAACTGATCTAACATTCTCAAATGATATCACAGACACAGAAAAGTATCTTTTAATTCCCTCTCTCTCAGCCTTTCACTGCATTGATTTTTTTTTTCTTTTCTCAGATGACTCTGGACCAGCTGTCATGTACGAGCATCTTTCTTTAGCCCTTGTCATTTGATCTTTTACTGTGCTCAGATTTGGGCAGTGTTAGGAGGGAATACAGACATTCGCCTGACTTGAGCTTTGTTAGGAGGGAATATAGACATTCACCTGACTTGAGCTTTATAACTCTTTCAACCAACCCTATGCAGGTAGTGAAAAGATTTCCTTTTTAAAAATGTTTTCTTCTTTCCTAATTACAGCTTCCCTAAGCCTACAGGTTGTGTGTGTGTGTGTGTGTGTGTGTGTGTGTGTGTGTGTGTGTGTATGTGTAGTAACACGGCTCCCTACGGCCTGAGCCTGCCTTGGCTAATTCACCTAAGATCTGATGGCTGTTTTAGAGGAGAATCTGAAGGAGGGTCTGACCACTATTTCGCATTGATCACCTTGTGTATCCGTGGATGGGAACCTTCTCCACACCCGCCTGCCTGTCCCGAAAGTCCCGAATGAAGATCTCTCCTCTCCAGCGAGTGCCCAGCTGTGTGGAATGGTCAACTTCTTCTCATTGCTCTTCACTGGCTTCCAGCAGCATTGGATTCTATAGATGGGATATTTATTTCCTTTATATAGTGCAGAGATACTACATTTAAATATACTTCAAATAGAAATGGATAACTTAGAATAGGAAAGCTTCACAGACAATCTTAGAGACTGTGCTCTTTCCCCTCCCCCTGCGGTGATCAAATAAACTAATGGGATTTCGGGGAAATTTATAGCCTTAAAAATAAATGTTGAAGTTTATTTATGAAAGTACTTCCCTCTTGGGCCTAATTTGGGCCCCAAGTATATCTTTTACTGACTTCTCATTCCATCGTATACTTAATTAAAGCAGCTGTTCTTGGAAATTCTGTTTGCTCTTTATGGTGTAATCCTGACAGCCTGCTGTT
Source organism: Dipus sagitta (assembly GCA_036346955.1). NCBI lineage: Eukaryota > Metazoa > Chordata > Mammalia > Rodentia > Dipodidae > Dipus > Dipus sagitta. The sequence continues at coordinate 104,118,888 of CM070780.1, read as the reverse complement.
TAACTCTTTCTATATAAGTGTATCATGGATATCTTTTGTATAGTGTTCCTCTCTCTCTTTTTGGTTTTTTTTTTTCTCTCTCCTTACTTTTTATGTTCTGCTATCCTCAAGTCTTCAATCTATTTATTTCTTTGCCTATATTCTTAGAAACCCTGTCCTACTTCCAGGATGATAGAATCCTAGAGAATAGGCCCTTGTTTACTTGTTAACATTTTTAAGTATATTGTATCTGGTGAGATCTTACCAGTGGTTGACTCCAGTTTTCCATCCCCTGCTTGCTGAATCCATACGTTGGACAAGATCCCAATCATGCAAACACAGCAGAGGAAAAATCCCAGGCCTTCCTGGCATACAGAAGATCCTCTGTGGCTCAAGAACCCTGAGCACATGGTAGGCACTCAATGCCTGCTTATTATTATTTTATACTCTGATTAAATGCACCTTTTATGTTTCCTTTCCTCTGATCACTTTACAAACTGTCCTTTGAGTACTATTTGGCTCAGCATAGAGAACTTAAATTCCAAGAGTGATGAGAATCCTGAAGTTCTCAATTTTTGCAACATGCCAACAACATGCCCATTATCTTGCAACTTATTTTACAGTCGTAAGACTGCAAATGCATATACCGAAAGTAAATCTTCGCTCTGCATGTTCAACACTATTGTAAAGAGGAAAACTTCTTTTGAAAAAATTATCTTCTGTCTCTGGTCCTAGGTTGTTTTTCTTTTGTTACTGTTTATTATTATTATTATTTTGGTTTTTCGAGGTAGGGTCTCACTCTAGCCCAGGCTGACCTGGAATTGATTATGTAGTCTCAGGGTGGCCTCGAACTCACGGCGATCCTCCTACCTCTGCCTCCCTAGTGCTGGGATTAAAGGTGTGCGCCACCACGCCCAGTTTATCATTATTTTTTTAATCAAGAGAAACAAAGGAAAACATCTACCCCTCACACCCCAGTACCAGGAGAGCTCTAAATTCCTTAAGTTAGTACTTCGGCTCAACTACTTGCTAATCTTATGACCATAGGTAGGATTCTCCAAAGTCATGTGGCCCCTCTGTTTCTTATCTGTGGAATGAGGGTGATAAGAAATGCACTTGTAGTGCAGGCCTCTTGTCAGGAGAAAGTTATTAAGAACTGTGCCTGAGGAGCAATGAGTGCTAATGGTGATGGAGAAACTACAGAGGCTCCACAGTCACAGCGCAGCTCCTCATTGCTCTCGCTGTGATGAGAAATGAGGCACTGTGCAGAGGAAACACTTGAGCACTTGTAGCTAGTCGGTATGAGATGGGACCCAGATGCTGCCTGGGTGGGGTGACCCTGAGCAATTCAGTCTCTCCAAGCCTCAATGCCCTCATTTGTTAAGTGGGAGACTTGCCAATCGCCTCCAGTGAAGCTTTCAAACAACTCCATTCCACAGGACGCAGCAAGTACTCATATCACCTGTGAGAAAGAAAGGAATTGCCGTATGTCTCTTTAGGTCCCTAGTTTAAAAACATATTTTGAGAATTTCTTTGTCATGTATTTCTAATTTGCATATAAAGCTGTACGTTGTTTTTTTTTTTTTTTCTCTTTTAGAAACTTCCTTTGGCAACTCCTTACTGTCCTGAATTTCTTCAACTTGCTTCTGTCTCAGTTTCCTTTAGCAAGGCACAATTCAATTAGAATCTAGCACATGACTTTGAACAGCACGCAGCAAGATTTCAAAGGGAGATGGAAATTGAAGCTTTCTCACATCCCCACCGCTCTGACTGAGTGAAGAATAAACATACCTGACAGGTCAAGTAATTGTCGCATTGCTATGACTCATTAACTACCTTACATTTGAATCGCAGGGCGTGTGTTGGGAGAAAGTGTGTATGTGTGTATCTCTGTGTACACTGGCGTCTTGCCTTCCGAACTACTCGTCTTTCCTGCTTTGACATACATACCGTGGTCTGCAAGTAACAGCAACAGGGCACCCCAGTTCTTGCCTTGACTCCCCTGAATGGCTCCTTTGCTGCCTGCCCGAATATTTCCGTTATTCAGATTAACCACAGCCGGTGCTCTCAGAGCAGCCCTCTGCCCTGGCTATGGTAACTGGTTTTAATGGCCATTCTGTAGGAGGCACACAGCTTCCTCCTCCATGTCAGTCTCACCGTGCAGCCAGCATCTGCTTGTGTGTGTGTGTGTGTGTGTGTGTGTGTGTGTGTTTCATGTGAGTGCAGGCAGACATGTGACACGCTGTAGGTGTGAAGGTCAGAGAACATCAGGTAATCTTCCACCTTGTTTTGAGGCAGGATCTCTTATTGTTTGCCACTGCAGATGCCAAAGTCCCTGGCCTGGGAGCTTCTGGCAGACCCTCCCTTCTGGCTGTTGGTGCATTGGGATTACAGATCATACGAACCACGACACTCACATTTGTACAGCAGGTGGTTTCCCCACGAGTCACCATCTCTCCAGCCTGTGTGTGCTCTTTGTGCACACTGTTCTCCTTTTCTCTCAACTCTTTTCTCGATTCACATCTTTACCTCATCTAAAAGCTTTTCTCTTCTTACTTTTCTCTTCCACTGAGTGGTCTCCGGAACCAACACCTCAGGCAGGACCACGGTGGGAGGCAGACTGACCTTCTTGCTTTCGGTCGTCTCTACGTCTCCTTGTCTCTCTTTGAAGTCTTTGCCTTTTATGACTACAGCCTGCTTGAGATCGATGGCTTAGCATCCTCTGCTGACCCATCTTCACATCCAAAGATGATTCAGCCCTTGATTAAATGCTTTTTTTTTGTCTCTTTTTTTCTCCTCCTGGACTTCATTTATGCAGCCATTTTATCTATTAACTCCACAGGGTCTTATATTTTATATCTCCTAAAAAATAAGTACTGCAAATGAGATAGTATGTCTCTTAATGCTTCCCCTTTTCACCTTTAACCCCGCTGCTGAATAGCCATTGTTATTAACCAGGTGTGCATTTTTCTAGTCCTTCTTCTTTATTTTATTTATTTATTTATTTATTTATTTATTTATTTTGTGGTTGTTATAGCCCAAGTTGGCCTGGAATAAACTTTGTAGTCTGAGGCTGGCCTCAAACTCACAGGTATTTTTATATGCCATCCTACTGTTGCGTAGAAGTATACAACAGGTATCCAATTACTACTGATGGAATAAATGGAGGAATGGAAGTGTATGCATATTTGTGTATGCATACAAACTAATATATACACACCTACATGCATGTTGCTTTGCATATGTAATGATAGTATATATTTTGATAGAAATCAAATAATAATATACTTTGAGATTTTTTTGGTTTAGGTGGCCCCCTTTAACATATATATTCTGAATGGGTGATCTGCAGATAACGGCAATTTGGGAATCGGAGTTTTCTAGAGGAGGTGTGTTGTTGGGGGTGGGCTTATGGGTATTATAGCCAGTTTCCCTTTGTCAGTGTTTGGAACACTCTCCTGTTGCTATTGTCTACCTGATGTTGGCCAGGGGGTGATGTCCACCCTCTGCTCATGCCATTGTTTCCCTGCCGTCATGGAGCTTCCCCTCCGGTCTGTAAGCCAAAATGGACCCTTTCCTCCCACATACTGCTTGCGGTCAGGTGCTGTGTGCCAGCAATGAGAAGATAATTGCAACACCATGTTATCGCATATTGTTTTATTTCACTCATTTTAACTGATGCTTCATTTGCCAAGGACTTATCTTCCCATTTACATACTCATAGATAGTTACAGATGCCATACATCTTGCCATTTACAAGCAATGCTACAGCATAAACCCTGTAAAAATTAACTTCTCTCATGTATATGTAGTTTTCAGGATTTATTTTCTCAACATTATGGAGCAAAATTTTACAATTATATTTGATGAACATTTGCTAAATTCCCTTTACAGAGTCAGCTGGAATTTACTTTCTGGCTGTGTATGAATTTATTTTTTTCACATGCTCACTGACATCAGATATTATTTATTCCTTTAATTTTGAAAATCTTTATATCCATTTTTAGAAATTTGTATTTCACTGATCCTTAGTAAGTTTATTGGCAGTCTTCATTATAAGTCTACCTCTCATACGCACTTTCTTTCTCTCTCTCTTCTTTCTTTCTTTTGTTTGATTATTCAAGGTAGGGCTCTCACTCTAACCCAGGCTGACCTGGAATTCACTATAGAGTCTCAAGGTGGCCTAGAACTCATGGCAATCCTCCTACCTCTGCCTCCTGAATGCTGGGATAAAAGGCATGCGCCACCACGCCCGGCTCTCACACACTATTTCTTTTTCTTTTCTTTTTTTTCCTTACTATTTCATAGGCAGAGATTCTCTTCTGTTGTCCAAGGAATAAATCCCCCTACTTTGTTGGTGTCTCTGTTATCATCTCTCTTTAGCATCTCCGAATATCTTATCTTTACAATTTCTTCCTCTTGGCTGTCAACTGTAACCACATTGCCATTATCTTGGCATGAAAGACTATATTCCACTCTAGTATACTCCTCCATGCCCCTTTGCTCTCAGAACCTAAACTCACATCATCTGCCATCCTCAGCCTTTCCAATCAGTGACATTGGTGATTATCTGCAGCCTCACTTCAGTGATCTTGATATATTCTTTTAAAATGCAATGTGCATCTTTAAATCTTAAATTCCAAGATGCCATTCCATTTCACTTCTTATCTCTAGGACTCTTGATTGTTTTCCTTCTTTTGCCTAAAAATGTGAATGCAGAGTGCTTCCTGCTTTGGGGTATTTGGTCTTTTTACTTCACTTGTCTCTTTGGAGACCTCATCCATTGTGAACATTTAACTAATGCCTCTATGTAAGTCACTTCCACATAGTGGTCACTAGTCCTAATGTCTCATTAAAAATCACCTTTTAGGGGATGGGGACATGGTTCAGCAGTTAAAGGTACTTTATTGCAAAGCCTGACAACCTGGGTTCAATTTCCCAGTAGCCACATAGGGCCAGATGTACAGAGGGGCACATGCAACCAGAGTTAGTTTGCAGTGGCAGGAGGTCATGGTACTCTCATTCATTCCCCAGTCCTCTCTCTTCATTTTATTCTTTAACTAAGTAAATGAGTATTTATTTCAAATCTCCTCTTTGACCTTTCACTCATTAAGTCAGTGCACTATAAATTCAAAGTCAGAACAGTAATTGATTCTTATTCCCATTTTCCCCAAACCAATTTCTATGAAGAATTGAAAGATAAAATTTAATTCTCTAAGTAGAAGACTCTTCTACTTCCTGGGTACAGACTTACATTGTCTAGAAAATTCTTTGATGAGTTACTTTTGGTGAGCGGGGATAGGTGAGAGGGGAACATGCGTAAGAGTTAATTAAGCCCATACAAGAAGAACTTTATAGTAGGGCTGATCTGTTATTACACTACTGTTTTGTTGGCTATGCTTTTCCATTTCAATTGTCTGCTGCTCTAATGAGGTTGGGGGGGGGGTGACTGTGGAAAGACAAAAGCAGAAAAAATAGCTGGCATATAGAACGGAAAGCTTGAAAAAGAACAGGCATGTGTAAGAGGGATTTTTTTGGAGCTCTGAGAAGCCAGGTACCCTGAACACTCTTCTACTGTCTCTATGGAAAGTCTTCAGTATGAAATCTGTTTCTTACATGTTGATTACGATTAATTGTGGTTAACTAATTGAAATGCTCTATTCATTATGATACTTTCCTACTTAAATGTTCCTCATTGTTTTCTGTTGCTCAATTAAATACATTCATTCCTATTAAAGCTTTATTAAAACTATTTTGACAAATAATAAACAAACAATTTGCTAAGTGTTACTCCATTAAACACCCAGCCGACCATCACCAAAATTAAGTTAGTGAATTTTCATATCTACTCCCAAATTATCCTTGTGCTCATTCTATTCCCAGGCTTTTTCCTAGTAATATAGATTGATATGCATGTTTTAGAATTTTATATAATGGGACCATAAGATATGCACTCTTAACAGAAATTTTGAGTAATTTGATTAAGGTGTTACTGTGTGTGTGTGTGTGTGTGTGTGTGTGTGTGTGTGTTGATTTATTGGGTCTGTGAATTAAAATCTCTTCTGTTGTTCTATTTCGTCTTTTTTTTTTTCTAATTTAGAACTTTACTGTATGAACATATTGGCCATGTTACCATCTGGTTATACTGCTATGTTCCTTCTCCCCTCCCCCTTCCACTAAGCCCCCCCCCCCCAGTGGGGTTTTGAGTATTCACTGTCAAGTCATTAATGCCACAGTCAGTCTTTGTAGGAGACACAATGTCTTAGAATACACCTCCCCCATCCACTCATGACTCTTACATTCTTTCTGTCCCTCTTCTGCAATGTTTCCTGAGCCTTGAAGGGTATCTTATAAGCCTTCTGGAGCGCTGAGCTCTCAGCATCCTGTGATTTTATGCTTCGATGAGTTTTGAGTCTTCTCAGCATCTACCACTATCTCTCTGGAGGAAGTTCTCAGGCTAGCTGTGAAAGCAGTACTCACATTAAGTTCACTATTTCCCCTGTAATGCTTCCTGGGTCCTGGTATGGGTAGTAGAGATGACTTGTCTCTTGTTAGGCTTTCTTGTCTTGTCATACTGATGGGTCTTGGGTCTCCCTGATATTCATTGTCATCTATAAAAACCAGATTCTCTAAACAAGAGTGAGAAAAACATAGATAAAGGAAATAAATATTTAGAAGACTTTTGGACAGGCATACCCTCTCCTTTTAGCCTAAAAGCGGTGGGATCATCTATCTAGGGTCTATGGCCTTCCAAGCCATAGGCTTCTGACTTGGTTCTGAGTATCAAGTATGGATTCCCTCTCATTGAGCAGGCTCATATACAAGCAGGGGGCAGTTGATTACTGTATCAGACAGCTTCAGGTTCACTGAGATGAACTTCCAGACCAGACACAGTTATGGAGGAAGGGTTATTTATTGAAGCTCACAGATCCAGGGGAAGTTCCATAATGGCAGAAGAAACTGCCCTGCCTTCACAGGACCAAGCCGAGAGAGAGAAGCACAAGCCTAAAGCCACACACACTTCAGGAACTCCAGCTAGGCACACTTTGCATATCTTAGATTGAAATCTGAAACCCACCACCACACCTTAAGATCCACACAATGTCACTGACTCCAGCCAGGTGGCTGCAGATGCAAACTACAAACAAACAACTGAATATATTGGAGGCCATCTATTCTATTCAAACCACAACAATTACCCTGTAACCTGTGTTTCACTCTTACACCAGTGTGTAGATCTTGCCTGGCTGTTTGATTGTATAGACTGAGGGATTTGCTGATCATGCTGTTGATGACCATTAACCCCCAGTAGCTTGTATAGCACTTTCCAGAAGTATGAGAGCTACCAGTAGGGAGCTGACTACCACCATCTCAGTTCCAGCATGGTTTCCCAATGTCTTGCAGCCTGAAATATTGTTAGCAATAGGCTCTTGCAGTTTGGATCTGGTAGGTAACCAAGTGATGTGACAATGGCCTGCATTGTTTGGGTTTTGATAGTTTTGATTCTTTTTTCTTTCTTTTCTTTTTTTTTCCTGCAGAATGACCTGCCCTGGAACTTACTATGTAGCCCAGACTGGCTTTGAAACAATGGTAGTCCTTCTGCCTGTACCTCCCAAATGCTGAGATTATATGTGTGAGCCATCACACCTACAGAGAAGAATTCAGAGTTTTTCATTTGGAAAATTTTAATAATGAACTCTTATGATTTGGTGTTTTTCTTCCCATCATTTTTTCTGTTTTCGGGGGGGCCATAATTACAAATATATTAAAGCACTTTTCACTGCTCTAGAACTCATGGATTATCTGTTTGCTTCCAATATTTATTTTTTTCTCTCTATATTTCACTTTGGTTTGTATTTATTACTATGCTCATTTAACTGTTGTTTCTCTGCATTATAAAATCTTCCACTTGTCTTATCAAGTACATTTTTTATGTTACACTTTGTGATTTTTAATCTCCGTAGGGTGCTTTATAATACCTCTATGTCTATACTTAGCATGGTCTTTTCTCTCCCTTCTTGAACATATGGGAAACAGTTATAAATACTGTCTTTATGTCTTTACCTTTGAATTCTGGCATCAGTGTCAATTCTGGGTCAGCTTGAGAAATTTGCTTTTCTCCCTCTTATTAATTATATTTTTCTGCTTTACATGTTTGATAAAGTTTTATTACATGTTACACATTGATACTTTCTTTTGTTTTGGAATTTTTATATTCCTATAAATATTCTTGAGTTCTGTTTTTGAACACACTTAAGTTTTGGGGGAGCAATCCAATTCTTTTGTGTCTAGCTTTAAAGGGTTTTTTTGGGGGGGGTGGGAACTGAGCAACATTTAATTCAGGGATAACTGTTCTCTAAAGTCAAAACGCTTACGAGTCCACTACCCAGCATCCCATGAATTTTTAAGGGTTTCTAGCCACAGCAATTCTATTCTTGGCCCTATGTGAAATCCAGTGATTCTTCTCTTTAATCCTTTGTGTGGCTACTTTCTCCGCCTCAGATAGGTTCTCCATCTGTGAGCTGATTGATGCTGAGAGTTGAAGGTCCGCGAGATGAGCTTTCTTCTCTCGTATACCTACCCTGTGAGTTCGACTCACTTTATTCTCCCCACACTTACCTATGTCTCTCTGGGTCTTGCTTCTCCATACCACGGCCTGGAAATTCTCTCAAAGGATAAGCTTAAGCAATCACAAAGCTTGTCTCATTTGTTTTTTCTTTTCTGACCTTTGTTGTCTGTTGTATAATGTCTTAAACATTGTTGATTTGTATATTTTGCCACATTCAGTTTTTTTTTTTTGGAAGTACACAACTAATTACTTCTAAGGATTTTTTAAAAAATAATATAAAATGTTGTACATTTATTTCAACTTCATTATGAATGTTTCACTAATACTATTTTAAAGCTATCTTATGCTAGCTCCTCAGATCTACTTGTTAAATATTGAGGGAGTTTGTGAACTAGCTGTTAAACTGTTGATAGCTTAAATCTGGCCTGATTGCAATATTTATAGTCATGAAATTTGCCCGAGTTATAAGTCCAGGCTTTTTCTTTTTTTTAGCTTCCTCCCTCCCCCAAGGAGCTAGTTTAGCCTACCAACACCATCTGTACTAGTTTTCATTTGGCCTAAAATATATCTTTTAACATTTATTATAATGTATGTCTTCTGTTGATGAATTATATTATTTTAAATTTTGCATGTTTGAGAAAGATTATTGTACCGGTGTTTTTTAAAAGTTATTTTCATTGGGCAGAATTCTAGGTTGCTTGATTCCTCCTACTCAGTAAAGTTGCTATCTTTTGCCTGGGCACTGCTGCTATTTAAAAAAAATATATTTATTTATTTATTTGTTTGCTTATGAGAGGAGGAGAGAGGCGACAGAGGTAAAGAATGGACATGCCAGAGCCTCCTTCTGCTCGAAATGATGTGTCACTTTGTACATCTGGCTTTATGTGGGTACTGAGGGATTGAACCCAGATTTTGCAAACAAACACCTTTAACCACTGAGCCATCTCTCCAGCCCTGTTTCCAGTCTTTATTCAGTCCCATACAGTGTGACTTTTGTTCTCTGGCTCCTTTTAAGGTTTTCGTAACATTTCCCTGGGATTTTTATTAAACTTTTTGGTAAGACATTACTATGTATTTCAAGTTGTTCTGGAACTTTCTATGTAGCACAAATTTATCTCAAATTGGGGCTGCTCCAGACTCAGCTAGACCTCTATGCCTTCCCAAATGCTGGGATCACAGGTAGACACCACAATGCTTGATTTTTAAAAATTATATTTCTATACTATGGGGAATTGAATTAAGGGCCCTACGTATGTGAGGCAACCACTATACCAATGAGCTACACTCTAAAGTATATATATATATATATATATATATATATATATATATATATTTAATTTTGTTTGTTTGTTTATTTATTTATTTGAGAGTGACAGAGAGGAGGCAGAGAGAGAGAGAGAGAGAGAGAGAGAGAGGGAGAGAATGGGTGCCCCAGAGCTTCCAGCCTCTGTAAATGGACTCCAGAAGCCTGCGCCCCCTTGTGCATCTGGCTAATGTGGGTCCTGGGGAATTGAGCCTCGAACCGGGGTCCTTAGGCTTCACAGGCAAGCGCTTAACTGCTAAGCCATCTCTCCAGCCCTAAAGTATATTTTTTAATCACTGTTTTTGAGCAATCTGATAATAATATCAGGTTACTTGTATTTGGTGTTCATTGAGCATCTTGAATCTGCAGCTTGTTATTTTCACCAAATGTGGAAATGTTTAAGATGTTAGCTGTTCATTTTTGTTTTCTGCTGCAGACTTCTGTTAGACAGATTTTTGTTGCCGTGAAAAGTAGTTGAGATAATAATACAAAGGAGGAAAGGTGTATCCTGGGCCATGACTGCAGAAGTTTCAGGCCATGCTAGGATGGATGATTTACTTCGAGGCTTCAGGGAGGTGGTCACATCATGGGGGCGTGGTCCTGTCAGAGAAAAGCTGTTCCCTTCATGGCAAGCCAGCACAAAAGGATATGAGGGTGAAAACGTTGATTAGATCAGAACCCTTGTTCTATATCTACAATAATCTCAGACATACCCAGAAGCACTTTGCTAATCTTGTCATCTCATCTCCCAATCCAACCAAATGGACAATCTCTTGGGATACAATATTAGTCTCCCTGATGATGACCTGCAGCTCACTGATGTTCTGCTACTTTATTTATTTTTTTAGTATTTTATTATTATTTTCTTTTTAAAAATTGATTTATTTTTTATGAGCATACACATACACGAGAAAGAGAGAGAGAGAGAGAATATAAATGTGTGTGTCAGGCCAACTCCAAATGCGTGCACCACTTTGTGCATCTGGCTTTAGGTCAGTACTGGGGAATTGAACACAGGCCAGCAGACACTGCAGGCAAGAGACTTTAACACTGAGCCATCTCCTCAGCAATTTATTTTCATTTTCATACCAGATGATATCTATTACTTTGTCTTTAAAGTCAGGCTGGAATATATAACTTGGTGTTAATCTAATAGACTATATCTTAAAATCACATTTATTGTTTTTTTTAATCTGTAGAAAAATTTTATTTTAGTTTATTTATTTATTTATTTTAAATAAAATAAATTTACCTTTACTGTCTCTTCTTAACATAGTTATATTCTCTTTTACCATGTTGAATGCATGAAATATAGACACATATGGATTATATAATATATATATATTTAATAATCTTGTATACTATTTCTATTATATGCTCTTATAATCTGTTATATATGTTATATTCTGTTATCATCATTTCTAGATCCATTTCCATGAGTGATTTTTCCCCCTCCCTTTATGGACAATATTTTGCAAATCTTGTATTTTATTTAATGTTAAATATCCCAATGTTTATATTGGTGAAGTATTTGTAACCCTTAAAGGAGCCTTGGAATTTTTTGTGTTACAGTAAATTATATAGAAACAATTTGATATTTTCAAGTTTTGCTTTGAAGCTTTGTAAGTTGTATCTTGAAAGTCTTTAGTTTACGGTTACTTTGCCCCATGATGGAAGTCATGCACTTCTGAGCCCTCTATGTGTGGAGGTCTCTCCGCTCTGGCCGATGGACGCCCCGTCGATTCCTCACGAGGTGGAAAGTCTGCGGTGGTCCTGCAGGCTAACTCCCAGGGCTCGTTCCTGGCTGTGGGCAGTGTGCTCACATGCATGTGCTCAGCAGAGCAGCTGAAGGTTCAGTGAGAATCTTGTCCAGATCCAGAGCTCTTATTTGGAGCCCACTCCTCACTGCTGCTCTTCCTTGGAATTTCAGCCACTCAGCTTCTTTGACCTCTAGCCTCAAACCTGCTGGCCCAGAGAGACTGCTGGCTCCGCGTGTCCCTCCTTGCTGCCTGGAAACCACAGCCCAGCTGCAGGCTGGGCCATCACAAGGCACCTTTCATTTTTCTCATTTCTGCCAGGAGTCTGTACCAGCTGTTGCCCAGTGTCCTTAAGCCAGTCTGTTTAACGCTATCCTGCCTTTGTAGATTCTAGGAGCCATCTGCCACTCTTGGCTCATGCCCCTCTCCTATCTCCGAAGCACCACATCCCTCTTACTCTCCAGCCACTGCTCCATTTCTTTCTCTGGATTTCACCAGTTTTCCTCATCCATATTTACCCGCCTTTGTAATTGTATTGGGCACACCAGATAAGTCTATTTTCCCTATTTTAAGGTCATCCAATGAGAAATCTTGATTTCATCTATCATCTTGTATGTCCTTTGCCATGCTATCTAGAAACTGCTCAAGTTCTTGGGATTAGGATGTGATATCTTTGAGAAGTCATTATTTCACTCGTCACATGACATCCCTGCTTACAAGTGCAACAGGTAGGGACGTATGCCCTTGGTAGACTCCCAGCTAATAACCACAATTCCCTTCCACCCTCGGAATTCTAAGCTTCCTGTTCTGACTTCCCCACCTCTCCCTCATTGCTTTCCCTGATTAGGACTCAAACAGAGGGAAACACACTATTGTACTATGTTTTCTGGTTCTAGAATGGAACACCACAGACTTAGGATTCCAGAGGTTTGGCAGTTTAAGAATGATATTCTGGTATCTGAAGAGAGTTCTCTTGCTGGGCAAAGAGAAGGAGGGAGGGGGTGTGAAAGAGAAAGAGAGACAGAGAGACAGAGAGAGAGAGAAACTTGCTCCCACGATAATGGCAGTAATCCATGCTTACAGGCTACCTCTCATGGATTAAAGACTATTTGAAAGCCCAACACCTTATCCGTTATAATAGCAGATTAAGTTTCTAATGTGTAGTTCTGCAGGTCACATTCAAACCACAGCAGGTGCATGAAATTCAGAAATATCAGTGGTTGATTATCCACTTCTTCCCACCTGCCATGGTAATTTTTAAACTTTGTAGAGGAACAAAGAAAGTACACACGTGCTTTCCTGTAGAGTTAGGTAGATCAGGCTCTTAAAATTATGAAGAAGAGTTGGTTCATAGGACTATTTTCTTCCTATACAAAGCTTTATTGTGTTTAGAGTAGTGTGAAGAAAGAAACTGAAGACTGTAGCCAAGGTATTTGAAAGGAGACTTGCTAGAGGAGTGGGTCCTGCCTCTGGTTGCCCACAAGAGGGTAAGGAGAGATCAGAGGCCAAGCCAGTGTCTACTTAGCTAGGCTGGTGAACACCTCGTTAGGTGGGCCAGATCACTGTCATCTGGAGATCTGTAGCCACAGAGCTCATGAATCAAATCACTACCCATATTTCAATAGATGAATGACTTGAGTGATTGAATGGATAAACAGTGTTGCAGATGGGAATGGAGAGGGAGGAGATATTTTTTTTCCCCGAAGGCATAAGCCATATGGAAAAATCTTCAAGCTAGAATTGTGACAATGAAGAGGACTTGGGAGCCATCTGGTTATTCTGATCTGACTGATTGGTCTCCACACCCTCCAGTGTGCTGTTCCATGCTGAAGAAGGAAGATCGCGTTGCTTTCCACACTTGGCAATGACACAGACAATGTGGTTGCTGACTTACATCAGCTTTCATGGGCTATGCTGGCATGTCAACCTGCTAGCTAAATGAAAACATGACACCATGCCACGGAGAGCAAGAAGAGTCTTCTCTTTCTCCTATCTGCTGCCACCATCCATCCATCCATCCTCTCTGCCAGACCTCCCTCTCAATCAAACATAACTGCAGAAATTTCAGGAGCAGATAGGAATAAAGAAGGAAATGGACAAAAGGCAGTGATAGATTGCGAGTGTGTATGTCATCTGGGGCCAACTCACTACAATCCAGACATGCGTAGATACTATGCTGAGTTCTATTAGCGAATAAACTGAGACTGAGCAGGTATGAGACACCACTGGCTTCTCTAGTTGCCTTGAGCTATTTTCCAACATGTTTTCTAAATGTTTGCTGAATGCACTTGCTTTGTCATGAAAATAAATATTATAAGAGGATTAATTACACTTAGAAGCCAGAAAGCAAAGCACACCCTTCATAAATACGGGGCACTCAAGTGCAAACAAGTGAAATAAACTACGACTGAAACTGAGAAGGAAGAGCTCCAACATGAAGGTGCATCTTGGCAGCATCGGGGGCACCAGCAGCAGCAGCAGCAATAACAACCGTATTAGGTCACCAGGCCTAGATGCAGTGAGAAGCCTAGAGTGGGACTTGTTGCAGGTTCAACGTCCCTGTTAGGCCACTTCCACTGCTCCCTTTCTTAGGTCCTTACCTCAGACCACTCCAGCACCTCTAACTGAGACTGAGTAATTGTTTTGAAAATGAATGCTTTTCCAGGAACAAAGCACAGAGACAGACAAGCGTGGTTCCAAGGGAAGGCTTGGCTTTCCTCCAGGCATCTTGGTGTGTTGTGTCTCATCTCGGTGGAATGCAGCTAAGCCAACTGCTTTGCAGATCTTCTCTCAGCTTGATGGTACCTCCTGTGTCTCCGTCATCTCTTCGTCTCCCACCTGCCATGCCTTCCCTCTGGAAATCTTCCAGTCTTGGCTGCAGTCTCAGGCTTTAGAGGTAACACTTGTTAGAGAGCTTGCAGAGCACCAGACAAGAAGCACATCTTTCAGTTATTTGCCACTTGTTGGTATTCGGTGTATCTCATTTGGGTATCGTAGTCCCTCTTTTTGTTTCATACGTGAAGAAATTGAAGATCAGTGTTGGTGGAGTGTTCCCAACCCAGCAAGAGGCAGAGCTATGATGCGGAGCCAGATTTATTTCATTATAAGACCCCATGATGCTTCATCTGCCTCGTGACATCTAGTTGGGCCATTGAGGCACATGGAAGGCAGAGCCCAGCTTTGATCAGCTCAGTAGTTAATTCTGCCTGTCCTGGTCTCCAGACTGGTCTTCCAGAGATCAAGAGGATAGGGCCAATCCCCCAGTTGACTGTCATAGCAACTTCCTTTGCTCAGAATGGAGCCTTTCTCCTTTGAACACTCTGAAGACCTAAATCTCTTGAGCTTTTATCTGCCTTTTTTCTCCTTTCCACATATCTAGGTGACATGCCCTAGTACTAGTTTTCAACTTCAGATAGACTAAAATCCCTTTGTGTTACCCTGCTAGCATCAGTTGCTCTGATGGTCACAGAGACCTTTGATATCTGCAGAGGGACCCTGAGAGTTACCTCTTGTGTTCAGGTAATTAATGAGTCATTAACTGTATTTACATACAAGAACATCAGCAGGATTGCAGTAATGCTAACTAGTGCAGAGCGCAGCTGGTTCCCAGGGAGGGTGGGGATGATTCACAACACCCTTAAGAAAGCTCCACCTCACTTCCTCCCCAGCCCAAGGTGATCTAAGCCTCCGCTCTGGCAGCTGGTTTCCAAAGGGGAGGGGTCAGTGCATCTCTGACCCAGGAGCGGAGGCATTGACCAGACAAGCTGAAGCAAAGGCCACCTTGAATGATGCTCTCCTCTCTCCTTGCCCTTCTTCTCAGCACTTCCTTGGGTGGGTGCTCTCTCCTCTTACAAGTCTCCCTTCGGATCTTCATCCCCATCCTAACCATGTGCAGTTGGATCCTGAGCTGGTAGCTTATCTCTCTTCACTGCATTCCTCCAGTGATCTGGACTCTATATGAGCCCTTTGCCCTAGTGTCTGCAATGCTGAATCTTGGTTTTCTTATCTCCTGGGAAGGACCTTGGTCTGTTTGTCTCCCCTGGTCCTGCTGCATTTTGTACCCTTGGGCCTCCCCACGTACTCCCTGGGATGAATTTTGTGTGCTGAGGTAACAGAAAGGTGGAGCACAGTCTGGGGACGAGGGAGTAGCGTTTTTCTCCAAATGGCTCTTTACTCTTCCCACAGGTGTCCATGGTCAGACCATCCATCAATGGCCAGCTGCTAAGGTTCAGCCTGTGGGCAGCCCTCTGTCTCTGCAGTGCACTGTGAAGGGGAAATCAAACCCTAACCTCTACTGGTACCGGCAGGTGGCAGGAGGGGCCTTCCAGCAGCTGTTCTACTCCATTGCTACTGGCCAGGTAGACTCATTGGAGCCCCAGAACCTCTCAGCCTCCAGGCCCCAGGATGGTCAGTTCATCCTGAGTTCCAAGAAGCTGCTCCTCGGGGACTCTGGCCTCTATCTCTGTGCCTGGAGCCGCACACTGAACAGAGCAGGACTGACATCTGTGCAAAAACCTCATCTTCTCCCAAGAGCGCTAAGCACCTCTCAACTGGGACCTCTCGCTCAGGGATGGCTGGAGAGGGTGTGTCATTGAGTTTCTAGCTTCCAGCTAAGGTGGAGAATTAGAAATGAACAAGCCAAAACTCTCCAAAAAAAAAAAATTTACTACACCTTTCATTCAACCATTTAAGTGGGCAGAACCTATGAATTGCTCACATATACCAAAGTTTCCAATCTATGGATGTCTGATAGTAGGCTATCATATGCTAACCCGTAAAGTGTCCCCAATATCCTGCATTGTGCCAAATTCCTGTTGGGCTACCTTGAGTATGCACAAGGGCATATGTGGCTTATAAAAATACAATACACCTATAGCCGTATGTGACGTAGGGTGGACTAGTGGACAAGCAGGGTACTGTCAACTCACATGACTTAATTGGTTAATTTCATCACTGGGAGGCTTGCATCTTTCTGCTGAGACTAGAAATTTTGCAGAGGTTTGGACCTGAGGTGTTAGACCAGGTCAGAACAAGTTGTCAGCAGAAAGTCAGTTATGCAAGGCAGAAGTTAATGTAGGAAAGTTGCCCTTAGGAACTAGGACTATTGTTTGTATTTTTTTTTTTTTTTTTTTTTTTTGTTGTTGTTGAGTTGAGGTAGGACTATTTAGCCCAGTCTGGCCTGTATCTTGTGTTAAACCCCCTGCCTCGGTCATTCAAGTGATAAGATTACAACTGCTTACCACCAGCATACTTGTAATGATTTTTATGGTTTGTTAACTTTCCAGTTCTTCCGTTCCTCATTCCTTCTCGTAGCAAAACAAGGAACAAACAAATAGTGACAGAAGAAATACCCGAGGTTGAGGATAAAGAAGAGTAATGGAAATGTTTAAGAATAAAAATGTAAGAAAACTGGAAATGTAGAGGAGGAAAAGACTGGTGGTGCATTGTTGGGAAGAGATGACCTGGTTACCTTGGCAACTGAGTTTCCTTCATCCCTTATTCTTGCCTAGTCTTTGTATTTGAAAATGTTTCCCCCCCCCCCCAATGACCCTTCTCCTCCACCAGAGGGCACAAGAAGTCTTAAAATAGTCTACATACATAGACACATCTGAGATAATTCAGATGTGTGTTTACTTCAGGACACTTTCAGTCTGTACAGGAAAATCTAAGACAGTGAATGCAGAGTGGTCATCAAAGGTATTGTCACAGTCGCTGGGATGAACTTCCAAACCATGCACAGTTTTTGGAAGGCACAAGGTTGTTTGAAGCTTGCAGACCCAGGAGAAGTTCCATAATGGAGGGAGAAGCTGGCCCCCTTTCACAGGTCCACGCAGAGGTGAACACCGCCAGCAGCCCCACACGCACGGACCACTCCAGGAAGCCCTGGATGAGCTCACGCATCTGCATGTCTTTAGGCTGCGCCCTAGGACCAGCCCACAGAGACACCTCCTCCAGCCAGGTGGCTGCAGATCTAAAGCTTTAATAAACTCTTGGATCTAATGGGGTGGGGGGGCATCCATTCAAACCATCACAGGTATCCAGTGTACTTGAAGGATCATCTATGCACTAAGGAGCAGGACACAGTGAGCCATCACGGGAATTAAGAAGAAAAATCAAGTGTATTACAGATGGTGGTTTGTGCTGGAGAGCTGGTTCAGTGGTTAATGGCACTTACTTGTAATGCCTGACAGCTCAGGTTTGCTTCCCTAGTACCCATGTGAAACCGGATGCACAAAGTGGTGCGTGCATCTGGAGTTCCTTTGCAGCGGCAGGAGGGCTTTTTTGTTTTTTCTCTCTCTATCTCTCAAATAAACAAAAGTATTTTAAAAATAAATATGGTGGTTTGAAGACTAAATTTACTCGTTTCTATGACTTAGGACTAGTTATTTAATTTTAATTTAAGTTTCTTCCTCAGGAAAATTTGCCTAACTGGATTGTTGAATATTAAACAAGATTGTGCTTTTGAAGCAGTATCACGAGGCCCAAATTTCAGCAGTTAACAGTTTCCTTTCTTTAAGCTCACAAGGCACTTTGATTGCACATGCTCCAAAGAAAAACTTATTTTTAAACATTGGAGCTAGAGATTATGTAGCAAACACATTGAGGAGATAGGTGAGTTGGTAAAGTGTTTACCTCTTGGACAAGAGAGGCTGAGTTTGGCCCAAGAACCCATGTAAAAGAAAAATTAAAAAGCTAGGTATGGTAGTATAGGCTTTTAATTCCAGTGCTAGGGAGGTATAGACAGGCAGGTCCCTCGGGCTCCTTGGTCAGTCACTCTAACCTAATTGATGAGCTCTAGACCAATAAGAAAATTGTCTTAAAAAAGATGGAAGGCATGTGAGGAGAGGCACCCAAGGTTGTACTCTGGCCTCCACATGCATGTGCACATATGTGTGCCTGGACTCACACACACAGGAACTATGTAGCCAGTGTTAACATGCCAGACATACTTGAATGGAAAACCCATGAATCCTGTAACCTATCTGTGTCTGCTCTGATACTGATCATGTTGGGACTTTAAACAGCCTAATTAAAAATATATATATATTATTTTATTTATTTGACAGAGAGAAAGAGAGAGAGAGAGAGAGAGAGAGAGAGAGAGAGAGAATGGGCACGCCAGGGCCTCCAGCCACTGCAAACGAACTCCAGGCACATGCGCCACCTTGTGCATCTGGCTTACATGGGTCCTGGGGAATCGAACCTGGGTCCTTTGGCTTTGTAGGCAAATGTCTTAACCTCTAAGCCATCCCTCCAGGCCCTAAAATTTGTTTTAAATAGAGAAATGCCCCCAAACAATTGCTACTAGCTAAGTGAAATAAATAAACAACTTCAAACAAATTTTCAATTCCTGAAAGTCCATCCAGAAAAAAAATTCTACAAAACTCTCGATGAGATCAGGCACACGTAGGGTGGTATGGCCTTTAAAAAGCAGAAAAGTCATTTTAAACAAGAGAGTTGGTTGGAGTAAAAATGTGGAAATCTCAGTGAACATTGTAAGATCTGCAAAAGCATTAAGGAAAAAGTCACTGGGAGTGATTCAGGGACACGTGCACATCTATAAGGAAGGTGGGGTTATTTAGGGGATGTCCTTAAAGCCATCTAAACAGATCAGGAAGGTCACTATCCTCCACACCAGCTATGCCTATTCATGCATCAGGACGCCATTACCATGATATCCAGAACTCAGACTCCTCAGTCATGGCGACAGCATGGGAAACAGAAAGCCGCTCAGGACGGCAGATCCTAATCATGGGTGTCTCCTTCCTCCTAGGAACCCATCAAGCAAGCGTACATTCTTCCCCTGGTAGATGGAGCTCATTTTCTCCAAGTGCGGCTAGCTCTGGGATCTCAGCTGTGGCTTTGCCGGTGTGCAGAGTAACTATTCCCAAACATCTCATTCAGACAAATGAGCCCTTGAGCTTCATGTACTGGAAGCCAGAGAAAATCCTCTGAAACCATTGCAAGGTGGATCTCAGCTACTCGGGGCTTGATGAAGAAACCCTGGACGGCTTGAGGAAGGCAGGGAAGAGCCAGGGTTGGGAAGCCACTGACACGCGGATTGGCTATTTTATGTATTTGTCCAGGCTTTTACGCTTTGGGCTGAGTGCGTGATGGCCCATTAACTTCCGCAAAGCAGACTTAATCGTGTCTTGTCTTTTGTGATTTCCCACAGCCTCCTTTGGTGGTTTCTAACAGGCCTTGTTTTCTGTTCTCTCCTGCATTGTTTTCTCTCTCTTCTAACCCTGATAGGATAGGAAACAACAAACACACAGACTTTGTGGGCCCTAGTCACAGGCAGCTCCGAAAAGCCTTCTGCAGGCTGCTGCGTATCTAGGCTGTGTTCCGGCTCATTCCGTGAGTAGGAGATGGGAGATACTGGTGAAGGGAGACTGGAGACAGCATGGGAGAAGGTTAGAGGAGGGAGAGCCCCAGTGATTTAGGCCCCGGAGGCTCCCCAGTGAGGTCAGAGCTGTTATTGCAGCTGTATTCCACCCTCCTCTTCCTCCACGCTGCCTGCTGCAGGTTTTCTGAATGACCCGCAGCAGGCGTGAAAGATAGGTTGAGTGTGGGCCTTGAAATGCAAGAGGAGCTGAAATACATGGATTCCCCTCTAAAGCCCCTCTCCTTCATCTGTGCCACTCATTCTATGTCACTGTCGGGGGTGGGGGGTGGGCAGGTAGAAAGGATGGTATGGGAAGGGCTTGGGGGCAGGATGTGGCCGGCATGGTTCTCATCATGCTCCTAAGGTGGGTTGGGGGAGGAACTTTCACAGGCACCCCAGATGTGGGGCCTGGTAAAGGTCAAGCCACATCCTGTTGTGACTCCCCGCGATGGAGGGAGGGCAGGTGGCTGTTGTTTCTTGGGGCTGATGTTACTCAGAGATAAGCATTCTGGCAGCCAGCACCAAGCTGAGGCATCCTGATCTCTGCCCCAGCTATCAGCAGGAACCTAAATGGCCTCAATCTGCATCTCTTCATTTCCTCATCTTTGGTGCAAGGCCACTCTTCTTCTTCTCCTTCTTTTCCTTTTTTTTTTTAATTTTTGGTTTTTCGAGGTAGGGTCTCACTCTGGTCCAGGCTAACCTGGAATTCACTCTGTAGTCTAAGGGTGCCTTGAACTCATGGTGATCCTCCTACCTCTGCCTCCTGAGTTCTGGGATTAAAGGCATGCGCCACCACTCCCGGCCCACTCTTCTTAACAGTATTTTCTTGTCTTATCCATGTTGCTAGACCTCTTTCTTGGAGGAGGGACAGGGAAACGGTGTTAGGGCCTCCCATGTGTCTTGTTAGTACCTCTGGGTCAGCTTGGTGTTATTTTACTCCCAGACACCTCGTGAGATTGTGTCATAGATGTGTGTGAGTGGGACGGGGGCCAGGGCTCTGAAGACTCTTTACAGAGCATTTAGCTGATCTCCTTATTTTACAGAGAACAATATGGAAGCCCAGAGAATGAAACTTACTAGTCCCGGACCATGCAGCTGGGAACAGAAGAAGACCGCAGCTCTGGACTACAAAAAAATATGGGAATTGGGAATATGGGCTCCATATCAGGCTGTGTGATCTTGCTGTGAATTTTATGAATCACTTGTATGAGAATAAATAAAGCAGAGTGATCATATCTGAGGTGGTGTGATGCTGGAGGGATAAATATAATGAACCACAGAATTAGAATCTTGCAGAACTCGGGTAAGCCAGAGAGATGAGCTGAAGACATGTGATAAAATTAAAGTGCCATTTGCCCTCTCAAACGCAGAAAACCAACTGTGTGCACACACGTAGGGGAATATGTGGCCCTCAAGCAGCACATATACAAAAGACCTAGAGTTCTGAGTCACAAGTGAGTTCTGAATCAGTGGTGCAGGGGGATATGGATACAAAATGTTGAAAGGCTGCCCAAATTTGCCTGACACACGTGGTCTTGAGAACAAGGTATCTCATTCCCTATGTAGGTCAGAACACACACAGTGCTGAATCCTTTCTGAGCACCACTCTTTTTGAAAAATGGAAGGATAAAAATGAACTTATTTTTTTTTTGACTTGGCTGTGGAGAGTAAGAAGTGTTCAGAACTATGCCATCTGAGAACCACATTGAGAAAACTATAACCGTTGAACCTGTAAAACGTACTTAGGTTAACATGAATTATAATACCAAGTAATAGTTGTTGATATTGTGCAAAGAACTGTCCCTCTTGTGTGGATTCAATAAGTGGTTGTGATGGAGCCCATTTTACAGTAAGGAAAGTTGAGTCATGGACGATTACTTGTTCAAGGTCACATAGCTGAGAAGAGGCAGAATAAAGGCTTGAACCCAAGTCTTTTTAAATCATTGCAATCATGTGGGGGAAAAAAAAGTGAGGATTATTTTGTCTCTCATAATTTGGGCACTCAATTATCTTCTGAAGGGCTCTCAGGGGACTAAGTATGAACAATGAGAGGTGCTATAGTGAGATTTAATGGATATGTAAATTGGATGTAATTCTTCAGAGAGCTGTCCAGAGACCTAATGACCTACTCAGACAGATGGAGGGAAAGCTCTTTGTCTGAGAATAGTTCATGCTACATGGTGCGGGGCAGGGCTGGGATTCATGACTCTGTCATTGTGCTTTTTTTCAATCACACAGACTGTCTGCGATTCCAGGATCCAGTCACCATCAATCCTGCTGTACAATGAGGTGAGATGTATAACCGCCGGGGCGGCCAAGGACTTGAGCCTGGGATCACTGTTTCCAAGCTCTTTTACATGTTTTACTTTTACATCATCCACGAGTTTGCCTGTACCATGGCAGGCAGGAGGCTGGGCCTACAGGATGTTCTGAGCCAGCCTCCCTGTCAAGATGCTCACTTTCTATCGGTGACAGTGCAGATCTGTTGCCTCGCACATTGATGAAACTTAAAGAAACAGGCAGAGTTGTTGGCCCACTGGAACTCCCTTTGCTAGCCTACAGGTGGTCTTCTCATCTCCGAGACCCTGTCTCCCCAGAGCCCTCAGGAGCATAGGTTCAGGAGAGGTAGAGTTTGGACAGCCAAGGCAGAGGAACAGGTAACTGGATGGAGGTCAGAGGACCAGTGAGCAGAATGTGTCTTGTATGTTGGAGAGAGATGTTCCAGGTTAAGTTTTCAGACCAAGTATTGATTGTCACAGTGAATCTTAGGAGGCAGAGAGCTTAGACTTGTTAAGGAAATGAGGGACTTTAGATCTGCAAATATACAGAGCCAATAATAAATAAATAAATAAATAAATAGGCTTTCATAGACAGGGGAAGATGTCCAGCCCTAGACAGGGGCATGGGATCCTTTGTGTCTGGGGTCCAGATAACTTGCGTAAACTCTCAGACTACGGGGTTCCAAAGCCTAGAAAATGTTTCTGAAAACTATGGGAGTTGGCCATAAGCAACATAAGTGAACTGAAATTAAACTGCTACACAGGCTTCAGAGCCCTCTACAGCAGGGCACTTCTTGCATGCCATGGACATGGTGGAGGGAGCCTTGTGACCAAAGTGGGGGAGTTAAATTTAGGAAGAGAAGAGAGATTGAACCGGAGGTCAGTGGCAAAGCTAAGAATCACCTTCTTGGTTTTAGCACTGGGTTTTATCCCCCTGTTCCACACAAGCATTTCTCAACACTCTAATTGGAAAAGAATCTAGGTATGTCTGCATTGTATTTCTTTTTACACAGAGCTTCAACAGAGGGCTCTAAATACCAACCCTCACTCCATACCGAGCCCAAGTGACCTCATCATGTTCCTTCTATGCAGGGCACTCGGGGCTGTTTTGGAGATTATTAGCAGCCGAGGTAAGGCTGCCTACTCTTGCCTGGATCACTACAAAAGAAGAAAATGGGGAAATAGCTCAGGGAGAGAAATTAATACAATATAGCCAACCTCTCTTCCAAATCTCCTTTTCTTTCTTATTTTCATTCTTCTTCCTCAGTTGATTAAGAAAAATAGAAGCACTTTTGGCTCTTGGATGAGCTCAACAACTTCTAGAACAAACATCCCCATTTTTCCAGTGCTATGTAGCACAGCATTGAGTAGTGCTGTGGCAAGATCTCTGTGGATGCTGGTGCTGATAGGAAAAAGCCTCTAAGCAGGTGTTCCAGCAGCCCTTTCCCACAGGAATACTTTCCTCTACAAAGAAGTTATCATAATCACGTGGCTGTTAGATACTTCTTCCCCCTCCTAGTTGACAAAGAAATCTGTAAAGGTCACTGTTAAGGTCCCTTAGAGTGCTCCCCCTGGGGAATTTGGCAGTGCCTATGGGACGGTGAGAACTTGGGGATGCTAGGCATTCTCCTAGACGTGCTTTTCTGTGAGTCTCTTCTGACGATAAGCATGTTTTGCTCGAGGACTGATGTCACCTGTGGGGTTTTCTGTGGTCACTATCCTGCATGTCACCTAACCATTCAGTTACTTACTAATATGAAACAGACAAGCCTTGAAGTTAGGTCAGGTGGAAAGGCCAGGTCCTTGAAGAATCTCTTTAGTAGCTCTCATTGTACATGTAACCTTGGGCCCAAGAACTGCCAAAGAGCCTTCCTGGGACATCCTGTGTCCTGGTTATGTCAGAACAGTCATTCTTTACTCGTTTTGTCAGAATCACATCTGATGAGTGTTCTCTTTGCTCTCACTAATTAATATACATAAATACACACACACACATATATTAATCTCTTTTTTTTTTTTGATTTAGGATCTCACTCTAGCCCAGGCTGACCTAGAATTCACTCTGTAGTCTCAGGGTGGCCTTGAATTCACAGTGATCCTCCTACCTTGACCAACAAGTGCTCGGATTACAGGCATGTGCCACCATACTCAGCATCATATATATAATGTATGTATATGCATATATACATACATATGTATGTACATAATATGTTTGATTATATGTATATATTTGCCATCTGTATAAAGAATCTCTGATCAAAAGTGAGAGTTGCTGCATCAGCATGAACACAGGTATTTAGAAGGTAGTTTGATGGACACAACATATCCATCTAGACAAACAACAGTATTACAACAGTATTAGCTTCCACACTAGGGCCCATGACCTTCTTTTGACTGTGTTTTCAGTATTAGATATGAATTCTTTCCTATGGACCAATCCTAAAATCCAATCAGAGAGTATTTATTTACCCCCATAACAGTTAGGCACTATTGCACAGAAGGGCTCATCTTGCCTGGCTGGCTGGTTGTACAGTTCACAAGGTCCACTGCTGGTAAGAGAGTTGATGAGTTTTCTCCCAATCTACCTGCATGGCACTTTCGAGCTGTGATAGTTTCAATAGACGGCCCCCAATATGTTCAGTGTTTTATTAGTTTGTAGTTTGCATCTGCAGCCACCTGCCTGGGGGCGGTGTCACTGGGCGGATCTTAAGGTGTGGTGGTGGGTTTGAGATTTCAATCTAAAGATATGCCTAGTTGCAGTTCCTGAAGTGTGCTGTGTTGTGTGGCTTTTGGCTTGTGCTTCTCTCCTCTCTCTCTCTCTCTGCTTGGACCTGTGAAGGCAGGCCAGCTTCTTCTGCCATTATGGAACCTCCCCTGAGTCTGTAAATGCCAATAAACATCCCTTCCTCCATAACTGTGCCTGGTCTGGAAGTTCATCTCAGTGAACCTGAAGCTGTCTGCTATGCTAGCTCTATGACAAGGCCTGCAGTTCATTACCAACTTGATTTCTGCCAACTTATATCAGCAGTATTTCAATCCCTACAGTAAACACTGTAAGCTGACCTAGACCTAACCCATCTTTTCTCAGTTTAGCCTTAGGGAGAATGGAAAGGATTCCCGGAATTGTTCCAAGTGGATCATTTTAGATCTTAGAGAAGGAGGCAGGAGTAGAAGAAATTAACTTTCCAGTGCCTGTGGTCTCAGTGTTGGTAGCTGCGCTGTTCGTGAGACAAGGAAATGGTGTGAAGACTCGCTGAGAAACTTGGAGACTTCTCTGGGTCGTGACTTTGTAACTCACTCCATCTCTGTTAGGTCCTCTGAATTGACAAGGTGAAATACACCTGGCCTTTTATCTCCCTGAGGAGATTCCTATGTTCTTCTTTTGACCTGCTAGCACACTTTAGGGTATCAAGCACTAAGTCCTCCCATAGCTTCCCACCTGTTAATGTCTCCACTTTCTGCACCCACAAGAAATCATCCACCAAACCTGCTGACCCAATTATCTTCTGAGGAGATGCTGTCTCCCCATTGCCCCACCTCTACTTTGTACAACCACTCAGCACTTCACAGTTCTGCTTGTACAAACCCCTGCTCTCTAAAATTCCCATCCCTAATCTATTCCTTCTGATCATTTCAACACTGACGTTTTCTCTAGAGCATTATCTTTTCCTCCCATGTGCTTATGTTCTGAATGGGAAGCATATTTTTGTGAGTCCTAGTATAGGGCCTAAAGCCTGCACCCTTTGTTGCTCAATATTATAGCCATCATTAAAAAGAAAGCACACAAGGAAAACAGTCAGTATCCAGATATTAAAAAAAAAAAAAAAACTAGTACAGTTTGAGGCCTCTAGAAAGTCATGAATGATGGCAGTTTCTGGAATATGGTAACACCTGACATGAGGCTCATCTTTCCTGGCCTGTGAAACTCGCCTCTGTGAAGCCCTCACCTCCACTTTCTGGACTTCATGGGGTGATTAGTGGAATCACAAAATCTTGCCCATCCTGAATCTCAGTATGTGGTCTTATTCATAAAATAGGTTATTGAGGCTGCAATTGGTTAAGACGTCTACATGGAATAAAATCTAATGATTCGTGTCTTGGCAAGATAAAGGAGAGGAACGCTGAAGCCGAGAGTCAGAGAAGAAAGCCAGGTAAAGGCAGACAGAGAGAGAGGGAGAGAACGAGAGATGCTGACACAGGCAGGGGGGCTGAGATGTGTGAGAAGAAGTAAGGAAGGGTCCTCCTCTGCAGCTGACATGCGGTTTTAGATTTTTGGCCTCTAGAGCTTCAAGAGAATAAATTTAGGGGCTGGGGAGATTGCTCAGTGGTTAAGGTACTTGCCTACAAAGCCTAATGACCCAGGTTTGATTCCCCAGAACCCACATAAAGCCAGACACACAAAGTGGCACATGCATCTGCAGTTTGTTTGCAGTGGCTGGAGGCCACAGCATGCCCATTCTCTATGTCTATCTCTCTTCTCTCTCTCTCTCTGCTTGCAAACAAATAAATAAAAATAAGAGAGAATTTTTGTTTTTACTGTCTTAATCTAACTAGTGGCACTTTATCTTGGTAACCCTAAAGCAAACAAGCAAAAAACACTCCGTGGAATCAAGGCATCTGTAGTGTGTTTCTGTAGGTCCTTCCTTCCTTTCCCAGAGCTTGGGAACAGTTGCTCTATGGTCACTGTGAAGTCATAAATGAGCACCATTGTGGCCACTTCCAGAATCACTATCTTCAGAAAAACACTAGCTGTTTTACTCATTTTATAACAATACATGGCTTCCGTGAAATAGGCATATTAGCAGCTACTTCTAGGGTCACTGTGGGCATTACAAGGGCTGATATGTGTGTCAGTGTCCAACCCAGGCCCGACACTCTGGAAGGCTCCTTCTTCTATCTTCTCCATTCTTTGCTTTGAGGCCTTGCTTCCCACCCCAATATTCTGCCTCAATTAACTTAGATGTGGCCTCTCACTCTTTTGAGCCTTCTTTTCTAAAAATATTTTTATTTTTATTTATTTATTTGACAGAGAAAGAGAGAGAGAGAGAGAGAATGGGCATGCCAGGGCCTCCAGCCACTGAAAACGAACTCCAGATGCATGGGCCCCCTTGTGCATCTGGCTAATGTGGGTCCTGGGGAATCGATCCTGGGTCCTTTCGCTTTGCATGCTAACGCCTCAACTGCTAAGCCATCCCTCGAGCCCTCTCCAATTGTTTTCTTTCTTTCCCTAATGCAGCATTTCATCATGATTAATTAAATCTGCACAGTGTACCCTTCAGCGGTAACTCTCCACTCTCAGAGGTCAGCTAATCCTACACTTGGGATGCTCCAATCTCTTTCTAACAAAGGAAGCCTGCTGGAAGCGAGGTGCCACACGTAACTCTTTCCATCTCTGTTAGGTCCCCTGGACTGACAAGATGAAATGCACTTGGCATTTTACCTCTCTGAGGAGATTCCTTTGTACTTCACCTTGGCCTCCTGGCACACTTTAGGGTATCAAGCACTAACTCCTCCCACAGTCCCACCTGCTAACGTCTCCACTTTCTGCCTTCACAGGAAAGGCAACCCCCAAGCCTGCTGACCCAATTATCATCTGAGGGGCTCTCCTCATCCAGAGTCTGACCTGTGCGTCCTGCTCCGAGGAGATATCAGTTGTGTCCACTCATTGCTGTCTCTGAGATTCCAACCTGGACATGGAAAGTCACACAGATCTTACACTGACATATTCAAATAGGATAAGCCAGAGGTATTAAGGGAAGACATAGATAAAAACCCAAAGGCTAACTAATGACACTTGAACCTGGAATTGAGAAGTGGCCAGATACTGTAAGCTATAGGTCTGCCTGGCCTCTGTCCTGTGCTGAGCAGGGTTGTGGCTGGTGGTCTCTCTCTTTCTCCTGGCCCTCCTTGTTCTCCAGAGCCCAGTCATTGTTCTTCAGACAATCAATACAGTGGGGACCTGAAATGTTTGGTAGGGTGCAAGCCTCAAGGGTGGAATGGGGTGGAAGATGAACAGCGGAATGACCAGGAAGAAACAACACTGTCCAACAAGGGAGCAGATTAATACTCTGTTTACCTGAGGGGTGGGTGCCTTCACAGATTAGAAGGGATGTTAGTGAAGGGCAAGATCTCAAAGGCTCTGCTGAGAGACAACCAGGCCTAGCTTGCTTGACATTTTTTATTGGTTTAGACTGCTTCAGATGGGGTCAGGAGCGCAGCCTGTGCAAGAGTAGGAAGTGTGGGTGTCTACGAGAGGGGAGGAGTTTCGAGAGGATTACTTCCTAGGATAGCATACTGAGCGGACAGAGGAGGATCCCGGGTGGAGATAAAGAACAGGAGCCGGCATCAGGAGCTCTTCTTCTTGACCTGAGTAAAAGAGTACATTGTCAGGGTCCAGCAGCATTGATAGACCAGGCAGAAGTTAGCGTGTGAGTTTGAGGAGGGTTCCTCTGCCCTGCCCATCCTCCAGTGGTGTATCCACTATGATTCCTGGATTTCCTCCCTGGTACGTGTGTCTGTTATGGTCAGTGAGGTGACAGCAGACACCAGGGCCGCGGCTCCCTCTGGGGTTCCCTTACATCCCGTGTGCACTATTTCACACCCTCCCTCCGGTCACGTACACTCCTCCTTACCATGGTCATCAGTACCAGCGTGCTGACCAGCACAGCATACACAGCGGCCTTCCCCAGCAGGATCTCATAGAGGATAGTGGCCGACAGGATCCCTTGGTGATAGGACGCTGTGGCGGGAAGGAGAACAGGCAGGAAGGTACAGGTGAGCAGGCAGCTCCGGCCTCCCGGGTCCCCACTTCTCTGTACCTCGGTTCCAGAGCTCAAGCCCTATGGAGGATGGAGAGAAAGGGGGGGGGGCCTACTCACCTGAGGTGACGCCACAGTCTGAAAGAAAGAGGTAGAAAACTACATGAGAGGATGTAACGCTTGAAGACCACGAGCCTTAAGTCATAATTTTTTTTTTTTCTTGTTTGGTTTTTCTGAGGTTGGGTCTCACTCTAGCTCAGGCTGACCTGGAATTCACTATGGAGTCTCAGGGTGGCCCCGAACTCACGGAGATCCTCCTACCTCTGCCTCCCCGAGTGCTGGGATTAAAGGCGTGCGCCACCACGACGGGCACATTAAGTCATAAATTTTAAAGCAAGCCTCGTAGGCACAAACGCATGCGTGGCAGCTAGTGTAGACATCTTCCTCTGATAGTGAGGGATAATCTTTCTGATGCCATGGCAGTTGCCATGACGACTAGTGATGGAGCTGGAAGACACAGCGCAGGGGCGCTGAGCGGCCTGGTGGGCTATGAAATGCTCCCATCAGTGGAGCTCAGAGGTGCTGAGCACCTAGGGACCAAGCGGGCCTGAGTTGCCTCACTCAGCTGAAGATTTGCTAACGGTGTGGTCTCGGTCATCCCCTCCCACCCTTCCAGTTGACTGGCTCCTAGTTCTACTCTTGACTTCTGCCTGGATCCTTTCACTCCTCCCTGGACCCGTGCTTGCTGTTTCCTCGCCAGCTCGCGAGTCCTTGCTCACCTGCGCGGCCCCGGGCCTCGGCGCTGATGTTCTGAGTGACGGGTTTGTCCCAGTCGTGGGTCCACTCGTCTTCCTCCGTGAGCCCGTAGAACTGGACTTGGCAGCGGAAGTGGTTACGTGGATTGTGCCAGAAGGCGGCTGACACCCTCAGGCGGCTGCTCAGGGTGTAGCTGGAGTTGCCCAGGTGCTTGTAGGGCTGAGGGTCTGTGCTCACCCCACTGCGGACCTCTTTCCCGTTCACCCACCAGCTCAGCTCCACGTGATCGGGGTAGAAGTCCCTGGCCAGACACACGAGGGTGGCCTTTTGCTTCTCAGAGATCTCCGCTTCGGATGGCTCAAACACAGTGACCTTGGGTGGCTTCACCTGGGCTCAGGTCCTCTGGAAAGGGAAGAGGGGTGGAGGCGGGGCTGTGGTGAGCCCATAGAGACCTTCTAGGGACCGAGAAAGCAGAAGAACACAATCTAAATCCCAGCAGTGATTTTGCACCCTTATGTGACGTTGGGACAGTCTCTTTGCTGTCTTTGTATGATTTTTCTATTTTTATTTATTTATTTTTTTTAGTTTTATTTATTTACTTGAGAGCGACAGATAGAGACAAAAAGAGGCAGATAGAGAGAATGGGGTCTCCAGCCACTGCAAATGAACTCCAGATGCATGATCCACCTTGTGCTTCTAGCTTACGTGAGTGCTGGGGAATTGAGCCGTGAACCCGGTCCGGGTCCTTAGGCTTCACAGGCAAGTGCTTAATTGCTAAGGCATCTCTTCACCCCCTATTTTTATTTTTTGCTTGTGAGTGAGAATTACAACACCGACTTTCCTAACAGATGTAAGATTTGGAATGCCCCATTGTAAGCCAGGTTATTTGTATCTGAAGCTAGAGTTGAGGTACTAGGGGAAATTGGGCATGAGAGAGATATGTGAGGGGAAAGGGCCTCCTGTAAGACACAAAATACTCTTGGTCCTCTTGGTTTACCCTGTGTTCATGAGGTTTACTGAACTTTGTGGAGGGTGAAATTATCATCTTAAGTGCCACCTGTTCTTTCCCTTTTTCCAATTTCTTTTCATTCCAAGCAATTCTGTTTACATGAGAAGCTGTTTTTTTCATATGAAAACCTAATCATAGTCTCTTAAACAATGGAGGAAATTTATTCTGACTCTTTCTTGCAAGTCTACTGAGATGATCTCCTTCCAGGGCTCATGCCAACCTACACATTTCTTATGCACAACCATGGGCTTAAAATTTAGCTAATATTTTCTTGCCACCATTTTGAAATTCTTAAAAATTTTTAAGTAAGAGCCTCCATATTGTCTTTTGTTTTTTCTCTCTTTCTTCTTCCCTTCCCTTTTTCTTCTTTCTCCTCTTATTTTTCTTTCTTCTTTTCCTTTTTTTTTTTTTTTTTTTTTTTTTGGCAGGGTCTTACTCTGAAGCCCATGATGGCTTAGAACTTACAATGTAGGCCAAACAAGCCTCAAACTCGTGTCAATCCTCCAGTCTCAGCATCGCCAGTTTTGGGATTACAGATGTGAGTCACTGCCATGCTTGCCCATATTTTCATTTTGAATTGGGCCAGCAAACTTCTTAGCTGTTTCTGCCTCTGGTCAGCCAACCCTCCCCCCAACTCCTACCTTGCTAATTAGTTGTACATTTAGGTCTTAATGGGCGGAGCCTGGGCCGAAAGGCTAATATACTCATTTCTATGTACAGCACTTGGCTCCACCAATCTTTGCTCTCAACCTGTTTATTTCTATCTCAAAGACCTTGGTTCTGACATCTCCCCAGAGCTCCAGGGGCATTATGGAATGTACTTCGCTGACCCTCTTACTCAGGAAACATTCAGTCCCTGTTGAAAAATAAATCAGGGCTGGAGGGATGGCTTATTGGTTAAGGCCTTTGCCTGCAAAGCCAATGGACCCAGGTTCGATTCCCTAGGACCCACATTAGCCAGATGCACAAGGGGAGGGGGCATGTGTCTGGAGTTCATTTGCAGTGGCTGAAGGCCCTGGTGCGCCTATTCTGTCTCTCCCCCTCTCCCTCTTTCTTTGTCAAATAAGTAAATAAAAATAAAATATTAAAAGAAATCAAACACTTCCCTTGAATCAGGCATGCTGATTTCTAAGGTATTAAAGCCATAGGCAGGAGAAACATAAACGAACCCTCACTAAACCCTGAAATGGTGCCCGTACAGCTCCAGAGTGAGCTCGGCTGCATTGCCATGTTTGTGGGTCCTTGCGGGGTTCTTTGGGGGTGAGGGTGGCTTGCCGATGTGGAAGTAAAGTGAACCCTAGTGGGCTGCTGTTTCTATGTGCGTTGCTTGTGAGCTGGGCTAGCCTTAAGCAAAACTGTGAAGTTTCTCTTTCCTCGCCAACCCGTCTATCACACATGCACAGCCTGCATTTCTGTATACACAGAAACAGAAGTTCAGTCAATGGCCCTATCACCCTGAACACTCCCGATCTCAGCTGCTCTCATAAGCTAAGCAGGGTTGAGCCTGGTTAGTACAGGGGATGGGAGAAACTGAGGCCCACTCAGTGCCTTACCTATGGTTTCCCCCCCAAAACACCAGAAACGGAATCCAGAGTCTAGACCTTTCTCTGCCCCACCTGACTAGTGAAACCTAGCACTCCCTTTGGACAGCTTTTAGCATGGCTGAGGCCCATTGGATCCCACTTAACAATGGTCCAGCTACAAATGGTGTCATTGTTGCTGTGCTTATCAAACCATTCGGGATCGAATACCCAGACTGTGAGCTATCTCCCTTCTCTAAGCCTTGCCTCCCCATCACCAGGTGATATTTAAGATCCCTTCGAACCCTTAGAGCCTGAGCTAGTTCAATGCATTCTCTTCCCTCCCCAGGCTGTATCTCTGCATTCTAATGTGTGCTTGGTGACCAGTGAGCTCTCCACAGAGCCCGGGCTGTCTAAATTTAGGACACTGAGCACAGGAAGCTTTCAGACTATCAGGAGATTCACCTAGGGGTAAATGTACCCCAGCAGCTAAAGTTATCGCCTGTCTGGGGACTGGCACGTCTTCCCTGGACCAGCCATAGGCAGGGGTGGATGTTTGGGCCCCAAGCCTTCTACAGGGGCCCCAAGCTTAGGAGAGAAATAGTGGAGATGTTTCGAATCTATTTCTTTTTAAGTCTATACTGTTCAACAGTCTGTCCACCCAGCTAGTCTCCTGTTGACTCTTGTTTCTCTGTCAGTCTTTCCGGCTGCTTGATCCC
Organism: Dipus sagitta; assembly: GCA_036346955.1. NCBI lineage: Eukaryota > Metazoa > Chordata > Mammalia > Rodentia > Dipodidae > Dipus > Dipus sagitta. The sequence goes on along the minus strand of CM070780.1, from coordinate 104,085,853 downwards.
TTCTCTTGTCTGCCACACTCTCTTCCTTTCAATCTAGCTTGGCCGGAATAAACTTGACCCAGACCAGACCTGACCGGGTCCGGAGCAGCTGCTCTGTGAAGTACAACCTCTGGCCCCACTCCTCAGATCTCTGCCTAGTCAACTCTTTCTGTTCCTCTTAGCAGCTGATCTATCCCCAAACCAGGTTGGCCCGCCTGCCTGTGTCTCCAATTAGAGTCTTTCCCAACTCCTATTCAATCCTCTGCTCCGACCCCCTCAGAGACAAGTGGAGTCCCCCTGTCCTTTGTCCTCTGGAATGTCCCTGCGGCTCCAGACCAAGCCCCTAAATCTCGACCCCACCCATCCCCTTTGCGAAGCAGGTGAAGTTGAGAGAAGACCCCCCCCCCCATCGCTGGCTCCCTCTGAGACCCCCCCCCGCCCCAGCTCCGCTTCACCCCACGCCCCTGCAGGGACCCAGGGGACGGGGCTGGAAGCAAGCGGGAGAGATGCGCGATTCTCACCTAAGACCGTGAGCCTGGTGCCCGGACCGAAATGCTGTTCGTAGGAGCACAGAGACTCGGCCCCGCTCGCAAACCCGCGCCTGGGCGGGCTGCCTCCGGCTGGCTGCCTTCCACCCCATCCCGCTGCCCGGGGGCTGCGGGCGGGTCCCGGGGCAGACTCACCCAGCTCGGTCAACTGCCGGCCAGCCCCGAAAGAAAGTCAGGGCGTCGGCTCCGCCCGCACAGCCCAGGGGATGGGGCACGAACCCGGCGAGAGGACCTCTCCAACGCCGCGCAGCCCCAGCCCGCGGCACCAAGGAGCCGGTGCCTGGACCAAGTCCTGGGTCTCCTGGTCCGCGAGCCCCCGAGCCTCACCCCAAAGCCCACGTCTGTCCCTGGAGGTCCCAGCTTACCTAGTACCGACAGCCGGGTACCAGCTCCAAAGTAAAGGGTGTTCTGGCTCACAGCCCCGGGGCGCAGCACAAAAACAGCCTTGACCATCCCCACCTAGGCGCGCCCCACGCCTCTCTCCCCAAGTGTCCAGCTTACCTAGGACTGTCAGCCGGGTTCCTCGGCCAAAGTACTGGGTTTCTGAGCTCACAGCCTCCTGGCCCAGGACAAAAACCGGCCCTGCCCACCCCTGCTGGCCCAGTCCCAGCTTCTATTGCCTTCTTCCCTGAGTGTTTCGTTGCTCCCAGAATCCAGAAATCTTTCTGCTCAGGCCTATCAGCTCATACCCAGCGTAAGTTAATCAATTGCCCAGTTCTCCTCACCCCAACTCCAGAGTGTCCCCCAGCTGTCGGGCTTACCCAACACAGTCAGCTTGGAGCCAGCTCCAAAAAACAGCTGCCCAGTATTTGCACAGCCCCGGCAATCTTGACGCAAACCCTATCTTCCCCGCTGAAGGTCCCTGGGTGGCCCTGCCCTCACCCCTCTCAGGCCTGGGCTAAGGGGTCCTCCAGGCTGAGCAGCCCACCTGCACACCCACCTGGATGGGTAGCTGCTTTCTTACCTAGCACGGTGAGCTTGGTCCCGGGCCCGAATATCTGCTCAGCATAGGAGCACAGCAGAGAGGACCTGCCAAAATTTCCTCCTCTATCTGCACCTCCCTTACGACAGCCTGAAGGGCACTGGCTCTCTCCCTCTTGAGCTGTCTTCTTCTCTTTCCTACCTCCAGAATTAGCTACATGACAATTTGGACATGACATGCCACCTTCAATTTCCAGTGGACAGTCAACTTGGCTTGGGGATGGATACAGTGACCTTGAAATATAAAGACGGTGGTGGGCAGCCTTCAAAGTGAAACGTTCCAAGTTTAGAGTTTGCTTGTTATGACTTTATTGATATGTGATCTGTGACTTCTCTGACCTCAGTTTCTTCATCTGAAAAGTAAAATAGTATCTTTTCCACAGAGGCATTTTTATTTGAAAATGAGTTCTTAGTACATGATGCATGCACAAGTACTTTGTCGAGAGTAAGCTTTGTGAAGCCGACTGGAGGGCCATCCCACTTTGCTGGCTTGGCTTGTGCAGTTCTGGGAAGCTGTCTGGGGCAAGATGATGGTATGAACTCAAGGAGTCTAGGCCTTAGCAAGACTATGGCAGAGACCACCCTAGTAGACCTTTCCCCATATATATGATGCATTTCCCTGGGCTGGGAAGGAATATTTTCTGGGGCAGAGCTTTTTGTAAAAGCACCTCTTCTACATGAATCATTGTGCTCCCTGCCCCAGTTAGCACAATGCTACACCACGATACAAAAATATTCCCTTCTCATGGGTCCCCTCCTCCAATCCCTAGGCAAGGGCAGGAAGCCCAGGTGGCAGAGAGGCTGGTCTGACTGAGTGGGACTGAGGAAGGATGAAAGCTGAGAAAATTTAAAGTGGAGAGGGCATGGGAAAGGTCATGGGGCTTGTGGGTTTGGGGTTGATGGGGGCAGGGTGCCCCTCTCGGAAACACATTCTCAGGCTGGGAGACCTTATCACTGGGTCTCTCTTCCTGGGCTCACTGTGCCCACCTGCTCAGGCTGGTATTTATAGTGAGGTAGGTGGGAGGAGCAGGAGGAAGAAGGGCCCCTTGAACAGGGGAATCCACAGAGCAGGTAATGTCAACTCAGGGCACAAGAATAAGCAAATCACAAGCAGCTGATAGCATTCCCACTGTTTCCTGGACAGTTGAAATTTCTTCTTAATTTATTCCACAAGTATTAGTGAGTACCTACTTTGTGTTGTGTCATATCACGGCTGCAAGGAAACGAGTCCCTCTCAGAGAAGCATTTATCACTAATTTTCCGGGCTTACATAGGATTACTCCTGTCTCTGAGCCTCATACCTAGCTACGTGGATGCCCTTATAAATTCCTAGCCATGCTATTTATACTTCTGCTCATGTCTTCATCTGGCATGGTCACCCTCTGAGTAGGGTCCCTGGGGCCACATCTTCCCTTGAAGATTTTGCAACATCCTCAGACTCTTCCCTGCTTACCCCAATCTGAAACTGAGCATTAATGCCTGCACTTTAGCAGACAGTTCACCTTGCACTTTCCAGGCATTGCCTTTTTTTAAATTTTTAAAAAATTTTTTGTTTATTTTTATTTATTTATTTGAGAGTGACAGAGAAAGAGATAGATAGAGAGAGAGAGAGAGAGAGAGAGAGAGAGAGAGAGAGAATGGGCGCACCCGGGCTTCCAGCCACTGCATATTAACTCCAGATGTGTGCACCCCCTTCTGCATCTGGCTAACGTAGGTCCTGGGGAATCGAGCCTTGAACCGTGGTCCTTAGGCTTCACAGGCAAGCGCTTAACCGCTAAGCCATCTCTCCAGCCCAGGCATTGACTTTCATCTCAGCTTTTTCCATTCATGACTTTTCCTTTCATGTCTGGGATTCTTTTCTTGGGGACTATGACGTAGGAATCTATGTTTCCTTGGATGTCAAATGCAACATATTAGAATGATATATGATCATTGACTGAATAAGTATGCAGATTTGTGTAAATCAATATATATGTATATATCTGTATATATATGTGTGTGTGTGTATAATCACATATACATATATGTATGTATGTATATGTTTGCACAGCACAACTTTGAAAGCACATATGTCCTATAGTAGGGAAGGAAGTCTATGTGCAGTGCTATAAGTGGAAGGGTAGATAGCTATTCTAGGAAGGCCTTACAGAGATGGCTGCTTTTGAATCAAGTCACTTTGGTTTCCTTCATTTATTCACTGTGGTGGTTTGATTCAGGTGTCCCCCATAAACTTAGGCATTCTAGGTTCCCAGCTGATGGAGATTTGGAATTAATGCCTCCTAGAAGGAGTGTACTGTTGAGTATGGGCTTATGGGTGTTATAGTCAGTTTCCCCTTGCCAGTGTTTGTCACACTCTCCTGTTGCTATTGTCCACCTTTTGTTGGCCAGAGGGTGATGTACACCCTCTGCTCATGCCATCATTTTCCCTGCCATCATGGAGCTTCCCCTTCAAGCCTGTAAGCCAACATAAATCTCGTTTATCCCAAAAGCTGCTCTTGATTGGGTGATTTTTTTTACCAGCAATGCGAACCTGACTGCAAGAGTAAAGTGGTACCAAGGAGTGGGACTACTGCTAGACACCTGACTGTGTGGCTTTGGCCTTTTGGAGCTGATTTTGCCTGGACTGGGCTAGCAGTTTGTGTGGGAAGCTTTCTGTTTTGCTTGGGTCCTGAGAAGTTGTGCAGGGTTGCTTAGTGTAGAAATGAACTGGTGTGAGCAGAGGGATATGACACAGAAAAAAAAAAATGTTTGGGTGAATTGCTGCCAATTCAGCTGCAATTGAGAGATTACAACCTTTGAGATTGGGCCAGCTGACCTGCACTGGGGCAACAGGAAAAATGTAGATTGTTTTGAAGGGACTTGAGTGTTCAAGTAGTGTCCTGTTCTTCAAAGTCTGCTTTATTCCCCCCCCCATGGATTAACAAATTGGCACCCCACCTGCTATTGTGGAATATAAGAAATGCAGGAAAGAGAGGGTCATTGAGTTTGCAACACCGTCTTGTGTTTTGACATGGCCATGGGCAGTGTGAGGCAGGTTTGCTGGATACCTGCATGGGCACCCCATGGGGCCATGAGAATGAGCTGTGGATTGCAGTGGAGACCCTGTGGAGATGCCAGCCCGGGATGAAGTTTTCCAGGACTGCATAGCCTAGTTGGAGAGGTGGAATTGGAATTCCAGAGACTTGTTGCTGGTTAGAATTATTGTACTTGGAGATTTGTCACTGGCTGGAGTTGTTGGACTTGGAATTACAGAGTTTGATGTTTTCCCTATTTAAATCTTGTGTTGGATGAATATTTCTTTGCTATGCCCAATGCCAGCTTTTGCAGTGTGAATGTTTATTCTGTGCCATTATGTTTTTTTTTTTTTTTTTGGAGGGGGGATTGTTTGGTATTATGGATCAGTTAAAATATCTTGGACTATGGGTATGTATGAACATCATTGGAATTGATAAAAACTATGGGGACTTTTAAAGTTGGATGAATGCATTGCATTTTAAATCATGGATGGTTATCAGTTTATGGGGCCAGGGGTGGAATGTGATGGTTTGATCCAGGTATCCCCCATAAACTTAGGTGTTCTGAATGCTTGTTTCCCAGCTGATGGAGATTTGAGAATTAACACCTCCTAGAGGGAATGTATTGTTGGGGGCAGGCTTATGGGTGTTATAGCCAGTTTCCCCAAGCCAGTGTTTGGCATACTCTTCTGTTCCTGTTGTCTACCTTATGTGGGCTGGGGGTGATGTCTACCTCTGGTCATGCCATCATTTTCCCTGCCATCATGGAGCTTCCCCCTAGAGCCTGTAAGCCAAAATAAACCTCTCTTTTTTTTCCCCACAAGCTGCTCTTGGTTGGGTGATTTCTACCAGCAATGCGAACCCGACTGCAACATTCACTAAATTTAAAAATAGCCGCTTTGTGTCTTCCCAGAACCAAGGTACCACGCCATGTCCCACATGTTGCAGGGAATACTACAAAAATACTCCCAGCTTTGGTATGGAGGAGCCCACAGTCTATCAAGTCTGATAAGTGTCATGGAGGAGGTCTTCACGGTGCACTAGACTGGCAAAATACAGGGTGTACTTAGTCGAGTCTCAGCTGAGTGAAGAGCAAGGACTGGGAAGTAAAACGCTGGAGAATGACTTTTGGCAGGAAAGACACCAATGTGAAATCTTTAAGTCCTAGTAGCTGCTAAGGTAAGAAGGGTGTCACATCATGACAGATGGAGCAGACAGAAGCAGCAGGTGCAGAAAGGCCTGGGAGCAAGCAGCTCCGGGGCTCAGGGTCGAGAGGAGTAGGGTGAGTGTGGCAGGATGAGGTCAACTTTACCACTGGGGCTTTATGCCACCTTAAGGAGCAGGGACTGCCTCGCAAGGGGCACAGTGAGACAGCAGAACCTGTGAAGGGTCTCTGGAAGTAGAAAAAGGCCTGATTTTTGATCTTAGGGAACTATTTTCAATGCTTCCAGACACAATCATGGGATATTTTCATGTCTATCAAATTCTCTAGAGAGGAATTTGTCACGAGATTTGTCACTTAGACTGTAAAACATATCTTCCATTGAATGTAAGTTTTCAAATCAGTATTCAGATCAGTACACGGTCTTGCCCTCAGCTAGGAAACCTCCTTGGTGAACACACAGAGACTCATTTATTCAGTGAGAAGCTGAAAGGAAGGTGGGTGATGCACAGGGAACCAAGCTTGTTACGTATGGGGGTTATGATATATTATATTACTATATTTTACTATACTATGTTATACTATATGATAACCAGTTGCCTAGTGGATACATTTGTGTAGCCAATGACTGCTACTGCCTCAAAGTGCCTTTGTTGAGGGCAGGAAAGGAAATTCCTATATTCAGCATCTTGGTCTTTCTTTCTGTTCTGGGAGGAATTTCTTCAGCTCCCACCACTGTCTTTCACATGGAATTTGCCTCTTCTGTCCATCTCAGGATCTCAGGGCGGAGCTCTCATTTTCCTTACCCTGAATACCTCTCACCTCTCTCCTGACTAAACAGCTTGTTCAGAGACAGACCAGCAGAGATATCGAGATGCACACAAGTCAGAGTCAGGCTGTTCCAAAGCATATTTATTGGTTTGGGCAATAATACAGGCAAGTGAGGTTTTTCTTTAGGATAAGAGGGTTTCAGCCATACTTGTGCAGAGGGTAGACACCGGAATGAAGGGGCAAATGAGAACAGCGCGTCAGAAGCACTGGAAAAAGCGAGTCTGTATTGACACCGTTATGGATTGGAAGCTCCCGGTTCCACCTCCAGGACCGGCATCAGGAATCCTTTCTCTTGACCTGGAGAAGACAAGGGTTTTGAGTTTATTCAAGGGGCCATGCATGTTTTGTGGGTGTGAGGAGGAGGTGGGGAGACTAAGAGGAAGTATGAGGGCCTATTGTTTCAACAAAGACTAGGGTTTCTCACAATACTCATTGGGTTTTGGGGTGACCACAACTTTTCTTTCTCTGGCTGCTTCACGCATTAGGATCCGGAGGAGGTATAGCTTGTGTTCTGAGCGTGTCAGTAAAACTCCTTCCTTTCTCCTACCCACCTCTGGCCTTGGCAAAGTCCCTAAACTCATAGATCTAGGCTGTTGGGCGTCACGTGTCATCTCACCCATGTGTCCCATCTCCCCACTCCTTACCATGGCCATCAACACCAGGCCACTGACCAGCACTGCATACAAGGCAGCCTTCCCCAGCAGGATCTCGTAGAGGACGGTGGCGGACAGGATCCCTTGTTGGTAGGATGCTGTTGGCAGAAAGGGAGAGCAGGTTGATACCTGGGAGCAGGAACATTTGGCTTCCGCCGCCTTCGATGTCCACAGTTGTGGAGTCAAGATTTTAAGAGATGAAGAGGGAGAGAAGCACGTACCTGAGGTGATGCCACAGTCTGCAAGGAAGGAAGGGAGGGAAGGAAAATGAATGAGAGACTTACTCTTCTTAAGAAGATTAAAACTTAAGTCACCCTCCAGGCTGGTATAGCCTGCCAAGCCCACAGCAGATGCCAGTGATGAACTGTGGCTTTTCTGCTGTACCCTCAACCCACATAGTTCTTGGATGCCATGAATAATGGCACGACAAAGGTGACAGGGATTGTGAGGATGGAAAAGGACGGGCTATTACCTAGATGTTCTTCTCTACGAGGTTCCTGTGCTGAGGACCTGAGGTTAGAATCAGCTCTAGATTCATAGCTCACCTTCATGGTGAACTTTAGTCTCCACTCATTTTGTTTTTTTTTTTCTTTCTATATCTACACTCCATGCCTGAATCTTTCCACCCCCCTCTGGTGTCTCTGCTGCCCAGGGACAGCTCACCTGCGCGGCCCCGGGCCTCAGCACTGATGTTCTGAGTGACGGGTTTGGCCCAGTCGTGAGTCCACTCGTCTTCCTCCGTGAGCCCGTAGAACTGGACTTGGCAGCGGAAGTGGTTACGTGGATTGTGCCAGAAGGCGGCTGACACCCTCAGGCGGCTGCTCAGGGTGTAGCTGGAGTTGCCCAGGTGCTTGTAGGGCTGAGGGTCTGTGCTCACCCCACTGCGGACCTCTTTCCCGTTCACCCACCAGCTCAGCTCCACGTGATCGGGGTAGAAGTCCCTGGCCAGACACACGAGGGTGGCCTTTTGCTTCTCAGAGATCTCCGCTTCGGATGGCTCAAACACAGTGACCTTGGGTGGCTTCACCTGGCTCAGGTCCTCTGGAAAGGGAAGAGGGGAAGAGGACTGTTGTGAGAACGCTCTGGACTTGGCATGGGCTCGTGTGCTTGTGTGTGAGGGCTGGGAAGGGCTTTCATAAAGTAAAACTGAGTTGTTGAAGGTCTCATTCGCTTTGGGCTCACTGTCCTGGACTCTGTGTGACTATCCCTTGACCTTACCACCTTTTCCTGAGTTGTCCTGTCAATACACCCTTTGCACCTCTGAGCTTCCTTTGCAATATCTCATACCCTAAGACTTGCTTAATAATGTGTCAAAAAATACAGCTATCTTTATTCCCCTTTCAAAGTCATGCTCAGCTGATATTTCAGATTCAGAATGACAGAACTGAGCGAGTCTGGATTTTGAATCAAAAGATACTTGCACGCAGCATGATCATAGGAACTAAACTGATTTTTTTTTCTAATTATCATTTTGTTTCTCTGGTGAGGTATACGTATTCATTTGTTGGGCTGATACTGCATATTATTAGCATTCCTTGCCTAGCCTTGAAGTAATAGTTCCCTATTACACTGACTTTGTTTCTGAATTTCTGAATACCTTGCCTCCCTTTATCCTGCTATTTGTGTATAATCCTACATCTAATATTATATATATTTTAAACGTAACTTGCTTTGAGTTACTGCCTTGCCTCTGGCTGACAGCCTATCTGATGTTCCCCATTCACGCCTACACTGTGCTGAAAGAGGCCTGACACGCACTGTGCAGGATGGCGGATTTCTGTGGAAGGTGCCGCTCGTAGCTTGAGCCCTTTTATTTTTCCATTGCTCAGCACGCCTCCCTGGTTAGTTTCGGAATCCTAGTTCACAGCCGGATTCTGCACTCTTTAACATAGTAGAAACCTAATTGCTGGTTTAAACAAATCACAGAGCTAAAGGGCCCTTTCACAAAGGTTTTGCCCTGGAAGGCCCTGGTCCTCTCATATGCTTAGCAGATGGAAGAAATTTAATTTGTGAGATTACTGGGGGAAAAAAAAAAAAAAAACGGCCTCCATCTGAAAATGTGAAGAGGGTAAGAAACCACATTTGTCCTTCAAGCCCTTTCCATTTTCTAAAGTTTAATGCCTTTTTTATTAGCTTCAGTTCTGATACGGGGAATATAGATTTTGGTATAAATGCATGCCAACACCAGGTGCCTCCACGTTGTCCAATGTTGAGAAGTGGTTCTGATGGAAATACTGTGGCATGGAGTAGGGAAAAGACAAAATCTTATATAACAAATAATACTGAGAATAAAAATAGTCACATTAAGTGGTTTTTGAATCCTTTAAAAGGATTTTCATTTAAGGCAGCCCTTCCCATTTTGTATGTCTTGGAGAAATCTGGACCCGTTTAACTCACTTTTCCAATTGTATGAACCTCACCTCCATGCTGTCCAGCCTCATCTCTTTGAATCACCTCTCTGACTTCAGTGATTAGAACTTTCCTTGAATATCCCTGGCACATGGCTTTGCCTGTAGTAGACGGGACACCCAAGTCCCCAATCCTGGTAGGACTAAGGTATCTCATTCTTCCATCTCTTACTATCTCTCCAGCCCAGGCCCAATCCCATGCCAGCCCTACTCCCCCAACCTATCTGCTTCACCCCAGACATGATAATAATAATTCTATTAGACTTTCCTGACAGATCCTCTAACCCATTATCCCAGAATAGATCTGGAGGATTGAGAACCTTCTATCTATTCTTTTTTTCCTCTTTACATCATCTCGCTTGTTAAGAAGGCATGTCACCAGTTGTAAGCATACCAGATCTATGATCCTGACCCCCCCCCCCCAGCACAGTGGATACCAGTGTCTTCTGCAGATCTAGTTCCTGCTATGCCACGACACAGACTTGTGCCCTCAGCTTCAAGAGCAGTCCTCAAGAGCAGCTGGCCCTCACCAGCCCAGTTCCCTCTGCTCCCAGTCTGTGAAGCCATGGCAGGAAGACAAACGTGGGTCTTCAGAGATCGGGGGGGGGGGGGGAGGGAGAAAAGGAGGAAGATGAAAGAAGGATGAGAGGTCGGTGCTGGCATTGATGTCTGGAGAATTTAAGATGAAATGAAAATGAAAGAATTTAAAATGAAATGAAAATGAAGCTATGTACCAAAATGGATCCATAATGCAGCAGGGAGTGACAATACAAGGGGAAACAAATGGAGAAGAGTTGATAAAATGAGCAAGTAAAGCAACACGTGCACTAAGAAGGTAGAGATGAGAGGTGAGGCTCCCACAGACTAAGGAAAGAAGAACAAGAAAGCACAAACGTTTGGAAGCAAGGAGCGCAGTGGCACGGGAGCTGCAACAAGCCCAGGGGCCAAGTACGCTGACAAGCCACAGAGAGACAAGGAGGTAGGAGATGGCACAGGGCTCCAGGGAAGGGAGACTCTGCCTTCCAATCTTATAAATAGTTCTTTTCTCAGATCCCTGTGGTCAAACAATGGCACCCCGTCCCTTCCCCACCAACATCAGGAATAGAGCCTTCATAGCTGTCCCTGTGAGCCGGCTGCCCCATGGACAGTAGAAGGACACACTCTAGAAGCATAGTTGCGGGTGGCCCTGGTAAAACTCACTTCGGGTCCCCAGCAAGAGGGGCCAGGCTAGGTTCCCTGAGAGCTGGATGGCCGCCTCTGTCTGCCTGCAGACACAGCTTTGGGCTACAGGAATGCCGGGGGTGGGGGGCAAACAGTGTAAGAAGAGGCTGAAGGAGAGAACAAAGGAGGGGCAGATCCATGCATATGAGGAAGTTAAGATAAACCAGGAAAGTCAGGAAGAGCCAGGTCCTAGACTGAAGACTTAGGGGAGAAAAGGAGGCAAGGCGAGCCGAGCAGTCTAGCATAAGGGAAGCAGGCCGTCCTCTCAGACTCCACCAGCAAAGGAATAAATGAGCTGCTCAGGGCTTTCCAGCAATGCAGGGAGAGCAGAGACTCTGGCTCCAAGGGACAATGCCCCCGCCATCCTGGTCCCAACACTTACCTAAGACAGAGAGTCGAGTGCCCCGCTCCAAAATGCTGTGCTTGGCTAGTACACAGTACAACGTGGGGGGTGGAAAACCCTAGGGGAGCACTTTCTTCCAGAAGCTGGCTCCACAGAGAACCCAGGGACCTCTGGCACCTTCACCTTCTCCCACAGCCTCCACTGAGCTCCTTGTGCCCACCCTCTCCAAGGTGTCCTCCTGCATACCCAACCTCTCAACACACTGGCTCTTTCACGTACCCAGGACAGAGAGCTTGGTTCCACTGCTGAAAAACAGTCTTTCGTTGTAGCACACCATTCAAGACTGGCAGTAAAATGGCCTGCCTATCACTTCTCCTCCCCCATGCCCGCCTGCTCATTCCTCAGGAGGCTTTTATCTCTGGGCAATGGACAGGCAGAAAATGCACCAATATCAACTGCTGTTCTGTCTTTCCCCCTCCTGTCTTATCTGTGTCAGGGAGAAGCAACAACAATGTCATGGCCTTCTCATCTGTCATGGTCAGAGCAGATATCACTCAAGGAGACAGAAAATGGACACAGAGTTTCGTTCCCAAATGAGTCTGCCTGACATTTGGAGGCTGCCCAAGCTTGGTGTCCTCAGCCCATGAAATATTGGAGATGGAGACTCTGCCCTCCTTGTTTACATCAACACAACACAGATATTTAGATCTTCGTGACTAAAAAAAAAAAAAAAAAAATTCACTTTAACCTAGGCTCCCCAGAAAAGCTTCCTCTGATTCCTGGTCCCTCAGCTCTGACTTACCTACGACAGTCAGCCGGCTTCCTTCCCCAAAATAGACAGTGCTTCCAGAACACAGCCTCCCAGGTCTACTTCAAAACCTCTCATTGTCCGCTGGGCACAGCTGGGCTTCACAGAGGATCTTGTCCCTTACCACACCACAAACCTGCTTTAAACACTCCCTGGACCCTCCCACAGCTTCCCTCGGACACAGGCAAGGGAAGGCGAGGAGACATCTGTGAAAGCCAGAGCCAGGAAGATCTGAATCTCCCCGCAGAGTAGCTCTCTCAGTGAGGGGAGTATGCAGGGGTCACAGCTCATTAATTTCCTCTTTGATCCCTCCTCTCCTTTTCCTTTCCCTTCCCTACCTTCCATCCTAGGCTCAGCACCCACTCTGTGAAGAACCTTCACCGTTTCACAGGGAGCCCTCCCTGAACTCTGTCCCAGACCTGAGATGGTCTCTCCTTAACCAGGACCCAGGAGAAAGCTCTTTCTTTTGGATTTCTGAAGACTGGAGCTTCCCAGGCAGAGAGAACACAGGTATAAGAATGCCTCAGTAGCCCCGGCGAGGGAGCAAAAATAAGGAGAAGAAGGTGCTTTGAACCCCACACCCAGAGACTCTGAGACTTACCTACTACCGATAGCCTGGTCCCTGCACCGAAGGTGTAGTCATAGTTGACACACCAGAACGTGGGTACTCGGAAATGGATGGACCCCCAGGAAGGAGCTGGAAACGTACCTGGAACATGTCTTACCTACAACTGTGAGTCTGGTTCCTTTCCCAAAGACAATTTCGGCGTTTACACAATGACATGCAGTAAGGAGGAAAAGAAACTCAAGGCACAGAGAGAATTTCGCCTTAGCTCCTGTCTAGACACCTGAGGGTGAGGGATGGCTTTATAGCGATTGTACAGAAAGACATTGTTCATATTAGATTCATGGAACCATAGAGCATGGCAAATTCCATCCTGTGGGTCCCCAATCTTTGTCTTGAAGGATGCTTCATGCAAAATATCCCCTCTCTGGGAGGGGGTCCCCCAAAAAGAAGTGGACTTACACAGGACAGGGTACTGGAACCTGCAGTGACATCCATCAAGAACTGGGATATCTTCACGAGCCCTCTGATGTAGTGTCCTGCCTGATGCTGGCCTCTCCCTGCACTATGCACCTCTGACTACTGAGGCATTCATCTTTTTCTGGCGTTCTCTCTCTGCCTCAGAAGCTCCAGTTCTGATTTGGCCCAGTCTTTGTCCATGACTTTGGCCTGACATGTGTGGATTCAGTCACATCTGGGCCAGTGTGCCAGGAGAAATGCGGAGTGGTCATGGGTCTCGGGACAGACCACAAGGTTTTTGTAAAGGCTTCCTATAGAATTGAATCACTGTGGCCCCCTGTCCCCACAATGTTACAGCTTTGTACAAAAACCACCCCTCCCATGGGCACGCCCTTCGAAGACGGGAACAAACCACTGCAGCAGCTGCTCCTTTGAGGGGACCTGAGGGTGAGGCAGGTGACGTCAACACCCATTGTGCAGGGTGGTGGTGAAACATAAACCAAGCCAGGGGGCTTCTTTCTTGCCCCCCCCCCACCCCGTTCCTTTTTTTAGAATGGTCTTGGCTCCTTGAGATATGTGTTTTGGTTACGCTGCTTGCTGAAGAGACAAGTTTCCCCAGTAAGATGCCCCCTTCTCCAAGCTGTCAGCGAGAGAAGAAGCAGTCTCTCATCTGACTGCAGCCTGCTGGAAGCTGTGTAAAGCCTCAGAGGGCACGACTCCCACGGAGCCCATGGCACCCAGACTCTGGGTGCTTGCACCAGATTTGTGCCTTCGGAGGTGATCAGCTGGGCTCTAGAATTCTTCAAACGATAGCCGGGAGTGTAGAACAGCAACTTGACCTGTCATAGAATCAGCTAGGCAAAGGGAGCAGAGGAGAGTGTGCGTGGTGACCGAGGAGCAGAGCGACAGGATCCTGAGAGCATTTCAGCGTAGTCACAAGGCCTCGCTCCAGCCTCCCCTCCCCAGAGACATTTTAAGCTGTGGGCAGATTATTTTAATTTTCCTGTACAAAATGACCCCGGAATTTCCTCCACATTGTAGTGTTCTGAGTTTCTGTCTACCCGGGGAGGTTTCCTTTGACTAAATTTCAAGCTGTTCACATGAATGAATGAAAAAAAAAAAAAAAAAAAGAGAGACAAACTTGACTACAAGGTGGTGTCACATTTTAATGAGAAATAGAATCAAAGGATAGATAGTAATCTTGGAAAACACTTGGAATTTTCATCATTGGGCTACTCTCCCCAGTGTATGTTGAAATGCTAGAAATCAATAAGAGGATAACCCAAGAGCCCAACAAGACAGGACAAACAGCAGATGCTTCAGAAGAAAAGAAATTGAAATGACATTTAAGTATAGGAAAAAAAAAAAATCTCACAATGACAGTGGTCAAGCAGAACTGCATTAAAATGATGCCTGTCAGCAATTTGAGAAAATTGAGGTATTGGGCTATATCCTACTGGGTAGTGAGCAGTAAATTTTTAACACCTCGTCTGCTGGTGGAAATGCAGAATGATACAAACTTGGTGTGGACGAATTTGAAAGCTACAAAGTTATCAATGCAATTTCATTTTCATCCAGAAACATCACTCAAGGAAATTTGCCTTGTAGACTATGTTATATACACATAAAGATAACAGCACCCAAAAGGCAGAGACAAAAGAATTACCATTATAGTGTGTTGTAGACCAACTTGGGCTATATAAAATGAGAGCTACCGCCGGGCGTGGTGGCGCATGCCCTTAATCCTAGCACTCGGGAGGCAGAGGTAGGAGGATTGCCATGAGTTCAAGGCCACCCTGAGACTCCATAGTGAACTCCAGGTCAGTCTGGGCTGAAATGAGACCCTACCTCCAAAAAACCAAAAAAATAAAAAATTAAAATGAGAGCTACCCTCAAAAAAATGAACAAATTTAAAAGTTAAAAAATAAAATGGATGTATAATAATTGCATCATTTATAATCGCAAAAGATTGGGAAAAACTCAAGTGGCCATTATTTAGAGACTGGATCAATAGATCGTTTTATGCACACACAACAGGGTATTATTCAATGCTTACCAAAGAATGGGAATGTTTTATATGCTTGTGCAAAGCTTTCTAATATGCATTATTAACTGGAAAAGATGTATGATACTTTTTGTTTAACTGGTAGGCAGGGCATAATAATTCGTGACAATTAGTATGCATTCATTAACTTGACTCTTCATAAAGAAACACTAGGAGGGCTAACCCTGTAGTTCAGTGGTAGACTGCTTGCCTAGAATGGGAAAGACCCATGGTTTGATGTCCAGCACTGCAAATCAAAAACACAGGAAATATATATATATATATATACTTTAAAAATGATTTTACTGTCTTGTGGATACAACATGGTCTTTACACTCATGAACTCACAGCGGCTGTGGTTTCCAGCACAAGACTGAGCCTGTAAATAACTCATCATCAATGGAGAAAGGATACATTGAACCCCACACCTCCCAGAGTAGCTAATGACATGTAATGGCTACTGGGAGAAGGGGCGTCAGGTTCATCAGTGGTGTATCCACTGGTAAGTTGCTCTTTCTGTGGTAAATAACCTCCCACCAATGATCATGCAAGCAGCCCTAATTTGACTCTGTGCATTTAAAAAAATGACATAGAGCAGGATGGGGATTAGTGGGATGAAGGGAAATAAAAGGAGAGGGAAGGGAATAAGGCAGGGTAGTTGGGAGAATAAGATCAAACTATATAATATATATCTGCATGAAAATGTTAAACACAGAAAACATAAATGAACACTTAAAAAACCAACAGAAAATAATTACCCACTAAAGGTAGGTGGAGAGTAGAAGTGAAAATTATCATACAGAGAATAAAAGCACAAATTATATTTCTTGGTGTCAGTTTTACTGTGTGGTTTCCATTTAGTGGTCATGTAGTTATATTATTTGCTTCATGTCAAATCGAAATTAACAAAACTTTAAAAGGAAGAAAAATAATAAAATATCATTTTAAATAATTATATGAAAATCTGTTACTTATAAACAAAATACTTGTTTAATTTAAAAAGTCATTATTTTTTTCCAAAGATCAATTTATGTAAGAATCTATGTCACAATTCTGAATTTGCTTCACGAGACCCCAGTCCTTTAGAAAGATTGTAAACAATTCATATTTCATTAATTCTCATGAGCTTTTGAGTTAAAATTTGTATGATTGTATTTACTGACATATTTAAATGAACAGCCAGAGAGAGCATTCTCCTGTGATTCTGTCACCGTGACATGTAGCTAACCTACTGCTTGTCTCCTGGAAATGTCAGAGCCGTGTACGAACATCATAGTGTTGACTATTGGAGCCTTAAAGTGGAGGCAGGACATAGGTCTTAGAATATAAGGGGAAAAGACAAAAGGTGTCTGTTTATCTCACTCATAAGATAGAGATCTCAAAACTCTACCATAAGTCTAAATACAAGATCTATTACTTTCATTGTTTGGTAGGTGATAAGCCTTACTCTTTAATTCCTTTTCTCATTTACATATACAGTTTATTTTAACCCATTTTCATATGTTTCTCTGTCTTAGCTCTTTTGTTTATCAATAATTTGTCCACTAAGCAAGTTTCCCTTAAATCATCCAGTACAGGACTCACATCTCAACAGATAATATCACCTGTCTTGGTGTCATAGTGTCTGATGGAGTTTTACCAATTTTGCTCCTTTGGACATTGAACATAAACGTACATGTGGCATTCTTTTCTGTTTGTTTGTTTTGTTTTGTTTTTCAAGGTAGGGTCTCACTCTCGCTCAGGCTGTCCTGGAATTCACTATGTAGTCTCGGGGTGGCCTCGAAACTCCTGGCGATCCTCCTACCTCTGCCTGCGGAGTGCTGGGATTAAAGATGTGCGCCACCACGCCCGGCTTTTTTTTTTTTTTCCTGTGCAAACAGCATAGACAAATAGGGTAGGAATCAGGTTGAGGTCGTTCGTCAATATGGACAGCAGGGGGCAGCATTTCCTTACTATACATATATATATATATATATATATATATATATATATATATATATATATATCTACCTAGGAAATTGCGTTTTAAGATTGGCCTTCAGACGGGGTGAGGAGAATGCGCAGAGCACTAACAGAGACAGGAGGGGAAGCAGGGCCTTTCTCAAGGGTAAGGGTTGGGGGTGATGGGGAGACGTACAGATATCTTATGCAGGGATAATTCCTGAGAGTTTTCAAGTATGGTAATGGGTTCATTTTAACCTATTTCCCCCTCAATTTTCTCAGTTGAGGAATTAGGGCTGAGTAAGTTAAAGTCAGATCCCACTGAGATTTGTTAGTCAGCTCTGGGACTGCAGCTCTCTGTGGAGCCCTCCCTCCCCTGGAAGCTCTCTGGTAGCACTTGAGTCTCCTGGATTTACAGTCAGCCATTTATGGCTAGATGTCTTTGGGCAAGTCACTAAACCTCTAGGCTCCTCATCTATAAAATGGAATATAAGAATAATAATAGTCTCTTCCTTGTGTTGTGAAAATAATCTTGCAATGTAGTCCTGGCTGGCCTGGCTCTTACTTTGAAGCCAGGGATGGCCACAAAATGGACGCAGTCCTTTGGCCTGCAACCACCCACCGGGATTACTGGTGTGTAGCGCCATGCTGGCTTCTTTAGCACACTGGTTCTCAAGCATCACCGTGACAAAAGCGACCTGGGAGGTTTGCTAAAATAGAGAAGACTGGTTCTACCCTGGGATTTCAGAGACAGTAGCTAGGGATGAAGAGTAGCATTGACATTGCCCAAGTTCCTGGTGATTCTGGTATTGCTCTTCCTTGGACATTCTTTGAGAACCCTTCTGAAAGACTCTCTTTTCAGTATTTTTTTCTGCAGTACATTTATCTCCACTTTTTCTTCACGTTCTATTCCTTTAATCGCTGGGTACTGATTATACGGCAAGCTTTGCTAATCACTGGGTTTAAACAGGATGACCAAGACAAGATCTTTTATCAAAGGGTTCACAGCTGAATAGCAAGATGACACGAGTAGGATGGTGAGGGAAAGGGGTACAGGAATGGAGGGTGCTGACTAACACCTGAGAGAAGTAGGAACAACACAGGCTCGGGGGTCGGGGGAGGAGAAAGTATCAGAAAAGACTTCAGTATGCAGGTATTAAGGGGGGTGAGAAGGGGCATCTGGGATGATGGAGCCACAGTCAGAGGTCAGAGACTAGACAGACTAGAGGCCCCTGGGTTGTTGGATGGGCCTTCAGGACTTCTGAGCTATGATGCAGAGGCATAGAGGGAGCTGCAGTGGGAAGACCTTCAGTGGGTTCCTAGAAGCAGCACATTGGGCGTTGGTAAGACTGTGATGGAGAAATGTTAAAGGTAAGGGCTGAATTATGGAAAAATCAGTATGGAGATTCCTCAGAAAGCTAGAAATAGTCTTCCCATACAACCCAGTCATTACCACTCCTGGCCACATACTCTAAGGACTCCACACTCAGATACAGAGATAATTGTGCATCCATGTTTATTTCAGGTCTGTTTACAACTGCGAAGAATTGGAGCCACCACAGATGCTCAGTGACGGGGGCTAGATGATGTAAATGTGGTGCATATGCACAGTGGAATTTTGCTCAGCAGTGTGGAAAAATAAATTCATGAAATTTGCAGGAAAACGGATGGATCTGCATCGAATCATATTAAATGAAGTGCCTCAAACTCATTTTGCATTTTTCCTGATATGCGAGTCTTAGCCTGTATATATGCACATATGGGGGGAATACAGATAAAACTTATATACATAGAACTGTAACCAAAGTGAATATAAAGAGATGAGCGGAAAGAGGGGGAAGGATGGGTAAAAGGATACCTGTGACATAGAAACAGAAGGAAGAAAAATGCAGGGGGAGGAGAAAGAGAAAGGGTAGGAGAAAGGACAGGAATCAATACAAACAAATTGTATTTGAAAAATGCCACAAAAGAAGATCAGGGCTGACAGGATGGGGATAATAGCACCAGAGCACATGTGGACAGAGAGAACAGGAGGCCAGTCATGAGCTTTCAAACTGTCAAGCCATTCTGGCAATTACCAGACTATCATGTGCTGGAGGTGGGGTGGGGATGAGAGAACCTTCTCTGAGTCTTTGCATCCTCTTTACACTCGAGTCATAACCATTATGAAAGGGAGAACAAAGTGTGGAAACGTCTATAAAACTCTTAAGAAGGTGCATACATACTAATACTACCAGGTGGGTCAACCAGAGGCAAGTTTCTCAGGAGTGCGAGAGATGTAGACCCTGATACTCATTTCATCTCTAGACACATGAGTAGGAAGTTGTAACATGACCCATGAGACCTTTACTAAGCAGGACACCCATTGCTCTGATGGAATATGTGGGGTTTAGCAAGAAGAGAGCCACTCTGGAGCTAGAAACTAGAAGATTATAAGTTCAAGGCCAGTGTAGGTCACATTTTTTTAAGGTGACGTCACTCAAGGATCCAGCATATGGTTTTGCTCTGGGTATAATGGGTTCCTGTCATAATCAGAAAAGGCTGTAGTCTTGCCAACCACTTAGCACCTTTAAGACCCATTGAAGTACAGAGAGAAAAAACAACAACAACAACAACAAAAGCAAAAACAACTTTAGAACTTCTGCTCTGAAGTACACTTTTCTTAAAAGGAAAAAAAAAAAAAAGCCCTATTGTCTTATAAGGATTACTTTGGGATTTTATGTTTTATATTTTGCTAATTTATCTTTCCATGGAAGTTATTTTGCAACCCATATGTTCTATGTGGCTCTCAGTGGAAGAGCTCTGCCTGACCCGGAAGACCTCACAGAAGAGCAAGTTTCCAAGGGCAAAGGAGGTGGAGAAAACAGGCACCGACAAAGGCAGCGGGGTCAGATTCATTTTATTGGCACAGTGTCTGCACAGGGCCCCGAGTACTTCAGTTGGCAGCAATAGTCTGCTGAATCCAGCTCACATAGTTGCACACCTTGGTGTACACTCCAGGACTGTTCTTCAGGGCACAGCCGTAGCCCCAGGACACGATTCCCTGGAGCTGTCCGTTGCAGACCACAGGGCCGCCAGAGTCACCCTGGGGAAGAGGGACAGGGTGTTAAAAGAAGGAGTCAGTGGACACTTAGCTACATTCACCCAGCGCTTAACATCCCATTCTAGTCAGCCACGTCCTTCTTCCTCTGGCCCATCCTCTATTCGTGATGACACGCAGTCCAGAGAAGACTTCCTTGTGCTTCCACAGAGCTGCTGCATGCTCCTCCCTGCCCCACATCCTGAGACATTCATGTCCTCTTCCCCTGGAAACAGGGCTGTCGCTATGTGAAGGGCTCCAGTTACCTGGCAGGAATCCTTGCCTCCCTCGAGGAAGCCAACACAGAACATGTTCTTGGTGATCTCCCCAGGGGTAGGAGGCTTCGCATGCAGACTGAGACAGCACCGGGGCGTCCAGGCACTGCAGCAGGTCAGGGTTGTTTACTATCAGGAAGAAAAAAAAAGATAAAGTAACAAGAAACGTGAGTCACTGAAGAACAATCATTTAGTCCTCAACACCATGGGTACTCATTGAGGAGGACACTAAGATTTTAAGTTTCAAGATCTGTATCTTGAATTTTTTATTGTGCACCCCATTTTGGGGCATATAAGAACATATTTCTATTTTTCCTCTTGGGGCATATAAGAGTATATTTCTATTTTTCCTCTTAAAGTTCTAAGGTTCGGCTTCTTGGCGTTTTGTATCACCACCCACTACGAAGCTTTCTGTGTAGTGAACACTTGAAATACATTTGTAGGTTAGAAAGAAATGGGTTCAAGCCCGGGAAGTGTTGGACTCTGTAGAGTGTGGAGAAGAAGGAGGTAGTGAAGGGTTACACTCACCACCAAAGCTCAGGGTGTTGCCCCAGCCGGAGATGAGGCACTGGGTACCAGCAGAAGCACAGGAGGTGGGCAGAGCTATGGAAGCCACCCGGGAGTTAATGGTTGCCGGAGAGGACAGCTTGATCAGCATGATGTCATTGTCCAGGGTGTTGCTGTTGTACTTGGGGTGACGGATGGCCTTGGCAGCGTTGATGAACTGCTCAGTCCCCTCAGTGACTCTGATGTTATGCTCTCCAAGCCTCACTTGGATGCGGCTGTACGGAAGAAACGTGGTGCACATTTACTTATTACTTTTTTCTATATTGCTTACGATGCCCCCAAGTTTCTCATTCTCCTTGCTCATGAATGGCCCTGACGCCTTGTTAGTAGCACTTGTGGTGACATCATTGGAAAATCGGAGGGGAAATGGTTGAGAGCTGGTGAGGCATCCTGACCCTTTGTGCTTCAGAAGAGGAGAATGTATAGTGGATAAGGTGAAGGATGGCATTTGGAGGCTTCTCGTCAGCCCCAGCCCCTCATGCATCCAGAGCTGTGAACTCAAAGAAGCAATTCAAAGCACACTTTATCTTCTGTCTACACACAGTGACTTTGAATCATCTTTTGTCCTTCTGTTAAGAAATATTGCTTTGTGAGCTCCACTGGGTCTTAAATTTTGGTGCTTTTGTGACCCATGGTCTTTGCTACTATACGGACTTGCTTGTGGTGTGTGAGACCTTCTCATCCAGTGTTAATTTTCACCCAAAGTTCCCCCAAGGTACGTGCTGCCAGAAACTTTGCTTCTAAGACTTCCTCCATGCATCCCACTGTTTCAGCACTTGCCCGATTTCATGCTTTTTTAGATGTCCCATCCCAATCCAGGGTCACAGCACTTACGACTTGTAGCAGTGAGCTGCAGACACCACCCACTGGTCATTGATGAGGGAGCCTCCGCAGAAGTGGTAGCCAGAGTTCAGGGACACCTGGTAGGGGACGGAATTCTGTGCGCAGGTGTATCCTCCGACGATCTTGTCATCATCGTCAAGGGGGAAAGCAACTGGAGTGAAGGAGATAAGAGTGGAGAGGCCATTCAGCAGGTGTGAGCGGGTGGAATGCTCAGTCCCATCACCGATTCCTACTAACAAGAAGAGTCCTTACTAGGCACAATTGCTGAAAGACATCAGGGAGCTACTCTATCCCCATACACTTCATAGATTGTAGGGATTCCAAGGCAAGGGTTCACAGGAAAATAGCTAGACCCTAGGGGGCTCAGTTCTCTTCTGAGCACAAGGTCAGGACAGAAGGAGTGACCTTTAAACACACTTAAGAGAATCAAATCAGAAGTTGGCATTCCCACTTGTTGCCTATTTCCCTCTTAAACTCATTAATTGACTATTCCCCATGGATTATTGGTTTTACTGGTTTGGCCTAGCTGGGAAGATGTCTTTGCTAAATGGAATATGCTGTGCTCACCTTTCTTTATAATTTAAATATTCATAGAGAGGCCAGAATAGAAAGGAAGAGCCCATCCAACTTAGGTATACCAGAGGGATGCACAGCAGTTGGCTGTACACCTTGGTATCTTAAAGACACACGAGAACCATAAACACCAGTATACAGGCAACACACCAGACACATGAAGTCAAATTTTCTATGGTGAGATTTTGGCAGAAGTAGCATTTCAGTGTTACCCGGTATATATGTTTTCATTCACAGAGTCTGTACCTGGTCTCTTTTCCTATCCTATGTGATCACAGCCCTGACTGGGATGAAGAAATATAGTAAGAATGGACTTAGGGAAAGGTGGGAAAAGTGAAGATTGAGAGTCCAGGAAAGTGAAAAGAAGGATGGTGGAGAGGAAACAAGACCATCAGAGTGCACTAGGAAAGAGCGATAGCATTGGGAGCAAGGTCCTTGTATTCCAGTTAGTGGGAAAGATAGAGCCTGTTACAGGGCACAGGGACTCACCAGCAGCTCCCACGAGGGCCAAGATGAGGAGTGCACTCATGGTGGCAGAAAGGTAGTGAGCAGTGGTGGAGAGCCTGTCTTTATACCTCTCAAGAGGAAGAGGGAAGTATGTTACCCCTTTCTATACAAACACACCTGCAGGTTTCCCTTTACAGAGTCTTCCATCACCTGTGTTCTCTTTGGCCCCTTTGGCTACAAGACGTACAGGTGATGAGGAAAGTTTTCTTCTCAGGACAGAGAGGGAGAACAGCTGATTCTTGGGAGGATGCTGGGATAGGGAAACAGTGGAAGCCAAGCCCCCTCCTTCACAGCTGGACTTTCTTCGGCTAAGGAGATGAGAGCTAGAGGGTGTAAGAATGGCCAGGATCCTTAGATGGCCTCTTTTTCATGGATGTTAATTTAAGTAAATTTGAACAAAGCCTGATATTGTAGTTAGCAGGGCTATTTGGAACCATGTGAGGAAGGCAGTGTTGTCCGACCTGTGAGCATGACCCAGGCACTGCAAATGAAGGTTCTCTGCAGGGGATTCAGGAGCAGAGTTAGAAAATCAATGGTGATGGGAAAGGAGATGCAGAGTTACCAGTGTACATTTTCAGCTGGCTTTCCTCTCTAAAAAGCCACAATAATCTCAGGCATTATAAAGAAGGTCAGGTGAAGGTCATATTGCAGGAATGGGAGACTTATACCTCAATGTATAAGTCTTCCTCAATGTCAGGACATTGGCCTCTTTTGCTCATGTTGCTATGGGCAGGTCCTTTTTCAGGGTGGTCAAGGTTGCCATGGCAATCTTCACTAAATATAGTGGGGACGACTATGTCTTCTAGGGGCAGACAGCTGGAGATAGAAGTATATACTTCAAATTGGATGCTATAAGGATTTGCAAGGCTCTCTGACCACTTGGAAACTTCTAGCTGTGGGTTAGTTTTTCCTCGGCTGGGCCTGGGTGGGCTCCGCCCAGCGGGGAGAGCGCCCCCTAGCTCTGACTCTCCACATGGGCTCTTTACCCCCTCCAGCTCCCCACATGGCAAGGGCTCCTTGAACTTTCCTTTCTCTCTTTTCTTTCCATGGTTTCTATCCAGGCTCTCCACGTGGGATCTCTAGCCATGTGGGTGCCTTTCCTTGGTGTGGTGGTTGGAATAGAATAGATGGCCCCCAATATATTCAGTTGCTTATTTGTAGTTTGCATCTCTAGCCATCTGGCTGGAGGCAATGCCATTGTATGGATCTTAAGGTGTGGTGGTGGGTTTGAGATTTCAATCTAAAGATATGCAAATTGTGCCTAGCTGGAGTTCCTGAAGTGTGCTCTGGCTTTTGACTTTTAGGCTTGTATTGCTCTCTCTCTCTGCTTGGGCCTGTGAAAGCAGGCCAGTTTCTTCTGCTTTTATGGAACTTCCCCTGGATCTGTAAGCTCCAATAAATCCCTTCCTCCATAACTGTGCCTGGTCTGAAAGTTCATCTCAGCGAACCTGAACCTGTCTGCTACACTTGGCTATGTACTTCCCTCAGTAAATATAATTTAATAATTATAAAAAGAAAGGGTTTGGACAATATTTAATCGGTTCTGATCAGAGAATCAGCTGTAGGTGGAGTACTGGGTTCAGTGACTTGGACAATAGAGGATTCTGGGATTTTTTTGTACTTTATATGCAGTGAAGTGAGACTACTACTATGCAGGGCAAAATACGTGTTGAATCTTCTGGTATAAGATCCAAGTATGAGCCGGGCATGGTGGCACACATCTTTAATCCTAGCACTCAGGAGGCAGAGGTAGGAGGATTGCTGTGAGTTTGAAGCCACCCTGAGAATATAGAGTGAATTCCAGGTCAGCCTGGGCTACAGTGAGACCCTACCTTGAAAAACAAAAAAAAAAAAAAAATCAAGTATGGTTTGGGAACTCAAATGATCTCAAAGACTTAGTCCTCTAGTTACTAAAGAATAACCAGGGCAGAGGATCATAGTGGCCTATTTTGTATCAGATAGTGCCTAATAATATGAGTGAATGGGCAGGAGTTTTCCTGTCAAATGCTTCTTTATATCACACCCATGTACCCAGGCTTGGAGGGGAGTAGATGGGAGCTGAGATTGTGGGGAGCCCCCGGAGGGTCCCCAAGCGGGATTGTCTACTAGACCCAAAGACACTCACACGGAGAGCTCTCAATGCAAGACGCAAGAGGTTTATTGTACCGGTGCACCGGGGCTCGACACGAAGTCCTCACGCAGGAGAGGTGAAGAGCCCCGAGCAGCCGGGAGGTAGGAGTTTTAAAGGGAAAGATCATAAAACATGCGGAAATATCTCAAACATGTTTCAGCTCAGGGATTCTTCAGATGTCGTCAGGGTGTCGCCTCGGCTCAGGGATCGTGACCCCAGGCAGGGAGCTAGGGCCCCTGCGGTTAGGCATTGTTCAATTGTCTCTGAGCGGAGGCTTTCCAGAAATTGGGTAAGGGGGTTACGGTTGAGCAAACAGGGGTTGGACAAACAAGCACAGGTGGGCAAACAAGCACAGATTTCTAAGGCAAAGGTCAGCATTTCAGTTAACTAGTTCCTTATCTGGGCCCGGGCGGCTAGTTGCAGAAAGTCACGTACTGCAGAAAGTCACGTATAACATGCTTTTCCTTCATAAAATGGCTGTCCTTATGTCTAGGTAAAGCAAGCAATTGTACAGAAGCCAAAGAAGCAGGTTAGTTGTATTTATTGGTAATCTTTCATTTCCCCCTTTTCTTTGTCATAATTCCAATCATGGAATTGTGGATTCATTATCTGCCTGGGCCAACTGCTGGTATTGTTGTCTAAGCACCATTATCTGCACAGCACTAATTCTTTCTCTAATAAAAGTGAGTAATCTGTTAAAAATACAAGGGCCGAAAGTGAGAAGCAAAAGTAATATTAAGAGAGGTCCGAGTAGGGTAGAGATCAGGGTGGTCACCCAAGGGGAACTGGAAAACCAAGACTCATACCATGACTGCTGTTGCTGTCTCTCTCTCTTACGTTGTTCTAAGCTTTCTCGTACCCGCTTCAGACTATCCTCAACTAAACCCGTCTTATCTGCATAAAAGCAGCATTCTTCCTTTAAGGCTGCACATAATTCCCCTTGCTGTAGAAACAGTAAATCTAGTCCCCTTTTATTTTGTAAAACAACCTCTGATAAAGAGGAGACTGAGTCTTTTAAATTCTGCATGCCTGATTGTAATTTTTGTAAATCTTTGTCTATTGCTGCACTGAGGGTAGCATAATGCTGGTTAGAGGTGACTAAGGAAGCTATTTCTGTTCCTGCCCCCGCTGCCCCTAGTCCTACTACTAATGCCAAAGTTAAAGTAGTGATGGG
Source organism: Dipus sagitta (assembly GCA_036346955.1). Taxonomy (NCBI): domain Eukaryota; kingdom Metazoa; phylum Chordata; class Mammalia; order Rodentia; family Dipodidae; genus Dipus; species Dipus sagitta. The sequence continues at coordinate 104,059,747 of CM070780.1, read as the reverse complement.
CTCTCTCTTAAATCGGGGGGAGGTTGAATCAGTATTTCATATCTTCTGGAAATCATCTGAGTCTCTAACAGTAAGTCTGGGCATCAAGCTTATTAGTATACAATAGTCTTTTTTGCTAGGAAAGTCTCTTTTTCTACATAAGTAGTGAGTCCTATAGAGCAAGCAAGATAGGTATCTAGTGGTGCAGAGATATATTTGAATGAGAGACTGGAGTTAACAGTGACAGTTTGGTTACAGATTTCAGAGAGGGAGCGGCTGCTAGTGGGAAAGGTAGCAATAAGAACATTAGTAGTAACTGTAACCAAACCTTAAGATGAGCCATTATGATTCAAGACAGTAACAGGAATACGGCGGAGACGCAACTTGAGGGGGTTATCAGTCTTTGTCAGCTGCCAGCAAGAGTCAGGTGAGGGAGCTGGTTTAACGTGAGAGGCGTGGATCCAGGCAGCGATTCCGTCCACTTTCACGGCCGTTGGTGTTGTCAGGAGTACAGTGAAGGGTCCCTTCCAGCGAGGTTTGAGGTTTGTGGGTCGATGCCGTCTCACGTAGACCGAGTCTCCAGGCTGGTACGGGTGTGGAACTGGGTCCTTAGCAGGCAGATAGGCTTTTTTCAGTTTAGGCCACAAGTCACTCTGGAGGAGGTGTAGCGCTTGCAGCCTGCTGTTCAAATCAGAGTTAGAGATTGTATCTGGCTCTCTCTGAGTCAGCAATGTGCTGAGTGGAGTTGGGACTCCAAAAAGTATCTCAAAGGGGGTAAGATTAAATCTATAGGGGGTATTGCGGACCCTGAAAAGGGCCCAGGGAAGGAGCATCGTCCAGTCTGTACAGCCAGTCTCCATGGACAATTTAGTAATGGTCTCTTTTAATGTTTTATTTATTTATTTTTTTTTACCTGTCCTGAGCTCTGGGGTCTATATGCACAATGTAATTTCCAATTAATCCCCAGTATCCTGGCCACCTCCTGACTTACCTGGGCAACAAAGGCTGGACCGTTGTCAGAGCCTATTACCTGTGGCATTCCATACCTGGGAATAATTTCCTCTAGAAGTTTTTTGGTCACCATAGCCGCAGTCTCCTTCTTAGTGGGATAGGCCTCTACCCATCCTGAAAAAGTATCTATAAAAACTAGAAGATATTTATTTTTATATCTGGCTGGTTTTAGTTCGGTAAAGTCTGTTTTCCAGAACAAGCCAGGACGGTCCCCTCTAAATCGCTTTCCCAAGTCTGTTGGGACTGTTTGTGCATTTACCTTTTGGCAGGGTACACACTGTTTTACAAGTTTTTCAGCCATCCTTAAGTCCAATTATGTAATAATCAGTCTTTTTAAGAGTCTCTATTATTTTCTGAGGGCAGTGGCTCAGCGAGGACAGTTTCTTTTTCAATCAAAGGGAACAGGGAAGCTCCCTGAGCTGCCTTTTCGGCTTCCTCATCTGCCATCCTGTTTCCCCGAGCTACAAAGGAATCTCCCTTCTGGTGCCCTGGGCAGTGGACTATAGCCAGCTTGGCCGGTCGGTGCAGAGCATCAAGCAAATCTAGGTCCAAAATGAGTCAACTTATGTATGTGTAACAGGAGGTTCTTTGCTTGCTGTCTGGGTAGGATCTGTTTCCCGGTTTAAAATCTCTTGTTTATTTTTGATTTCTTTGCCTGCAGAGGTCAGTAATCCTCTCTGCCGGTAGATGGCGCCATGTATGTGCGCGATGGCAAAGGCATACCGGCTATCTGTATATATTGTAGCCTTTTTTCCTTCTGCCATATTTAAAGCTTGGGTTAAGGCAATAAGTTCAGCTTTTTGGGCAGATGTTCCCTCTGGCAATTTGTTAGTCCAGATCACTCTGCTCCCATCTACAATAGCTGCTCCCGCCATCCTCTTACCTTCAAGGAGGTAGCTGCTGCCGTCCGTAAACCAGGTCACCTGAGCATCTGGTAGGGGCTGGTCCATGAGGTCGGGTCTGACTCCGGTGGCCTCGGCCAGGACTTCCCCACAGTTATGTAGTACGGTGGGATCCGTGTCCGGCCAGAGGGTAGCGGGGTTCAACTGGGTGGGGGGAGCAAATCTGACCCGGTCTGAATTAAGGAGGAGACTCTGGTAGTGAGTGACCCTGGCATTGGAGAGCCAGCGGTCTGGGGGTTGGCGGATAACGCTCTCCAGAGCATGTGAAGCAATGATAGTAACAATCTGTCCCAAAGTCAATTTGTCTGCATCCTTTAGAAGTAGCGCTACAGCTGCAATGATCTTTAGGCAAGGGGGCCATCCCGCGGCTACAGGGTCTAATTTCTTAGACAAGTAGGCTACTGGTTTCCTCCAAGGTCCCGTTCTTTGGGTAAGCACTCCCTTAGCAATGCCCTTCTGTTCATGCACGTACAGGTAAAAGGGCTTGGTGATATCCGGGAGTGAGAGCGCAGGTGCTGTTAGCAGGGCAAGCTTAATGCTGTCAAAAGCCTGCTGGTGTTCTTTTTCCCATTTAAAAGCTGTATTTGTCTTAGTCAGAGGATAAAGCGGAGCAGCCAGGGAGGCAAATCCGGGTATCCAAAGTCTGCAAAACCCAGCGGACCCTAGAAATTCCCGTACTTGTCTGGCATTTGTTGGGACTGGAATCTGCTCCACGGCCTGTTTACGGGCCTCCGTCAGCCACCTCCGTCCTCCTTTCAAAGAGTATCCCAGATATGTGACTTGCCTTTTGCAGATTTGAGCTTTCTTAGCTGAGGCTCGGTACCCCAAACGGGCCAGCTCCTCCAACAGCGCAGTTGTTCTCTTTTCGCATTCAGCCTGACTGTTAGCTGCAAGGAGAAGATCATCAACATACTGGAGGAGTGTTACCTGAGGGTTGGAGGCTCGGAAGGGCGCTAGGTCTCGGTGGAGGGCTTCCTCGAAGATGGTGGGTGAATTCTTGAAGCCCTGCGGCAATCTCGTCCAAGTCAATTGTCCGGAGAGTCCCATGTCCGGATCTTTCCATTCGAAGGCAAAGACGAGCTGGCTTTTTTCATGTAGGGGTAGGCAGAAGAAAGCATCTTTAAATCCAAGACGGTGTACCAATTCCTTTCAGGTGGGAGTGAGCTCAATAGGTTGTAAGGGTTGGGGACTGTTGGGTGTAGGTCCTCCAAAGTTGAGATTTCTCTTGGTTTCTTTTTAGGGCAGTCTTTTATCCAATGTCCTTTTTCTTTGCAATAGGCACATTGGTCCTTGTCTAACTGCCGTCTGTTGCCCTGGTTTTGTTTCTGCCTAGGATTTCTATGCTTTTCTTTGTCTAGGTTCTTTCTATCCTGAATTACGGCGGCCAGAATTTTAGTCATATTTCTCTCATGTCTCTTATCTCGTCTATTGTCCCTTTCCTCCTGCTCTTTTACTCTTCTCTGTTCCCTTTCTTCCTCAGTTTCTCTCTTATTGTAAACTTTCTCAGCTTCCTTAACTAAGTCCGACAGCGTATACCTACTTAAGCCATCTAATCTCTGTAACTTCTTCCTGATATCTGGTGCTGACTGGTCGACAAAACTCATCAGAACTGATACCCTTTGTTCCTCTGCAGTTGGATCAAATGGTGTATATCTACGGTAGGCCTCCATGAGGCGCTCCAGGAAAACAGAGGGTAGTTCATCAGGTCCCTGAATAATCTCTCTTACCTTGGCCAAATTCGTGGGACGCCTCGCGGCTCCCCGGAGACCAGCCACTAGAGCCTGGCGGTAGACGCGGAGATGCTCCCTACCTTCAGGGTTGTTGAAGTCCCAGTTGGGGCGGGTTAAGGGAAAACCGTCGTCTATCACGTTCTGGAGCTGTGTGGGACGTCCATCATCCCCAGGAACGTTTTTCCTGGCTTCCAACAGGATGCGTTCCCTCTCCTCTGTTGTGAAGAGGGTTTGGAGTAACTGCTGACAATCATCCCAAGTGGGCTGGTGAGAGAAAACTAGAGATTCCATGAGAGCAGTTAGTTTAGAGGGATCCTCTGAGAAAGGGGGGTGATTAGCCTTCCAATTATATAAGTCCGCAGAAGAGAAAGGCCAGTATTGAAGTGGTGGCAGGGGTCTTTGATCTGGGTCATCTCCTGGTCCTAGGGGAGGAGGAGGACCTATAGCCCTAAGGGGCAGGGTGATAGCGGCATCTGGAGTCCGGGCCCGTCTGCTTCTGGTCCCCGCTGCCGGCCCCCCACGTGCTCCTTCGGCTGAGGGGTTAGGCGGAGCAGTGGGAGGGTGAGATGGCGGGTATGGCGGTGGGGTGTCTAACAGGAGTAAGTCTGTCTGTGTATCCGGATAGATCTTCTTTCTTTGTCCTGAACCTGCAACAAGAACTGTGGCGGACTGCAAGGAGTCCTTGTTAACAGATTTGGGGGGAAATCCAGGGTTTTAGCCAAGAGGGAGGGTCCTGCACCAAATCCTGCCAGGTAAAAATGTAGGGTAGCTGGTCAGGGTGGCCTCCGGGGCTCCTGTAAAATAACTTTCTTGACAGCTTGGATAACCTCTAGGTCAAAAGTTCCCTCCTGAGGCCATCCCACATTCAGCAAATTCCATTCTCCTTGGCATAAAGTTTGCCATTTTCCCTTCTTAACTTCTACTGATAAGTTATGAGCTCTCGTCTTAACGTCAGTCCAATGTGTTAGAGTCAAGTCCAGAGGGGTAGAAACAGTCTGTCCCATTTTGGGAGGAGGATAGAGAAAGTAGAACAAAATGAACAGAAAAACACAGAAAACAAAGAAAAAAAACTGAGTTGGCCTGCCCGCCGCTTAAACAAAAACAAAAGCGATTCAGAGGGCGGGGGGCTAGGCCCGGATGGTGCCTTGCGACAGATAAGAACTCGGTCAGAGTTCTTCAGATAGGAGACAGAAAACAGGTCTGTCTCCTCCCGGGCAATCAAGAGCGTCCTCCAGATTGCTTGGGTGGTGGTCCTCAGGCCCGTCAGCCCCGACCTGCCACACCCCAGAGCAAGACACCCAGAATTGAGAATTCTCAAAACTGGACGAGGTTAGACAAACACAATGAACATACAGACAGACAGACGTAACAGGAGGCGCCTCTTACCTCTGAGGGATCCGGAATGAGGTCTGGGGTCTTGTAGAGATCCTGGAAAATCTCGGTGGAACCTCCAAATGTGGGGAGCCCCCGGAGGGTCCCCAAGCGGGATTGTCTACTAGACCCAAAGACACTCACACGGAGAGCTCTCAATGCAAGACGCAAGAGGTTTATTGTACCGGTGCACCGGGGCTCGACACGAAGTCCTCACGCAGGAGAGGTGAAGAGCCCCGAGCAGCCGGGAGGTAGGAGTTTTAAAGGGAAAGATCATAAAACATGCGGAAATATCTCAAACATGTTTCAGCTCAGGGATTCTTCAGATGTCGTCAGGGTGTCGCCTCGGCTCAGGGATCGTGACCCCAGGCAGGGAGCTAGGGCCCCTGCGGTTAGGCATTGTTCAATTGTCTCTGAGCGGAGGCTTTCCAGAAATTGGGTAAGGGGGTTACGGTTGAGCAAACAGGGGTTGGGCAAACAAGCACAGGTGGGCAAACAAGCACAGATTTCTAAGGCAAAGGTCAGCATTTCAGTTAACTAGTTCCTTATCTGGGCCCGGGCGGCTAGTTGCAGAAAGTCACGTACTGCAGAAAGTCACGTATAACATGCTTTTCCTTCATAAAATGGCTGTCCTTATGTCTAGGTAAAGCAAGCAATTGTACAGAAGCCAAAGAAGCAGGTTAGTTGTATTTATTGGTAATCTTTCATTTCCCCCTTTTCTTTGTCATAATTCCAATCATGGAATTGTGGATTCATTATCTGCCTGGGCCAACTGCTGGTATTGTTGTCTAAGCACCATTATCTGCACAGCACTAATTCTTTCTCTAATAAAAGTGAGTAATCTGTTAAAAATACAAGGGCCGAAAGTGAGAAGCAAAAGTAATATTAAGAGAGGTCCGAGTAGGGTAGAGATCAGGGTGGTCACCCAAGGGGAACTGGAAAACCAAGACTCATACCATGACTGCTGTTGCTGTCTCTCTCTCTTACGTTGTTCTAAGCTTTCTCGTACCCGCTTCAGACTATCCTCAACTAAACCCGTCTTATCTGCATAAAAGCAGCATTCTTCCTTTAAGGCTGCACATAATTCCCCTTGCTGTAGAAACAGTAAATCTAGTCCCCTTTTATTTTGTAAAACAACCTCTGATAAAGAGGAGACTGAGTCTTTTAAATTCTGCATGCCTGATTGTAATTTTTGTAAATCTTTGTCTATTGCTGCACTGAGGGTAGCATAATGCTGGTTAGAGGTGACTAAGGAAGCTATTTCTGTTCCTGCCCCCGCTGCCCCTAGTCCTACTACTAATGCCAAAGTTAAAGTAGTGATGGGCTCTCTCTTAAATCGGGGGGAGGTTGAATCAGTATTTCATATCTTCTGGAAATCATCTGAGTCTCTAACAGTAAGTCTGGGCATCAAGCTTATTAGTATACAATAGTCTTTTTTGCTAGGAAAGTCTCTTTTTCTACATAAGTAGTGAGTCCTATAGAGCAAGCAAGATAGGTATCTAGTGGTGCAGAGATATATTTGAATGAGAGACTGGAGTTAACAGTGACAGTTTGGTTACAGATTTCAGAGAGGGAGCGGCTGCTAGTGGGAAAGGTAGCAATAAGAACATTAGTAGTAACTGTAACCAAACCTTAAGATGAGCCATTATGATTCAAGACAGTAACAGGAATACGGCGGAGACGCAACTTGAGGGGGTTATCAGTCTTTGTCAGCTGCCAGCAAGAGTCAGGTGAGGGAGCTGGTTTAACGTGAGAGGCGTGGATCCAGGCAGCGATTCCGTCCACTTTCACGGCCGTTGGTGTTGTCAGGAGTACAGTGAAGGGTCCCTTCCAGCGAGGTTTGAGGTTTGTGGGTCGATGCCGTCTCACGTAGACCGAGTCTCCAGGCTGGTACGGGTGTGGAACTGGGTCCTTAGCAGGCAGATAGGCTTTTTTCAGTTTAGGCCACAAGTCACTCTGGAGGAGGTGTAGCGCTTGCAGCCTGCTGTTCAAATCAGAGTTAGAGATTGTATCTGGCTCTCTCTGAGTCAGCAATGTGCTGAGTGGAGTTGGGACTCCAAAAAGTATCTCAAAGGGGGTAAGATTAAATCTATAGGGGGTATTGCGGACCCTGAAAAGGGCCCAGGGAAGGAGCATCGTCCAGTCTGTACAGCCAGTCTCCATGGACAATTTAGTAATGGTCTCTTTTAATGTTTTATTTATTTATTTTTTTTTACCTGTCCTGAGCTCTGGGGTCTATATGCACAATGTAATTTCCAATTAATCCCCAGTATCCTGGCCACCTCCTGACTTACCTGGGCAACAAAGGCTGGACCGTTGTCAGAGCCTATTACCTGTGGCATTCCATACCTGGGAATAATTTCCTCTAGAAGTTTTTTGGTCACCATAGCCGCAGTCTCCTTCTTAGTGGGATAGGCCTCTACCCATCCTGAAAAAGTATCTATAAAAACTAGAAGATATTTATTTTTATATCTGGCTGGTTTTAGTTCGGTAAAGTCTGTTTTCCAGAACAAGCCAGGACGGTCCCCTCTAAATCGCTTTCCCAAGTCTGTTGGGACTGTTTGTGCATTTACCTTTTGGCAGGGTACACACTGTTTTACAAGTTTTTCAGCCATCCTTAAGTCCAATTATGTAATAATCAGTCTTTTTAAGAGTCTCTATTATTTTCTGAGGGCAGTGGCTCAGCGAGGACAGTTTCTTTTTCAATCAAAGGGAACAGGGAAGCTCCCTGAGCTGCCTTTTCGGCTTCCTCATCTGCCATCCTGTTTCCCCGAGCTACAAAGGAATCTCCCTTCTGGTGCCCTGGGCAGTGGACTATAGCCAGCTTGGCCGGTCGGTGCAGAGCATCAAGCAAATCTAGGTCCAAAATGAGTCAACTTATGTATGTGTAACAGGAGGTTCTTTGCTTGCTGTCTGGGTAGGATCTGTTTCCCGGTTTAAAATCTCTTGTTTATTTTTGATTTCTTTGCCTGCAGAGGTCAGTAATCCTCTCTGCCGGTAGATGGCGCCATGTATGTGCGCGATGGCAAAGGCATACCGGCTATCTGTATATATTGTAGCCTTTTTTCCTTCTGCCATATTTAAAGCTTGGGTTAAGGCAATAAGTTCAGCTTTTTGGGCAGATGTTCCCTCTGGCAATTTGTTAGTCCAGATCACTCTGCTCCCATCTACAATAGCTGCTCCCGCCATCCTCTTACCTTCAAGGAGGTAGCTGCTGCCGTCCGTAAACCAGGTCACCTGAGCATCTGGTAGGGGCTGGTCCATGAGGTCGGGTCTGACTCCGGTGGCCTCGGCCAGGACTTCCCCACAGTTATGTAGTACGGTGGGATCCGTGTCCGGCCAGAGGGTAGCGGGGTTCAACTGGGTGGGGGGAGCAAATCTGACCCGGTCTGAATTAAGGAGGAGACTCTGGTAGTGAGTGACCCTGGCATTGGAGAGCCAGCGGTCTGGGGGTTGGCGGATAACGCTCTCCAGAGCATGTGAAGCAATGATAGTAACAATCTGTCCCAAAGTCAATTTGTCTGCATCCTTTAGAAGTAGCGCTACAGCTGCAATGATCTTTAGGCAAGGGGGCCATCCCGCGGCTACAGGGTCTAATTTCTTAGACAAGTAGGCTACTGGTTTCCTCCAAGGTCCCGTTCTTTGGGTAAGCACTCCCTTAGCAATGCCCTTCTGTTCATGCACGTACAGGTAAAAGGGCTTGGTGATATCCGGGAGTGAGAGCGCAGGTGCTGTTAGCAGGGCAAGCTTAATGCTGTCAAAAGCCTGCTGGTGTTCTTTTTCCCATTTAAAAGCTGTATTTGTCTTAGTCAGAGGATAAAGCGGAGCAGCCAGGGAGGCAAATCCGGGTATCCAAAGTCTGCAAAACCCAGCGGACCCTAGAAATTCCCGTACTTGTCTGGCATTTGTTGGGACTGGAATCTGCTCCACGGCCTGTTTACGGGCCTCCGTCAGCCACCTCCGTCCTCCTTTCAAAGAGTATCCCAGATATGTGACTTGCCTTTTGCAGATTTGAGCTTTCTTAGCTGAGGCTCGGTACCCCAAACGGGCCAGCTCCTCCAACAGCGCAGTTGTTCTCTTTTCGCATTCAGCCTGACTGTTAGCTGCAAGGAGAAGATCATCAACATACTGGAGGAGTGTTACCTGAGGGTTGGAGGCTCGGAAGGGCGCTAGGTCTCGGTGGAGGGCTTCCTCGAAGATGGTGGGTGAATTCTTGAAGCCCTGCGGCAATCTCGTCCAAGTCAATTGTCCGGAGAGTCCCATGTCCGGATCTTTCCATTCGAAGGCAAAGACGAGCTGGCTTTTTTCATGTAGGGGTAGGCAGAAGAAAGCATCTTTTAAATCCAAGACGGTGTACCAATTCCTTTCAGGTGGGAGTGAGCTCAATAGGTTGTAAGGGTTGGGGACTGTTGGGTGTAGGTCCTCCAAAGTTGAGATTTCTCTTGGTTTCTTTTTAGGGCAGTCTTTTATCCAATGTCCTTTTTCTTTGCAATAGGCACATTGGTCCTTGTCTAACTGCCGTCTGTTGCCCTGGTTTTGTTTCTGCCTAGGATTTCTATGCTTTTCTTTGTCTAGGTTCTTTCTATCCTGAATTACGGCGGCCAGAATTTTAGTCATATTTCTCTCATGTCTCTTATCTCGTCTATTGTCCCTTTCCTCCTGCTCTTTTACTCTTCTCTGTTCCCTTTCTTCCTCAGTTTCTCTCTTATTGTAAACTTTCTCAGCTTCCTTAACTAAGTCCGACAGCGTATACCTACTTAAGCCATCTAATCTCTGTAACTTCTTCCTGATATCTGGTGCTGACTGGTCGACAAAACTCATCAGAACTGATACCCTTTGTTCCTCTGCAGTTGGATCAAATGGTGTATATCTACGGTAGGCCTCCATGAGGCGCTCCAGGAAAACAGAGGGTAGTTCATCAGGTCCCTGAATAATCTCTCTTACCTTGGCCAAATTCGTGGGACGCCTCGCGGCTCCCCGGAGACCAGCCACTAGAGCCTGGCGGTAGACGCGGAGATGCTCCCTACCTTCAGGGTTGTTGAAGTCCCAGTTGGGGCGGGTTAAGGGAAAACCGTCGTCTATCACGTTCTGGAGCTGTGTGGGACGTCCATCATCCCCAGGAACGTTTTTCCTGGCTTCCAACAGGATGCGTTCCCTCTCCTCTGTTGTGAAGAGGGTTTGGAGTAACTGCTGACAATCATCCCAAGTGGGCTGGTGAGAGAAAACTAGAGATTCCATGAGAGCAGTTAGTTTAGAGGGATCCTCTGAGAAAGGGGGGTGATTAGCCTTCCAATTATATAAGTCCGCAGAAGAGAAAGGCCAGTATTGAAGTGGTGGCAGGGGTCTTTGATCTGGGTCATCTCCTGGTCCTAGGGGAGGAGGAGGACCTATAGCCCTAAGGGGCAGGGTGATAGCGGCATCTGGAGTCCGGGCCCGTCTGCTTCTGGTCCCCGCTGCCGGCCCCCCACGTGCTCCTTCGGCTGAGGGGTTAGGCGGAGCAGTGGGAGGGTGAGATGGCGGGTATGGCGGTGGGGTGTCTAACAGGAGTAAGTCTGTCTGTGTATCCGGATAGATCTTCTTTCTTTGTCCTGAACCTGCAACAAGAACTGTGGCGGACTGCAAGGAGTCCTTGTTAACAGATTTGGGGGAAATCCAGGGTTTTAGCCAAGAGGGAGGGTCCTGCACCAAATCCTGCCAGGTAAAAATGTAGGGTAGCTGGTCAGGGTGGCCTCCGGGCTCCTGTAAAATAACTTTCTTGACAGCTTGGATAACCTCTAGGTCAAAAGTTCCCTCCTGAGGCCATCCCACATTCAGCAAATTCCATTCTCCTTGGCATAAAGTTTGCCATTTTCCCTTCTTAACTTCTACTGATAAGTTATGAGCTCTCGTCTTAACGTCAGTCCAATGTGTTAGAGTCAAGTCCAGAGGGGTAGAAACAGTCTGTCCCATTTTGGGAGGAGGATAGAGAAAGTAGAACAAAATGAACAGAAAAACACAGAAAACAAAGAAAAAAAAACTGAGTTGGCCTGCCCGCCGCTTAAACAAAAACAAAAGCGATTCAGAGGGCGGGGGGCTAGGCCCGGATGGTGCCTTGCGACAGATAAGAACTCGGTCAGAGTTCTTCAGATAGGAGACAGAAAACAGGTCTGTCTCCTCCGGGCAATCAAGAGCGTCCTCCAGATTGCTTGGGTGGTGGTCCTCAGGCCCGTCAGCCCCGACCTGCCACACCCCAGAGCAAGACACCCAGAATTGAGAATTCTCAAAACTGGACGAGGTTAGACAAACACAATGAACATACAGACAGACAGACGTAACAGGAGGCGCCTCTTACCTCTGAGGGATCCGGAATGAGGTCTGGGGTCTTGTAGAGATCCTGGAAAATCTCGGTGGAACCTCCAAATGTGGGGAGCCCCCGGAGGGTCCCCAAGCGGGATTGTCTACTAGACCCAAAGACACTCACACGGAGAGCTCTCAATGCAAGACGCAAGAGGTTTATTGTACCGGTGCACCGGGGCTCGACACGAAGTCCTCACGCAGGAGAGGTGAAGAGCCCCGAGCAGCCGGGAGGTAGGAGTTTTAAAGGGAAAGATCATAAAACATGCGGAAATATCTCAAACATGTTTCAGCTCAGGGATTCTTCAGATGTCGTCAGGGTGTCGCCTCGGCTCAGGGATCGTGACCCCAGGCAGGGAGCTAGGGCCCCTGCGGTTAGGCATTGTTCAATTGTCTCTGAGCGGAGGCTTTCCAGAAATTGGGTAAGGGGGTTACGGTTGAGCAAACAGGGGTTGGGCAAACAAGCACAGGTGGGCAAACAAGCACAGATTTCTAAGGCAAAGGTCAGCATTTCAGTTAACTAGTTCCTTATCTGGGCCCGGGCGGCTAGTTGCAGAAAGTCACGTACTGCAGAAAGTCACGTATAACATGCTTTTCCTTCATAAAATGGCTGTCCTTATGTCTAGGTAAAGCAAGCAATTGTACAGAAGCCAAAGAAGCAGGTTAGTTGTATTTATTGGTAATCTTTCAAGATCACATTTAAACTTTTGAAAAGTAGTCAATGTTCTGGACATGTGAAACAGAGTAGACAGAGCTTAACTCAAAATGTGATGATTGGGCGGGGTGTGGTGGCCCAGCCTTTAATCTCGGCGCTCAGGAGGCAGAGGTAGGAGGATTGCTGCGCATTCCAGAGGTCAGCCTGGACTAGAGTGAGGTCTACTTCAAAAACAGTGACACTTGGTAAGACGACTAGAGGATGGAGGACATGGAAACTAAGATAAATTGAGGGGAATGCCAACAAGGGACTTACACAGTATGCTGAGGCCCAATGTGGTATGTCTGGACCATGTTCATACAAGAGTCCCACTGCTCAGAACTCTCATCTCTGAACCGAATCTCATCTTGGCTCCTGAACTCGTATCTAAGTGAGAGGTCAAAATTTTTTTTTTTCAAGAGTTTTCATGAACTTTCACATTTTACAAATGTTTGTATTGTGAGATATGCAGACTTTTTAAAACCAGCGATAGAGGGAGAGACCACAGTTCATTTTTATTTTATTTTATTTATTTTATTTTTTTGCTCAAAAGTTATATAAAAATCACATGATGCCTTAAGGCTCCAAGAGGATATGGAAACGGTTCTTAAGTGTGAGATTTGTTACAGGTGGCATCTAAAAGGTTGCTGACAAGCAAGCCAGCTGTCCCTAGAGAAAAAATTACACATCCGGACTTTTCCTGGTATCTGTTAACTAAAACATGGAACTAACATTGTACCTGTCGCCTTGTCCCAGAGCCTTACCTGGCCATGGCTCTCTGGGTCTAATACAAGGAGGTGACCCTCTCTCAGCAAGAGAAATAAATTTAAGCTTCTGAAAAAGCATTTTTTACTCTAAGAGTGCTTCTCAACTTACATTTTAAAGCCTAGACTCTACCTTGATCTTTGAACCTCTCACCTGTGTCCCCTTATTGACTCATTCCTGCCTACCTGGGTATAAAGATGCCTGTCTCTTGTCTCTTCATATCACAGAGCTCTTTGCTTTTTTCCACCAATGTGACTAAATAGGCCTTAAAAGAAGCAACATCCATCTATTTAAAAATAGAGCAGCTGCTTGCTTGGGATTCTACCAGTAATGACTATTTCTATCCCAGTACCTTCTTTAGTGGGAAAGAAGAGCTATCATGGAAGAGTCTAGAAGATTATTTCTCTGAATGTTTCTGACAGATGTGTAAGCTTACTTAGAAAGGATATTCCATTTGAATACTGTAAGCTTCAGCCACAATTAAGGATGTATGCCTTCATTTCACTGAATTTCTAAAAGTACTACTAATCAAGAAGAAAGAAGTTACAAGAGGAATAATAAAATGAAAATTAGCATGCTTACGCCACAGAAATTTCAATTAATTTCCTTAAAGCAGGATCCCAAATTCATTAACTCAATTTAAAAAAATTCCCAAGAGAGAGTCTAAAAAGAAAAAAAAAATTAATGAAGAGTGAGGCGAGAATTTTGTAATATTTTTTATTTTATTTTTTTCTCAATTTTTATTAACATCTTCCATGGTTATAAAAAAATATCCCATGGTAATACCCTCCCTGCCCACACTTTCCCCTTTGAAATTACATTCTCCATCATATCCCCTCCCTATCTCAATCAGTCTCTCTTTTATTTTGATGTCATGATCTTTTCCTCCTCTTATGATGGTCTTGTGTAGGTAGTGTCAGGCATTGTGAGGTCATGGATATCCAGGCCATTTTATGTCTGGAGGGAGCACTTTGTAAGGAGTCCTACCCTTCCTTTGGCTCTTACAGTCTTTCCGCCACCTCTTCTGCATTAGACCCTGAGCCTTGGAAGGTGTGATAGAGATATTACTCAGTACTCCAGTCACTTCTTTCCAGCACCATGATACCTTCTGAGTCGTCCTAAGGTCACTGCCATCTGAAAAGAGAAGATTCTCTACCAAAAGTGAGAGTAGGATTAATATAACGGTATGAATATTAAGAGAAGTGCTTACTGGGCAGTTTGATAAGCATAATATATACATTTATCCAGACATCAGCAGATGTTACCCCCCCTAGGGCTCATGACTACTCCTGTTTTAAGTTTTCAGAATCAGGGATGTATTCCCTCCCATGGAGCAGGCCTCCAGTCCAATTAGAGGGCAGTTGGTTTCCACCATGACAGACATGCCATTATTGCACCCGTTGGCTCATTTGGCCTGGCTGGCCAAATATAAGGCTTGCAGTGTGCACTGTTGAGTGTCTTAACTGGTGATATCTCTTTCTCCTATTGAACTGCATGTAGAATGGCTTCTTCCAGCTTTCTGTCAGCTGGTCTACATGGAAGAGGTTATCAGCTCAGTTCCAGCAGGATTTCTCAGTGGCCTTGCAGCCCAAGTATGTGGAGTCTTCAACAATAGGGTCTTACCATCTATTCCTGGTGGGAAACCAAGGGCCTCAGCAATGGCCTATAATGTTTTGGAGGCATCATTAACCTCCCTGGCCAACAACTCACTGGAAGGTATCCCATCCCTGGCATTTTGTAATAATTTTATGTTCACCAAGGAAAATAAGGTTAGGGAATTTTACAGTATCATGTCATTGTGTAAAAGCTACTGAATAGATTGAGGAATTTCCACATCTCTGGAGAAAACAAAAAGCAATGGCCATACCCTTGAATGACAGCATTTCCTCAGAAGGCAGCTCTCAACCATCTGTGTTTCTCTCAGTAGTGAAGTCATCCAAACCCTTACCAGTACAGCTCCTAAAGATCTCCTTAGAATGGAAGTACTTCTGAAGCCCAAAGTCACAAGTTCCTTCTAGTTTCTCCCACAAATCAATTCCAAAGTCCTACCACCTGCGTGGTCAGTATTGCCTCACTTCTCAGCACAAAACATCTGTATTAGGTTCTTCATTCATTGCCCAGACAAGTAGCAGGTTAAGAAAAGGCTAATCAAAATCTAAGAGGATATTAAAAAAAGGAAAAGTTGGGCCGAAGAGATAGTGGTTAAGGTGCTTGCCTGAGAAGCCTAAGGACCCAGGTTCAACTCTCCAGATCCCACATAAGCCAGACACATAAGGCGATACAAACTTGCAAGGCTCCACATGTACACAAGGTGGCACACATCTGTGGAGCTCAATTGCACTGGGTGGAGGCCCTGCATATTTTCTACCTCCCTCTCTCTCTCTCTTATAAAAAAAGAAAGAAAGAAAGAAAAAAGACAGGAAAGGGAAGGTTTCATGTTGGCTTACAGCTTTGATGGGGTAATTTCTACGATGACGGGAAAGTACGGTGGCAGGAGTGGAAGGCTAGATGGTCACATTTCATCCACAGCTGTGAAGACAATGGTGAAGGACACGTGAGAACAGCTATGAAAATGCAAGGCCTGCTTCCAGTAAACTACACAACACAATATGACTCCAACTCCCAAAGAATCCTTCATCTTCCTCCAAATTGGCACCACCCGAGGGTTGTTTGTTAATTATTTGGTTAACTAATTAATTTGACAATTTCACATTATGCAATGTAATCTAATCGCATTCATCATCATGATCCTTTTTTATCCACTTCCCACTTGTACTGAATCACTTCCTACTTGGCTTTCTTCTTCAATGGTGAATTTAGTGTCCCAATGTGTTAACTTAGTACTGCTTCCAAAAACATGCGTAGGAGGCTGTTTACTATAGTTAAGGCTACTTACTTGTGGATGCACCATTGAAAGAAAATTTCTCTCCCTCTCCTAGCAATCATTAACTGCCAGTATCTCCTCAGGGAAGGGTGGGACCCCATGATCCCCTTCCCCTTCTCACAGTCCCTTTTGAAAGGGCTTTAAGTTTGCCTTTTGCAATGTGGCTAACAGATTATTAAACCACCTTCAATTGATAACAAGCTGACATTCTAAGAAAAAAAATATATATACATACATGTGTAAACATATATGTATATATGTAGAGAGAAATTTGAGCCAATATTAGATATATTAACACATTGTAAAGAATGGTGTGCAGCATTAAATTACAAAGATTGAGACTGAGGATTCTGATATATGCACTGAAGTCATTATGCTAAGCTCATTGCAGTAAAATTTCTGAAGGGGATTCTAGTTTGTGAATTTACATGGCCACTCAATCTAACCTTTGCCTTTTACTGAGACACAACCTGACATGAGGAATGCGGTATCCAATGGTGTATGTACTGGTGTCCACTTATATAAGTTTATTGGAGGAACCTTCTTTTTGGATGTTTCTCCTTCTTTCTCTTCCTCATTCAATGTTGTCAAGGGGCAGGCAGGAGCAAAAATTAGTTCTGAGTGCTGGAGAAATGTCTCTGTGTAAAAGTACTTGCCACAACTACATGGCTTGCTTGCCAGGCATAAGATGCCAATTGTTGGAACAAAGGCATGTCTTTTATAGGGAAAATCAACTGCCATCTGATTGGATTTTAAGCCTGCTCCATGAGATTCATGCCTGGTCTTGAAAACATGGTTAATGGCCTATTGCTGAGGTGGTCACAAGCCCTAGGGGAAAGCTACTATTGTTATTTAGCTAAATGGAAGTCATGTGTCCACACAAGTACCCTCTATATATTTATGCTGAGGCCCAACTATTAATGCTACTCTCACTTTTGGTTAGAGAAGCTTCTCTTTTCAGACAGTGGATCATACAAGAGAGACTCAAACCTCATCATAGTATTGAGAAGAAATGATACTGGAGTCTTCCTCATTAAATGCCCCTTTTCTATCAAACATTCCAGAGCTTAAGGATCATTGCAGAAAAGGTGGTCAAAAGAACGTAACAGCCAAATGATGGGGAGGAGTACTTTAGACTGCTGCTGCCAGACACAAAGTGTGGTAGTTTGAATGGATGTCCCCCAGTACATTTTGGAATTTATTAAAGCTTGTAATTTAGATCTCCAGCTGCCTTGCTGAAGGAGGTGTTAGTGGGCAGATGTTGGGATTTATCACTAATCTATGACCCAAAGTAACCATTGCATTAATAATTTCATACTTGATGACACTACCTACACAAAACCTGAATGAAATAAGGAACTAAATTAGTCTGCAAAATACTAAATTTTATACTAACCTTTATAAACGTGGGCATCATTCTACATTCCTCACTTTCTCTCTCTGTTTTAAATTCTTTTGCCTCTCTTACCCGTCCCACTTGTTCCCTTCTAGCCATAGAATAATAATAAGTCAGAGAAAAGCCTTGGGATGTGTCTCCAGGCTCTTTGTCCTCTCTGGTATCCCAGGTTTCTTGGCTATAAATGCTATCTACTTATAACCTATGAGTACTGAGGGATCCCTAGGGGAGGGAATAGGGCAGAGAAGAACTCATAAGATGCAACACACCACTCTTGGAATTGTGTTAATATCTTTAATATTTGACTATATATATATATATATATATATATATATATATATATATATGCATTTGCATTGCCTATTAGACTCTATCAGGTGAAGGAGATTAAATCATCTGTAAAACACATTTTAAGGATAACCTTGAGGCTATTTAAAAAGGACCAATGAGGGCTGGAGAGATGGCTTAGTGGTTAAGCACTTGCCTGTGAAGCCTAAGGACCCCGGTTCATGGCTCAATTCCCCAGGACCCACATTGGCCAGATGCACAAGGGGGCACACGTGTCTGGAGTTGGTTTGCAGTGGCTGGAGGCCCTGGAGTGCCAATTCTCTCTCTGTCTCTCTTTCGCTGCCTCTTTTTCCCTCTCTCTGTCCCTCTCAAATATATAAATAAAATTAAACAAAAAAATTTAAAAAAAGGACCAATGAGATGAAAAGGGTGTCATGAGATCCCATCCTTCCCTGACAGTTACAGACATTTAATAAATGTTGGGCAAGGCACTGCAAATGAACTCCAGACACACATGTCACCTTGTGCATCTGGCTTTATGTGGGTACTGGGAATCAAACCCAGGTCCTTAGGGCTTTTCAGGCAAGCATCTTAACCACTGAGTCATTTCACCAGCCATGTATTTCTTAATACTATGAGATAGCATACCATCTCTTTAGGTTATCGTCCCACGTGTTACATTTATGTAGTGTGTGTCAAGTGTGCTCTATGTATGTATTTGTGAAGTTTTGATAGCACAACATTGCTTGCTCTGTTAGATACAATAAGGCCCAGGTAGACTCATTTTGTTATCTAGGTCTATGTTTAGACTTAATAAAAATACTTTGGCCACAAACACACAAAATGTTGGGCAAGGGGGAAATTTTTCAATAGCATAGTCATGAGTAAGGTGCTTTGGTATGGTAAATAACCTCCAACCTATGCTCATGTAAGCAATGCCATCTTGACACATTGGGAAACACAAAATTGACATCAAAGTACAAAAGATGGCAGGAAGCCAGGCGTGGTGGCGCACACCTTTAATCCCAGCACTCAGGAGGCAGAAGTAGGATCGCCATGAGTTAGAGGGCACCCTTAGACTGTATAGTTAATTCCAGGTCAGCCTGGACCAGAGTGAGACCCTACCTCGAAAAACAGAAAAACAAAAAAAACAAAATGATGGCAGGAAGGGGTTCAGTGCAAGTGATAGGTGAACAATAAAAAGTAATGGAGATGAATCTGAAAAGAATACATTATATACATATATATATATATATATATACATATATATATGTATATATATGCATTGACAAATCAATTAATTAATGAACTGGTTAAAAAACAACACTAGGAGAGTGCGGGAAAAGACAGAAAAATATCAAGACCAGGAAGAAGAAGGAGAAGGAGAAAGCAGTCTTGGTCTTTCATCCCTGTAAGTTACTGAGGATTCCGAGGATTCACTTAACTTACTGTGACAAAGGTCTGGTACTAGTTGGCTGTTGGGGCACCTAGAGACTCCCTGAGAAGAAAAGCATGTGTAATGCTTGAGAGCAGAGGAATCTTCTCTCCAGAATAATCCACTTCCAAAGCCTTTAGGATTCAGAATTAGAATGTGAAGAGAACATGATGAGAGAGAAAGAGAATTCTTTATTCATGTTGGCTTTCCCTCCCTCTTCTTTTTAACAAGGCTCATGAATGACATCTGCTCTGAAGGCGTAAGGGCACAAGGTCTTGCTGGCTTTGAGTCATTGTGGCATATAAGGAAACTTTATTCCAGGAGGCAGCCCCAGGGCTGAGTGCTCCAGCTTCGCATATCCAGCTCGGTGGTCTTCCTTTTTCCTGTCTCCTCTGCACTTGCTATCGCTTTTAATGATGATGACAGGATCGTGGGAGGCCACTCCTGCCAGAAGAATTCTGTCCCCTCCCAGGTGTCCCTGAATGTTAGCTACCGCTTACGTGGAGGTGCCCTCATCGATGAGGAGTGGGTGGTGTCTGCAGCTCACTGGGGCCGCTGACTACAGACACCGTACACCTGCGTTTCTAAGGGTGGGACGGGGTGATGGCATCAGTTAGGACAAGTGCTGTGCTTTGATCTCAGATGGGGAGAGTCACCGAGAGATGGCCATCAGCAGGTGATTTCAGGACCTCCACATACATAGGGACACAAAATAGGTGTTCTCTTGCACTCCAAAAACATCCACAACCCAGCAAGGGCTATGGCCTAAAAGAAAGGAGGGTCAGTATGATATAATTTAAAATCGTGAAGGCAGGTAAAGAAATGTGATGCTGAAGAACATTCTTGATCCTGCTCTATGGTTAGTGGTTCTTGAAGGTCGTACATGAGCACTTAAATAGTTGCATTTGGGAAGATCACTGGTTTCTTTGGCTGTGGGAGAGTTGTGATTGACTGTCAAAAAATTCCCCATGAGCTCATGTGTTTGAACACATGGTCCTCAGCTGGTGCCAACATTTGGGAAGATGGAGGATTCTTTAGGATTTGGAGTCTTGCTCTATGTATGGTGCTTGTTACTTGGAATTGGTCTGGAGTTTTCATTGCTGAGCCCACTTGCTGCTCATCATTTGCTTCATGGCTCTGCATGACGTGTGACCATCCAGCCTCCCCACTCCTGCTACCATACTTTCCCACCACGGTAGAAATTACCCCATCAAAGCTGCAAGCCAAATGAATCCTCTACTCCTTTATTCTGCTACTTGTCAAGTTGAAATAATTTGAGTTCTTTCCTATTTATCCTATATAATTTTCTTCCTCCTATATTGTTCTGGGTAAGTATTCAAGCCTATACTAAATGAGAGTAGAGAGAGTTAACACCCTTGTCTCAGTTGTAATTCGAGCATTTATTATTTTTTTGCTGTTTAGCATAATGTTGTCTATAGTTTTGTCATATACTGACAATATTAACAGGTGGAGGTAATTTCCTTCTGTTGCAAGTTAAATTTTGTGAAAGTCTTTTTTCTATATCTACTGAAATGATCATGTAATAGTTTATCCATGATGTAATTTATTTGCTGTATTGATCATTGATTTTTGTATGTTGAACTATTTTTGTGTTTCTGGGATGGATCCAACTCGATCACTGCTCATTGTTTTTCATTTTCTAAACCACCTCAAGTCAAATTTTGGTAGGACACATGTACTTAGAAATTTATCTACTTCTACTAAGTTTTCTAATTATTGAATGTGTTTTCAAACATGTTTGCATGTTCTTATTTTTCTAAAACTTTAAAGTACATTATAAGTTTATCTGTGATATCTCTGATTCTTTTAATATTTCCCATCATATCTCAAAATTTTCTTATTGTACATTCTTTTGTTTATTCAAAAATTTCTGGTATGTTGATTTTTATTTATACTTTTATGCCATGAAATTTATTTTTTCCTCTAAGTTTTCTTCTTATAAATATTTATTTATTTACTTATTTGAGGGAGGGAGATAGAAAGAGAGAGAGAGAATCTTCCTCTAATTTTCAAGGATCCTCTGACCATTACAAAGTGCATTGTTCCATGTCTACATATTTATACAATTACTCTTTTTCATGGTTTCTTTTCTAAAATTTCTGAGAGAGAGAGAGAGAGGGTAATAATGGGCATTCTAGGGCCTCTTACTTCTATAAACAAACTTACTCCAGACATATGTGCCACTTTCTGCATGGACTTTATGTGGGTACTGCAGAATTGAACCTGAAACAGAAGGCTTTATAAATAAGCACCTTTAGTCACTGAGCCATATTCCAAGCCCCTTTTCATGTTTATTACTTTTATTCTATTACAATGTGATAAACTACAAGATATTATTTCTAGTTTTATACTTGTTAAGACTTGTAACAATACCTAAATGTGGTCTATTTTAGATTAAGTTTATGTGCTGTTAAAAAAAAAAAAAAGCTGCAGGCTGGAAAGATTGCTTAGTGGTTAAGGCATTTGCCTGCAAACCAAAGGACACAGGTTTGATTCCCCAGAACCCATGTAAGCCAGATACACAAAGTGGTGCATGAGTCTGGAGTTTGTTTTCAACAGCTAGAGGCCCTGGCACATCCATTCTCTCTCTCTCTCTTTCTCTCTTGCTTTCTCAAATAACTAAATAAAAATAAGATATTTAAAGTGTTACATTCTGCCACTATTGACTAAAAAGTTCTGTAAGTGTGTGGTAACCACTTACACGTAGTCACCATCTATATCACCATCTTTTGCCTTTCTTACTCCTCCCATGTGTTCTCTCCCAGCTCCAAAATAGTTCTCTTTCTAGTTTGATACATATGTTACTCATGTGAGTGAACACATGGCTATATTTATCTTTCTGAGTCTTATGTCACTTAACATGAAGATCTCCAGTTATATCCATGTGGTGGTTTGAATAGAATAGATGGCCCCCAATATGTTCAGTTGCTTATTTGTAGTTTGCATCTCTAGCCATCTGGCTGGAGGCAATGCCATTGTGTGGATCTTAAGGTGTGGTGGTGGGTTTCAGATTTCAATCTAAAGATATGCAAATTGTGCCTAGCTGGAGTTCCTGAAGTGTGCTGTGGCTTTTGGCTTTAGGCTTGTGCTTCTCTCTCTCTCTGCTTTGGCCTGTGAAAGCAGGCCAGTTTCTTCTGTTTTTATGGAACTTCCCCTGGATCTGTAAGCTCCAATAAATCCCTTTCTCCATAACTGTGCCTGGTCTGAAAGTTCATCTCAGCGAACCTGAAGCTGTCTAATACAGAATTTGGTACCAGGAGTGGGGTGAGATGAACCTGGCCATGTGCATGTTGATCTTGTGGAACCTTTGTTTTGGAGGAATATGCATGGACTTGGTGCTTGCAACTGAAGATGTCGTCTGGAGTGGTAAGCCAAGTTTTACGGACTATTCTGATGAGAGTCTGAGAATGCTAAGTGCAGACAGCATTGAACTTCGAGGCTTGGCTTATGAGCTTTCTAAGGGGAAGGAAAGACTGCAGAGGACTTTGTTAGAACTGGGCTACTGGCATAAGGGCTGGCTGCGTCCTGCTGCCCAGGCCCAGAGAGTTTGATCAAGGTTAAATTTGTAATGGACTGATGTGCTTGGCTAGAGATATTGGACTGAGAGATTTAAGATTTTAAGCTGGAAAACCTCAAGCAAGTTAAAATTACAGGCACTGAGACTGGTTTTAGGTTACTAAACCTGCTATTGTCAAACACATTAGCAATCTTAAGGAAGATGTTCCAACTGCTTTACATTAAAACAATGGAAAGGATGCCTGAGGAAGGACTATCATAGAAATGCAAACTCTTTTGGAAAGAGTTGACTGGAGAAGGAACCTGCTTTTCAAGGTTATGATTTATTTCATCTGTGAATTAAGAATATGGCTGTGTCCTGCATACCTGGTATTGGGTTCAGAAGCATGAAAAAATCATGGAGTGGCCGTGAATTGCACATGGTTCCAGGAGCTGCTGCTGAGATGCAGCATGAGGTAGGGCCTGATGCCCTGATAGGCTGAAAGAGCTTTTGGAAAATGTGAAGAGTGGTCATGAATTGCACATGGTTCCAGGAGCTGCTGCTGAGATGCGGCATGAGGCAGGGCATGATGCCCTGATAGGCTGAAAGAGCCTTTGGAATATGGACCATGGTTTGCATGAAGACCTGAAGATGTTTTGTATATACCAGAACTGTGCAAGGGCTACCATAGAACACACTGTTGGCCTGGGATGGAATTGTTCCCCGGGTACTCTGCCCAGCTGGAGGGCGGAATTGAAAAGTCTGGAGACTGTTAGTCTCTGGGTATATTGAACTTAAACTGCAGAAGTTTGATGTTTGTTTGATGGTGGTTGAGTTTGCATTGTCTTAGTCTCTCCTTGCTGTACCTTATACCAGTTGAAAATGTTTACTCTGTGCCTTTATATGTTAGAAGTGTTTAACTTGTTTGATTTTACAGGTCTTCATATCTTAAATTGGTCAAGACTGTGGGGACCTTTGAAATTAAACTGAGTACAATTTATAATGTGTGATGGTTATAAATCTATTGGGGGCCAGGGGCGGAATGTGGTGGTTTGAATAGAATAGATGGCCCCCAATATGTTCAGTTGCTTATTTGTAGTTTGCATCTCTAGCCATCTGGCTGGAGGCAATGCCATTGTGTGGATCTTAAGGTGTGGTGGTGGGTTTCAGATTTCAATCTAAAGATATGCAAAGTGTGCCTAGCTGGAGTTCCTGAAGTGTGCTGTGGCTTTTGGCTTTAGGCTTGTGCTTCTCTCTCTCTCTGCTTTGGCCTGTGAAAGCAGGCCAGTTTCTTCTGTTTTTATGGAACTTCCCCTGGATCTGTAAGCTCCAATAAATCCCTTTCTCCATAACTGTGCCTGGTCTGAAAGTTCATCTCAGCGAACCTGAAGCTGTCTAATACAATCCATTTTCCTGCAAGTGGCATAATTTCATGCTTTGTTGTTACTGGATAGAATTCTCCTGTATATATATACCTACTATATCTATGTCAATATCAGTTCCTATATCTATATATCTATATCATCTATATATATATATCTATATTATATATAGCCATATTTTCTGTATCTGTCATTAGTTGATGGGATATATGTTGGTTGCATCTTAACTATTATACGTCATTGTATTAGTCAGGGTTCTCTAGAGGAACAGAACTGCTAGAATGAATTATATTACAAAGGGAATATACTGGATTTGTTTACAGTAGTCCAACAGCAGTTGCAGGCCTGAGAATCAAGGAACCCGGTAGCTGCTCAGTCCACGTGGCCAGATGCCTCCGTAGTCCTAATCCGGCACTGAAGGCCTGGAGGCTTCCTGAGGAGCCACTGGGTTTCGATCCATGCGTATCTTCAGTTGACGCTGGTCTTCAGTCTGTGCTGGTCTTCAGTCCATGCTGGAAGGCAGCGAGCACCTCTGGCAGCCAAGTGGGAGGAAGGAAAGGGCTCTTTTCACCCAGAGCTTCCTTATATAAAGTTCCTCTCTGACAGGAGCCACCGCTCTGGGGGAAGGCTCACTCTGGGGAAGGACTTCCTCCTTCAGTTAATCCTTCCTGGAAGCAACCTCCGAGACCCACCCGAAATTAATTTTTGTGGATTACTGAACAGATCAAGTTGACAACACCTTAACTATCACAGTCATGCCGCAGTAAACATAGGTGTATCCGTATTGCTGCAATATGCTAATTTATATTCCTTTGAATATGAGCCCAAGAGTAGTATAGTTTAATCTCATGGTCACTCTACTTTTTGATCTGAGGTACCTCAATACTGACTCCCATAGTGGTGTCACTAATTTACCATTTCACCAGCAGTGTGTAAGGGTTCATTTTCCCCTCACATCCTTGCCAGTAATGGAAGTAATGCTACCAAATGTATTCTATAAGACAATGTTACTCTGATCCAAAACCCGTACGTATTAGCCAGGGTTCTCTAAAGGAACAGCAATGATAAAATGAATTATATTTAAAAGGAAATTTATTGCATTAGCTTATGGCAGTCCAACAATAGCAGTGTGCAGGACTGAGAGTTAGGGAGCCTAGTAGCTGCTCAATCCTCGTGGCTGGGTGCCTCCACCGTCCCAATCCAGCACTGAAGGCCTGAAGGCTTCCTGGAAAGCTGCTGCTCTTTAGTCTACATTGGAAGGCTGAGGAAACTTAGTTCCAATGCTAAGGAAGGATAGCCAAACATGATAGATGCACTTATAACTGATGGCACTCACCAACAAGCAGCACTGGCAGTCTGGTGGCAAAAGGGAGCTCTTTTCTCCCAGAGCTTCCTAACATAGTGTCCACCTCCAGAAGTGCCTCTCACTCTGAGGGTAAGGCTCACTCTCGGGAAAGAAATTCATCTTTCTGTTAATCCTTCCTGGAAGCAACTTCAGAAATCCAACCAACATAAATGTCTGTAGACCCCTAAACTGATCAAGATGATAACAGAACTTGACCACCACACCCAATAAGAACACATCAAAAATAAATATATAATGAATTAGTTAAATAAATAAAAATAGAAAAACAGAAATCTATGGATCAATTTCCATAATGGATATAGATGCAAAAATTTTCAATAATAAACTTGTAAACTAAATTCCACAACACATCGTGCACCAAAGGAATTTGCAATTAGTTTTTCCTAATTTATCTGGAAGAATTAATTGGTAAATTTATCAAGTCCCGGACTTCTTTGTACTGTGAAATTCTTTACTAATGTTTTAAACTTTTGTTCACTATGAATTTGAAAATAAATAAATATATAAACTTTATAACAGAAAACTGTGATTAAATGTCATTAAAATAGACAGAAGTAGAATTATGATTTTAAGTGCAGGCAGAGTGGCCAGACAACTTCTTTTGGGAGAGATGATGTTAGAGTGAACATCTGAGTTGGAAGGGAATATGAGAAGGTGGTATGAAAAGAGATTTCATAATTCCTTTCTTAGTTTATTGCAAAATAAATACACAAATTGGCTGGAGAGATGACTTAGTGGTTAAGGTGATTGCCTGCAAAGCCAGAAGACCCAGGTTCAATTCCCCAGAACCCATGTAAGTCAGATGCACAAGGCGGTGCATGCATCTGGAGTTCATTTACAGCATCTGGATGCCCTGGCATGCCCATTCTCTCTCTCTCCCTCTTTCTGAAATAAATTAATTAAATAAATACACATAATTTTATGAAGTTCTGTTTTTAAATTTATTTGCAAGCAGATGGAGATAGAAGAGAGACAAAGAGGGAGAGAGAGAGAGTGAAAGAGAGAGCCAGGGACTCCAGCCTCTGCAAATGAACTACAGAGGTATGTGCCACCTTGTGCATCAGGCTTCACTTGGGCATTGGGAAATGAAACTCAGGTCTTTAGGCTCTGCAGGCAAGTACCTCAATCACTGAGCCATCTCTCCAGCCTCACACATTTTTTTAAAAATAACTTGTCATCCAGCATGTGAATATCCATTTTGCTACTGGTTTTGATTATAAAAAATATTATGGTCAGCAATACATTAAAATAGTCCTATAAAATTCAGTACACAGTTTGTTATGCAATTATATTTGCTAAATGTTGTTAAGAGAAAAATTTCAAAATACACAGCATATGATGTGAGTCATTTTACCTTTCATCAATTTGAAAATCTGAGTGTTTATAGAACAAATATACATTTTAAATTGTAAGCAAAAGGCAGAAAACAACTTTAATAATAAAATTTCCAAGGGAAAGTCAACCCTAACTTTCAAAAAGAAATTGACAATAGGAAAATGTGAAGCATAACTGAGGAATAAATTTAGGTACTATCTACATTAGTTCTTTGTTTCTACCAGGCATATGTTTTATATTGATAATTTTGTTGAAAATCTCATTTTTAAGAGCCAAGTTTGGTGGCTCACTCCTGTAATTCCAGGGCTCAGAAAGTTGAGGCAGGCGAATGACTGCAAATTTGAGCTCAGCCTAGGCAATAGAGTAAAATAAGTCTTATCATTATCCTTATTTTACAGGTGAGAAGGCAGGTATATTGAAATTGTGTCAATTGTTCAAAGTCACACCTAGTGATCAAGCAAAACCCAAATTTCAAGCTTATGTTATGTATTGACAGTTTAAGTTTCTAGCCATGCTGCCTTATAGCATCTAATAAGACAATTTTTCTATAAAATGTTATTATCTTTGACAAAAAGATCGAAGGAATGAACGGAAAGTTTGATAGAGCACACAGAGAAATGTAAAAGCACTATATAAATTCACCATTTGTTAGGTGTGGGTGTCCTGTAAGCTGACAACTTTTGCACCTCTACTTTCTACCTGTACCATTGAAATATCCTCTCCATAATGGAGAGAAGACTAATTATAAAACTGCTTATACATTTCCAAGGACGGTGCATGTACATTGTACAATCATGGATGGATGGAATGAGTGTGGAGATAGAAACTGAGGGAGAACTTATGTTGCCTTTGGACACATCAGTAGGGGACTGGGAAATGGCCAGAGAGATGCTCTCTAAGTAGCATAACTGCTTCTAGAAGGGAGTGAAACTGGGTTTCATGACACTTAAAGTGGGGAATTCAAAAGAAATCAGGTAGTTACTGTCCTAGATATGTTTTCTCTGGATACAAAAATTCCTACCACAGTCAAAAAAGGTAGTGATCTTGCCATCCATGTCAGCAAATGTATAGGGTAGCTCCTTCAGGACCAACTATAACCAAGATCAAAAGGCCATTACGATACGAGCTTTCTGAAATGCGTATTTCCCAAGAAAACAACCACTATTTTATCATTTTATTATCTTTTTGGTGTTGTTTTTTCATGAGAACATGGAACATATCTTGAGATCTAGAGTGTTCTCCACATTTCTCAAGGGGAGAGCTCTGTCTGACCTCAAGATTCTGAGAGCAAAGGAAGCGAAGAAAACAGGCACAGACAAAGGCAGCGGGGCAGATTCATTTTATTGGCATAGTGACTGCAGAAGAAATAGGGGGTCTTTAGTTGGCAGCAATAGTCTCCTGAATCCAGCTCACATAGTTGCACACCTTGGTGTACACTCCAGGATTGTCTTTCAAGGCACAGCCATAGCCCCAGGAGACAATTCCTTGGAGTTGTCCGTTGCAGACCACGGGGCCACCAGAGTCACCCTTGGGGAAGAGGGACAAAGTGTTTAAAAGGAGAGAGTAGACATATAGCTACATTTATTCTGAATCCCATTCTAGTGATCCCCGTGGCACCTTGTCTTTCTCAGGGTGGTCCATCCCCTATTTTCACTAAGGAGATGGCATATAGACAAGAGGAAGCTTCCTCAGTTTTGCATGCAATTACTGGATGCACTTTCATGACCCACAATTTTGGACATTCTGCTCCCCAGTGGAACAGGGGTGTCGGTATGTGAAGGGCTGTAGTCACCTGGCAGGAATCCTTGCCTCCCTCGAGGAAGCCAGCACAGACCATGTTATTGGTGATCTGCCCAGGGTAGGAGGCTTCGCATGCAGCCTGAGACAGCAGTGGGGCATCCAGACACTGCAGCAGGTCTGGGTTGTTCACTGTGATGGGTAGAAAATGATCAAAGAAAGAAGACATGTGAGTCAGCAAAGGCAAGTTAACCACAATCAGGTACCGAGCATCACAGGCAAGCCTTGGGAAGGCCCCAGGATACTAAATCGCAACATGGAAACCCCTGATTTTAGATCTGAGAGTGAGCCATGTTCATCCCCTCCTGCCAGTGATAATAACACATTCTGAATTAGTCTTGTTTAGATTCCAGGATATGCATATATTTCTGGTATCACAAAAACCCAGGAAGCAGGGATACTTCTAATAAATTTGCAGGCTAGAAGTTTAGCTTGGTTGTATAAAGTCTGTGAAAGGAGAGAAGTTGTAAGTGAAGGGTCACACTTACCACCAGAACTGAGGGTGTTGCCCCAGCCAGAGATGAGGCACAGGGTACCAGCGGGTGCACAGGAGGTGGGCAGAGCTACAGTGGCCACCCGGGAGTTGATGGTTGCGGGAGAGGACAGCTTGATCAGCATGATGTCATTGTCCAGGGTCCAGCTGTTGTACTTGGGGTGACGGATGGCCTTGGCAGCCGTGATGAACTGCTCATTCCCCTCGACGACGTTGATATTATGTTCTCCCAATCTCACTTGGATGCGGCTGTTGGGATTAGAGGCATGAGAGGCAATTTTGTGCCATTACTATAAGCAGCTCAGGGTTTCAAGCTTTTTTATTTTTTCTTTCCTAAGGTCATTTAGGCTTTGCAGAAGTGCTTGAAACAATGTCATGGGAGCACCAGAGGGAGGCTAAGTGCTGGTATGAAACCCAGGCCCTTTCTTCAGAGGCAGGTGGAATAGATATGTAGGGAATGAGGTGAAGGACTACAGTGGAGACTGCTCATGAACCTGCTGTCCCAAACATCCACCCTCTATCCACAGCTGTAGGCACAAAACAACTCCCTGAAACTACTCTATGCCTCTATGTCTTTCTGCTAAGCTCTGTTGTTCTGATGGATGTAGTTCAGTGGGTATAAGAGTGACTCAGTGAAATGCTGCAGGGGCACCCAGCATTGTCACAAATTCACCACCTTGTACCCCTTGTTAGACCTGTTAGACTATGGGCTATGAGACTCTGAGACTCCTTGCTAGAAGACAATGGATCACACGTCTCTCCCATACAATAGAACCAATAGAAGTAGGTGTTTTTAAAAACTCTATGATATTCCACATTTCATGAAAACTCCTTGTTTATTGCCATGCTATAGGCCCCACAGTTTACTATTGGATGGAGGCCCTTGTCTATATGCCTATTTGGTTTTATCTCTAGCAAAATAAGCTCTCCTTGTTTTCATCATCCATGGTCTTCTGTTATTCTGGTGGATTGGTTAAATGTGTGAAAAGCTTGCTGTTCTATGTCCCTCTTCCCCTTCATCTCATGTAATTCATCTGCTTCCAACACCTTATCTTGCCTGTGGCTTTTCCTGCCCACCGTGTAACCTGAGCACTTGTGGCATCTGACCCCATGCCACTGAAGAGGGCCAGGCTGTGGTTGCTTCCGTGAGGGGACAGTACTTACGACTTGTAGCAGTGAGCTGCAGACACCACCCACTGGTCATTGATGAGGGAGCCTCCGCAGAAGTGGTAGCCAGAGTTCAGGGACACCTGGTAGGGGACGGAATTCTGTGCGCAGGTATATCCTCCGACGATCTTGTCATCATCGTCAAGAGGTAGAGCCACTGAAGTGGAGACAACAAGTGAGAAGCCAGGCATCAGAATGTGGTGGGAGAAAACTCTCAACTCTGTGGCTCCTTTCTGCTCATTAGGATTCCTTACTGAGCACACTTACTGTACTCAACAAGGGAACACTGTACCCCCAGGAGCATATGAATGGCTGTAGTCACGGGTTCAGGGATCTGCAGGACATGGAACAAGACACCCTGAAGGTGACCATATTCTGCTGGGGTACCAGGGATAGGACAAAGAAAGTCCTCAGAATGTTTGCAGGAGGAGAGGATGCAGAGATTGTTGTCTGTTTAACTTCCTGCTTCCATCTCATGGTCACCAATTCTTCTATACCCCATGAAGATTGGTGCTCATGGAGATGAGGATGGCTTGGATGAATTTTGAAAATGTCCAGTGAAGCAAGGCATGATGGCACACGCCTTTAATCCCAGCACTTGGTAGGCAGAGGTAGGAGAATTGCCATGAGTTCGAGGCTACCCTGAGACTATACAGTGAATTCCAGGTCAGCCTGGGCTAGAGTGAGACCCTACCTAGAAAAAATAAAAAAAAAATTAAAAGGAAGAAAGAAAGAAAAGAAAAGGAAAAGAAAGAAAATGTCCAGTGATAGACCTGACTGGACCCAGATATTTCCATAGTCCAATCTGTATATAGTGGGGGCAGAATAGAGAGCAGGCTGAAGGTGCCCTTAGGTAAGAAAAAAGGGAGTCATTGCTACTTAACCTTGATTGAATACCTGCACATCTTAAAGTCACATGGATAGCTTAAAATAAAATGGCCAGCATGCCAGACCCATGAAGTCAGAATTTCAAAGCTCTAGCATCAGGAGCATTCCTCCTCAAGAACAATTATAGCACAGAGCTGTTGGTGTTAAACAGTGGGCCTGCTGGTTCAATGCATGGGAACTCTATTTCTAGCTTCTCTGACCACAGTTTTGAGTGGGATGAAAGACAATGGCCAGGGTAGGACAGGAGAGGTTTAAAGACAAGCCAGGAGGGTGGGAAGGAGAAGCGTTGGAGGAGGAAAGAGTACAGGTAGGATAGGAGGGAGAGGCATTCACTGTAGTAGGATCCAGGTCTTCTAGAGGACCAGCCATGAAACTCACCAGCAGCTCCCACAAGGGCCAGGATCAGGAGTGGACTCATTGTGACACAACGACAATGAACCCTGAGTGGAAAGCCTGTATTTATACTGCCCAGGAGGGGGTGGGAGGCACTTAGGGTGGAGGTCGCCACTGCTCCCTGCACAAACACAGCTGCAGGGTTCCCTTTACGGAACCTTGCATCAGCTCAGCTCTATTTGTCCACACTATGGGTAAGTGACAGGTGATAAGGACACTTTTATTCTTGGGGCAGAGAGGGAGAACAGCTGATTCTTGGAAGGATTCTAGCATGGGGAAGCAATGGAAGTCAAGTCGCCATTGACACAGCCAGACTTTCTTAAGCTGAGGAGTAGAGAGTTAAGGAGGGAATATCTGTCGAAGAAATGCATGGTCTGACCTACTTAGCAGCAAATAACTTGTTGTGATGCCCACACAAGTCCAGTGGTGGCACACAGCCATGGTGGGGAACCAACTGCTCTCAGTTTGGCTAACTGATCCCCTCACTAGTATGGGACCCATAGCTGGAGCTGGGAAACAAGTCAGAACCATATCCAAACATAAGCCCACTCTCCAATATCAAGCTACCATCAATTGTGGGCTACAAGAGGGCCTACACCTATTAAATTCTCTATAAAAAACAAGTAAGGGTTATCTCATTTGTCCTGGTGCTTACTTACTCTCCGTTGGAGAATCTGCTTCTCTTTTTCAGATTGATGTAGATCCTAAGGAGAGAGCCATCCCATTATACCTCAAAAGGGCCCTGGCTGAAACTAAGAAAAATTGGAGAAACAAGCAAGGGGGCTGTTTTCCTGATGAACCAGATACCAGCACAAGGGGGAAGGAGATCAGCACAGAGAAAAATCAACTCCTACCAAATCAGAGAGGCAGAGCCTCAGAGACCCTCAACACCTCATCACTGAAGCAGACCAAAAATGAACCCAACATGGCTCAGGGAAATTTTGCGGAAGAGGGGGTGGAAAGAATGTCAGAGCCACATGTTGGGTCATGATATGCAGAGACATTTAGCTTACACATAACTGTGGGCTAACTCCACAATGCATGACCCATATACCTCAACAAGAAGGGGCCAAGGGGAGGGGGTAGGTCACGGATGAGCCTAATAATGGTACCAAACTGACTGTATTTGCTGAATACAAAACTAACTAATAAATAAAATAAATAAATAAATAAATAAATAAAATAAATAAAATAAAATAAAATAAAAGGAGGGAACATGGCTACAGTATGAAGAAGTCCTGGTATTGAGAGGTATCTGGCAGTCGGGGGACCTTAAGACCCTATGCAAGGAAGGAGTCATCTGGGTATCATTCCTGAGAGTTGATGACAGTTCCCTTCACAGTAATCCACTAAATAGAAAGGCCACGTGCTAAGGTTTTGGGGAGTCAGAATTAGAATAAGAGAAAGGGGAGGTGTGTAACTGCACAGAAGTGTAGGCTTTCACCTGGCTCTCTTTTCCTTTACAAATAATTTATTATTTATTTATTTATTTACTTATTTACAAGGTGAATGAGATAGAGCTACAGAGAGAAAGAGAAAATGGGAGTGTAGCCTGTCTAGGGTCTCCTGCCACTGCACATGAAGTTCAGATGCATACTACCACCACTCTGTGAATCTGGCTTTAGCTGGGTACTAGGAAATGGAACCTGGGATGTCAGGCTTTGCAAGCAAGCATCTTTAACCACTGAGACATCTCCCCAACCCCTGGCTCGCTTTTTTAACAAGGCTCGTGGGTGGCAAGTATTTGATGAAGGTGTGAAGATTGTTAAGTAGGAGTTTCCTCAGTAAGTTGCAGGGATAGAAAATCAACACAGCACTCCTCCTCTTCCTCAGTGTCATGACTGTTGGCTCGCATTCATACTTTCATAGGTCCTTTTAAAGCATCATAATGATTGTCTTGGCAATCTGCACTAAAGACAGAAACCATCTCATTTTATGCTAGTAGGCATCCTGGGCTAGAAGTACATATTTCAGATTGGATAATTAGGAAGGGCTTGAATAATGCACAGTCTTGGTTTGAATTAGAGAACTGCAGTCAATAGAGAGTAAAGGGATTAGCACGTTATAAAGGAGTCATATGCTGAGTTTAATTGCAAAGATACAAGAGGATTCTTGTATGCCCTATATTTCATATTCAGTGACATTATTATGCCAGACTTCGTTCAGTTCAGAATGAACTTTGCTATTAGATACACAGACTGGACCTACTGAAACCTCTAGGCCCAGCCCTCCAATTCATGGAGACACAGCCTGCTGAGAGTATAATGACAGATTGTTTGTGAGCATCAGACCAAGTCTATGAGGCAC
This sequence comes from Dipus sagitta, assembly GCA_036346955.1. Classification (NCBI taxonomy): domain Eukaryota; kingdom Metazoa; phylum Chordata; class Mammalia; order Rodentia; family Dipodidae; genus Dipus; species Dipus sagitta. Next base: position 104,026,314 of record CM070780.1, on the reverse strand, counting down.
TTGTAAGAGCCTTGTTACAGCATCTACCTCCTTCTGAGCTGCTCTGATGCTCATGTTGTTGAGGGTTAGGAACAAGAAGAGTTCATGTCTGAATTACTTAAAATGCAGAAAAACAGTGAATATTCTAGAGATAATAAACATGAAAAAAATGTACTTCTGATTGGTTGGGAAATGCCAAGAAGGAAGGATAGTGGAAGAACTAGAAATGAAAATATGTTGGGTACAATACCAATGTGATTCTAGAGAATTATTCTGTACTTATACCTGGCAAGGCTGGGCTAGCTACAGAACAGAGCTGGTGCCAAGAGCTCTCACCTGTGTTCCCTCTATATCATCTAGTGCCTCATGCCCATCTGTATATAGTGCCTGACAGCTTTTTACAAGCTTTCACACAATAGCATACCACCTTTCCTCTGTATGGAATTTCATTTTGCTTTTCACGAAGTTTTTTTTTAATTGTAAAATATGAAGAAAGTAATCATTTCCAATCACAAAGCAATAAACTGTTTCTCAAATGGACTTATTTTTTTTGCCCAAGGTGGTATGTAAAAATGGCATGCTGCCTCAAGGCTCCAAGAAGATAGGGTAACTTGTGCAGTGTGAGATTTGCTACAGGTGGTACCTAAAAGTTGCTGTCAATCTAGCCGGCAGACAAGTTATATGTCCAACAATCTAGCTGAGAGACAACTTATACAGCTGGTAGTCTAGCCAATAGACAAGTTATGAATCTAACAATTTAGCTAAGAGGCAAGTAATTCATCTGAAAGTCTAGCCTGGGGGGCCAATTTATACATCTGCACTCCTCCCCCCCACCCTCAGCATTTGTCCTCCTGGCAGAACATGAGCACAAAGCACAAAATTCACACTTCACCTTGCACTTCATTTCAGAGCCTTTTCTCACCCATGACCCTTCACTCATTTGGCCCCTACCTAACATGGGGACACACACATCTCTGTGGTCATAGATAACTAAGAGCCTGGATGTCAGGATGTTCAGCCTGGACAATAGGCTGGGATGTACTTAACATGTCACTGTTTCCTTTTCAAGCTATGGTGTCTTTGTAGGACTACTATTTTGGAGGAGGGTACACTGCACAGATGGCCCACAGGCAGATGATCCTCAGTAAAATATAGGAGGAAATCATTTGAGCAAAACAGATTTTTACATTGCTCCTTTTTTTTTTTTAACTCTGACTTCATCTTAATGGAAGCAACAAGGACATGATGACTTTCTGTATATCAAACTTAAAGATCAAACATATCCTGATATTTCTGCTCATATTTCTAGCCTGAGATCAACTATCTTCTAGATAGCAAGAATCACAGGCATAGAAGACAGCTGAGGTTAGAACAATTACCTCACACTCTAGACTAAGATGCACAGGGTAGATTTGGATTTGAGGGCTTACCCTCCACTGGATGTTGTGAAGTTGCCATGACCTCGCATTTGAAAGCATACTCTCTTCCGTGTCTTTCTCTAAAGCAAGCTCCTGGACCCTACTCTGTGATCAGCATGTGGAAACATCGACCTTCAACTTAGATAACAGTGAGTACTTTCTGTGTGTTTATTTTACACCATAGATTGTAGAAGTCTTCTGTGGCCCTTCTTTGCATTTCAGCATCACAACTACCTATGTGTTTATTCATATCTCAGATGATCAAACAAGACTTATGGAGTAGAATTAAGTTAATTAAATCGTGCAGCATCCATTTGGAAAGATGTGGTACACACACGGTGGTCACACTTGAGGCTTGCATGGTCTGACAAGAATATGTGCTTCCTCTCCTTTTGACTGTTCCTTACTGCAGTCTCATCAAGGTGGTAGGTAAGATACAGTTGTCTCTCTTTTTTTCTTTTTTCACAGCTATAGAGTCTAAAACTCAGAAATGGACTGATATCTCCAGGGTCACTTGGGAAAGAAAAGGAGGGCTGACAACAGAATATTTCCCTCTCGAAAAAAAAAATGCATTTCCCACTATGTTGCTATACAGTGGAGTCTTTCTGGTGTCTGTGTAACGTGAAAGGTAGACACTTTTAGATTCATCATTGTTTTCATTTTATAACTCTTTCTTCTCTAAATCCCCCAGGCCAGCTCTTAGTCACCTCTTCCTGGAGACCAGCATGCTCTGTCACTGTATAATCAGATTGTGTAATCCCAAACTTGGTTCCCTGCTCCTTTCTTCTTCTCCTGTAAATTTTCCTGAGGTATATATCTCCCCTATGGCACAATTGGATCTTATTCAATTAGAAATTGATTTCTTACATATTTTTTTTTTCATGGGAGTTTTTGCATCTGGAAAGTTTAGGGAGGGGTTTGCAACTTGGAATGATCTGAAAAGCCAGAGGTGACGAGCTTCCTGTGGTCGTCACTGACCGGCTCCTTAAGCACTCCCACCTCCTCGCTCTGCTTGCGCCTAGGGAAGAAATTCAAATCGCATGCACCAGGAAGTGGCATTTGCAGACTGTATATTTTTCCCCTCAGGTTTTATCATAGAGGTGAGTCTTAAAGGTTATTAAAAGTAGACAGAGGGCTGGAGAGATGGCTTAGCGATCAGTCGCTTGCCTGTGAAACCTAAGGACCCCGGTTCGAGGCTCGATTCCCCAGGACCCACGTTAGCCAGATGCACGGCGGGGGGGGGGCGCATGCATCTGGAGTTCGTTTGTAGTGGCTGGAGGCCCTGGCGCACCCATTCTCTCTCTCTCTCTCTCTCTCTCTCTGTCTCTCTCAAATAAATAAATAAAAATAAAATTAAAAATTAAAAAAGTAGACAGTTTCTTGGATAAAATGTTTGATTAAAGGTTTCTTGTAATGACTCTGAATTGTAAGTCTCAGGTTAACAATGGAGAAACTGTATTCCAATACAGAAAGAGAGGAGGAACACACAGGATTGAGAAAAATGTAGTGGGACAGCCTAAATGCACAGAGAAACAGACTATGCAGGGTAAAGTAGGAAAGATTCCACAGCGCCACCCAATTCTCTCGGGTGGGGGGCAGAGAGACAGCAACCAGGTTGCAAGCCAAGCATCCCTCAGCCCCAGGAAAAGCAGAGGATTTCCAGGACACGGGGGCAAGATGTGGTGTCATGGTTACGTCAACATGGCTGTCCAGGATTCAAGGGGAAATCCTCTCAGCTCCTTTCCATATCTCAGTATTTTTGCCCGAGCACCACCATATGAGGGCTTATTGCTTGACACGCTGATACACTTGTGGAACCTGAAAACAATGAAAAGAAAGAGCTTTACACGTCAGAGAGGCTGGGGACATGATGCCACAGTGTCTGGATGGAAAGGACCAGGCTAGGAAATCCTGGAGAAGAGAATCAGACGTGGAGCCCAGGCAGTGGAAAGCATGATGGTTGGTGGGTGCATTTTTCAAAAAGTGTTGTGAACACCCTCACCGGAAGATGGCTGGAGGGCCTAAGCACACTGAGTCCTTGGTCTGTACATGGCTTGTCTCTCGAAGCTGGCTCCTTGCCATGTGTGTTCTGCAGCCAGAAAGAGCTGAGAGCTCTGGAGACATCTCCAGCAGATGGCTGGAATTCTGGAGCCCGCTCCCATCCTTACAGATGAACTGGGTATGAAAGTCCTAAAGCTGCCTTTTGAGTACCAGTCGCTCATGCCTCTCCCAGGGGAGACCTCTAAGGCTGGATTTGCTTCCCTTTAAGGGATGTTTGTTGCTGCTTATTGCACAAACCCACAGGTCTCTAGAACCTGTGGGAGCTTTGCCAGTCTACACACCCAAAGCTCGCTGGGACCATCAGTGATATCTCACATAGCAATATACTAGAAGAGATTGAAAAAAAAGAGCAAGAGACTAAATATCAAGGCCCAATTACAAAAGAAGGTAAAAGCAGTAAATGAATTAGGTAAAAGTAAGATGAGGAACAAAAATAAAACCAGAGGGCTACTTCCATTGTTCAGCTAAATTATTTTGGCCATTTTCTTCTCTAAGGGTATTGGGGGTGTGGTTTTGTGTGTAATTGGCTTTTATAACTGCTTTGCTGTGCTATTATTACTCTAGTGCCATTTAGTTTTCCCCTCTCTGAGTAGTATTGGAGATTGAGACCTTAATAGGAAGCTGCTCAGTCCGAAGACCCCCATGGAAAATCCTGAAGAGCTCATTCCTACAGATATGAAAATGAGGACATATACACACCACAAATACGAAAAGAAACAACTTGAGTACAAAATTGCATCACTTTTCAAAGAGTGAACCCAAAGACATTGAAATGGTAGGAAAAAAATATCAAAACCCCTATTTTTCAAAATGGTGAATAGCCTCATAGAAAAAAAAAATCAGATAAACTCAATAATGAGGTCAAGAAGTCAATCACTGGATGAGGCTTGGATGAGAGCTTAATAAAAAAATGACAAGAGATTCTGAAAAGCAAAATAAAATATGATACATGGTAATCTTGGAAGTGAAAACCTCAAACAATCAGATAAAACCTCATTGGAAAGCATCACCAACCCATCAGGCGAGGTGGAAGAAGAAACATCCGTGAGGGAAACCAAGGCTGCAGGGCTGTCACACTCATGCAACAGTGAAGCAAATCATACGCCATGATGACCATAGCACCCAAGACCTGTGGGACACAGGTAAGAGGCCAAGCCTTCTAGTCTGTGCTGAACTCCAGCTGAACTCCACTCACCTTGAAGGGCAGGGCTGTCCTGATGTGAGTATTCAACTCCAGGGAAGCTGAGGAAGACTGGGAGCTATTAACCCACTCCAAGTGTCTCTTTTCTGAGCTATGCTTGTCTACTCAACAAATATTTGTGAGTTCTTAGGATAGCACAAGAATTTGAGGATCTAAAAAAACAATAATAAAAGACATAAAGTCTTCTAAAATACATTTATGTGTGTCCACACACAGGTAAACAGATACACAGTTTGTAAGCTGAAATATGTGTGTGTGTGTGTGTGTGTGTGTGTGTGTGTGTGTATTCTTTTGTGAAAATGGTGATAGGGTGTTAAAACATTGTAAAGTTAGGAAAGATAGGAAAACTTCCTGGTGTGTAGGAAGATATAACCATAGGAGAAGACAAGGTAAAACTCAGCTAGAAAAAAAACAGCAGACCCTCAATTTTTATATCTCAAAACCTTAAAGGCCTTCCTCGCCTACTGGCTATGCAGAGAACCAGTGTGGACCCGGGAGTCTGATGAGACTTTGGACTCTGATTCACCGACACAACTACTTGTGTGAAAAGTTCTAGCCATGGCAGTGGAAGAAGCCAAGGATGGACGTATCAGTGAGCTGCAACTGGAACTCTGTCAGGAGAAGAGAGACCAGCTGTGTGTGAGCACAGGGTTGGGGAGGGGCAGTGTCATGTCAGAGAAGAGGGAGGCCAGGGACCTAGGACCATCCCCAGACCCCGACTTCTCAAATTGCTTAGTGCATTCTCAGAGTGCCGGAGAGGTCGGCTGAAAGTAAGCTTCTACTTGAGAATTTCTACCACAAGACGTGCGTAGACAGAGTGCTCTGGTGGGAGGAGGATTCATCTGGGGGCAGATTGCTTGGGCTCAGCTGGTGGGAACAGTTTGAGGGGTGGCTGCTGCACAGGCATTCATGCCAACCAGGAAGACCAGATGGGGCTCACATTTCAAGCTGCCCTTTCTGCTTTGTCTCATGTAGCCTGCACATGTATAAATAGTGCCGAGCCACCAAAAGTGAACTGCGAAATAAACCTGGAGGAGGGAGCTGCTTCTCTTCTCCTCGGCAACAAGCAATACTGATCTTATAATTGTTTTGCCTTTCATATTATTATTATTGTCTTCTCCCTCATAATTTCTCATAGTTTTTAAGCATTCTCGTGTGTGTGTGTGTAATGTGTGGTGCATGTATCTATGTATGTATTTGCGGTATATGCATCTGTGTGTGTCCCATGTACATGCATGCAGAACACAGAGAGAGATGTCAGGTGTTCCCCTCTATCACTTTCCTGCCTTATTTTCCCGAGACAGAGTCGCACACTGAACCTGGAGCTTGTCACTGTTGCCTAGACTGGCTGACCAGGGAGTCCTGCCCATTCTCCTGTCTCCACATCCCCCATAAGGGTCGGGGCTACCGCCATGCATAAGCAATGCCTGTGTTTTCATGTGGATGCTGCGGGTCAAACTCAAGTTGAGACATGTACAGCAGTGCTTCTCCCCGCCGAGCCGTCGCCTCCGCCCGGCTCCTAATGCCTCGTACTCCTCCACGTGCTCTCTGCTCGCTTCTCTTGTGCGCCCTAGTCCTTTCCCTGTTCCCCGCAGCTTTTGTGATTTAATTGTCAATGCCCTTACCTTTAAGAATTTGTAGACTCCTAATTTGTCCTAGTTCCGTTCTGTTCTAACTTTATTAGTGATGTAATTGGATTCCTGCAGAGTTTTACTACCATAAAAGATCTCGTCTGTTGTTGAATTGTTTTCTGGGTGCTGGTGACTGCCTTCACTACTCAGGGCAGTGGTAGAAGTTCAGATGGACAAGAAAGTCAACACCAAAACTAGAAATTCAATAAGAAATCAAGATTCTAAAAAAAAAAAAAAAAGTTCAGATATTTTGGAAATGGAGAACTCAACAAATGAAACAAAATACAGTTTTATTCAAATCACCAATAGAAGAATAAAATATATTACATGAAGAAAGAAATAAAGGAAAAAAAGTAAATAAGCAGGACCATGACTTTTAAGCACTCAGTAGCACCAACAACAAAGCAAACTGAAGTATCCATGAGGTAGAAGAGCTCAGATATAAACTAACAGCATGGAAAACCTATTCAAGGAGAGATGGTTCAGTCAGTAAAGTACAGTGTTGCAGTCAGGTTCACATTACTGGGAGAAAACGTCTGACCAGGCCTAGAGAGATGGCTTAGTGGTTAAGCTCTTGCCTGTGAAGCCTAAGGACCCTGATTCAAGGCTCAATTCCCCAGGACCCGTGTAAGCCAGATGGACAATGTGGTGCACGCATCTGGAGTTCGTTTGCAGTGGCTGGAGGCCCTGGCATGCCCATTCTCTGCCTCTTTCTCTCTCTTTATGTCACTCTCAAATAAATAAAAATAAACAAAAATGAAAAAACAAGAGCTCTTTTTCTAAATTAAAAAAAAAAAAATAGAAAACTGTGCCGGCCTGCGGCACAAAAGATCGGAACGGGCCTCGAAGGAGGGAGTGGGAATGAACCTGAGACAAGAACACAAGGAATGGAGCCAAGACAAGTTCTGATCAAGGCTCCCCTTTATTCAGGCGAATACAAGCTTATATGCAGAAGACAAAACTTTCTGGATAATGCCTACGTGCTTAAGGTCAGCTTCACCATGGCCATATGGTAATGCCTCTTCCTGTTGCTCACCCCACCTAGGCTGTATGTTAAATGATGCCATTGTAACTGGCGCCATCTCACCTGGGCTGTAGGATAAGGCCTTTGTGTTAAGAGAATAAAGACCACCTGCAGCTCCCAAAGTCAAAGAGCAGCTGCAGCTCCCAACAGAAAACACCTGACCAAGAGCACCCTGTGATGGAGGGAGGGTATTCATTTTGGCTTACAGACCTGAGGAGAAGCTCCAAGATGCCAGTGGAAACCGATTGCATGAGCAGAGGGTGGACATTACCTCCTTTCGAACACCAGGTATACAACAGCAACAAGAGAGTATGAAAAAACACTGACAAGAGGAAGCTGGCTATAAGCCCCATAAGCCCATCCCCAACAACACATTGCCTTCTGGACACATTAAGGCCCAAATGGCCATCTGCTGAGAACCTAGCATTCAGAACACCTAAGTGTATAGGAGACACCTGAATCAAACCACCACATTCCTCCCCTGGCCCCCATAAACTGATAAACATACGTGATGTAAAATGTAATTCATTCATCCAACTTTAAAAGTCCCCATAGCTGTTTTTCTTTTTTATGTTCATTATTATTATTAGCAAAATGTTTCATATGGATACATCATGTGTTGGTACCTTCTTTTCCCTTGTTCCTGCCCCCAGTTTGTTGGAGATGCACCTCAGGGCAGTTTTCTGGCATTCCCCATGGGGTTGTAGTTTATGCATTGTGGGAGAAATAGTCAGTTATTTTTTTGGGGGGGGGAGGAATGCCTCTGGGCATGATGTCTCAACCTGTGGTTCTTATTCAATATTTCCTCCCATTCTTGTACAAAATTCCCTGAGCAGTGGTGGGTGAGTTTTAAGTCTACTTCAGTGATGAGCTCTTAGGAACCTCTGGATCTCTACTTTGGTAGGTGTTGAGTATCCTCAGGGTCTGTCTCCTACACCCTGGTGCTGATTATCAGGAACAGCATGGAAGCAGCACTCTTGCTTGTCTCTCCATTCATCTGTGGATTCAGCTGTGGCTTCACTGAAGTGTGAGGGGTAGTGGTAGTTTTTAATTAGTCCTAATAATATTCAAACATTACCATAGTCCAAGATCTTTTAACTGAGCCATAATACCCAAAAAAAAAAAAAAAAAAAAAAACAACCCATAATGATACAGAGTAAAAACATTCACACTGGAAAAGATGGCATTGGGTACATATAGCAAAGAAATATTCAACCAATAAAAGATTTAAACAGGGCAAACATAAAACCCTGTAGCTCCAAGTCCAATAACTCTGGCCAGTGACAAGTCTCCAAGTCCATTAATTCTAACAAGCAAAAAAGTCTCTGGAGTTCCGATTCTGCCCTAGGCTACTCGCAGACCTGGAAAACTTCATTCAGGGCTAGCAGCTCTCATCAGCAGCTACCTCATGACCCCGGCAACTCCACTGGGTTTCTATCGTGACCCATGGTCCATCCTCATGGCTCCATCCAGTCTCCAGGTAGGCAATTCAGCAAACCTGCTCCACAGTGCCCATGGCCATTTCCAAAACAAAAGACCATGTTGCAAATTCAATGACCCTCTCTTTCCTGCATTTCTCATACTCCATAATACCAGATGGGGTACCAATTTGTTAATTCAGGGGGTAATAAAGCAGACTTTGAAAAATAGGACACTCCTTCAGCATTTGGTCCCCTTCAAAAGACTGCAATCTTTCTGTTGTCCTAATGCAGATCAGCTGGCCCAATCTCAATGGTTGTAATTTCATACATTTGCAGCTGAACATGCAGCAGTTTCAGTCCACAGATTTCATTTTTACTGTGCCATATTCCCATGCTCACATCAATCCATTTCTTTTTATTAATACTTTCATTTCTATTTATTTATTTAGACAAGGAGAGAGGGGGAGAGGGGAGGGAGAGAAAGAGAATTGGCACACCAGGGCTTCCAGCCACTGCAAAAGAATTCCATACTTGTGCACCACCTTGTGCCTCTGGCTTATGTGGGTCCTAGGGAATTGAGCCTGGGTCCTTTGGCTTTGCAGGCAAATTCTGTAACCACTAAGCCATCTCTCCAGCCCACATCAATCCATTTCTATGCAATGCAGCCCTGTAAAAGATCTCAGGACAAGGGCATAGCAGCAAGCCTCTCACATAAGCTGCTTCTAGCCCAGTCCAAGCAAACCTTTTTTTCACCTTCAAAAGCCAAACTTCACAGTCCACAGTTCGTACTACATTCAGATCTTTCAGCTCTGACCAAAATAGTTCATCAAACTGTACGTACAGCACTGCAAGGCATCTCTTAGGCCAAGGTTTCAAATTCTTCCACATTCTCCTCCAAAGTTGTCCCAAAAAGCCAAAAGCCACCGTCATGTTTCTAGTAGCAATGATCCCACTCTTCTAGTAACATCTTTACTGTTGCAGTCAGGTTCACATTGCTGGCAGAAAACACCTGACCAAGAGCAGCTTGTGAGACAAAAAGGTTTATTGTGGCTTTCAGACTTGAGGGGAAGCTCCATGATGGCAGGGGGAAATGATGGCATGAGCAGAGTGTGGACAACACCTCCTCACCAACATCACGTTGACAACAGTAACAGGAGAGTGTGCCAAAACACTGACATGAGGAAGCTGGCTATAACACCCATAATTCTGCCCCCAACAATACACTGCCTCCTGGAGTCATTAAGTTTCAGACTGCCATCAGCTGGGAACCTAGCATTCAGAACTCTTAAACTTATGGAGGACACCTAAATCCAACCACCACATGCTGTCACTCAGAAGTTTGGACTTGAGTTTGGATCCCAGCACACACTTAAAAGCTACTGCGGCAGCACATACTTACCAATGCTACAGGGAAGATAGGAAGCTCCCTGAAGATCTTGGCTAGCTAGCCCGGCTTAATCAATGAGCCCCACTTTCAGTGAGAGACTGTTTCAAAAAATAAGGTGTAGCATAATTGTGAAAGACACACATCACCCTCTGTTCTCTATATGCACACTCACAGATATAAATACAAACCACCACACACATATGAATACACATGTGCTGGTTTGATTCAGGTGTCCCCCGTAAACTTATGTGTTCTGAATTCTAGGTCCCTAGCAGGTGACAATTTGGGAATTGGATCTTCCTGGATACAGGGAATTGTTGGGGGTAGAATTATGGGTATTGTAGCCAACTTCCCCTTGCCAGTGTCTGGCACACTCTCCTGCTATGCTACTATTGTCCACCTGATGTTGGCAAGGAGGTGATGTTCATGCCACTGTTTTCCCCTGCCAGTATGGAGCTTCTCTGTGATTCTGTAAGCCAAAATAAACCCTTTCTTCTCACAAGCTGACCTTGTTTGTGTGTCTTCTTCCAGCAATGCTAAAAAGCTAACTGAAAAATTTAAATTTCTACCAGATGAGTGGGATAATTGCTGCTAGAAACCTGATTGGGGCTTTGGTCAATTAGAACTGATTTGAGAGAACCTTGGCCTAAGAGATGCTTTGCAGTGTTGTAAGTACAACTTGATGGACAATTCTTGTCAGAACTGAAAGATCTGAATGCAGTAAGAACTATCTACCATGAGGTTTGGCTTGTGAAGGTGAGAAAGAGCTTTGCCTGGACTGAGCTAGAAGCAGTTTTGTGTGAGAGGCTTGCTGTTATGGCCGTGCCCTGAGCACTGTGTAGAGTTGCATTGCATAGGAATGAACTTGTGTGAGCAGAGAGATATAGCACAGAAAATAATTAAATCTTTTGGCCAGAACTACTGCTCATTCAGCTTCAATTGTTTGGGGATTACAACCATTGAGATTGGGCCATCTGATCTGCATTGGGACATCAGGAAGAATGCAGACTCTTTTGAAGGGGGCCTAAATTAAGAAGGAGTGTCCTGTTCTTCAAAGTCCACCTTATTCCCCTCAGGATTTACAAATTGGTTATCCACCTGGTACTGCGTAGTATAACAGATGTAGGAAAGAGAGCATATTTGAATTGGCAGCACAGTTTTGCTTTTTGGAAATGGCCATCGGCAGTGTGAAGCGGGTTTATTGGATTACTTGTGTGAAGGCCCAATGAAGTCATGATCCATGGGTTCCAGTAGAGACCCAGTGGAAATGTCAGGACTATGGGAAGGCTTCCAAGGACAGCTGTTGGCACTTGATAACATTTTCCCAGGACTGTAAGTAGCCTGGCTGGAGGTGTAGAATTGGAACTCCAGAGACATGTCCCTGGTAAGAACGATCAGACTTGGAGACTTGCCCCTGACTAGAGTTGTCAGACTTGGAGCTACAGAGTTTTATGTTTTGCCTGTTTGTTTTAGATCATTTACTAGTTGAATATTTCTTTTGCCCAAAGACTTTTTCAGCATGAATTTTTATTCTGTGCCATTATCATTATTATTTTTTTGTATTACTGCTCAGTTAAAAGACCTTCGACTATGGTGATGCTTGAACATTAATGGGACTAATAAAAGCTATTGGGATGTTTAAAGTTGGACTGAATGCATCGCATTTTATATCATGTGTGGCTATCAGTTTATAAGGGCCAAGGGCAAAATGTGCTGGTTTGATTCAGGTGTCACCCATAAACTTATGTGTTCTGAAAGCTACTTCCCCAACTGGTGGCAAATTGGGAATTGATTCCTTCTGGAGACAGTGTATTTTGGGGGCATGTTTATGGGTATTATAGCCAGCTTCCCCTTGCCAGTGTTTGGCACATGCTCCTGCTTCTGTAGTCTACCTGATGTTAAGCAGGAAGTGATGTCCACCCTCTGCTCATGCCATTGTTTCAGCCAGTATTATAGCAAGTCCTCCTTTGATTCTGAGGAAAAAATAGGAGGGAGAACCTTGGTGGAGGGAGTGATTCTCAGTTCAATTTTTTGTTTATTTTTATTTATTTATTTGAAAGTGATGGACAGAGAGAGAGAAAGAGGCAGATAGAGAGAGAATGAGCGTACCAGGGCTTCCAGCCACTGCAAACAAACTCCAGATGTGTGCGCCCCCTTGTGCATCTGGCTAACGTGGGTCCTGGAGAATCGAGCCTTGAACCAGGGTCCTTAGGCTTCACAGGCAAGTGCTTAACCGCTAAGCCATCTCTCCAGCCCAGCCATCTCTCCAGCCCTGATTCTCAGTTATTACTACACAGTAAAATCAACAGAAATGAAAAGTGTGAAAGCTTCACCAACATTCTGTTCTTCCTGAAATCTTTCAACTCATTGTCTTGAAAGGACCCAGGCCCCAGTATTCATACAAGGCTATTGCCTGCTTTCCTCACTGATCCAAACTATAAACTATAACAAAATTAGCCCTCCTTCCTTCCATGGCATATAACGTTCTATGTTGTGGATTTGTTTGGAGAGCTCAAGAATTCCTATTTTGTGTCCCTATGCATCCTGCGTTTCTGCAAATCACCCACTGCTGCCCACATCTCTTCCCCATGACTTCCCACCCAACTTCAAAACTCAGCATCTGTCCTGCCTAGTATCGTAATAGGACAGTCTTAGAAAACACAAGCATAGTGAATGTAGTCAAGACCCAGCAGTTATGATCTGTAGCAGTGAGCTGCAGATACCACCCACCGGTCATTGATGAGGGCCCCTCCACACAAGTGGAAACCACTGTCTAGGGACACCTGACTGGAGACAGAATTCTTCTGGTGGGTATAACCTGAGTTCACATGAAAGTAGGATATGTCTCCCATTGTGTAGGCTCTGACAGGCATTCACACACTTTTCTTTTTCACAAACATTCTTATTATGAGGTATGTATGAAGAATGTTTACCTGTGACAGATAGATCCATTTTACCAAGAAATTATGTAAAAATTGCATATTGCCTCAGGGCCCCGAGAAGAGATGGAAACTGTTTTTGAGGTACCAGTTTGCCACAGGTGGCACCTCAAACATCTTCTGACAATGAACCTAGCTGTCCCCAGAGGACAAATGACACACCCAATCTCCTCTTGGCACTTGTTGTTAAACATGGAACGTACATTGCACCTGGCACCTTGTCTAAGAACCTTACCTCGCATGGCTCCCCAGCCACATGGTTCACACCTAATACAAGAAAACACATCTGTGTGCTCACAGCTGGCTGGTAGAGTCTTGCAATGTCGGTACGCTTAGCCTGGACAACAGGTGTATTACTGTGGAGGTGTTAACACGTTGCTTGCTGTTGAGTGTTTGTTAGAATACCTCTTTGGAAGAGAAGGTCAGGCTTTTGCTCTAGCATCTGCCCATTCCCAGGGGAATCGACAGGTGGTTCATATGTGACCCTCCATAACATATAATAAACAATTTTGTCAAAGGGACCTTTCAATGATTCATTTCCACTCTATCTAAATGGGGAATGCCAAGGGCATTAGAAATTCTCAAGCTTGAAGATTAACCTCCTGATTTGTGTGCCGGAAATAAATTTACAGAAGCTGCTGCACCCATTCTTAAAGAGTTCTGAGAATTTTTTTTTATAAAGTAGTGTTTTATGTATTTTTTTCAAGGATGCAGAGAGAGAGGGAGTGAGAGGGAGGGAGAGGGAGAGAGATTGAAAGGGCACACCAGCGTCTCTTGTTACCCCTGGAAATGAACTCCAGATGCATGCCCCACTTTGTGCAGAAGGCTTTGTGTGGGCAAGCAAAAGCTTTTATCCATTGGGCATTCTCCCCTACCCATATGTTAGAGAGAGTTTTAATAAGCACATATATATAAATAATATTAGAGAAACCTCATTATAAAATTTTTAATTTATTCCAGTAGCTTGACATAGAGACTTTTAGAATTCTGTGCAAATTTTCTGAGGTGCAAATAGGAATGAAAAATCTATGAATTAAACAGACCCTTAGACAAAAGTAAGGACTTTAGCTTTCATTATTACTGGGCTACATCGCTGGTATGTTAGGGAGAGCTTTCAGGACTTAATAGCATGAGAAATACAGGAGAAGATGCCCTTTTCTCATAGAAAGTGAAATAAATTTAGGCTTCCGAAAAGGCATTTTCCCTTCAAGAGATCTTCTGAACTTATACCTGTTTTTTGTTTTGTTTTGTTTTGTTTTGTTGTTTGTTTGTTTTGGTTTTTCAATGTAATGTCTCACTCTAGCCCAGGCTGACCTGGAACTCACTATATAGTCTCAGGGTGGCCCTAAACTCATGGTGATCTTCCTCCCTCTGCCTCTGGAGTGCTGGGATTGAAGGCATGTGCCACCATGCCTGGATCAACTTATACTTTAAAGCCTAGACTCTTCCTCGATCTTTGGACCTCTCACCTGTGTCCCCTGATTGACTCACTCATCCCTACTTTCCTGGGCCTGTGTCTTATCTCTTTATATTGCAGAGTTCTTTCCTTTGCTTTAGAAATGTGCTAAGCATGCCTTAGAGAAAGCAATATATGTCTCTTTTAAAACAGAATTGCAACTTGAGATTCTTCCAGTAATGACTATTTGTATTCCAGTACTGTCCTTAGTGGGAAAGAAGAGACATCATGGAAGAGTCTAGAAGATTATTTCTCTGAATGTTTAATGACTGACATGGAAGAATATTCCATTTGAAGACTGCAAGCTTCACTTGCAACTAAAACTGAGTCACAGCTGAAGGAGTAATTCACTTTAGGTTAGCATGGTTTCATTTCACTGGACTTCTAACAATACCACTAATCTAGAGTGAAGGAGGCATACCTACTCAAGATAGGTGGATAAAAATAAGATGAAACTTATCTTGTTTATAATCCCAGATTTCCAAGTAATTTTCTTAAAGTAGGAATCTCAAAACCATAATGCAATGAATGCAGTGGTTATCAAGAGATAGTCTACAAAGGAAAAAAAAATGAATTAAGAGTTAAGGAAGAATTTGGGGCTGGAGGGATGGCTTAGCAGTTAAGGCATTTTCCTGCAAAGTCAGAGGACCCAGGTTCAATTCCCCAGAACTCACATAAGCCAGATGCACAAGGAGGGCGCATGTGTCTGGAGTTTGTTTGCAGAGGCTGGAGGCCCTGGTGCACCCATTCTCTCTCTCTCTCTCTCCCTCCCTCTTTCTCTCTGACAAATAAATAAAAATAAAAATAAAAAACCTTAAAAAAAGAGTTAAGGAAGAATTTTGTAGTGAACATATCCTCACGCAGGGAAAGAGTTTCTGGGACCCCATAGTGTAACATGTGTCAAGGCCGGGGAACTGGATCTAGGCCTTCCTATTTCTCTGGAGAAACAGGGCAATGACCATGCCCTTGAATGCTCACATTTCCACATACACATTCATTTTGTTTGTTCTTAGAGACAAGTATAGGAATCTTGAGTTTCAGAATTCTGTGAGCGCCTGCACACCCTACTCCTTCACTAAGGACCCCAGTACTCATAGGGTACAGGTTGACCAAGGTTGGAGCCAAGAAACCTGAGACATCAGAAAGGATACACAGAGCTAACGGACACATCCTAAAGCTTTTGCCTGGTGGATTCTTACTCTGTGGCTGGAGGAGAACAAGTTTGAAGGGTAAGAGAGTCAAAAGAAGGTTAAACAGAGAGTAAATGTGAAGACTGTAGAATGATACTCATGCATATAAAGGTTCTACTAAAATTTATTGTATTGCTGACTAATTTAGTTCCTTATTTCATGCAGGTTTTGTGTAGATAGTGTGTTCCATTGTGAGGTCGTAAGTGGAAAGATCAACATTGTGTCCAGAACACAACATTCTAAAGCACTTCTCCCCATCATTTGCCTTTTACATTCTTTCTACCACCTCTTCTGAAATGGCCCTTAAGCCTTGGAGTGCTTGATAGGGAAGTCACCCTTAGTGCTGAAGACGCCACGGTCATTTCTTCTCAGCACTTTGATGAGTGATGGCTCAGCAGTTAAAGTGCTTGTTTGCTAAGCCTGAAGGCCTAGGTTCTATTCTCTAGCACCCATGTAAAGCCACATGAACTAAGTGGTAAATGCATGTAGAGTTGGTTTGCAGTGGCAGGAGGATCTGGCATACCCATTCTCTCCCTCCTCATTCCTTGAAAATAAGTACATAAAAATAAGAATATATTAGTGATGTAGTGTTTTATGTGATTGGATTGTACATTTGGTTTGTTGTAGTATTATTACTGTAGTGCCAGTTAATTTTCTCCTTTCTGAGCAATAGGGGATTATTGAGATCTCAAGAGAAGACTGCTCATGGACTGAGGAGATGGCTGAGTGATTAAAGGCACTTGCTTGCAAAGTGTGAAGGCTGGGGTTCCATTATCCACCAGTAACCCATGTGGAGCCAGATGCACAAGGTAAACACATAATGAATGAAATATTAATAAAGGGAAGGCTGCTCAGTCAGAAGAAGCACTCAGGGTAATCTGAATAGTATATCCTTACAGGTATGAAAATAGGATCCAGTACACAAAACAAATATGAAAAAAAAAGTGACTACAAAATCTCATCACTTCAGTAACTGAATTTACAGACTCAGAAATGGTGGCAATGTATAAAATTAATCAACAGGCATACTTTGAAAATAACAAAGGATCTCACAGAACATTTGTATAAATAGGAGAATAAAGTAGAGAATGAAATTCAAGAGTTAAATGAGAAATTCAAAAGATAGAGATTCTGAAAATTAAAATATAACAAAACACATTGCAATCTTAAAAAAAAAATCAAGCCATCACATAGCATTCAAACAATCAGATAAAACCTCATTGGAAAGCATCACCAACCCATCAGGCGAGGTGGAAGAAGTAACATCCGTGAGGGAAGCCAAGGCTGCAGGGCTGTCACACTCACGCAACAGTGAAGCAAATCAAGCATACGCCATGATGACCACAGCACCCAAGACCTGTGGGACACAGGTAAGAGGCCAAGCCTTCTAGTCTGTGCTGAACTCCAGCTACCACCGCTCACCTTGAAGGGCAGCGCTGTCCTGATGTGAGTATTCAACTCCAGAGAAGCTGGGGAAGCCTGGGGTCTCCTCACCCGCTCCAAGTCTCTCTTTTCTGATGCTATGCTTATCTACTCAACAGATATTCACCAATTGTTAGGATAGTACAAGAGTTCTAGGATCGGAACTAAGACAATAACAATGAAAGATATAAAGTCATTTAATGGCATTTAGGTGTGCACATGTGTGTCCATACGCATGTGAAATGGTACAGTGATGGAAACTGTGTGTGTGTGTGTGTGTGTGTGTGTGTGTGTGTGTGTGTGTGTGTGTGTAAAATGATGATCAGATGTTGTTAACACAAAGTAGTGATATATGGTATAGTATGATGGATAGCAAAATTCTCTGGTGCGTGGATATATAACATAGGAGGGACATGGTAAATATTCTCAGCTGGAGAGGGCAACAGATCCTCAATTTTTTTTTTTTTTTGGTTTTTTGGTTTTTTTTTTGGTTTTTTCGAGGTAGGGTCTCACTCTAGCCCAGGCTGACCTGGAATTCACTATGGAGTCTCAGGGTGGCCTCGAACTCATGGCGATCCTCCTACCTCTGCCTCCCAAGTGCTGGGATTAAAGGCGTGCACCACCATGCCCAGCTCAGACCCTCAATTTTTATATCTTTAAACTCTAAATTTCGTCCCCTGCTACTGGCTATGCTGACAGTGCTGAGACCCAGTAAGGACCCAGGAATCTGATGAGAATTTTCACTCTTGTTCACAGACACAAGCTCTTAGGTAAAAAATGCTATCCATGCCAAATAAGAAGCCAAGGGTGGACATATCACTGAACTAAAACTTGAATTCTGCTAACAAACAAACAAACAAACAAACAAAAAAAGAGGCCACCTGTGTGTGAATGCAAGAAAGAATGAGGGGGCATTGCCAGGTCAGAGAACAATGAGGCCAGGGCACTCTAGGTTCATTTTAAACCCCAACTTCAAAAACTGAGTTCTGCGGTCAGAGTGGCAGAGAGGTTCAGGGAGGGTAATTTCTACTTGAGAATTTCTAACAAAAAAGTATGCACAGACAGAGTGTTCTGGTGGGAGGAGGATTCATGTGGGGTTGGGTTGCTTGGGCTCAGCTGGTGGGAACAGTTTGAGGATAGCCGCTGCACAGGCATTCATGCCAACCGGGAAGACCAGAAAGTGTTCGGTCTGCAAGCAGCCTTTTCTGGATTGGGTTATGTAGACTGCACTATAAATAGCTGCCGTACCACCCAAGGCAAGAAAGAAAGAAGAAAGCCTGGAGGAGGGAAACGTTCTCTTCTCCTCAAAGGAAAAAGATATACAATTTTGTAATTGTTTTGTCCTTCGCCGTTATGATTGTGTTCTCTCTCATTATTATTTCTTATAATTTTTTTTGTGTGTGTGTGCGTGCCTATGGCATGTGTGGTGTATGTACATGTGGTATATGGACATGTATATGTCTCATGCACATGCATGCAGAAGCCAGGGGCTGAAGTTGCCTAAACTCTTTTATTACTCTTCCACTTTATTTTCCGGAGATATCATTTCTCATTGAACCTAAAGCTATCCATTTTTTTTGGGGGGGTAGACTAGCTAAATTGTTAGATTCAAAACCTATAAGGTATCATTTTACATTCCATCTACAGCACTCCCTGAGGGTTTTTTAATTTTTAATTTTTTGTGGTAGGTAATGGTTGCATGGAGAGGAGACATTTTCTTCAGTGATTCAACCTCTGGTAAGATGTACATACTCTAATAAATAACCCCCCACTCACCAGCATGCAAGCAACACTAAGCAAACTCAGTGGGACACACACACACACACACACACACACACACACACATCTTCAAAGCAGAAATGGAATCAATAGCTAGTTGGAAAGGGGGGAATTCAGTGAGGAAGAGGAGGGAAAAGAGATGGAAATGCAGATAATTATAATCAAGATATATTATACACATATATGAAATAGTTAATAAACAAAATAAAATTTAAAAATTTGATGCTGAAAGCAAGCAAGTGTAGTTATCTCTTTCCATCTCTCTCTCTCTCTCTCTCTCTCTCTCTCTCTCTCTCTGTGTGTGTGTGTGTGTGTGTGTGTGTGTGTGTGCACATGCCATGGAGTGCTTGTGGAAGTCATAGGACAATCTCAGGGTGTTGGTTTTCCTCTTCCACCCTGTTTGACATAGGATCTCTTGCTGTTTTGATGTTGTGACCGCCAGACTAGGTGGTCTGCTAGTTTCACGAGTCTAACTCTGCCTCCTGAGTGCTGTAGGTGTGTTGGGACTACAGACATGTTAATTACTGCACATATGGCTTTTATATGGGCTCTGGGGAGCCAAACTCTGCTCACCAGGCTTGTAGAGTAAGCTTTTTTTCTGGTCCTTTTTTGTTTCAGCATAGGGCCTCACTCTAGCTCAAACTGACCTGAATCTCATTCTGTAATCTCAGGCTGGTCTGGATCTCATGGTGATCCTCCTACCCACTGCCTCCTGAGTGCTGAGTTTAAAGGTGTGCACCACCATGTCCAGCAGCATTTTTAACAGCTGATCCATTACAAAATATATCAATAAATCCAGGGAAATATTAGAGGTTATTATGAAAACAGATATCAATAACTAGGAAAGCCTATTAGAAGTGGATACATGTCCAAGTTTATGTGAGCCACAAAAATTGGGGAAAAAAAGCTAAACATATATATTATGAGAAATGATCAAGTTGGATTCATTCCAGAAATAAAAGTATACAGCTGCCTTTGACTCACTTTATGTTCTGTAAGCAGCCCCTCGCTGTGCTCTCTAGGTAACCCCAATAAACTTATTGGTTCACCAAAGTTGCTTGATTACACTTGTGCTTCGTTCTGTCTTCTGTGTTCTGTCTGGAATGAATAGTCATGCATTTGCATCTCCTCAAGGAAAGTATTTCATGAAACAAAAAGAATTGTTAACACACAGAAATCAATGATCAATGCAACAAGTAAATTAAGTCAAGGATAAGCTATCACATGATCGTCTCAATAGATGTAAGAAAAAGACTACTACAAAGTTCAATATGGGATAGAAGGAGCATATCTCAACCTAATACAGGTTATGTATGGCAAACCTACAGCCAACATTATATTAAATGGAGAAATTGAAAGTATTTTCTCAAAAATTAGGAGAGAGACAAGACTTGAATTCTTACCCAGAATGATAAGGCAGGAGAAGCAAATATATAGGATACATATAGGAAAGAAACGAGTCAAATTATTGCTGCTCCCAGGGAAGACAGGTTGTGCTTTAATTATGTTAATCTCTTTAAGCTTGTTATTCATTTTTAATTTCTTGCACAATGACAGATGACTCTTCAGTGGCACTCAACTTGTCTGGAACTTTAAATTCGCTCACAAACATGTCTCTCTAAGCTTCACTTTCTCCAAATCTTTTTTTTTTTTTCTCTCTCTCTCTTGTTCTGTAGATCTGATTAAGAGTGGTGAGTAATAATGAAGACACATATTGAGTGCTATCCTACCTCCAAATGTTCTCTGCCAAACACATTTTCCCCATGATTATATTCTAAAATGCTGATTATTTTATTTTTAAAGTTTATTTATTTGAGATAGAGAAATGGAAAGAGAGAGAGAGAGACAGAAAGAGAGAGAATATGCATGTGCAAGTGTCTCCTACCACAGCAAATGAACTCCAAAAGCATGTGTCACTTTGTGCATCTGGCTTTAAGTGGGTACTGAGGAATTTAACCCAGGTCATCCAGCTTTGTAAGCAAGCACCTTTAATCACTAAACCACCTCCCCAACGCATAGTTCATTATTTTTTAAATTCAGCCTCACTCAGGTTCTCAGGTTGAAGAGATTCCTTGACAAAAAAAAAAAAAAATAATAGTAATAACCCTAAATGGGTTCTAGCACCATTCTCATTGCTGTGACTTGACAAATTAGCAGGTTAAGGGACGCAAGTTCATTTGGCCTCACGGTTCTGAGGGAATAATTTCTATCATGGTGTGGAAGGCACAGCAGCAGCAGTGGGAGGATAGATGGTCATGTTACATACATAGGCATGAAGCAAATGATGACTATCAAGTAGGGACAGATACAATACATCAAAGCCTTCTCCTAGTGACCCACAACCCACAGCAAATCCACCTCCTAAAGGATCTCCCTGGCAACAAACGAGGGCCATGTATTCACACACATGAGCTAATGGGGGAAAAAAAATCAACATTCAAACCACAGTACTCCCCCCCCCCCACCACACACACACACACACACACAACAGTGGTCTGTCCAACCACACCACATTTGTTCACATTTTCACCTTCAAGATCCATTGGCATACCAAGGTCAAGGACAGTCTTAAAACATCACCTTTCGGAATTGCACCATTCACCAACACATTAAAAAAAAGTCCCTCTTTTTTTTTCCGTTCTGCTCCTCATCAGTCACTCGATGGAGCACGTTTTCAGACCCAGAGGGCTCTGCACGTCTCCAAGGGGAAGGGCTCCTATTTTCTAGATGTGAGCCTGGAAGAAGCAGGCATGGACACGTGTGGTGAGGACAAGTTCACTTTATTGCATAGTTATTGCAGAGGCACTGGGAGATTTCAGTTGGCAGCAATAGTCTCCTGAATCCAGTCCACGAAGTTGCACACCTTAGTGTACACTCCAGGATTGTCCTTCAGGGCACAGCCATAGCCCCAGGACACGATTCCCTGGAGCTGTCCATTGCAGACCACAGGGCCACCAGAGTCACCCTGGGGAAGAGGGGCAGAGTGTTTAAAAAGGAGAGTGGACATATAGCTATTTTCATTCTAAACCCATTCTAGTCATCCCTGTGACTCCTGTGTTTCTCATAGTGCTCTGTACCCTATGGTCACTAAGGTGACTGCGAGAAGTCCAGAGAACATTCCCTCACACCCCCTGAAGCTACTGCATGCACCTCCCAGCCTGCAACCATTGGGCAACCAAATTTCCCTCCTAGAGGAACAAAGGTCTCAGTATGCGAAGGGCTCTTATCACCTGGCAGGCATCCTTGCCTCCCTCGAGGAAGCCAGCACAAAACATGTTCTTGGTGATCTTCCGAGGGTAGGAGGCTTCACAGTCAGCCTGAGACAGCACCGGGGCATCCAGGCACTGCAGCAGGTCAGGGTTGTTCACTTTGGTGGGTAGAAGATGATCAAAGAGAGAAGACACATGAGAAAGAGCAGGTCAAGAAAGAACAAGAATCCAGTATTGAGCACAATGAGTATGCCGGAAGAGGACCAAAGGATTTTTCTCGTTCGTATTCTGTGGCCCAACTCCTTTGGACTTCAGTTTCCATCTCTTATACAACTTTAAGAAACTTGTGTGTACTGGGGACTTTTCAGGTTCTGATCAAATGTTTTCAAACCTGATTGAGTGCAAGGTTACAGGAAACGGAATGACAGGAATTCAGAGACTGAAGAGTCCAACTCACCACCTAAGCTCAGGGTGTTGCCCCAGCCGGAGATGAGACACTGGGTACCAGCAGGTGCACAGGAGGTGGGCAGAGCTACAGTGGCCACCTGGGAGTTGAGGGAAGCAGGAGAAGCGAGCTTGATCAGCATGATGTCATTGTCTGCAGTCTTTTCATTGAAGCGGGGGTGAGGGATGATCTTTGCTGCGTTGATGAACTGCTCAGGCCCCTCGGGGACTCTGATATTATGTTCTCCCAGTCTCACTTGCATGCAGCTGTTGGGAAGAATAAACATAGTGGATACGTTCTTTGCACTGCCAAAGACATGCCAGTGATCTCACACTCCTCTCTAAGGATGACCTTGGTGGAATGAAAAGGTCTTGTGAATATCATAGGAGTGAAAAAGAATGGTGGCCCAGAACTGGTGTAGTACACTGTCCATTTCATGTATGTTTCAGAAGCAGGCAGCAGTGAGAAGATGAGATGATGAGCTTCAGTGGGACACTATTATTTGACCTCTTGACCCATAGCCCCATCCTACGTCTCTGAGTATAAGAGTCACTGAGGGTTCATCTCAAGATCTTTGGCTTTCCTGATTTATGTAAAGACTCCTGCTCTTTCTTTCCCCTTCTGGTCAACACTATTATTCTCAGTTATTTCGTCCCCTGGGCCTCAATGTGTGGTACTGGGAACTGTCACAGCATCATCACCTAGGAATTTGCCAAAAGTTCACATTCTTGTTACCAATTTCAGACCTACTCCGTCATGATCTGGGACATGGGTTCTGGGTCACTGTGTTATAACGAGCCCTCCTTTGGTCTTTAGGCATATTGAAGATGAAGCATTTTCAGTGGAGGGAGTGTTTCTCAGTTCTTCTTACACAGTAAAGTCAACAGAATTGGAAATTTCAAAAAATTACCACTATTTTATTCTTCATGAAAACCTTTAACTCATTGTTCAGTTGAGGACCCAAGGATTGGTACACCTTAAAAGTTATTACCTGGGGCTGAAGAGATGGCTTAATGGTTAAAGAACTTGCCTGCAAAGCCAAAGAACCCAGGTACAATTCCCCATGACCCACATAAGCCAGATTCACAAGGTGGCACATGTGTCTGGAGTTCATTTGTAGCAGCTTGCCCATTCTCTCTCTGTCTCTTTCCCTATTTGCCTTTCTCTCTCTCAAATAAATCAATAGATACTTTTTAAAAATTTAAAATGTCATTACCTGTCTTCATCACTGTTTATAGTTATATGAAAGTAACCCTCTTTCCTTTTACGACACAGTCCTTGCTGCATCATGGATTTGCTTGGAGAGTACAAAGAGTGCTATTTGTGTCTCTACATATTCTGAGGTCCTGCACATCACCCACCTCTGGCCACAGCTCTTCTTCGTGACTTAAAATCTCAGTTCTTGTCCTAAGTAACACTACACCAGCACACCCTTGGAGAACAGAGGTACATGGTCTCTGTCGTCAGGGCCCAGCACTTACGGCTCATAGCAGTGAGCTGCAGACACCACCCACTGGTCATTGATGAGGGCACCTCCACATAAGTGGTAGCCAATGTTCAGAGACACCTGGTAGGGGACGGAATTATTCTGGCAGGTGTAACCTCCGACGATCTTGTCATCATCATAGGGGAAAGCCACTGCGGTGGAGACAGGAGAAGTCAGTTCAGCATGATGTGGGAAGATGGAGCCCTCAGACCCAACGTTGCCTCCTGGAATAAAGACTTCTTATTTTGTACAATTACTGTAAGAAATCAAGGGAGCACTGTACCCATCAATGTGAGGAGTATAATGGCTTGCAGGGGTATCAGTGCAGGACTCTGCAGGACAGATAACTACATCATATTTAGGACTCAAATTTGTGCCATGACATCAAGGTGTGGACAGAAGTCAAGCCCTTAGAAGGCACGCAGTGTGACGTGTGGTTAGAAGGTTTTTCTGTCACCCACTACCTGCTTCTCATATAGTCATAAGTCATCTATTCCCTGTAGCTATTGAATTCCAAGGGTATCAACACAATTTGCCCTAGCTAGGGAAGTGTCCTGCCTGTTTATGTTTGTCAGTGCTCACACATTCCCATAACTCAAATCTATATGGTAAAAAGAAAAGGACAAAACATTGTCCTGAGACCTACTCATACAGGAGCAGGGGAGGGAGACATAGTGGTTCTGCCTACCTGGAAATCCTCATGTCACCTGGAAAACTTAAACTTAAATACGTAAGCTCTACGCAGGCACATGAAGTTAGAATTTCTAGTGCTAACTTTTCTTGGATGTGAAGCTTTTCAATTCCTTGTGCATCTATGAAGTCAAGCACAGCTAGATCTTTTCAACATCTTGTGTAGATGTGAACCAAGGTTTTGGAACCAAGCAGTAGTCTTGCCAGTTCACTTCATAGATGTCTCTCTTGACCTCCTTCTACATGCTCTCTGTTGAAAGCTCCAAATTTGATGAAGGATGGTAGAGAAGGTTACAAATGGGAAGCGTAAAGAGATAGAGGAGTGAAAAGGAGGGGTATCAGATAGGTGATAAACATCAGGTAGTAAGTATAGAGGCACTGTGATGACGAAGTGCAGGTTTTGGAGAAGGGATAGTAGGGCCTGTTACAGAGCATGGAACTCACCGGCAGCTCCCACCAGGGCCAAGATGAGGAGAGCACTCATGGTGGCAGGAAGGTACTGAGCAGGGGTGGAGAGCCTGTCTTTATACCTCCCATGAGCGGGTGGAGGGCACACAGGGTGGAGGGTCTCCTCAGCTCCCTGAGCAAACACACCTGCAGGTTTCCCCTTCCCAGAGTCTTGCATCAGCTTCGTTCTGTTTTCCCACTATGGATAGGTGACCTTCAGGACCGTGAGGGAAAGTGGCTGACCTTTGGAGAGCAACTGGCATGAGGAAAACATTTGGGGTCAAAACCCTCTCCAGACAGCTGGCTTCCTTATTCCGAGGAGACGAGGGTTAGGTGGGGAGAGCTGTCAAGACTATGAGATATACTTTGACTTCATGAGGACTCACTTAGTCTACTTTTACAAAGCTCTCGTACAGGTAGTTAGGTTGCTTTGGGGGCACTTTGAGACCCCCTGAAAAGAAAAAAAAAAACTGCCATCTATGTATAAAACCAGTGAGCAAATGGACCTCCTCCCCAGACTAATCCTGTGTAGGAAGCTCCCAACCAATCTTAAGGACTCAGAATTCGAACCTGAAGAGATGAGGAGGGGGAGATGGACATCCTGGGAATGTTCGCTCCACCCTCTCTTCTTTCGAACAGGGCTCGCGGATGGCATGCTTTTGAGGGTGGAAGGGTGAAAGCCACTTGGGAGCTTCTTCAGAAAGTTGCAAGGATGCAAAACCAAGATGGCCTTGTGATTCTTCCTCCATGCCAGCTATCTGTGTTCGTCATTTCTCACACTCTCCTGGGGTCATTTTTTAATTAATTTGACAATGAAATATACGTATGTAATTTACTTTGATCAAACGCACCCATTCTTATTCTTCCTCATGTGCACTGAAATCCTTTCTCTTTTTTTGGTATCCAATGATGCTAATTATGGTTACTTTCATAAACATGGGCTGGGGATTGTTTGCCGTATCATGGGCAACTCTCTGGTGGCTACACCACTGAAAAATAAGGTCTCCTCCTCTCCCAATAACCATTAACTACCAATAGCTCTTCTGCGAAGGATGGGCCTCATGAGCTGCTTCTCTATATCATGGAACTTTATAAACAGCATTAAGGTTGCCTTTGCAAAGTGTATTGTGAATGACTGAATCATCTTTGACTGCTAGAAGCTGACAAGCTAAGGATCATATACACACAGAGTATATATGTAGACAGAGAGAGAAGAGAGAGAGAGAGAGAGAGAGAGAGTGGTATGCTTCATTAAATAACAAATATAGGAATTCTGGAAATACATATAGTCAGGCCATTTTGCTAGGCTTATTGCATTGAAATTTTCTGAAGAGGATCTTAATTTGTGAACTGTATGGCCACTCAGTCTGACCTTTGCCTATTATGAGGCACAACGTGACACGAGGGACGTGGCATCCAGTGATGTGTGTGCTGGTGTCCACTTATATGAGTCTATTGCAGGACCCCTCTTATCTGACACTTCCTCCTCTTCTGACCTCAATGTTGGTGAGGAGCATGTTGGAGCAGAAATTATGTTTGCAGGCCGGAGAGATGGTTCAGTGGTTTAAAGTATTTTCTATGCAAGCCTGATGACTGGAGTTTAGATGTTCATAACCCACATAAAAGCCAACAAGTGGGGCTGGAAAGATGCTTAGCGGTTAAGGCACTTGCGTGTGAAACCCTAAGGACCCATGTTCAACTCTCCAGGTCCCATGTAAGTCAGACGCACAAGGTGATACAAGAGCACAAGGTTGCACATGTGCACAAGGTGGCACACACATCTGGAGTTCATTTACAGTGTCTGGAGATCCCCGTGCACCAATTCTTTCTCTCTTTCTCACTCTCTTGCATAAAAAAATAAAAGGTCAGTCTATTGGGCTTGCCTCAGAAACAAAAAAAAAAAAAAAAAAAAAAAAGCCAACAAGTATCACATATATGTGTAATCCCAATGTGCCTATGCAATAGGAAGCAGAATTATGAGAATCCTGAAGGTCAACAGGCCAGCTTGCCTGGTCTTCCCAGTGATAAAATACAGGAGAGAGCTTGTCTTATACAGGGTGGAAGATGAGGACCTACACCCTGAAGTTATCCTCTGTACATGTATGTATGTATATATATATATATATATATATATATATATATATATATATGATTATATACCCACATGATATACAAATAAGACACACATACACACATACATTATATTTGAAATTACCAAACAGTAGAGAAGGAATGAATATTATGGGGATGCTGAGCCAAGTGGGCAAAGCTCAGATCAACATGTGACTTGATTGGAGCTGGTTATCAGACAGGAGGAGGGAGGACATGGAAACTAGAAGGACCCAAGGCAATGTGGGAGCTCAGGGCGTGTGTGGTAGCTTCACACAGGGGACCCATTTCTCAGCACTCGCACCTCTGCGCCCTGCATCCCACATAAGGGCACCGAAGCGTGTGCTTGCGTGGGACGTCCGCCAGTGTCCCGTGGCTGGCAGTCTCGTGACCCTTCGCCTGGCCAGCGTCAGTGCACTCCCTTTGTCTTTTTGCTGAGCTTCACACTTTCACATCTCACGGGCAGATGTGCAGAATGAAACCTTGTCCGCACACAGTGGCAAACTGTGGTTCAGAGCGATTCTTTCATGCCCAAAGCAGCACTTACATATGAACGCGTTACTCTGTGACTACAGAAAGTCCTGGCTAGTGATGTAATTAATATGAGGAATTTACTACAGGGGGCATCTGAATGGTTTGCTGAGGATCAGCCAGAGGACCCCAGGGACAAATTCTATCTCTGCTTCCCTCCTGGAAGTGGTCTTCTTTGAAGACTTTTTGAATTCATACTTCACCTGGCACCGTGCCTCAGAGCCTCGCTTTGCCAAGTCTCATGACCCACCCTTCCGGCCTGTACCTAAGAAAGAGTTACACATAACTGATCTCACGGTTAGCTGGCATTGACTGAGAATGTTAGGTTGTACAGTCTGGGAAGTAGGTAATTGTTTCTATGATTACCTGGCTGTTTTCTTAGCCTGCAACGTACACAGGAGTATCACTTTGGAGGCTCAGGTCAGAGCTTGAGCATCTGTGCATTCCCATGTGCACTGGGCAGGTGAGTGAAAGGAAGGATGTTATTTAGCAAAGGGCTTTTCTGGAAGACACAAGCAAGGACACGCATTTTATGTATCTAAACCTAGAAGATTAGTCATCTGCTATTTCATGCTCCTACTTGTAGTGTGAGATCAGCTCTCTGAAAGGCAGCAGGAATTGCCTTACTGATGGACAAGGCAGCTACAGGTAGAAATTGTTGATTGCTACTCAAGAAAGAGATAGGGCTGGAGAGATGGCTTAGTGGCTAAGCGCTTGCCTGTGAAGCCTAAGGACCCCGGTTCAAGGCTTGATTCCCCAGGACCCACGTTAGCCAGATGCACAAGGGGGCGCACGCGTCTGGAGTTCGTTTGCAGTGGCTGTAGGCCCTGACACGCCCACTCTCCTCTCTCTCTCTCTCTTTGCCTCTTTCTCTCTCTGTCTGTCACTCTCAAATAAATAAATAAAAATAAAAATAAATTAAAAAAAGAAAGAGATAAAGTCAAGTGAGTTTACACACAGCTGCTAAGGATTAAAGCCATGGCCTCATGCATGCTGCTGAGCTGTATCTGCATTGCACATTATTTGGATGCTGTTACGTTCTTATTATTGCTTATTTTTTACACTGAATTCCTTGAAGCGTTTCTCTAAAACATTATCCTCAGTTATAACAGAAATGTTTTGTCCATGTGCTCATTTTCCACCAAACATTTTAGAAGCCCTTTATGGACCTTTTATTATATTTTATTTTCTCATCATAGCCACCTATGGGCTGTCTGTTTCACAGATAAGCTCCATATCAAATAAGCTCTGTAGGGTGGAATTACCTTGATCAAGTTCCTAGAAGCATGTTGGAAACCATAAAAGAGGGTCCTTGCCTAACACTACATCCCATGTCAAAAGGCTATGACTGAGGAGCCATGGGCTGGAGAGCGGAACCTACTACATTTTTTTTGTTTTGTTTTGTTTTTCAAGGTAGGATCTTACTCTAGCCAAGACTGACCTGGAATTTACTTTGTATTCTCAGGGGGGCCTCGAACTCATGGCAATCCTCCTACCTCTGCCTCCTGAGTGCTGGGATTAAAGGTGTTTTGATAAACAGATATGTTTTCAACCTGCTTTCTATTTATGTGTTAGATTAACACCAGTCTCAGCCTTGGGCAGAAAAGCTAGCTTTGATTTTTTTTTTCCCTCAGGGGTTGGCTGCAGTTATTGAATAGTCTCATAACTGGCTAAAAATAAGTGACTGCTGAGTCCTCAGCTTTTATGAGCCATCTGTATCATGTCCTCTCCAAAGATCAGGGCAAGTCACAGTAGTGGGGACAGAGAGAACGTCAGCATGCTGGAGGGCAGAGAGAGGTGCTGTGAAACTCTCCCCACTGGGTGTCATAGGCCATTGCACATTGCACTCATGAACTCACCGCAACTGTGCTTACTTGTACAAGACCCGCACAAGATGGGGTCTGTCAGCGTTTACTTATGGACCGGGGTGGAGATTACAAGCTGAGCCCCACCTCTCTCTGAGGAGCTGGTGACAGCTAATGACTGCTGGGGTAAGGAGATATTTTCTTTTTTATGGTATATACAGTAGTAAATGGGTTGGGGGAGAAATGGTTCAGCAGGACTGGGAAGGAGACAAGAGAGGGTAATGAGGGGGGGGGGTCTAAACATTGTCAAAGAACCAAACTTTCTTTTCTTTGGTTTTCCAAGGTAGAGTCTCACTCTATGTCAGGCTGACCTGGAATTCACTATGTACTCTCAGGGTAGCCTCAAACTCATGGTGATCATCCTACCTCTGCCTCCCAAGTGCTGGGATTAAAGGCATGTGCCACCATACCTGGCCAATGTTTTTTTTAAAGAACTGTCCTTAGGGACTGTATCATGTCCCTCTCTCTCTCTCTCTCTCTGTGTGTGTCTAACATTAAGTGAGCTACATTGTTCTATCACATGTTTCCACACCTTGCTATCCTGTCTTAGCACTGGGCCAAAAGCAATGGAGTCAAAGACTGTAGGAGGAAACCTCTGAATTTGTGATAAAAAATAAGACTTCCTCCTTTTAAGTTTAGATAAGGAAAAACATCACAATAATCAAAAACCTAATACACAGTGCTAGTATTGGGGGAGTAACGGGGGTAGAGGCATTGTTCATTTGTTTTTTAAGTTCTATTTATTTGAGAGAGTCAGAGAGAGAGAGAGAGAGAGGGAGAGAGAGAGAGAGAGAATGAGCAAACCAGGGCCTCCAGCCACTGCAAATGAACTCCAGACACATGCACCCCCTTGTGCATCTGGCTTGCGTGGGTCCTGGAGAGTCGAACCAGGGTCCTTTGGCTTTGCAGGCAAATGCATTAACCACTAAACAATCCCTTAATCCCAGAGGCATTGCTTTGACTAAAACAGACCATAAGGTTTGTAGAAGGAAATTTGTAAAGTTCCAAGATGTCAGCTAATGAAAACCCAGAGTGCTGCGAGCTAACTGGATGGTGCTCATGGGTGTTGAATAGATCACAATGCTAATGGGAATGTAGACATCACAGATAGTGCTCATGATGTTTCAGATCAACATGAACCCTACTGGAATTAGAATAGAGTCCTTGCATGTTATATTCTGCCAAAAGAAAGATTAAAAAAGAAAAATAGAGAGAGAGAGAAAAAAAAAAGAAAAGGGTTGTCTGTTGTTTTCCTATATCCTGAGATGCTGAATTCTGAGTTTTGCTGCATTTAAAGGTTTTGGACCAGATCACACGGCACAGAAAATTTCAAGGAAGTCCAATATTCAGGTTGTGGCATGGTTAATGGTGATTGGGGTTTGAGCCAAGTGTACAGTGAGAGATATGAGTAAACCGCTGAGCAGGAGCTTTTGAAAGAATTGCAGATGAACCAGAAAAGAAGTGTGGCTGGTGTAGGGATTAAGGCAATTAAAAAGAAGAGGCCAGGGATTTTGTATTGAGACAGTAGGAAAGGTGTCTGGAGGGTATCTCAGCAACTAGCTAGAACCTCTTCCTTCAAATGACAGCCTCTGGACAGCATAGTTCTCAAAGCATTTGAAAGCCTTTCACTTGGGAAGAGAACTCCAGGGCACCCTGCTTACACTAGGCCACCTCAGGAGGGAAGTTTTACCGTGTTAAGCCATCTAAACACACAGAGGCTGTTCCAGATGATATCATACTTGACATTATACACATAATGCTGTGTTTTATAAGATTTCAGTTTGCAAGAACTTATGTGTTCATGGAGGCTTCTCCCCAAATTGAAAAGACCTTCCGATGTGTAGCAGGGTCAGAGCAGCCTATGGGAGTGTTGTATGTAAAGCTGAGAACATAAGAACATAAAGCTGAGGATACAATAGAGTCCCCGAGAAGCTAGAGGTACCACCAGGAATGTAGAGTGTCTGCTGAGGAAAACTAAATTCAGCAATGCCAGAGAGAGTCCCTACGGGCTGAAACGAGAAAGGCGAGGCTGCCCAAGCCTATTAGATAGAGCTCACTTCATGCTACCCATAGGTTTGGATGCTGGACATGGAGTTAGAGGATTTAACATTTGGCTTGCCGAGTTTTAGTCTCTTTGGGTCTGATCCTGCCTGAGTATTTTCCCATTACTCCCTTTTGGAATGGGAATGTGTAGTATTTGCCGCTGTATTGGAAATTTGGAATTTTATTTTTGATTTAATAGATGCACACAGTTATGAGTTTGCCTTGAGTCATGGAGACTTTGAAATTGTACTTTTTTTTTTTTTTTGAGGTAGGAAGGGTCTCACTCTAGCCCATGCTGAGCTGGAATTCACTATGCAGTCTCAGGGTGGCCTTGAACTCACAGTGATCTCCTACCTCTGTCTCCGGAGTGCTATGGACTTATACTTCTGAACAAGGTAGCGACTCTTGAGACCCTTGGAGATGGACTGAATGCATTTTTAGTTATGAAACAGGCATTGTCCTTTGAAGGCCAGGGGCACAATTTTGTGGTTTCAGTATGAAATATCTTCCATGAGTTCATTATTGAAGTTTTTGTACCAACTGGTGATACTGTTTTGGGATGTTCTAGAAATTTTACAAGACGGGTGTCTCTTTGCCAGAAGATGGTTACCTGGAGTATTACCATAGGGATGTGTCTTGTCCTGCTTCTCTCTCCAGCTCTCCTTCTTCTTCCTTCCCTCCCTTCTTCTCCCTCCTTCCTTCCCTCCCTCCCTCCCTTCCTCCCTCCTGTCTACCGTGAGGTAAGTTGCTTTGCTACACCTCATACTCCTTACCATTTCCCTCTCTAGGTTACTCTGAACCTGCTATACACTGTAAGACCTTTGAATGAGTGGAAGCCTCCAAGAACCAATGAACCATGGCCTTACCTGAGCCAACGATAATGGATTAAAACCTCTGAAAATAAATATCCCTCCTTTTAAACTGCTTCTATCAGGTATTCTGTCAGAGACGAGTCTGGGTAACATGATCCCATCATCCTCCTTCCCTGCATCCTGTGCTCCACCTTGATACCATTGAACCACTCAAATTGCTTGCTGAGGTGAGTCCCTTTTGCCTATTTTATTATTTTTCAGGTTTCACTCACCATACGAAGTGAATAGGGAAGTCTCTACCTGATGAGATATTAAGGTTTTTAAAGTACAGATATTTCCTATAATGCGAGTGCTCACCGTCACACTACAGTCAGCTTTGGCCTGCTCCATTGTGGGGCATATTGGAGCTGCTTACGTTATTGGAGCCTTGAAGAGGAAGTCAGTGTAAGGTCCAGGAGTTGTCCTCATGTGCACTACTATGACAGTAACTCCTGTGACTTTCCTGACACACAAGTTCAATACAGGATGTGTGTGTGTGTGTGTGTGTGTGTGTGTGTGTGTGTGTATTATGCTAAGTTACATGAGACCCAGTGTGAATTGCACAAAGCAAGTTTGGTGGTGAGTTCTATCAGTCTGCTGGGCTCCCTCCACACACTTGGCTCCTAGAAATATCTAGATTGTGTCATCCATTTGGAAGGCAGACAACTGGTCAGTCCATCTCTTCTGGCAAGTTGGCCGGAGGATATTGAAAGGCTTTCAAGGCTCAGAACAGACTTGTTCATCCACACAGATTACAGGAGAATGCCAACGTGAAGATCGTGTCCCTGAAGGCCACTGTGCTTGAGTAAGTTCAGGGCTTTTCTTTGCAACGTCATTGGCATCTGTTGCATTTCCCAATCTTGGGAAAGTCAGCAGAGAGTGACTGGCACACACTGTTGGTCTTCATCAAATGTGCACCTTTGTTCAATATGAAGTTGGGGGTTTCCAGATCCTCCATGTTAGAACCACCTAGTTAATGTTTTGTTTCTTGATTTGGTTTTGTTTTGTTTTTCTAGCTCAGGCTGACCTTGAATTCACTATGGAGTCTCAGGGTGGTCTCGAACTCGACAACGATCCTCTTACCTCTGCCTCCAGAGTGCTGAAGTTAAAGGTGTGTGCCACCATGTCCGTCCTATGCCACCAGGCCTGGCTTGTTTCTTGATTTTTGACACAGGGACTTTATATAGCACAGGCTGTTCTAAAACTCACAACCCTCCTGCCTTAGCATCATAAGCACTGGGGTTATAGATAAACACCACCATGTCTGAGTAATCTTTTATGGTTTAAATGGTCTAAATGCAAATGTCTTCTTACAGTTTTTCTCTAAGGACATCTACCAATTAATGTTTTTTTTTTTCTTTTCTTTTAACATGCTCATCTATTCTATAAGTATCCACTGACTTTGTGGAATATTCCACCAGACTTTGTGGAATATTCCACCACTTCTGGGCTTTAAGAAAACAGCAATAAAGGAAACAGAATAGAGCCTTACTGTCATAACATTTATGCATGCATATGTGTGGGTCTGCACAAATGAGCAGAAGTACAGAGATGGACTATAATTGTAAAAATAAATAAATAATTGTAACTCTATATATCTGTCATCTACTTTATTTAAAATATATAATAGTTATTATTAAAACAGGATAAAATGGTCATATGCTATGAAGTACGGATATTAAGGTCAGTAAAGTTCACTTTGGGGATATATTAGAGAGAATATTTGTAAGTAAGAAGGAAATATGAGAAGGTAGGATAAGGAAAAATTTCATTATTCTGTTGTGGGTATATAACAAAAACAATTCAACACACACATCCAGTTGCTCTTGTAGTATCTGGATGTTTGCCTTCAATTAACTTTAAAAATGAATGACATGAGTGATAGACATTCATATACTGTAATATTCTTGTAAAAGCTAATATAAATATATTTTGAATAAAATGGCCTCTATGACGTATTTTTGGATTAATAAAAACAAATTATTATACATCTGCCTCATATGTTCTAATATAATCTGAGTGATTTTACTTTATTTCACATTAATAATCTTTCTTTTCACAAAAAGCATACGCTTTATAAAAGAAAGATAGCAAAAAGAAAAACAACTTTAATAATTCATAAAATTACTTAGGGGAGGGTGCCACTTGACCTTGAAAAAGGAATCAACTGTAGTAAAATGCAAAATATTTCAATGGAATAAAGATTTAGTTACTAACGCATTAGCTATTTGTTTTGTTTCTACCAGGTGCAAATTCATGTGATTCATACAGATAATTTCATTTTATTCATATAGTATATGCTTATTGGCAAGAACACAGCATTATTCTTATTCTAGCTTTACTTTACATATGAGATAGTACAGTGTAGAGACATGTGTAGCGTATTTATGATTACACCTAATGATGAAGAAGTGGAGTGAACGAAGTGGAAAAGAAGCAATTTTTGAACTTTATATGTTGACAGGGTTCAATTTCTTGAGTACACTGATTTCTTTTACAATGCCAAGGAGGTAATTTTGTTCTAATATAGGAACATAGGAACACATCCACAGTGAAAGATTTAGCTATAGGTGTCTTTGTTGGTTTCGTTGGGAAATGAGAAAACAAAGCAGGAAAGTTAACCAGCACTATTCCTTTAGATAACTAGATATACACACTCATCATGGTGGTCTGGAGTGTCAGTGTGTGGAGACACGTCCTGATAAAAATGCCCTGGACCTTGTGTAGGACCAGGAGCTAGCTGAGAATCACTGTTCTGTAAGCCAACATATAGGAGGAGTTGCAAACTTAGTGAAAGGAAAAACAATATTAATAGGAGTATTATTGATGGTTCATAGATTTGGGTGAAAACTTGTTAATGTTTATTACATTATTATTATTATTATTATTATTAACAAGATGTTTTGTATGGATACATCATTTGTTGTTACCCTCTTTTCCCTCATTCCTGCCCCTATTCTGTTGGGGATGGTCCTCAGTGGGGTTGCAGGTATTCCCCACAGCGTTGTGGGCTATGCTTTGTGGGAGCAGCAGTCACTTATTTCGGGGGTGAGGGAATGAATGGGGCATGATGTCTCAACCTGTGGCTCTTACAATCTTTCTGCCCCCTTTCTGCAAAATTCCCTGAGCCATGGTGGGTGAGTTTTAAGTCTACTTCAGTGATGGGCTCTTAGGAGTCTCTGGATCTCTGCTTTGGTAAGTGTTGAGTATCCTCAGGGTCTGTCTCCCACACCCTGGGGCTGATTATCAGGTTCAGCATGAAAGCAGCACTCTTGCTTCTCTCCCCAATTCCTCTGTGGTTTCAGCTGTGGCTTGGCTGAAGTGTGAAGGGTAGTTTATCTCCTCTGGTCTCACTACCTTCTGAAAAAGAAGAACAGATTCACAATGGAGAGTGAAGTCAGCGTAGTTTAAATAGGATAAGCTTTATTAATTTAGGAAAAATTTGATGTATATAACCCTGCTTTTAGCCAACGACTAGTGAGAACTTGACACTGGAGAACATAATTTTTGTCTCCATAGGATTCTGATCTAGTTCTCAATTCCAGATATGGGTTCCTTTACACTGAGCAGATCTCTTATCCAATCAGAAAGCTAGCGCTTACCCACTGAGGGTGTGTGCCACTAAAACAATGGTTTATTTGGTCACTAGATAGTCTTAGCACATTGAAGTTTGTGAAAACAAAGATTCTATGGCCAAGAAACACAATAAGAACTATAAAATAAAGTGTTATCAGATCTGTAACATGCCATTTTCTTTGCAGACACAAAACATAAGTATTCCCAAGAAAAATCCCCACAGTTTAAAGTGTAAAGACTTCCCAAAGGCAACTCAACAACATCAAATTACGTAATGCACAAGGAAATAAGCCACCCGGAGTGAAAATCAGCACACAGTGCAAACAAGAAAGCAGGCACAAAAGGGTATCATCAGATAAAAGTTCCCAAAAGATGTTTAATGTCCCTAAATAGACATTATAGTTTAAAAATATTCCAAGGTCAAGTGCTTTCATATTTCCAAAATATCATATTTCTAAAAATAAAAAAAACAGCTAAAATGGCAAATGGCCTATTGGTGTAGAGATGTGAATTAATGAATTGAACAATAGTTCTAAAAAAATTACCCAGAATATAGCACAGGGAAAGAAAAGAGAAAAAAGTATTACTATAAAAGTAAAGAGGGGCTAGAGAGATGGCTTAGCGGTTAAGGCACTTGCCTACGAAGCCAAAGAACCCAAGTTCAATTCCCCAGGACCCATGTAAGCCAGATGCACAAGGTGACTATGAGTCTGGAGTTTGTTTGCAGCAGCTGAAGGCCCCTGGCATGATCATTCTTTTTTCTCTCTCTATCTGCCTCTTTCTGTCTCCCTCAAATAAATAAAAATATGTTCTTTAAAAAAATAAAGAGACTAGATAATAATGTGGACAAAAGCCGAAGGTAGACTAGGCTAGATACACACTCTCCATTGGTAAGATGTGAACAAAGAGTTCACGGACCAAAGTGTTGGCCCTGAGAGAGCTTCCCTACTTGTCATACCCACCCTACCCCCTTTTTGATAGGGTCTGTGTAGCCTAGGCTGAAAATTCCCTCCTGCCTGTACAGTCTACTGAGTGCTTGTGTTGTGTGCCGTGCCACCTCATCTGGCTTGCCACAGGCTCTTGGATAGCTACAGCTGGGTCAACTTAGTTTGTGCCCAAGCAGCAGGAAGCTTCCGTCATAGGCCTGCCTTGCTGTGGCATCTCCTAGGCACTAGCTCAGCTTTACAGATGCACAGCAAGTGGACCAGAGGAGTGCCATAGCCCAGCTCATCTCAAGGAGCTAGAGAAACTAAGCACTGTACCTTTCTCTCCAGGGTGACAACATGAGGCACAGCGTTCGTTTCTCACATTAGGGGAGATACTTCAATAAGCCCCAGCCTTCAGGAGCGATCCCAAGCGCATCCGTGTGTCCACTCCTTGAACTCTGGAAATTTTACATTGATCTGACATGCATGTGCTGTATCGATATCTAGATCATATTTACCAAGAACAGTGATGTCATACACTTGATGATGCATTATGATGTAATCATTTGAGATAAAATGATACGAGAATAGGCTAAATAGTGTTACAAGGTAAATAGTTAAAGGGTGTTTCTGATTCTGTCACTCAAAGGCAAATTGTATTTGGCTTTGCTAGGTGTTTCTCAGTATGCTTCTGATTTAACTTTTACCCAGTCTCAAGTGACAAACTACAATTGCGTGCTAAAGATTCTCTCTCCCTCCCCCATCTACCACTCACATCCAAGGTGCCCACAAAGCCTAAGAGCCGGTTGTCTTTATGCAGGATCTGTGGTTTCCCCACCACGCATTAGCAGGATTGTCAGGCTTATTTGTGGGGGTGGGGGTGGGCTATGGCTGGCAGGAGGAAGCTGAGGTTCTGGCTGAGGCCTCTGACCTGTACCCGGCACTGTGTCTCCAGCACTGCCGAGGTAGGAGCTGCCATCTTCAGGGCTCGTGTGGCTCACCGTCAGAGTTGAGAATGTTAGGTTTGGGCAGCTGATGGGAAACTTGTCCTTGGTAAACCCACTTTCATAGTTGGCCTCTGAGCCTTGATTTGCAGCTGCAATCAGAATCAATCTCTTTCCCTGGAGCTGATGGTACCAGCACATCCGGGAGAATTGGGTATCAACCTGGTTGTCATGGAGGCTCTACTTTGACAGATGCCCCTGCATGGCTGTTGATAGAGACGAACACCGACCACAGAGCCTAGAATGAGAGAGATAGAGACCCTGTGAAATAAGACAAGCTAGGGATCACGCATGACTCAGATGGGAAGATCTCTGCTTTATTTACTCCAGTATCAACTCAGCTCCCCAAGACTCTGTTGTACATTTCCCTTTTTGTTTCGCCAACAGGTATTGGGCCAAGATCCTCTGATCAATCACCTGTCCCTCATCCTCTGACCTGTGGATGCTGCTCTCTGGAACGAAAGTCTCCCTGCATGTCCATGCAGCATTAACATGAACCTCAGCACCTCCTTGGGACAAAGATCCCCTACCTTGACCCAGAAGTAGTAGCAGGAGACTTAGCATCTTTAACTGACAACCTCTCTTCTGACAGAAGGCAGCAAAGAGTCAAATTCACATCAATTTTCCCTTCTCACAGTGAAGTTGCTTCAATACCAGCTCTGTCCACTTCCTTCAGCGAGGAGTTGTGTTTTTGCTAAATACAGAAAAAGCAGTCTCCCCCACAGGGGAATTGTATGACTGTTTCCTTAGGAGGACTCATTAACAGAGCACCTCAGGATGCACCTGCCACCTGCCAATCATGTATCCATTCATCATCATTGAGGGCCACATACGTGTCACTCTTTGTGTATATAATGGGATGCAATGTTGGTTTCAATGAATTTCAGATTTATCATGGTTGTCCCAACCTGAACTCATTATTTCTCCTCCAATCTATATACAATGTCAAACTGACTTTTATTTCTAAGTTCCACTCTCTCAATAGATGGTATTACCATTATTTTGTCCTTTAGACTCAGAAAGCCAAAAAACATTTTCCTCCTCACCTATCTTATTTATGAATTCAAAATTGACTGTATTATATATCATATATATATATATGTATATGAGATACATATTTCATATATCTTCCCTAATGTCAACAAAAAAAGTCTCAAGATGACAGTTGGCAGTACAACTAATTAGCAACCAGTCCAGACTGAAATGGGGAAAGGGGGGGGGCGCTCCAGAAATACAACATATTGCCAAAGACATGAAATGGTATTCGGTATTGATGTGTAGTCTCTGCTGGGGATCTAATGTAGGAGGCCTGTGAGCCCTGCCTTATGTCACAGAAGTCATATTTCCCTTCACTGCACTGGCATCTCTCACAAACACAGGCAGAGCCTGTCTTCCTTTGGGTGGGTTTCCTTGTTCACTGCCAGCCGAAAAGGGCAAATGTTCGATGTCTCATAAAAACTTAATTCTGAACATCATAATCCAATGATTTACTTTTTTTACTTTTACTAATAAAACTGCAGAACAGAATTGAAATGATTCTATGGATCAGTTTTGTTTCAGTAGTTTTTCCAACCCCTTGTAATTTTTTTTTTGATTTCTAATATACTTTGTACTTATTTTGTATTCTCAAGGTGGGAAAGACTCAGTTAATATTTTCTGGCAGGATAGCTCACGTTACACTTTCTAAATTAAGCAAACTTACAGTTTCTTTTCACCAGGTAGTTGCGAATATGGTTGTAGTCTGAGGAGTTCTTACCAACTTCTGCATCATGGTTCACTCCTGCTTTGGTTAGAAATTTTTCAGTAAAACATAACTGATAAGAGAATCTGAAGAAAGATTTTTTTATTCATAATATTTCTGTTTTTAAATTGAATAAACAACAATAATAAACAATTCAAATTACACAAACTTTCCCTTGAATCAGCACACAGACAATATAATTTATTGAAAGAGCAAAAATGCGTGAGTGGCCTCTAGTTTCAAATTACGAAGATAAAAGGTGTTGAACAAAGTAGAAAATGTCTAACAACAGGGACAAAGATGTAAAAAGAAAGAAAACGTGGTTTTAACATAGAAGCAGGCTTCAGAGTAAATGCATGAGGGAACTTCTCCTAGAAGGGTGTCAATCTCATGGCCCTAGGATGGAGACAACACACTCTTGGGAAGGTTAAGCTCACCAGGTCCTCTGTCTTTCAAAGGAGTGACAATATGTGGTGATTTCCTTTTATGTATATGCGAAGATCACTTCTGAGTGGTCACCTGTTTCTAACACAAAAAGGTAACATAGGAGCCACCATCAGGCCTGAGTCAGAGTCATTTTCCTCCCGTAGCTGCTCTTTTTGCGTGGAGAGGATGTGGCGGTGCAGGGCTGTGGATATACTGCTCGCGCAGAGGTACACAGATGTCTGATTGATGCTGGCCCACTCCAGACTCAGGGAGAAATCCCCCAGCTTCTTCCGAGAGACGCTGTACCCTTCGGGGATATCTCCTTTGTTGTAACTGTCCACATCGAATGATAAGTAAATTAGCCGTGGTCCCAGGCCTGGATCTTGTCGATACCAGAACATACTGTCATGACTCATATCCTGTTTACATTCCAGCAAAATTTTCTCTCCCATCCTCTTGACTAGATATCTTGGGATCTGGGTTATTGTCACGTCCACAAGGCCTATGAGTGAAGGATAGAGCACACAAAAAAGAGAAGATAACAAGAAGCCCCATAAGGGAAAGTTCCCTCATCCAAGACTTAGAAATAATAGGACAGGGTTTGCCACCAACTTGTGGGACTCACCTATTTCCAGGAAACAAAGGATCATAGCATGGACAAGCCTGATTCCCATGGCAACTTTGAGCAAAGAGTGGGTCCTCTCACCACATCATCATGACTGTTCTATGATGTTATTCTCCTGAACGCACTCTTAAGCCCCACCCCGCCGGAGGTGCCAGAGAGAGAAAGGACTTTCATAGGGGTAGTATGCATGTGCCCATATGCGTGTTGGCGTGCGTCTGTCTGTGGAGCAGCGTTGTACATGTCATAGAGTATGGTCCATTCCACTGAAATGCTTCACTGTAGGCTCTTCTAGTTGCTGTCGCTTTGAAGTCATGCAAGTAGGCACTTAAAGATGATGGCTTTCCATGGAAATAGTCCAGTTCCTTTTGTAAAATATTCTTCCTTACTTTGCCTACCCACTGACATATTTTCTTAGTACCCTTTAAAAGTGTAAGGCATAAAAGTTTAGTCAGATTCACACTGCAGGTTAATTTACCACTGCGTAGCCTCCTCAAAACCCTAGGAATGGAGCTCTTTTGCTGTGCAGAGGGGACTTCGTTGTGGCTGCCAGAGTCAGCACCTGCTTTCTTAGAAATGACATTTGTCTTATCTTTCCTTTCCATTCCCCGCCCCTTCTCCAAAAGAGTCTGCTGAAAAGTAGAATCTTTCCCCCTTGAACGCCTTTAACCTGTGCTTATTAACTTACCTTTGGAAAATTAAAGTATGATTCATGCTAATAAGTGTGTGTGTGCGTGTGTGTGTCTGTGTGTGTGTGTGTACAAAAGAGAAGAGTAAAGGGATAAAATTACATGATACACCACTATGAAAATGTCTTTTAAAACTATTTTTACTTATGAGAGACAGAAAGCAAGGGGGGGGGAAGAATGGGCATATGTCTCCTTCCACTGCTAACAAACTCCAGACACATGAGTCACATTGTGCATCTGGCTTTGCATGGGTTCTAGGGAACCGAACCCAGGCCGTCAGCTCTTGCAAGAAAGTGCCTTTAGCTGCTGAGCCATCTCTCAAGCCAGAGAATATCTTTATTAAACCCATTACTATGTACAACAAATATACACCAAGGAAAAAATAAGCCTCAGCTTGGAGGAAGAATGTACTGACAGCCTGCTGTGTGGTGCTTTTATGCATGAGTACCTTTGAACTTTTCTTGCACTTTGGTGAATCAAGATATTCCCAGCAGGAGAGGGCCCCCCCACCTTCTCCTAACTGATCTTCCTCACACTAGCTTTTCTGAGCCCTTCAGAGTTTCTTTGAATTATTTTCATTCCCAGACAAGGAGTTGGGTTCTCATTGCAGTTCTCAAGTTTGACCTCAGAGACGACTTTTGCCCCCAGTCTTATTCAAAGTGGAGGTTCAGGACCAAGTTTGACTTCATGGTAGTAAGGGAGGAGTAGGTTTGGTCACAACACTGACTTATCAAAGCGATGTTCATATTATATATATATATATATATATATATATATATATATATATATACACACACTTCCTTTTTCTGGAAAAGAGTGTGGAGAGCAAGTTTGGTTCAGCTTTAGCTGGAGGTGTTTATATCATCATGTAAAAGTTTCCATCTGCCTGTCTGTAAGTCTAGATGTCCTTGAAGGAAGCAAAGCATTTTTTTTTTTAATTTTCAAAAGTGCACTGAAGAAATGACTCCATGTTGCACAGTAGACTTCGCTGCCTCAACATCAACATTCAGAAGTCTTGTAGCATGTGCATACTCACAATGTGAGACTAGCTACCCATTAGACATTTCTTGTGTTCCGTAGTGCTTCCAGTATTGTTGAGTGGGAATTATACTGCAGATGCATCTGTATTTATTACATTAGTAAAAGATTTAGGAGGTAGCTGACTTTATCTTCCTATCCCCCACGAGCTAAGTCACCTTTCTGACAAGTCTTCTCCAAGCCCTATGCCTTTGACCCTGAGACTTCACTCTCTTCGTTCCTCCTCTATACCAACCGGGGACTAAAGTAACACTCTTAGCCCGAGTCGGATCCTTGCACTGGGAACCAGCTGCTTCTTTCCTTCCTGACACCTCCCTTCAGATTTCTGTCAAAGACCATCACATTCAAGAATTCTGGGGACTAATTGTATTTTCCCAATTCAGAGTAGGCTTTCATTGGATAATAGCAGGGCTGGGAAGAAAAGAATGCTCTAGATGGGAAGAAACTGAAATATCACACCCCACCTTTTATGCTTTAACATATCACATTCCTTTCTTTCTAGTCTGTCCCAGTCTTGTTTCTCTTTCCTGGTTCTTCCTCTTTCCAGGCAACAATCAGTAAATCTGACTTGTCTCTCATTAACCTATCCTGGGTAAAAGTATCTTCACAAAAATAATTATTTTGGGGCTGGAGAAATTGCTTAGTGGTTAGGACGCACTTGCCCATGAAACCTAAGCACACAGGTTCGATTCTCCAGGG
The DNA here is from genome assembly GCA_036346955.1 of Dipus sagitta. Taxonomy (NCBI): domain Eukaryota; kingdom Metazoa; phylum Chordata; class Mammalia; order Rodentia; family Dipodidae; genus Dipus; species Dipus sagitta. Next base: position 103,983,009 of record CM070780.1, on the reverse strand, counting down.
TCCCGCGTAAGCCAGATGCAGATGGTGGCTCATGCGTCTGGAGTTTGTTTGCAGTGGCTAGAGGCCCTGGCATGCCCATTATCACTCTCTCTGTGTGTCTCTTTCTTTGTCATAAATAAATAAATCAGAAAAAATAAAATTATTATCAATTTTTTGCATTCTTTATAGAGGAAGCATTGATTAGAACCCCTATAAGAGAAAACATGCTTATCTTTTTTTAATACATAGCTACTTTTTCTTCTGTATGGTGTTTGGGCCCAGGTATGGACTGCAGAAATCTCATCACATTTTCTAATTCTTTTTAACCCTACTTGGGGTCAGTTCTGAGGAGTTCATGCTACCTCATATTGTTCTATTTTCTCTGATGAAACCATGAAAGACCCTAGTAAGAAATATCTATGTGCTTTGATTTAATTATTCATGCAGTATTCAGTTTTTTCAAACTTACTCTCTCATTGTCTGAAATGTGATGTTTATAGTAAAGGATATGTTAGTGCCCTCTAGTGGAATATCACACTGATGTATAAATCAAGTTAAAATCGGGCTGGAGAGATGGCTTAGGGGTTAAGCGCTTGCCTGTGAAGCCTAAGGACTCCGGTTCGAGGCTCGATTCCCCAGGACCCACGTTAGTCAGATGCACAAGGGGCGCATGCGTCTGGATTTCGTTTGCAGTGGCTGGAAGCCCTGGCGTGCCCATTCTCTCTCTCTCTATCTGCCTCTCTCTCTCTCTCTCACTCTCAAATAAATAAATAAAAATGAACCAAAAAATATTTTTAAAAAAATCAAGTTAAAATCTGATTCCTAAAATCTGTGAATACATTTAATTATGTAGCAAGTAGGATTTAAGATTGCAGGTGTAATTAAAGAAGCTAACAGCTGACATTGATGGAGGAATACTATCCTATCTTTTCAGGTGGGACAAGTCTGATCATGCAGTCCTGAAAGCCTGGAACCTTCCTTAGCTGTGTTGAGATGGAGATGCGTAGATGGAACTTGCCAGCTTTGAATATGGAGGACAGCAACAACCTGGCCAGGAGGCTAACAGAGTATATTCATTATTTTTCTTGAAAGGCAGCTTTAAAGCTGCCCTTGACAAAAGTAATATTTCTTACAAACAAAATGGAGTGTAGCTCAGTGGTAGAACACTTCCCTAGCATTCGTGGGGTTCTAGGCCCACCACTACTCCCATTGCCATAGAACTCAGCAAGATAAAATAATTTCTCAGTAAGCGCAAGTCTGGAAAAACGTTCTCCTTTTTTCCATTTGTCCTTCATACTTCTACACCTTTCTGACACTTCTGTTTTCAAAACTAAAACACATGTTCTTATTATCAGCAGGAAGACAGACTCTCGAGCAGGTCTGAGCTTGAATTCCATGCTTTGCTTGGGCAATTTGCTTAAGCAACACATAGCTCAATTTCTGTATAAGCAAATGGGTACTGTTGGTTACTAAGGAAGTCATAACAAAGTGCTACAGACGGATTTAAAAAAAAAACAAAAATTTGTCTTTCCACAGTTCTGGGGGCTAGAAATTACCTGCATTGATTTCTTCTGGGACATCTCTCTCTGACTTGCAGTTAAGCCATTCTCTTCCCCCTGTGTCATGTCAAGGTCTTTCCTCAATGCGTGTCTATGTTCTAATCTTTCTGCATACAGATTAGGGTGTCACCCAAATGACCTCATTTTAACTTAATTGCCTCTTTAAAGATACTATCTCTGAATAAGTTACATTCTGAGGTACTGGTTTAGGACTTCAACCTCCAAATTTGTCAGAGGAACACAATTCATACTGTAACAATGAGAATATAAAGTGAACTCACCTCACAGGTTTGGTTAGTTATGACAATGACCATGACATAATAAATGAATAAAGAGATAAAAATGTTGTCAGACAGATGGGAAGAGGATGAAGTGGGGGCAATCAAGTATGCGTGAAAATACCATAAAAGAACCTGTTAACTTTGTAAGCTAACTAAAAAAAAAAAAAGAATACAAAACAGGTTCAAAAAGAGGGAAGAACTAAAAAAATAAAGAAATGCCTTTTAAAAAATACAAAGAAGGAAAACATCACAAGACACACAGATTCAAAATGCTGCCTTTACTTGTTCTGTCGCAAGATGCTCAGGAGTACATTCCCAGTGGGAGTCTATATGTTCAGTGATTCACATATTGTTTCCTTGCAATTTCACCCAGTTCTGATTGTCATACGTTATTTGCTTCATTTTATGGACTGAAACCGGAGGTCTTGGAGGGTGGTTGATTGCGTTGCTGACGTCACAAAGCAGCAAAGCGGCAGGCTCTCTCTGCGTGTTCATTCTGCATCCCCCCACGGCTTTTGAACACTTCAGGTTCCTCTCCTTCAGATACCTAGGGTAGATCTGATAGTGAAGCTTCTGCTTTGAATGGGATTTTGCTTTTCCACTTCTCCCTGTAGGAATTCCTTTTGCATCTACTCTAAATTTCACACCTAAATCAGACTTAATACACTAATATGCCCAGGCCCTTTTTGCTGCCTTAATTCCTGCCTTCCTTCCCTCCCACCGGGGCCCTGCTTCATCTCTGTCTTGTTTGCTTTGTGTCTGCCACTTGTGAATCTCCCCAGCAGTACTGGCTGTTGACAGGCTAAGTGTGATTTCCAATCTCAGCCTCGGGAGCTTTCCATATGCTATTTTCCTTTTGGCTTGCTTTGCCTTAGAAAACAACTTGATACCTTTTTTTTTTTTTTTTTTTTTTTTTTTTGTCAAACTGAACATATATAAAGGTTGGCACCTTACATTGAAATAAATCTCAATTTCTATGTTTATATTTTCTTGAACATCCATCCTTGTATACATTTTGTAAACTTCGCTGTATTTTTACTTTTTTTTTTTCCCCCACCAAAGGTTTCTTACAGAAACATCTTAGGATACTCTCTTTCTGTTGGGAGGAGGAGGTGATGTGCTAGTTTCTCAGACAAAAATGCCTTCATGTCTATATGGGAGGAACACTCGGAAGCGAGTGGGCTTCTTTTTGACATTTACAGTGACAAGACCAATTGCATTCAAAGGGTAAATTGCTGTTCTCTGCTCCAGCTCTAAGGGGCAACAGCTAGGCTTAGAGGCCATCTGCGCGCTGCTAGAACAAGGAAGGTATTCGTCCCAAGAGAACTGTTTCTTCTGAGGTAGCCATGAGCCTCGAGCTCCCTGTGGGCTCATTCAGATACTCAGCTGTTCTCTATTTGTAGAAATGGAGCAGGGCGAGGGCAGAACTTCGTGGCATTTTCCCGTACAAGACTCATTACCTGACTGAAACAGTGTTTTTGCTCTTTTGCCTCTTCTCGGAGTAGCTGCTTTCTTCCACTGCTTGAAAATAGAGCTCTGTGCTAGTTCTCTATGGCTTCTGTAACGAATCACTGTAGACTAAGAGGCTTAGAACAACAGAGTCCAGGCAAGGCCGAGGAAGCACAGTGATGTGTTTTTGTGTCTCTGTTGCATTTCTACAGCTGTTAAGCATGGGCCTCATTGAGTTTCAACCACAAGGCAGGAAGGGCTGCATTGCTTTCGGGTCTCTATGGCTTCTCCACCTCTTAGAGACCCCCCTCACTCCTTGGCCATCTTCCTCTATCTTCAATGCCAGCAACATCTCGTAGCCCATTGAAGGACCCGGAGTTTTCAGCTATTCCTACCTAGATAGTCCAGGATAATTTCCGTAGGTCAGGTCAGTGGCTTGCTTAGAACATAAATAATTGTAACTTCAAACCTTCGAACTCAATTCACTTTCCTTGTAAAGTAAAATAGTGACAGGTTCTAAGAACAAGACAACGATATTTTGAGGAGTCATTGTTTGAACTAGCAGAAGGCCTTATTAAAGAAAGGTAAGAGTAGAAATTGGTGAATTTTCTTGGGGTGTGTGTGTGTGTGTGTGATGCATATGCATGTGCAGATACATGAACCCATGTGCACATGTGTGCAGAGGCCAGAAAAGACATCAGGTGTCTTCTATGCCTCTTCCACCTAATTTCTCTGACATTCTCTTACTGAGCATGGAACAACACACCATTTTGGAGTATGGCTGACAAGAGAGCCCTAGAGATTCTCTCATCTCTGCACCTCGCTCAGCACAAACGCTTAGCTTTTTGGTTTTCAAACATAGGTGCCAGGGATTCAAACTCAGGTCCTCATGCTTGAGTAGCAAGTGCTCTTACCTTACTGAGTCATCTCCCCAGCCCTGAATGGGTTAAATTTAAATGATAATATCTGAGAGAAGAGAAGAAGCAAGCCTGGAATCAGATCAATGAAGATATTTCTGGTTTTTTTTTTTTCACATCGTTCCATAGACATAGTGACTTATGTCACTCCTTAGACCCAGGTAGTAGAACTTGAAAACAATGGTGAGCTTCCTTGTCCTCACGCTGACTCTGTCTGCACATGTCTGAACATGGGTGCCCTATGCAGAAGATGACTCTGGGATGCAAAGTAAAAAGGGCTATGTCTGCTCTTAAAGACATTTTAGGCCAGTAGGGCAATTATTATATCAATAAACATTGTAATTTGGTGTATGTGGTAGAAAATGAGTCTGATTCCAACGCGTTGGAGGCTGAAGTGAGATGATTTACATGAGTTCGAGGCTAGCATGGACAACATAGTGAATTCTAGGCCAGACTGGGATACAGTGTGTGGTGGTTTGATTCAGGTGTCCCCCATAAACTTAGGTGTTCTGAATGCTAGGTTCCCAGCTGATGGAGATTTGGGAATTAATGCCTCCTGGAGGGAGTGTATTGTTGGGGGCAGGCTTATGGGTGTGATAGCCAGTTTTCCCAAGCCAGTGTTTGGAACACTCTCCTGTTGCTATGGTCCACCTTATATTGGCCAAGGGGGTGATGTCCACCCTCTGCTCATGCCACCGCTTTACCCTGCCATCATGGAGCTTCCCCTTGAGCCTGTAAGCCAAAAATAAATGTCTTTTCCCCACAAACTGCTCTTGGTTGGGTGATTTCTACCAGCAATGCAAACTTCACTGCGACAGTGTAAGAAGACTCTCTCTCAAAAAACAAAATAATAATAATGAAAATGATAACATAAAAATAGAAAAATATAGTCACGTAAATGGGTCCTCCTCTACTTCTGAAGAATTCTCTTAGCCAATCCACAATCTCTACAAGAAAAGCTCAAGGAAAACACCCTGGACCTTTAATGAAGGCACAACCTCATATCCAATCCCACCCCAGATTACCACCTCTGTCCCAGCTGATTCAGAATCCTATCATTACTCCTTACCTCTGCTAGAATCTGTAAGTGACAAACTTTTCTGCTTCATGTATTTTAATTTTTATTCCTCATTGTGTCTCACTAGACATACACGCCTGAACTTAACCCATTCCTTCCTGCCCTCACCCCAGGTCAGGATATTTCTAGAGAGAGTGGCACTGTGGCATGTAGATACATTATCTGCTTCCATGCTAGGAAAGAAAGAGAAAGAGGGAGAGAGAGAAAGAGAGAGAGAGAGACTTAGACCAAATCAGAAAGAAACTGTAATATAAGTGCTTACGGTGGACAGTAGATTGAGTTAATAAAAAACAACAGGGATCTCTATTGTGTTTTCCCTTGACTTTAAAAACAGTGGAGGAGACATAAGTGGGCCACTCAGGTTTAGCACAATGTAGGCAGGCTCCAGGGCGTAGGGGTTGGTTGCCACACTGTGTCCAGCACTTGGCCCTGGAGTGAGCACAGTAGAGAAATAAGAGCTCAGGATACAAGAGCCCTGTAAGAGTCCAACGAAAGAGGTTCAGAGGATGGGTTGGTGAGATCCGAGAGGAATACTCTGAGGACAGGGATCTGCAGTGCCTAGGAATTCGCTCACCCTGGGGAGGATAGTTCCTCCAAGGTTAGCAGGCTCCCAGATGTCAAAATATTAAAAACCACAAAAAAAGGAGGCATGCCTAGTAAATACAATGAGTATGCATTCTCCAGTGCCCTTCGCTGATGGTCTTTGTGTGAAGACATCAAAGTGACTCAAGAGAAAAAATGCAGGACTACATGGTGGCATCCTAGACTCTATGTGAGGAATTGACATTGTAATGCAAATATATATTTTTTCTGCTGAAAGACTGTCATTTCATTATTTCTATATTATTAAATTAATTTTTGCATGTTAATATATTTTTCTATACTGTCGATCATGAGGGACCATGGAAGACTACTGTGAAGGGAATTGACAGAAGCAATTCATTTCAAATTGAAAGATGATACTTGGGTAAAGTAATCACACAGGATTAGATGAAGATTAATAAGGGTCCAGATTGCTTAATAAGAGAGATAATACATTTACTCAGCAAGCTTACAAGCAATTCATATATATGACAGGAGTTATAGGAATTTTGATAATAGAACTACAAAGTTATTCAGGAGTTAGAAACAAATTCACTCAGTATTTGGGTTAGATGTCTGCGGAAAAGGAGGAAAAAGGAAACATAGTATAACTCTCAGTATTCAAATTTCCACTAATAAATAATTCAAATTTCAATTCACCACGTATAGAGGAAATGCAACTTTATATATGCAAAGTAAGGTATGTCTTAGGAAGTATTTACATCATGTAATGCCCTCCAGCCTAATGGAATACCCAACAAGGGCAAAGACTTTGATTTCAAAAGGAAAGGCTTCGTGGAAGGACAGGACTAGAAAAGGTAAATGAAGAATACTAATTAAGGCCAGGGCAGGGCTGTGGCTGCAATCTTGTGGGGCGCCATCTCCTGGTCAAGGAAAGGGATACTGAGAGTGGTCCTCCTCCTTGCTACGCAGACAGGACATAGCCATGAAGCACTGTGAACAAGCTACTGGCACAGAGGTACACAGAGGTCTGGTTCACAGTGGCAGACTCCAGGGTCAGAGGGAAATAATTCAGCTTATTTCTAGAGACGCGGTACCCCTCAGGGACAGCTCCTTTGTTAGTCTTGCCAGGACCAGACGAGTAATGAATCAGCTGCAGTCCATGCCCTGAGTCTTGCCGATACCAGAACATTGCAAAGTGATGCACATTCTGGGAACACTGCAGGGTGAATGTCTTCCCCATCCTGGAGATTTTGTATTTTGGGAACTGAGTGACGACAGCATCCTTGTGGCCTATGGAGGAAGAAAAAGATGCTTATGTAAGGATAGAACCAGGGAGATGGAGAGAATGATGTTATAGCTATAAGGTGCCATTTTATATCAGAGCCTGGGAAGCTTAGGAACGTCTCCTCATATATGCCAGAACTCACCTATTTTTAGGACACACATGATCAGCCAGCAGACAAGCCTAGAACTCATGGCCATGTCATATGTGCAAGGCTGCCTGGTACTGTGATGCGTCTAGTCTCTGGTACCAACACTCTGCATAAGCTTCCTGGACAGAGACCACACCCTCCTCCTTCAGTGCTTCAGTAGTGAGTGACAAGTCTCAGACAGTAGATGAGATCGTTTATCTGTTGTAGTCATCTACTTACTTATGTGGCTCTCTTGAAGTGTCAGTGTGGCAATTTTCCAATTTCCCTTGTATAATATATCCCTTTTGACAAAAAATGATTTTGGGTCCTTGGAATTTTTACTAATCTCATGGGAAGCTTGCAAGTATTTCATGGGGTCCTGACAATTTTTTTTTTCTCTTAAATGTTCCCTTGGAATGACTTCTCATCTTATTGCTATACTAAAACCTTGAATCCCACTCCAAAAGTACCTTATTGCCTTTGTGAAGTCTAATGGTACTCATTTCCATGGATGTTATCCAATCTCTGTGTGATTTTCATATAAGGATATGGTCCTTTATGACTTTTTATCTTTACTCATCTTGGGCTCTCAGGAAGTAGAAAGAGGGCTGGAGGGATGGCTTAAGCGGTTAAGGCATTTGCCTGCAAAGCCAAAGGACCCAAGTTTGATTCCTCAGGACCCATGTTAGCCAGATGCACAAAGGGGTGCACTCATCTGGAGTTTGTTTACAGTGGCTGGAGGCCCTGGCTTACCCATTATCTCCCTTTCTACCTCTTTGTCTGTCAAATAAATAAATAGATAAAATATTTTTGCAAAAAGAAGTGGAAAGATATTGATAGGAATTAGAAGAAAAGTAAACCCACTTTGTACTCAGGGTTACAAGCACCAAAAGACTACACAAGTACATGTATGTCCTGACAAAGTGATAAACACAGAGATTTGATAATGAATTGTATATTGCTAATGATAAGTCCTGAAAGTAGTCTAGGAACTGAAATCCAAAAATTCCTGATTCACTAAAGACTTCATCAGCCTTTTTTTTTCTTTGTTCTCTTCCCTTCTTCTTCTCCTTCTTCTCTTCTTCCTCCTCCTCCTTCTCCTCCTCCTTCTTCTTTTTCTTCTTCTTCCTGGCTCTTCCTCCTTCTGGGAATGTTTTGCTGGCAGGACATTTTCCTCTGGGAACTCACATTATTTTGTCTAACTCATCAGCCTATCAAAAGCTTTCATGTACATTCAAAGTAGCCAACCCCACTTGATACCTAATTTACATCCTCAAGAGTATAAGAACCCCCATCCAAGTTGCCATGAGGTTGCCCACGCAGGACCCTTCTCAGTGAAGGAGCTTTCTGTATTAATTTCTAAAACAAAATCTTGCTTTAATTACCTTTGCATGTCTATACTCATGATTCTTTGTGGACCGTAAGGCAAGGACTCAAAGAAAATCCGTAACAGCATGGCAGAGGTTTTGGAGCAGCAATTTGCATACAAACCTTGGGGGGAACAAACAAACAGCAACAACAACAAAAACCCTAGGAGATGCCTAACAAGTTCAGAGGGAATTAGAATGTGGTATAATTACTTGTTACTGCTCTCATCTCTGTGAGCAAATACCCAACCAAGGGAGTCAATGAAGGAACAGTATATTTGGGTGCATGGTTTGAGAGTATGCCCACCATGGTGGGGAAGGCATACAGGTGGGGAATGTGAAGTGACATCCATAGTCAAGAAGCAGAGAGGTAAATGCCTGTGGCTCATCAGAGTTGCCTGCTCCTTGTCCCCTTTTATTCAGTCTGGGCGCTCAAACTACATATAGGATTATTTTTTCCCCCCTCACTTAAATCTCTCTGGAAATGCCCTTACAGTTGTGCCCACAGATGTTTCTTCTAGGAAGTTCTACTGTGGAATCAAGTTGACAAGAAAGATTAACTGTCACATCTCCTTCCCGGAGGCTCCGCCAGATGGAATTTGGGAACCCCAACTGCTGATGCGTCTGCCATTCACTAGAGACACACTGATGATCAGGGGTTGCAGGCATTTAGCATTTTTCTAGGTTTTTTTTCCCCCCAATTCTTGGACAGCGGAGGATGTGGCTATGAACTGGCTGTCTCCTTAGAGGAGCTTTTAGGAAAAAGGTGCGCAGAAGCTTTTGTGCAGGCAGAAGCTCCCTCTTGGAGAAACTATTCTCCTCAGGGGTGTTTCCTTCTTTGTGCTGTCAGTGACAAGTGGGTATCGGGTGCCTGAAGCCCTTGCTTGAGTCTGACTCACATCAGAATGTTCTGTCATGATCATAGTCTTAAGAACCTTCTAGAAAAGCTTTCTTCCTTGTCCTTCTCTGGTTCTGGATTCTCTAATGTCCAGGTGGTTTACAGAGAAATGATACAAAATTTATAGACAGTAACCACCAATCATCTGGCCATGATTTATTAAAAAGAGAAATCGTATGAAAGCCGGACCTGATTTGCTCCTAAGTTGTTGAACTAATGCCAGTAGACGAAAAGTGCCCTGAAGCTGATGACTGGATAGGAAAAGAAGCGGGCCTGCCCTCAGCTCTGGCCAGTTCACAGCTCACAGGTTGTGATTCTGTGATACTTGTGGACATGTCTCAGTTACCCCCTTTCTGAAACAGTTCTTGACCGTCTTCCTTCTGTCCTTCCTTCCTTCCCCTCCCCACTCCCTTTTTTTTTTTTTACCCTTTTCTTTCTTTTCTCTTGCTATTTCTTCAAATGCTTGAAATTCAAAATAATTTATTACCAGGTACTAGAAAGTAGCTATTATTTCTGAAAACCTTGTCTATAATAAGTAGCTTTCTCAAACCCGATTCTTTCATCTCTAAATTCTTGGAAAGTCTTTTCTGAGGATAGTTCATGTATATGTCTGCCTGTGTGCTTTTCGTTTATGAATCTTTTGATGTCCTACATGCTTTCCTTTAGCATACCCCAATGATGCCCCATGCCCATAATGATTGGAAATCATCCTCAGAATAACATCTCTTACGGGGATTATCACAGAATTCTGAGGAGTTACAGCTTCATGCAAACTTTTTGTTTCAAAGTAAATAATTTACCCAACTGAATATGCTGCCTTATTTTTTTTTAAAAAAAAATATTTCATTTTATTTATTTGAGAGAGAGAGGGATATAGAAAGCAAGAGAGGGAGAAAGAGAAAGAGAATGGGCACACCAGGGCCTTCAACCACTGTATTCAAACTCTAGACACATGTGCCACCTTGTGAATCTGGCTTATGTGGGTCTCGGAGAATTGATCCTGGGTCCTTTGGTTTTGCAAGCAAGCACCTTAACCACTTAACCATCTCTCCAGCCCTGAATATGCTTTTCTCAAAGCAGTTTCTTTTCTGATTGGTCACTAGCTTGCTCTCCACAGAGGAATAGTTGAGGGATGTGATTCTCAGAACAGACTCGTCATTACATTTGTTACCCATCTTCCCACTTTTATTTGCTGCTGCCACATTGCTGCTAGGGTGGTGACTACATATATTTATGTATGAATGTCTGTAAGTTTATCTGAATTAGGTTATGGTGAGCTACATGAATATGCTACTTTGTACTTATTATGAAGAGAATGAATTTTTACCAGAAGATTCCTCAAGGCGTTTCTTTCTGTGCCTCTATGTCCTTTTCATCCTTCCAGGAGCAGGGGGTGTTAAGTTTCTGCTGTTTAGTAAGACTAATGTCCAAGCTGCCACTGGCCTACTGTATTGAAAAGAGGCCATCCTTCCCAGTCCATATCTGTGTACAGGTCACTACAGGGCCCCTGCTGGAAGATGTTCCTGTGAAGATGTTGCATTTACATAAATAGATCCATTCTAGAGCTTAAATTAACTGCACCTACTAGTATAAATGACCTCAGAATATAAAAGATATACTGTGTTCCTATACAAGACCATATTCTCCTTTCCAGGTTATTTTCTTAATCAACCTTCTGCAATAAGGACTCTCCATTAACTTAAGCAGATAGGAAAAACCTGGGACATGAGACACACACACAAAAAAATAATAATTTGGGAATAAGCAGAGGATAGTGGGACATAATCATAGGATTAGCTCTACAGGAGTATTTGAAATTTTGATTTTGTAAGCAAATACACATTGACCATCTATATCCAGCACATGTACAATTAGACAATGGGATATGAGCATAAACCACAACAAAAGGGTCTTTGTTCTCTTGGGGATTGTAATTTTACAGTCATTCTATCATACGCCTCCTTATATGCTAGCACTAGAAGGACAACAGGATGTATAGTCAAGTCCCCAAAATAATATCCTTGTCAATGAGTAATCAGTCATGTCAAAAAAGCAACTATATAATGATTAAAGTTGCAATTCTTTTACACTATTGCAGATGCAAAGAGGTGGTGTGATTTTACATATAATTTGTTAGAAAAATACATTCCTGTTAGACTACACAGATGGACCAGCATATGCAAAGCCAATGAAAATTCAGTGTTTTCAGTATTGTGTGAATCTCTGATGAATAAATCTGAGTGGATTGGTACTTTTCTGTAAGAAAATTCTATTACAAATATATCTGGTTATTTTATAACTATTGTTGTTTGGTGTTTCTAGCCATGTTAGGGAAAGTTTTGTTAAACTGTATCTCTTAAAAGTGTGATTTATTTAATTTAGATTGTTAAGTTATTTGTAGTGAATTGCACAAAATATTGTTTCTAAAATACTGTATCATGATGATGGTCATTTCTCTTTGTTATTTCTTTTTCTCTACTGAGAACTTTATTATATGAACGCAATTTGACTGTGTTCTCGTTCCTTTATTCTTTTGTCCCCATTCCCCAGTCCCTGACAACCCTTCTCTTTTTTTAGGTGGTCTTTCCTCTGTTTTGTTGTCTCGTTCTTTTTGTCCTCCTCAGTATTCCATGTCACAATGTTGAGGGACTTAGAACCAGGCTGGTTTTGTGAGGGTACTGGTAACCACTGTGGAGTCATGAACGCACCAGTTGGTTCATGTAGGGTGGACAGTGCCCCCAATAATCCTTCGTCCCATAGTATCTCTTAACAGTCTTTCTATCCCCTCTTCCACAATGCTCCTTGAGCCATTGAGGGCTTCATAAAAATGTCTAGTCTAGTATGGGGTTCTCAACAGCCTCCTATTTCCTGCTTGGTTGAGTTTTCAGTCTCCTCTGTGTCTGAAACGATCTCCATTAGAGAAGCTTCTCTGACTAGCAGTGAGAGCAACACTCACAGTCATGCCAACGCTTCCTCTGCAGTGTTCCCTGAGCCCGGCGGTTCCCCTTCTCATTCATTTAATTATTGATTGTACCTGTTATCTTTTAGTTGGAGCTTGTTTTAGATTTTCCCCAATTAGCTTACTTGTTTCTTTTAATTCTGCTGTCTGTATGCTTTCCACTCCATGAACTTCTGCTCTCATGTTTATAAATTCCATCTTCATACTTTTCCTTCTATCAGGGTAGAAGTTTGAGATGGGTCTTATGGTGCACTGGTTACTTCTCTCGGTGCTTCAACAAATACCAGATAAGAGAAACTGAAGGACAGTGGAGCTTATTTTCCTACCATCTCAAGGGGCTACAGGCCATCATGGCAGAGGGTGCACAGTCACCGGAGCCGCAGAAAGCACCTGGTCACGTGGAATCCACAGTCAGGAAGCAGGGACGGATAAATGCTGGCGCTCAGCTTGCTTTCTTCTTCTCCTAGCCTGTCGAATGGTAAATGTGTCTTCCCACCTTATTTAACCTAATCTAGAAGCTCCCTCATAGGCATGCCCAAGGATTTGTCTCCTAAATGATTCTAGATGCTATCAAGTTAAAAAAAAATTAACAATCGCATATGAGAATAGCCTCCACTTGTTGGCAGTCTTCCTGGAAGCCTTAGAAAGGATCCACTTATTTGTCTCGTATGGTTTCTAGAGGCCCCTGAAATGCTTGGGTGGCTCCTTCCTCCATCTCCAAAGTACAGCCCACCCCTGTTTCTGTCTCTGTTCCCACATCTCCTTTCTCTGCTCCAGATCCTCCAGCCCACATCTTATAAGGACCTCTGCAACTATATGTTATGATAAGATTTCTGTTTTAAGATCCTCACCTTAATCAAATACACAAAACCTCATCAGCCATATAAAACTATATATTTATAATACTAGAAGAGATTAGGATGCAAACCTTTTGGAAGAGCGTTATTTGGTGTTTCACAGTGTGAAAATTCCCCTGGTAACTATAAAGGTACTTCTGAGAGAGGAACACGCAGAGACCTAAGATGGTATCTCAACTGCAACGTCTGGAAAAGATGGGAACATGATTTTCTTGTTTTACTTGATAAGTACTTATAAAGCAGCCACTTTGCTCACAGCCTGTGCAAATGTTGGAGATATGAAAGGTAAAACATGAGAATATTAGGAAGAGTAATATTGAATATGCTCAATGATTCCCTCATTTCATTGATCATAGGTTACATCTTATTAATTTGAAGCCACATTATATTTATACAATGAAGTATCACCCTACATGTGATAGTCTATGACAATAGAAGTTCAGAGTGTTATGGGGCATTTGCCTTAATGAGTGATTAGGTATAGTTTCTTAGAGCATGTGGCATAAAAATGAGAGAACACTTAAATATACAGGTAGAAGGGCATGAAAAACATTATTCTATATCATGTTAACAGTATGTATAAAGGCTCAGCATATTGGAACTTTGGGAGAAATAAAAGTTTATAAATATAAGTAAAATATAAGTATATAGGAAGTGGGTTATGAGTGAATTTCAAGTAGGAAGGAGGACAAAGACTATAACATAGGAGCTTTACAAGACTTTATGAGCGTCTAGACATCACATAATGAAGGATTTTAAGAACTGGTATCTTGGGAAATTTGATTAAGAGAAATATTTGTTGGTTAACATTTGGATATAAGGGCTGGAGAGATGACTTAGCAGTTAAGCACTTGCCTGTGAAGCCTAAGGACCCTGGTTTGAGGCTCAACTCCCCAGGACCCATGTTAACCAGATGCACAAAGGGGCACACGTGTCTGGAGTTCGTTTACAGTGGCTGGAGGCCCTGGCGTGCCCATTCTCTATATATCTCTATCTGCCTCTCTCTCTGTCACTCTCAAATAAATAAATAAATAATTAAAAAAAAAACATTTGGATATAAGCAAATGTACCTGTGTGCTTAACAGCAATGGAAACCTACTTAAGTGAGAAAGAATAGAGTGGGTTGATGGCAGAGGAAGACCTCAGATATGTGAACCATTTGGAAAATGACAAGGCAATTCTAGTGAGAGACAATAGTCATCCAAGATGAAGGTTAGAAAACAGTAGTAGGATTTGAGAAGTTCTAAGCAACAGAAACATTTAAAGGTGTAGTTATGAATTAGACATGGAACAGGGTATCAAAGTGGCAGCGAGGGTATTCCAAACCTCATTAGAGATCAGAGTGAATGATGGAAAATCAGATAAAGCAGGAGTGGTATAGCATTGCAAGCCACTAAAGAGCTAGGGTCAGGACCAGGTTAAAGAGAGGCATCGCTAAGAGTATGTTGGGTTTGAGATGGGGAATATTTTGTTTGAAGAGCAATAAAGCTGATAGGACACTAAATACTCTAATAATAATAATAATTCTAAAAATAATGGCTGGAGCATTATGAAGGTTCGATTATAACTTGAATCTCCGAGTCTGGTAGATACACTATGGAAATCCTAGCAAATGCTCTGAGCACTCCTTTCCTGTTTCTGCCATCAGGAGTTTTGGATGACTTCAACTTCCATGTGGCTTATAGATGAATGGGGAATGACAATGTGATCTACATACACAATGGAGGTTTTGTTTTAGTAATAAAGAATGAAATTGTGCCATATGCAGGAAGAAGGATAGAAGTGGAGGTGTTCATATTTGGCAAAATCAAACTGACTCACACAAATATGGCATATTTTCTGTCATATTCAGGATTTAGATTATGTGCACATGCAGGCAGAAGAGGAACTATTTGGGGAAAGGAAAGAGACTAGCAAAAGTGGTGGCGGCAGGAGAAGGCAATGGGAAGTGAATATGGTCAAAGTACCTGACACACTTGCATGAAAATGTCATCATGTAAGTCACCACTTTGTATAATGAATGTTTTTACATATGCATACACCATGGAATTTAACCGAGCCAATAGCACATCCACCACTTATCATAGTATGTGCTTTATAGGCACATTTAAACTTTAAGTTCCTAGCAATTTAAAGAGTATAATACATTACCAACTATTGTAACTATGTTGTGCAATAAATTTCTAGAACATGTTCCTTTTATCTAATTGAAGCTTTATACATTTTGACCGGTATCTTCCTCTTTCCCATATCACCGCACTCATTTCAGCTCTTGGGAGCCATTATTCTAATTTCTGTTTCAGTAACCTTGACTTAGAGTTAATATGTATACAGAATTATACAGTATTTTACATACCGTCACTGGTTAATTTCAGTTAGCACTATGTTTTCTAGGCTTGTCCATGTTACAAGTGACAAGATTAGAAAGTTGCTGGATAGTAATTTATTGTGTATGTGTATCACATTTTCTTTATCCAGTCATCTACTGATGGACACTTAGGTAGATTCTATATCTAGGTGAATAATGCTACAACAAATACAGTATGGAAATATCTCTACCATGTGTTGATTTCACACCCTTTGGATGGAGATACAAACCCATGTATATATATGAAATTTCAATAATACATGGTATTTGTTTTTTTTTTATTTTACTTAACTATTTGGGTGTGTGTGTGTGTGTGTGTGTTCATACCATGGTGTGCATACAGAGTTCAGAGGACAGCTTTGAGGTGCTGTACTCTACCTTCTTTGAGAGGGAGTGTCTTGCTGCTGCAAATAAACTCCCAGACTACAAAGAAACATCACATTAGCTGACCCATGAGCTTTGGATTCTCCTGGCTCAATCTCTGCTTGTTTCAGGAGCAGACTTTTCAAACCAGTGCCTTTAACCACTGAAACATCTCCCAGGCCCTGTTTGTAATTTTTTGAAAAAAAAATCCATTATGTTTTTCATATTGGCTACATAACATATTTCAATAATAAATGTACACAAGTTTCCTCTTACCCTTATCTGCTGCAGCCAGAGCTGCAGGGTTCAGGAGGGCAGCAATGCATAGACAAAGAAATTCACAACAGTCAATTAGACATACAAAAGTGGGGGAGCTGGGGATCTCTGTCCAAGCTGGGACGAGAGACACTGAATCTTGGCCCACAGTGTTTTTATTTCTGTTCTAAGCATGTACCACAAACAGACTATGTCTGCACCACAAATAATGACCTTGATATAGTACAGACTGAGTTTTTAACCTGTGGTTTTAAGATAACAGGTTTGTTTGCTAGGAAGGAATTTGGCTAAGGCAAACAAAGCGTAGGGCCTGTGGTTAAGATTTAACTTGCTTTATCTTATTTGAGGTAGGAGCAAGTGCATTCCTCAACTCGCATTAGCATACATGTTTACTTTTGTACAGTTACAACATGGAGACATGACAGGGGTCTCCGACACTTATACCTACCAACATTTTTTTGTTAAATTCAACTTTGAAATAAATCTATTCAAACATCTATGGTCTCTCAAGTCTCTGAGAGTCCCATAACTTTGTATTTCTTCAGTATCCGCAAAGCTTGCAGAAGAAGAAGAGAAGGCAAAGTAGAGTCCATACCTCAGCCAGTATGAAAAGATCTGAAACCAAGATGGCATTGCTAATTTAAGATTTCTTACAGTGGAAAAAGGTCTAGCCTGCCTTCAGAAGAGGTAGAAGTAAAAAAGGCAGAGAGTCTTGATTCTAAAACAGGGATGACAGTATCCTGGCTCAAATGTCTTCCCATATGGAAGTGGGATTACCTCTGAGGTTTAATTTAACAGTAATCTGTAAAATGGCAGCTCCTAGTTTCACAGGCTGGAGCTTGAATCCTGAGGGTCCTGAGCACTGACAACAGCATTGGCTAGATGACTGCTTGTACTATGATACTCACATATCCGTATCCCTCACCAAATGCCTTTCTGGGCTTCAATACTGTGTGTTCAATTATGCTATGCTAGTTGTAAAGGTCCTCAGAGAGAGAGCCCAGCTTACCAACCTGCTTCCACACTCTGGTTTTCTGGCTGTCATTGCAAAACTAGAACTCTGGTCATGATTCCAAATTGCTAAATGTTCCAGCTAAAATGTACTTTTAAATCCATTCCAATATATGAGTAGACGTTTTAAAGCCAGATGGTTATAGCCAGATGCACTGAATGGTGCTTGCATCTGTAGCTTATTTGCAGTGGCTGGAGGCCCTGGCATGCTTATTCTCTCTCTCTCGTTCTCTGTGTGTGTGTATGTGTGTGTGTGTGTGTCTACCTATTTTCTCTCTCTCAAATAAATAAGTAAACAAGCAAACAAACGCATAAATATAATATTTTTTTAAAAATAAATGCAAAGATACACTGTCCTTTATGTATCCTTTGTTTTAAAATCCCACATCCGTCAAAGAGAAGAGTTTGCGTTTCTCTGCACCATTCTTAGATATGTGCGCTCACTTTTCCCTAGTTCTCAATCACATATTACCATCAAGTACTAATTGAAACATATATGTATACATACACAATTTGGTCTAGTGAAATATAATATCTATTCTTGGACCGAATACATTTTGTTTGTTTTAAGGGACTTATAGATGGAAGGTATAGAGGACTTGAATATACATTAACCGGAAGGATTACTTGGAGACATATTTGAGTTCAGTTTTGTCTATTTTCCCTTCTTCTCTCCTCCATATCCCTTCTTCCATGATTTCTTTATTAATCTAGTGATTTTACTTAGTGAAGAAATGTAAAATTACAAGGACCTCACTCTTGATCTGAAGAATATATAATCTTGTGACTAACCAGCATAAAATGATAGCAATGTGTTATTTATTTACTTATTTGAGAAAGAGAGATAAGGAGAGAGAAAGAGGCAGAAGGCAGATAGAGAATGGGCATATCAAGACCTCCAGCCACTGCAAACGAACTTGTGCATCTGGCTTACGTGGGTCCTGGGGAGTTGAGCCTGGGTCCTTTGGCTTTACAGGCAAATGCCTTAACTGCTAAGCCATGTCTCCAGCCCCTAGCAATGTGTGTTGCAGGGGGAGGCAGAGGAGAGAGCTTTGGCATAGATGCAGCTGTGCAATGTAGCTCAGCCTAATCAGGGAGACATAGATGTTCAATTGAACTGGAATCTGGTACGTTGGAGAGTACTGGCAGTATTTGGACAGACTTTTAGCACAGAAAATCTCTCACAGAGAGATTAATGTACTGAATAAAGAACATTAGATATGATCACACTATAGAGAAAAGCAGATGAGGTACAAGTCTGGCAGACCAAAGATGAAGGTCTTTGATTGTTTTCAAGGAGGTGGGCAGGGAGGGGTTGCCCTGGAGTAGAAGCAGTGAGCAAGGGGAGACTAAGTGGAGTCTGGTGCGCATGTGTGAATTCAGAACTGGAACGCTGGTGGTCATCTTGGTGAACTGCCATGGCTGGGGACTTCTCTTCCTTCCCCTTCTCCTCTTCCATCTCCTCTGTCTTGTCTTCTTCCTCTATCTTCTCCCCTCCTCTTCTTCCTGCTTTGTTCCCTTCTCCTCCATTTTCTTGTCTTTCTCCTTCCTCTCCTTCCGCTTCTTCTCTTCTTCCTCCCACTTGTCCTGCTTCTCCTCTTCCTCTTCCCTGTCAAATTCACAGTCCCTTAGAGAAACCCTTCTCCAGTGATAGGGTTGCATGGGATATAGGCTGGAGACCTTTCCCCTGGCTTTTCCTGAGAATCATTCCAGTGGCTTTTGCAGCTTCAGGGCTCCCCATGGGGCCAGAAAAGGCTTTTGCTGAAGTTGTAACGACGCCTTAATTGCTCTCTGCCCATCATGTGTCGTGTAATTTCTTCTATTAGAACTTCACTCTCCATATAAAGAATCTTCTGAAAAGGCAGCATACAAAGCACTATAAATATTTAATCACAGCAATTCATCAATTTAGGAGTGTGTTTCTCAGAAAAGAAGAGCTTTTTTTTTTTTTTTTTTTTTTGGTCCACCAGGATATTTTCAGGAACTTCCTCAAGCGCATTGATGTTCCTGTAAGAACCTGACCTATTACATTGTGAGATATGGAAGCAGGAGATTTATAAAAACTGATTTAATAGTATAAGCCTCAAATGATTGTCTCAGACACTGAGGGAGAAAGAGTGTGATAGGAAGGGGTGGAGAGACAAATGAATCCGGCAATGTATTTCTTGAGTTTGTGATACCTTTTGGGTTAGCACATTTTGTCAATTGAAAACACGTGAAAGAGAATGTCATGACTATGGATGGTTTAGAGGAAACATATACTTAAAAATGAGGTGGACCCCAGGCATGTTAGCTCATGCCAACACTCAGGAGATTAAAGTAAGAGGATCATCATGAGTTTGAGGCCAGTCTGGCCTAAAAAAAAACCAAAAGGTGGACAGAAGGAAAATCCTAGGAACATGTACTTAAAATATCCAGAAGATAATGAAATAGAATAGTTAATAGCTTATGGAAGGATTTTGATTATAGATTAGCCTGTAGATGAAGTACGTATGAAGTATGAAGAAGCAAGAAAAAGGCCATGAGAAAATTGAGGCAGTGGCCTTCAGGCGATTGAAAAGAGTGGCATTCTTTTCAGATGAGAACAAGTATAAAATGAAATAAGTTGGGATCTAGGTTCCTGAACAGCCAATGATACATGCGAATTCATTTTTGCTGAAATAATTGAGGCCCGTGGGGCAAGATAACAAAGCATAAGAGGAAGCTTTTAAACTTGATTCTGAGTCAGTCTTCTAAACGACACTCTGGAAATCCTTCATCAAATACTATTGTGCTGGGTTTTCGCGGGGCTGTAAGGAGTGTCCCATTGTAGGAGAGTCATAGGGTTATTCCAGTGACTTAACATAAACATGCACCTCCAAGCTCCTACTTTGTGCCCATGTTGAGCAGAGAAAAATGATAAAAGTTCAGTATTTTCAAATAATAG
Organism: Dipus sagitta; assembly: GCA_036346955.1. Taxonomy (NCBI): domain Eukaryota; kingdom Metazoa; phylum Chordata; class Mammalia; order Rodentia; family Dipodidae; genus Dipus; species Dipus sagitta. Next base: position 103,962,763 of record CM070780.1, on the reverse strand, counting down.
CACAAACCTTGCAGATTAAAATGATAATTGGCATAGGTCAAATGGTAGTACACTAGATGAATAATTGCTGCCAGATCAGACTATAGTATCTCCACCTTTTGAGATAGATATAATAATTAATTATGATATTTATCTAGAGTTAGGATTTAGGGCTGGAGAGATGGCTTAGCGGTTAAGGCACTTGCCTGCAAAGCATAAGAACTCAGGTTTGATTCGATTCCCCTGTACCGACATAAGCCAGATGCACGAGGTGGCACATGTGTCTGGAGTTCATTTGCAGTGGCTAGAGGCCTTAGCATGCAAATTCATTCTCTCTCTCTCTCTCATAAATAAAAAAAACTATAGAGTTTTTAGAAAGCAAAATAGATTGAAAATAGTAGATCAGTCAGTTCCCCTGTTCCAGGTATTGTAATTTTCAGTACTTTTAATCACGACCCTTAGTCTGAGAACATTCCAGCATGGTGTTCTTCCCTGTCTTTGTGATCCTGTTCCTTTGGGTCAGAGTAAACCAGAATGCATGGACCTGCTGGGAAGTAAGATCAAAACTGGAGACAGAGCTGAGGATCATTCTTGTTTTTTGGTCTTTAGGGAGACAATCTAGCTCCTGAAGAATTTAAGACAAAACTCATTTCCCAAACATACCTGTTATGAGGAAATGACGGGTCATACAACAGAGGAACGTGACCCAATGCAGGGAGAGGCAGGATGGAGCTGTTTGCAACTCCAGATGTTGGGGAAATAAGGGAAGGAAGGAGAAGGACTCAGACCATGAAGTGATCACACACCTCTACACACCAAAGGAAGTTTCTTTACTCCAGGATGACTCAGGCAGGGGGCTTTGGTTTAAACAGCTCAGGGGTAGCTGAAACTCTGTACTACTGTTAGCAGACAGTTTGCTTTCTCACTCTTCCCAGAGCCTGCTTCAGTTGTTCAAGACGGTGCCATCCTAGTGATCCAACAGGTTGTGAATGATTGTAAAACCCTTGAAATTGTGGGAATCTACTCACACTTGAATGTTATGACACACCGTAACACACACTCTGTCTGCCTGCCTATCTCTCTCTCTCTCTCTCTCTCTCTCTCTCTTCATTGTTTCTAACTTGGTTGAGTAAACTATGAAATTTGAATATATTCTTTAAATTATGAAACTTGCCGGGCATGGTGGTGCACACCTTTAATCCCAGCACTCGGGAGGCTTAGGTGGGAGGATCGCCATGAGTTCAAGGCCACCCTGAGACTACAAAGTGAATTCCAGGTCAGCCTGGGCTAGAATGAGACCCTACCTTGAAAAATAAAAACAAACAAACAAAAAAAAAACAAAACAAAACAATAAAATATGAAACTTTTTTTTAACAAAGGGAAGAATGACTAACTGCTCCAAATTGCCTGTTTTTAACTAATCCATACTTTTCAATGTGTTCAGGTTGTAGATTGTTACTAGAAACAATGGCTCATTGTAGGGGATGCTCACTCACTTATTGAGAGTATGCATGTCAAGGAAATAGTTAACACCATACGTGTTTCCTACCAACTGAAACTAAGATATTAAAATACATTTTTATCACAACCTAAATTACTCCTAACTTGATGTGAAAAGTGTTCAGCAGTTCAGTGCAATATGTCGTAAGTACATTACAGCTGTGGTGCTAATGTGCAACCTCGTGTCACATAACAAGCAATTAGCTTGATGCTGCTTCAAGTCTGTGCTTATTTTGGTTGTAACTCATCTACAGACATGCCTTGACACCCTGCACTAATCAATCCATTTGCATGTCTAATTGGTAGTCTTTTTATACTTTTTAATTTTAATTAATTTTTATTGTTAATTTATGCATAATCTTGTGCATATTTCTGAGGTGGGTGAAGTTCTGATTCACACAGAAGGTGGGTAATGATAAACTTGGCTTAATTAGCATATTTATCATCCTAAATTTTTATCATTGCTTACGGTGAGTATATTAAAAATTGTTTCTTCTACTTTGAGATATGTGGTACGTTGTTGTTAATTTTATTCATCCCACTATACCTTGACACACTATCTATTCTGCTCAGCTACCTCTAACATTGCATACATTTACCAGTGTCTCTCCATCACCCAAACTTCTTTTTAAATCCTTTAATTTTATCCTGAAAATTTTAAACACATTCAAGGTGGACATGACAGACAAGAAGACCACCAATATCCCCATATAACCCATTTTCTATAATTACCAACTCCTGGCCTCTCTGTTACATCTCTCCCTCACTTTGCCCTTTGCTATGTTACTCTGAATAGTTGCTACTTTACATAAGAGTAGCTAAGCACATTTTACAATCGCTCTGCGCATTCTATTTATGTGAGCCTAGTATCCTCCCTCTTTTCTTAGTGCTTCCCATTCATGACAGCAGAACTAGTCATTGCCTTATAAATATGTCTGGTCCTTGTGTGAAATATGCTGTGGCAGTTAATTTCTGTTACTTTCTTTCAACCCAGTACACCACCTGCTTCCTGAGTTCTGTCCACAGTGGAGTTTGTGGGCAAACTGGAACGCACATTTCAGCGCTGTGGACAGACCTGCTCGCACAGAAGTACAGTGCTGAGTCTTCTGGTTCAGAGGACTGGATTTCCAGGCTGCAGGGTGAGTTTGAGGGAGTTTCAACTTTGAAGCGTTCCTTAACCATGTGTATTTGATTAATAACTTTTTGATTCTCAAGGTAAATCAAAAATGTTAACCCTTCATTCTGGCTCTGTTGATACCAAAAAACAGAAACGTGTCCCTTTTCGGGGCTACAGCTCATCGTTGCTTTCCGTCCTGTGCTTACGACAAGATGTCTCGGGGTCTGAATGACGCTGGCATCTAGATAACCTGGGAAAGAGGGAAACAGAAGTTATAAACAAGGCTCAGGCGGGATCCTGTCAAGGAAATGGCTCGTCTGTCTGAGGAGCTCAGGACTCACCTGCTCCCAGGAGACAAAGGGCTGCAGAGCAGAAGAGACAGGCACCCATGATGGCTCAGAGGGAGGACCAGGATGAGCTGCTCTCGTTCCTCATCAGCAGCCTCTCCGCGACGTGACCTCTATGGGCTTGTAACTGTCACGGCCGCTTCCTTCCTGTGACTTCTCAAAACAGCCCACGGTACTGGAAGGAAAGCTTTTTACCCTGAGTCAGCAAATACAACTGGTTGATACAGCATTCATTTAAAAATATTTCCTATCTATTTTAGTAACATAAATATCCTGTCCATTTTATAAAGTCATGAGACAGTAACAAAACATCTTACTACTATCAACAGTGAACTCATCAGTACTATTCTCTCTCTCTTTCTCTTTCTCTTTCTCTTTCTCTCTCTCTCTCTCCAGATTTCCCTCCCTTCTTCCTATTTTTCCCTTACTATGTAGCCAGGATAGACTCAATTTTGATCCTCAGCACCCTGACTGCTATGGTCACAGGCATGTACAACCACATGCAGGTTTCTCTCTCTCTCTCTCTCACTCAATCTCTCTCTCCCTCTCCCTCCCTCCCTTGTATCTATGTATCTCTGTCTTTCTATTTCTCTTTTCCTATGAGATACTTGACATTATTTACTGATGAGGCTTTGGGAGATGGCCAGAAACTGGCATCTCTTAATGGACCGACACCTGTAGGCTGACTCAATCGAGATCACTGGATAATCACAGGATACTAACAAGAGGAGATATGAGGATAAGAGAGTTTGGCTAATGTACTTTAAAGTGGAATGGAGAATTACATTGTCATTTTGATGAGCCCTCTGGTGGTGTGTAGATACATAAAAAATAAAATGTATATATAGCATACCATGTCTCAACAACCATGGTTTTGGTGACATAATACCAAAAATTGATTTAAAAGGTCCATGAAGTGCTATCTACAAGTCAGTGCTGCCTGGATATTTGGGGAAAACAAGTATCTTTCCTGAAAGAAGTGGGCATGGGAGTAGAAGACTGGGTGAGCACAAAGAAACATGGAGGCTTCACTCACTTTGAGTACAAGAAAGAAAACTAAGAGGTAGATCGGGTCCAGAATAATACAATATTCAGGTGTTCCTAAATAAAAACACATCTGGCTGGAGATTGGTGCTCTCCAGGAAGGTCAAGACTAGATCATAAATCCATTCTTTCTCTTGGTTTTTTTTTTTTTTTTTTTTTTAACCCAGCCTCAGAAAGAGTCAGACTGATTTTCATAAGAACAGTAAAATCAAGGCAACTGAAACTGGTCCTTGCTGGCTGTTCTCAGTGTGAAGACTGAGAGACGAGAGAGGTGTGGGGCAAGAAGCAAAACAAACACCAGCGAAAAATGTGAGATGGAGAGACAGCAACCCTGGTTTGGCGGTGGGCAAGAGGCTGCTTTGGAGTCATAAGCCGGCAATGCCTTGACTTCTAAACCCTCTCCGGAATGTGCCTTGTGCTAGCTTCAGTTAATTTCTGTTGTGTTTTGTTTTTTTCCAGCCTAGTGAAGCACCTTCTTCCTGAATCCTGTTCACAGCTGGCTTCTTGTATCTAGAGGAATGCACACTTTAGCGCTGTGGGCTGACTGCTTGCACAGAAGTATGGGGCAGAGTCTTCTAGGTCAGTGGACTGCATTTCCAGAGTGCAGAGTGAGTCTGAGGGCTATTCAGCTGAGAAGTGCCCTTTCGCCGTGTCTATTTGATTAAGAGGCTGTCTATCCCAAAGGTAAATCAGGAATGTGATCGCTTTGTCCTTGTTTTGTTGATACCAATAAACGACAGCACATCCCTTTTCAGGCCTACAACTCATCTTCACATTCCGTCCTTCGCTTCCCACTAGATGTCTTGGGTCTGGATAACTTTGGAATCCAAACGTTCTAGAAGAGAAGTAAACAGAAGACATGAGCAGAGCCCAGGAGGCATTCTGACAAGAAAAGACTTGTAATATGTGATGGCAGTCTCAGGACCAGGATTTTCCTTGTGAACTCAAGACTCACCTACCCACAGGAGACACAATCCAACATAGCAGAGGATCCCGGCAGCCATGGTCACACTGAGGTAGCAAAAGTCTGAGTGATCTTAATTCTGCCCGGGCACTTGCTGTCATGTGATCCCTGCAGACTCAGTCATGACGTTACCACTTCCTGTTCCTGCCCGAACAGTTCATGGCATCAGAAGAAAAGCTTTTGCTCAGCTCAGAAAAGATGACAACTATTTGATATTTCATTCATTCAAAAGTATTTTATATCTATTTTGCTCATATGAATAATACATACATATTTTGAAAAGTCTTAAACAGAATAAAGTGTACAACTATGATATCACTGCTGTTTATTACTTACATTCAACTAGGGATGCTCATTCAACTAGGGTCTCTCTCTCTCATTCTTTGGCTGTCATTTCCATTCATATTCTCTCTCTCTCTCTCTCTGTCTCTCTCTCCATATATATATATATATATATATATATATATATATATATATATATATATATATATATATATACATACACACACACATGTCTTCCTAGGGAGTCCTCATATTTGCAATTATCCTGCCTCAGCCTTTCCGTTGCTGGGAATAAAGACCCACACAGCAACAGCCTTCTCTGTCTCTTTATTTCCATCTCTACTTCTTTACCTTTCCTACTAAGTTCTTGACATCAATTATTATTTAAGTTATCATAGCCTCCTTTATTTTAAAACCCACACCCTGCAGGAAAGAGATTCTAAAATCTCTTGAGCCTCCTTGTGCTGCTGGACTAGAGCAGCCTAGATCCCTGGATAATATCATGAGGAAGTATGGGGATATGAGGAAGTCCAGGGATGCGAGGAAAAGGTTTGTGCACTTCCATGGATGACTAAACCCGTAGGCAGTGATTTCGAAGAATACTCTGATAATATGTAGATGGATAAATGAAAACAAATACGTAATAATTTAACTATGTAATAATATAAAGTTAATATTAAGGTCTATAAAACATTGTATGTAAGTGCTTCCATGCTGGGATTAAATTCAAAGAAACTAACTTTCTTTCCTAGAAGAAGTGGGATGGGTTATACAGTGCATCTTTTAGAAGTGACAGACTAAGGAAATACACAGAAACATGGAGCGGTTCACTCACATTGAGACCTGGGGGAAATGTATGGGGCAAAACTGCACCATAATAAGGAAACATTTATGTGGATTTAAAGACACACATGTGGCTAGACTTTGGTTCTCCCTCAGAAAGCCATGGCCGGGTCATCACAAATGCATATCTTCTCTTAAAATTCTAACCCCAGGCTCATCAAAACACAATTGATCCTTATCGGTTTGGTGGGATGATAGGAACCAAATTTGTGGGTGTGTGCATGCGTGTGTGCATGAGTGCATGTATGTACACATGCTCCCAGATGTCTTTCCTCAATCACACTACTCCTTTTTGAGACGACATCTGTCACTGACCGGTTCATCTGTTTTGCTAAAGTAGCTCGTCACCACGCCCCAGGGATGCTCTTGTTACTGCATTCTCCTCCCCTCTGCGCATACATCACATGCATGGCTTTAACGGAGGGGGGGGGTGCTGGAAATCTCGACTCAGGTCATCATGTATGTGGGGCAAGCACTTCACTAAGTGATCTCCCTAATAGCTTAATGAATGATATTGCATGAACATTTTATTCTCATCATAAGGATTTTATGAAAAGAGAAAGATTTGCAAGAAGCAGGCAAAAAAGGGGGAAAAAAAAACAGTGACATGGAAAACAGCCATCACATGGGGACTGTCTCAGAATTGGTACCCTATGGCTTCCTAACTTCTAAGCACCTCCTGACTTGGAACTCCAAGTAATTTCTGTAATTTTTTTTTTTTTTTCTGACATAGGGACCCACCCGCTTCCTGAGTCCTGTCCACCGCTGGGGTTTGTGTGCTGAGAGGAATGCACGTTTCAGAGCTGTGACTGGTGTGGCTCGCACAGAAGCGCAGTACCGCTTCTCCTGGTTCAGAGGAACGGATTTCCAGGGTGCAGAGTGAGTTTGAGGGACAGTCACCTGAGAATCGTTCTTTAACTACATCTACTTGATTAAAAAGTTGTTGATTCAGAACGGAAATTATAATTTTCAAGTCTTTGTTCTGGCTCTGTTGATACCAGAAAATACCAGTGTGACCATTCATTATCTGGGCTCCAGCTCATCTTCACGTTCTGTCCTTTGTCTGTGACCAGATGACTTGGGATATGAATAAATTTGGCATCAAAATACCCTGGAAGAAAAGGATACAGAAGACATGAACAGAACCCATGATGGATCCTCACAAGGAAGGGCTTGTACCGGGGAATGGCAATCTCAGGAGTAGAATCTTCTTTGTGAGCTCAGGACTCACCTGTTTCCAGGAGACAAAATGCAACCATAGCAGAGGATACTGCCAACCATGGTCACACCGAGGCAGCACCAGTATGAGGTGTTTTAATTCTGTATAGGAAGCTTGCTGTGCTGTGATCCCTTGCAGACTCACTCATAATGTTACTGCTTCCTGTAATGTAAGACACTTCATGATATCAGGAGGAAAGCTTTTCCCTAAATCAGTCAATACAACTATTTGATATTTCATTTTAAGCTATTTTGTATCTATTTTAGTAACATAAACAGCATGACAAATATTTTGAAATGCCATAAAATAAGCAATAGCAGAATGAAAATATATAAATGCTGCTAGATCATGATTATATTAATAATCCCTTAGTGGTATTTTCTCTTGGTCTATCATCTTTTCCTCTTTCTTTCTCTCCCTGTCTTTCCCTCTCTTTCTCTCTCACTTTCACTCTTGCTCTTGAAATCTATCTCAGGTTTTTAAGAGGCAGCTAAGGCTAGACTAGTACTTAACTTCATAGCCTAGACTTGCTTTGGACTTCAGTCCTCCTGGTTCGGGACTCTGTTGCCAAGATTAGAGTCCCCTGCCTCAACCTTCTCATTGCTGTGATTAAAGGCCTGCACCACCACAACAGCTTCCTCTCATTTCTACATCATGATTTCTCTCTGTCTTCTTTTCTGTTAAGTCCTTGGTATCATTCATTATTTATTTTTAATATTTTGTATTTACTTATTTATTTGACAGAAAGAGAGAGAGAGAGAATGGGTGGGCCAGGGCCTCCAGCCACTGCAAATGAACTCCACATGTGTGTGCCCCCTTGTGCATCTGGCTAACATGGGTCCTGGGGAATCGAACCTGGGTCCTTTGGCTTTGCAGGCAAATGCCTTAACTGTTAAGCCATCCCTCCAGCCCTCATTCATTATTTCTTGAATCATCCTCTACACCTTTATAAAAACCTGGTGATGTCTTGGTAGTAAGCAAGAGATTCTGGAATCTATGGAACATAATGGCACTGTGAGATTAACCTACATTACTGGATAATGATAAGGAGACATTAGGATGGGGAGAAAAGTTTATTTACTATGATGTGTGAATAGAAACTTGTAATTTGGAAGTTGTTCTGTCATTATGTAGATATATAGAATATATATGAGGTATGTTGTGTCTTAATTAACATGATTTTGGATATCTAATACAATGAAGTGATTGTAAAGGGCCATAAAGTGCCCATGTGTAAGTGCTTCAATACTAGCAGAGGATTGGAGGAAAATTGGTTACTTTTCTAGAAGACATGAAAATGGAGCACTTAGGTAGCATTTAGAAGTGACAGACTGGGTCAACACACAAAAGCATGGAATGTCAAATGTTGTTAAACTTCCTCAACATTTCTTCACTCAAATGGTCACTTTTTGCTCTCATTCTGTAATGCCCATTTTGTAAAATAATAGTATCCAATTCTTGGCTGTCTGATGTTCTACTATGCCCCTCTCTTCCTGGAGTGCACAAGGCTGTGAGTGACATGGACCCATGACAGAATCGGAATCATCTATGTGAAGACAATTGGATCCTTTCCCATAGACTCATGACTTTGCCTCTTGCATTTGCTCGTCTCTACAGCCTGCCCTATTTGTTGCTAGTTGATTTCTGAATGAATAAAATAAACTAATTTTACATTTAAAAACCCCATGGAATATTTCAGTCACTTTGAACTCAAGGGAAAATGTTAGGGTCACAATTATTACCACAAGAACACAATATTCTATGTGATTTTGTGTACATACACAAATGGCTGAAGCTGGGAGCTCCCTGAGAAGGTCATAGCTGGATCACGAACCGCTTCTCTCTTGAGATTTTAAACAAGCTCAGAGAGAGCCAGACTGATCTTTTGTTAGACTATTGGAATTAAGCCAACTGAATCAATGACACTTGCTGACCATCTTATTCTCCTCGTGAAGACTGGATGAAAGAGTGGTTCACAGGGAGGAAAGCACAGAGCAGACAAAAGAGAAAAAAACGTGAGATGGAGAGCAGCTATCTTGAGGGTTTTTTTGCAGAATTGCTATCCCATAACCTCCTGACTTTTAAACACTTCAAGCCCTATGAGAAATCGTCTGTGGCTTACACTAGCTCTAGTTAATTTCTCTTATGTTCTTCCAGCCTAGTGAGCCACCTGCTTCCTGAATCCTGTCCCCAGTGGGGTTTGTGTACTGACTGGAATGCACATTTCAGCTCTGTGGATAGACTGCTTGCACAGAAGTACAGTGCCGAGTTTCCAGGTTCAGAGGACTGGATTTCCAGGGTGCAGAGTGACTCTGAGGGCCATTCAGCTGAGAAGCGCTCCCTGACCATGTCTATTTGATTAACAATTTTTTTATTCTGAAAGTAAATCAAAAATGTGAACTCTCTGTCCTGACTCTGTTGATACCAGTAAACAGCTGTGTGCCCCTTTTCAGGGATACAGCTCAGCTTGGCCTTCTGTCCTTTGCCTTTGACCAGATGCCTTGGAGTCTGAATAACGTTGGCATCGAAATATCCTGGAAGAGAAGGAAACAGAGAACATGAATAGAGTCCAGGAAAGATCTCGACAAGGAAGAGATTTGCGTATGGGGTTGGAAATCTCAGGTCCAGGATTTCCTTGTGAACTCAGGACTCACCTGCCCCCAGGAGACAAAGTGAGACATAGCAGAGAATCCTGGCAGCCATGGTCACACTGCAGTAGCAGATGTTCAAGGGGTTTTGATTAACAACCTCCCTGTGATGTGAGCCCTTGCATACTACGTCATGACGTCGCTGCTTCCTGTTACTGCCAAGACACTTCATGGTTATCAGAAAGAATGCTTTCTGCTAGCTTGGGAAATACAACTATTTGATGTTTCATTTATTATAAAGTATTATATATCTATTTTGCTATTATAAACAATACTTACATATTTTGAAAGCTCATAAACAGAATAAATGTTGTTAACATGTTACGGCTGAATATTGCTTATCTGTATTAACTCAATCTGTATTAACTCTCTAGCTCTCTCTATGTCTAGTTTTTCCTCTCCCATTAAATTCTTTTTTCATTTATTGTTTCTTAAATTGTCTTGGGCTTCTTTATTTTGCTGATATTTTGTGAGAGAGTTAGAGCTTCTAAAATAGATTTGATCATTTTTAAAGTATTTAAAAATATCTTTAAATTTTTATTTATTTATTTGAGAGAAAGATAGAAGAAAGACAGAGAGAGAGAGAGAGAGAGAGAGAGAGAGTGCATATGGGCATGCCAGGTCCTCTGGCCACTGCAAACAAACTCCAGATGCATGCACCACCTTGTACATCTGGCTTACGTGGGTCCTGGGGAATCGAACCTAGGTCCTTTGACTTTGCAGGCAAATGCCTTAACTGCTAAGCTATCCCTCTAGCCCCAGATTTAATCTTCTTGCATTGTGAAATGCTTGTGCAATTCTGTGTTTTGCTGGAGACTTATGCAGCAATTTTGAAGAGTGCTCAGGTAACATGTAGATATAGAAGAGAAAGCGTGCATGCAATGCGCCTCTCAACTACCCTGTTTCTAGCTGTGTAACAGCATAAAGTGATCTTAAAGAAGATCTACAAAGTGCTTAGCATGAGTGTTTCAATGCTGCCATTAAATCCAAGGAAAATGAATTTCTGAAAGAAGGGGTCAGATCACACTGTGCATCATTTAGAAGCCACAGACTAGGGCAGCACACAGAAACATGGTGCTTCGCTTACTTTGAGATTGGGAAGGAAATGTAAGGGGCAAATTTACATCAATAACAAAATAAAATTTACGTTATTTGAAGATACATATGTGGCTGGAGTTGGTGCTCCCTGAGAAGAGCATGGCTGGATCATCACAAATCCATTTCTTCTCTTGAGATTTCAAACTTAGCCTCAAATTGATTGATTGTTAGTAGTGTAGTAAGATGATGCCAATGAATTTGTGATCTCTCTCTCTCTCTCTCTCTCTCTCTCTTTCTCTCTCTCATGTGTGTATATGTTCTGATGTGGGTGGGTCCACATGTGTGTTGGTCTATGTACTTATAAGTACATGGGTTTGGGAGCCAGAGATACAGATCCAGTGTCTTCCTCAATTGCTCTAAACCTTATTACTTATGACAACATCATGGACTGAAATGAGAGCTCACAGATTCAGCAAAGGTTACAATCCAACAAGCCCAAGGCTCCTCCAGTCTCTGCCATCGCCACAACCCTAGGGCCGGAGCCCCACTGTGCATGGCTTTTTAAGTGGGTGCCGGGGGTCTAAACTCTGGGCCTCATGCTTGATTGCGTAGCAAGTAACTCAGATTTCTCTCCAGCCCCTTAAATTTATGATCTTGGTGGACCACGCCATTCTTACCATGAGGACAGGGTGAAAGGAGAAAGAATGGGTGCAGGGAGAGAAAAGCATAAAGCAGACAAAAAGGAGGAAAAATGAGCTGGAGGGCAGCCAACCTGAGGGGCTGTTTCAGAACTGACATCGGATGACTTCCTGGCTTGTGAGCCCCTCCACCTGTGTGAACTCTGCCGTTCCCCTACCCTAGCTCCAGTGAATCCCTGTGACTTTCTTCCGACCTCACGCCTCACCTGCTTCCTGAGTCCTGTCCACAGCGGGGTTTGTGCACGGAGAGGAAGGCACATTTCAGCGCTGTGGACTCACTGCTCGCACAGAAGTACAGCGCCGAGTCTCCCGGTTCAGAGGACCTGATTTCCAGGCTGCAAGGTGAGTTGGAGGGACATTCAGCTGAGAATCGCTCCTTGACCAGGTCTATTTGATCAATAATATTTTGGTTCAGAAAGTAAATAAAAAATCTGAACTCTTTGTTCGGGCTCTGCTGATACCAAAAAACAGCAGTGTGGCCCTTTGCAGGGTTACAGCTCATCTTGGCTTTCTGTCCTTTGCCTTTGACCAGATGTCTTGGGAGCTGGATAACATCGGCACCAAAACATCCTGGAAGAGAAGGAAACAGAAGATGTGAACAGAACCCAGGAGGAATCCTATCAAGGAAGAGGTTTATGTCTTGTCATGTCAGTCTCAGGACCAGAAGTTTCCTTCTGAGCTCAGAACTCACCTGCCCCCAGAAGACAAAATGTGATGTAGCTGAGAAATCTGGCAGCCATGGTCACACTGGAGCTGCCAACATGTGAGCGATTTATTTCTGCCTAACAACCTTGCTGTGACGTCATCCAATTGCAGACTCAGTCTAACAATGTTAACGCTTCCTGTTACTGCAAAAACACTTCATGGTATCTGTTGCAGTCAGGTTTGCATTGCTGGTAGAAATCACCCAGCCAAGAGCAGCTTGTGGGAAAAAGAGGTTTATTTTGGCTCACAGGCTCAAGGGGAAGCTCCACGATAGCAGGAAAAACGATGGTATGAGCACAGGGTGGACATCACCCCCTGGCCCACATTAGGTGGACAATAGCAATAGGAGAGTGTGCCAGGCACTGGCAAAGGGACACTGGCTATAATACCCATAAGCCTGCCCCCAACAATACACTGCCTCCAAGAGACATTAATTCCCACATCTCCATCAGCTGGGAGCCTCGCATTGAGAACACCTAAATTTATGGGGGACACCTGAATCAAATCACCACAGTAACAGAAATAAAACTTTGCCCAGTTCAGAAAATACAACTATTTGCTATGCCATTCATTCACTCTAAAGTATTTTGTAGCTATTTTACTAATATAAACAGCCAAAGAACTATTTGAAAAGTCATAAAATCAGCAATATTAGGATGAAAATAGCTTAATACTGCAGGATTATGCTTACATTCTTAATGCATTAATGATAGTCTCTCTCTCTCTCTCTCTCTCTTCCTCTCTTTTACACTGGATTTTGAAATATAGCCCAGGCTGGCCTGGGAATTAAGTTACAAGCCAGATTCTTCTTGAACTTCCGTCCCCTTGCCTTAGCCTTCTCAATGTCAAGATCAGATTCCCCTTGTTGCTGAGAGTAGAGATCTGCACCACCATAACAGCCTGCTCTAATCTCCATATTTCCATCTCTACCTCTCCATGTCTCTTTTCCTATTATGTGCTTGTTAACATTTATTATTTCTTAAGTTAACTTCTACACATTTATGATGAAAATGCTGATGTCTTGGGAGTAGCGAGATATTCAGAAATCTATATAATCTTCTAGCATCGCGAGACTATATTAACCTAGATCACTGAATAATGTTTTGATTATAGAAGATAGAGGGGGGCAAAAGTTTTTGTACTTTAATATGGAACCAGAGACTTACAAAGTCACTCTGCAGTTCCTCTGTTATTATGTAGATGTATAAAATATATATGTAATATATCATGTCTCAACAATCATGGTTTTGGATATATAATACTGTAAAGTGATTATTAAGTTCCATGCGGTGCTATATATATGTGTTTCAATACTAATGGAGTATTGGAGGGAAATAGGGTTCTTTTCGGGGAGAAATAGCAATGGAGTGCAATGTATCATTTAGATGTAACACACTGGGTCACATACAGAAAGAAACATGGAATGTTTCAGTCACTTTGAACTCAAAAGGAGTATGTAAGGGGTGAAATTGCAGCCATGATAAAATAAAATTTATGACACTTTATAGAAATACGTAAGTGGCTCGTGGTGGGCGCTCCCTGAGAAGGTCATAGCTGGATCACAAATCCATTCTCTCTGGAGATTTTTGACAGGCTCAGGGACGGCCAGGCTGATCTTTGTCAGCAGCTAAAATTATGCCATCTGAATCCACAGTCCTTGCTGGGCATCTATTCCCACCACGAAGACTGGATGAAAGAAGGAAAGGGGTGTTCAGGAATAGGAAGGCACAAAGTGGTCACAAGAGGAGAAAAACGTGAGGTGGAAAGTAGCTGTCCAAAGAGGCTTTCCAGAACTGCCGTCCCATGACTTCCTGACTCCTGAACACCTCCAGCCCTGTGAGAAATGTGTGGTGGCTCACCCTAGCTCCAGGGAATTTCTGTTACTTTCTTCCAACATGCATGGCCTGCTTCTTGAGTCCTGCCCACTACAGGGCTCGTGAGCAGACAGGAATGCCCCATGTCAACGCTGTTGACTGACGGCTGGAACAAGTGCAGCGCAGAGTCTCTAGGTGCAGAAAGCAGGATTTCCAGGCTGTAGGATGAGTTTCAGGGACATTCAGCCGAGAATTGCTCCTTGACCATGTCTATTTGATCAAGAAGTTGTTGACTCTGAAAGTAAATCAAAAATTTTGTTCTGGTTCTATTGATGCCAATAAACAGAAGCGTGTCCCTGTTCAGGGCCACAGATCAACTTTGTCTTCTGTCCTGAGCCTTTGACCGTGTGTCTTGGGATCTGGACGACATTAGCATCAAAATATCCTGGAAGAGAAGGAACAGAACCCGGGAGGGATCCTGACAAGGAAGGGTTTTGATCTGTGGTTGACAATCTCAGGAGCAGGATTTTCTTGTGAATTCAGGACTCACCTGCCACAGGGAGACAAAATGAGACATAGCAGAGGATTTTGGCAGCCATGGTCACAACGAGGCACAGGAGTATGAGGGCTTTTGATTGTGCATAGCAACCTTCCTGCGACATGATCCGGGTCATCATGTTACTTCTTCGTGTTACTGCAGAATACTTCATGGTATCAGAAGGAATTCTTTCTCCTAGCTCAACAAAAATAGCTACTGATGGTTTATTCACTTAAAAGTGTTCTATGTCTCTTTTAGCAACATGAATGTCACATAAATGTTTTGAAAAGTCATAAAAGTCACTCTCTTAATCCATTAATGATATTCTCTCTCTCCCTCTCTCTGTCACCACAGGTCTTTTGTATGTAGTACAGCATAACCTGAAACTTACTTTGTAGCTCAGACTCACCTTGAACTTTGCTCCCCCTTTACTCAGCCTCCTCATAGCTAGGATGAGAGAACAGCACCACCAAGTAGCTTTCTCTCAATTTCTACATCTCCCCTCTGTCGCTATGTGACTCATTTTCCATTAAGATCTTGCTGCCACTTATTTTTACTTAAGATATCAGCCTTATCTTTAGGTGAAACTTGATGATATTGTGGGAGAAAGCAAAATATTCTAAAATCTATCCAAGGTACCGGCACTGTCAGTCTGCAGTAACCTGTATCGGTGGATGGTGTTGAGGGGATATGAGGAGAAAGGAGAAAGGTTTATGTAGCTTGATGTGGTACCAAAGACTTATATAGTAATTTTTCAGGGCTTTCAGTTAATGTGGAGATGCATTATATACATATATATATATATATATATATATGTTTATATATATATATATGTACGTATATGTGTATGTATATGTATATATATACATATATATGTATATGTGGTATGGTATGTTGTGTCTCAATAATCTGATCTGAGTTTGGATATCAATACAATAAAGTGATTACAGAGGTCTGTGACATGCTATGTATAAGTGTTTCAATACTAGCAGGAGATTGGATGGAGAATGAAGATTGGTTTCTTTTATGGAAGAAGTAGGTGGGTTCTACTATAAATCACATAGAAATGTCAGACTGGGTGAATATGCACAAACAGCGAGTGTTTCACTTACTTTGTGCTCAGGAGGAAACTTTAAGGGGAAAATTTACACCCATGATAAAATAACGCTTGATTTTATATATGTACCCATGTGACCAGAGCTGTATGCTCCCTGAAAAGGTCATAGCTGGATCACAAATCCCTTCTCCCGTGAGATTTTTGAACAGCCTCAGAGAAATCCAGGCTAATCTTTGCCTGCAAGTTGGAGTGATGCCAACTGAGCCCATTACCCTTGCTGACCATCTTATTTTTAGCATGTGTACTGGGTGAAAAGAAACTGAATGTTCAGAAAAAGAAATCATGAAGCAGAAACAAAGAGGAAGGAAATGAGAGCTAGACAGGAGGAAGTCATCCCAGACCTGCCCAGTAAAGCTGCTTCAAAGTCACCCACCTGCCACTCCTTGACTTCAAAGCCCCTCTCCGTGTGAACCATGCTGAATCTTACACTAGTGCCCGCTGATTTCTGTTACTTTCGTCCAACGCACCACCCGCTTCCCGAGTCCTGTCCACAGCAGGGTTTGTGCACAGAGAGGAAGGCACATTTCAGCGCTGTGGACAAACTGCTGGCACAGAAGTACAGCGCCGAGTCTCCCGGCTCAGAGGACCTGATTTCCAGGCTGCAAGGCAAATTTGAGGGACATTCAGCTGAAAATCGCTCCTTGACCATGTCTATTTGTTCAATAAGTTTTTGACTCCGAAAGTAAATCAAAAATTTCATCGTTTTGTTCTGGCTCTGTTGATACCAGAAAGTAGTGTCATGCCCCTGTTCAGGGCTACAGATCAGGCTGGCCTTCTGTCCTTTGCCCTTGACCAGATGTCTGGGAGTCTGGATAACTTTGGCATCAAAATAGTCTGGAAGACAAGGAAACAGGAGATGTGAAACAGGAGGGGCAAACTTGGGAATGAAAAAGGCTCAGATCTGAGGCTGGGAGTCCTAGACAATGATTCTCCTTTCATTCTCAGACTCACCTGCCCCTAGGAGACAAAGGGCTATGCAGCAGAGCACCCTTGGGCTCATGGTCCTGTGGATGTAGTGACAGGCTTGCACATCAACACCCTTCTGATGACGTGACCCCTTTCCGATTTGTCATCATCGTGTTACTACGGTGTGTAACTGGCGATGCACTTCGCGGTGTGGGAAGGAAATCTGTATCTTAATGTGGTTAAGAAAATGGTTTGCCATATTATGTGTTTTATGAATTTCAATTAAAAATAAAAACATATAGCATTAAAACAACATACTATTACTAAATAATATCTTAAGTAGTAATGATTTAATGATAGTTATTGAATAGCCCTGTATTTTTCTATAAATAAATATATATATATATACAAATATAGGTATATGGTTTGTGTGTGTGTAGTATGTGTATATATACACTGAAGTATGTTATCTTTTAAATTTTTATTTTTTAAATATTTGTATTTATTAGCAACCACGGTGAGAGAAAGAAAGAGAGAGCCAGCAAACAAACTCCAAAAGCACACACTGCTTTGTGCATCTGGCTTTATACAGGTACTGAGGAATCAAACCCGGATTGTTAACCTTTGCAGGCAAGCGCCTTAACCACTGGGCTATTTCTCCAGTCCTTATTTTATTTTATTTTTTTAAGGCCATACTCTTCTATCCCATCTTCCCTGCCCCCATTCAGCTGAAGTCCCTTCTCAGTGGGGTTATTGGTATTCACTGTGAGGTCCTAAAGGCCTCACTCAGTCTGTGTATGGGGTTGGGGATGGTGTCTCAAGCTAATCTCACCCACTCCGAGGTTCTTACAATCTTTCTGCCCCTTCTTCCACAATGTTCCCATAGCCTTGGTAGACATAAGACATGTTCTTTTTGATTAAGTATTCTTTGCAGCTGTCTTTTAACTTTTTAAAATAATAATCATTCTTCCCAGTCAATGCGTTTTATTCACTGTTTTGCAACAGTTTCTTAAATGTCCTTTACTATTAACTTGCATTTCAATGCCTACTTCATGATGAGGCATTGTTTCTGGCTATAATAAATAATTATTTTTAGTGTAACAGACCCCCGTTATTATTGCTGTGTTTCTTTTAAAACTCTGTGACTAGCCACTATTTTGAAAATATTTTATCTTATATTAATTTTCTGGTTTGTTTTGCTTGTCCTGTTACTAGTATTTATGTCAGTCTAATCTCTCATTCACTTACTTTTTTTCATCACTGTTTATTTTAAATAGTGTACTTTGGTTTTGTTTTTTCTTTATTTTCTTCCTCCTCATTCCTGGTGAATTGACATAGCAACCTGGATTATATGTGATCATGGATTTGTAATTGAGAAAAAATTATTTTAAGCTAGGTATGGTGGCTCATTCCTTTAGTCCCAGCACTTAGGAGGAAGAGGTAGGAGGATTGCCATAAATTTGAGACCATGAATTCCAGGTCAGCCTAGGCTAGGACAAGACCCTACCTTGAAAAAAATGAAAAAAAATAACAAAGTTACTTCATTTACATTCCAGAAATGATATTGAGCATATAGATAAGAGTTTGATAATACAGTGACCATTTGAACAAAAAACTTGGGTTAAGAAATAAAATGTTACCACAATCATTGAAACCTATTATTTCTTTTCCCACATACATCATACACTTTACTTTCCAACTCCATAGAGATGCTTATATTAATAATCTTTATTGTTGTTGCTGCTATTTTTTTTTTTTTTTTGGCTTTTTGAGCTAGGCTTTCATGTATCCAAGACTGGCCTTGAACTCACTACATACAGAGGATGACTTTGAACTCCTGATTTTCCTCTACCTCCCAAGTACTGGAATTCTACACATGTACTACATGGTCCTGTTTTGTTCATAGTGCTCATCACTTCTCTTTCAAATTTTAGTAAATAACACCTAACTAAACAGTTATTTAGTTTTACATGCTTTTAACACTCTTTACATATCTATAGTGTAATTTTCATTCAAACTTGTGAAGTTCAGTCTCATTCATGTGTTTAGCTTTAGTGTATGATTTTATTATGTTGTGAAATAAGAGTCCAGTTGAATTTCCTTTATTTATATATCCATGTTTTCTGAAATGCCTTGTTGAAAAGCCTGTTATTTGGCTACTACTATTGCATCTCTTCTTATGTTTGTATCATATATGAACATAGATAGCACATTCATGCTCTTCCATTCATGCAGCTCTGTTTTGCTTTTTCAAAATAAACGTTATAAATGGCTCACTTCTTTACAAAGATGGCTGTAACGGGGAAGGTCGCATTCACCAGTATAAATTGACAGGCAGTACTGCATCCACTCCTACCTGCTCCTTAGGCTGTGTCTATGTTTACTTCCAGGAATATTTTTAAGTTTTTTTTTTTTTCACTTTCTTAGAACTGTTAAGCATTAGCCCTTCCTCCTTGGTGTTTGCATCTTACATGTCAATTACACCCAGCTGTCGGGCTTTGGATTTTCCTACTTTACCATAAAACTGTATTTTGCATTTCTAAGACTTTTCCCTATGCTATCTAAATCTGCATTTTAGGTGGAATTTTCTGGCCTCATAGTTGAATCCTTTAATCTACCAAGTTCTGCAGAATTTAAGCATCTAGTCCAGCTCTTATCTCTCAATTTCACATCTGTGTATGCAACAGCCTGCTTCCGCATTTCACAGGAGTGTCCCATAAGCCATAGGGACCCTTCCATCTTAAATGGGAATTGCTATTGCTGATGAGACCCTATATCATTTTAAAGTGTGGCCTTTGTAAAGAGCCAATGTCACATACTGAAAAATCCCCCCAAGTTGACGTGGATTCTATCTGCTGATGGCAAACAATCGTACAGGGGGAGTCCACATTCATATCCACAGAGCCAGAAATTTACTTTGAGAAAAAAAAAATCTGTTCTGTTTATTTCCTCAAATTTGTTCTTTCAGAGTTAAAACATGCCAGCTTACCACCTTCCTCCTTTCTGATAACTGCTCCCTAAAGTGCTGCTTTCTTTGATGCAGGCTTGCAGAAGTTGTCCTTGTCCAGCATGTTCACAACCAAGTTCATCTGGTTGCTGTTCTTAAGCTTCCTCTGACCTAACCAGAGAGAACTAGGCATGCGCTCCCCTGAGCTGCTCAAAACTTCTAATTACAGTACTGTTTACTATTATGTCACACCCAATACTATGCCATTCCTTCGTAACTAGGTGCTCTGCAGAGAAGTGATTTGTTTTCCAAACTATTTCTGTGTGTTCATCTGTGTGTGGTATACATGTGTGTGTATGCATGCCTGTGTGGGGGTGCATACATGTGCATGGATACACATGTGTTTGTATGTGTAGGTGGAGGCCAAGGCTGTCTTCTTTAGTTGCACTCTTCACCTGATATTTTGAGACAAGTCTTTCACTGAACCTACAGCTCATTGATCTGGGGAGCCCCGGGGGTCCTCCTGCCTCTGTTTCCCTAGCTCTGGGATTAACAGGTGCTTGCCAACACTCCCAGCTTTTATGTGGGGGGCTGGGCACCTGAACTGGGGATCTTATACTTGTCCTTCTCTCCCCCCTCAGAAATTGCCAGTTTTCTGCTCAGTTTTCTTTCCTTGTTGCTTGGAAAAGTAGCAGGGCACAGTAAAATCTCAAGACCAGAACATACATGAATCTAAGAGGGTGATATAATTCATGACATCCTCTGGCTATGTCCTTATGAGTGCTTGATGAAGACTTCATGGAGGACAGGGAATGGTGCTTAGCAGAAGAAATGAAATAAAACTGAGCAGGTGGTGAGACGAAGGGCCGGAGAGTCAGTGCACACAGGCGTGCACGCGAGCGTCTGTGGAACACGGCCAGAGCAGAGGAGCCATCGGTTGGTGTGGGCCAACTTCACAGCAAGAGGAAACAGCCATTCTCCTCACAAAGGACACTGTAGCCTGTGCTTTTGTCTCCTCTCTGAACATCCTTTCAACTATCTAGTAATAATTCAAGCTCAGTCCTTGCCCTGGGTCCTGCTGGTCAGCAGTGCATGGCATTGTATCCTAAATTCTATGGATAGTCCAAGGTCACATCCCATCCAGGCTGGAGGAACAGAAATGGCATTTGGCAGCAGACACAGATCCTGGGGGAAAAGAGACAAAGCCTGAGCATCCTATGCACAGGGGAGCCTCGTGCTGGAGCAAGAGCCTGGCGAGCGTGGGATGAGAACTTTCCGGCTGTGTTGGACTCATCTGCTCCCAGGAGCTAAAGAGTCACGAAGCCTAGGGTTGAACAGCCCATTGCGTCAGCGGGATCTCTCTGCAGTTCTGTCACAGGTTCTGAGAGATGCCAAAGCAAGTGGCTTCCTCCACAGCTCGAGATTGCAGAATTCATCACCGTTGCAGGCTGACTGTCACAGCTGCCCCTCCAGATGGTGAGATGGAGGCTCAGACAGATCCGGTCTCTGGCACTTTCTCTTCGGCTTCTAAAGCTATGTATATCCCTGCTAAATGGACAAGTGTCCATATGGGAAGAGGAAAGCACACCTCATTTCCTGGACAGTCAGTCGTATTCAGAACACCATGTCCCTGCCCACAAGCTGTGGTGAGAACTGGGAAAGTAAGTATTTATAATTATCAGAGTTTGTCAACACCTCTCATTCCCACTATATTGTTTAGATGAGGAAAGCTCAAATACAGACAGGAGTTCAAATGTCTTGGTATATCTTTTATTTATTTATTTGTTTGTTTGTTTGTTTATTCCTGTTTATGTATGTATGAGAGAGAGAGACTGACAGAGAGGGAGAGAGACAGAGAGAATGGGTGTGCCAGGGCCTCTAACCACTACAAACAAAATCCAGACACATGTGCCACATTGCACATCTGGCTCATGTGGGTACCGTGGAATTCCTGGGTCCTTAGGTTTCACGGGGAAGCATTTAAACAACTAAGCAATCTCACCAGTCCCTGCTACATCTTGTATAAAAATGTATAAAAATGAATAATTACGTGAGCATAAGCATGTGTGCACATGTCTATGCACAAGCAGTTGGAGGCCAGAGGAGGGAGTCTGGAGTCCTCCTCTGTCACTTTTCTGCCTTATTTCCTGGAGAGAGGGTCTCTTACTAAACCTAGACCTCACTTTTTTTTTTTTTTTCAAACTGGTTGACCAAAGAGTCCCAGTGATTCTCCTACCTCAGCCCTGCTCAGCACTGGGGTGACGGGCATCATAGCCACGCCTAGGTGTTTACATGGGTGCTGGAGACTGAACCCATGTCCTTGTGCTTGTGCATAAGAGCTCTGATCCGTTGAGCCATCTCCAGAGCCCCTTGATTTTCCTTTTAAAAGCTGCTTTATCTACTGTCTGGGCTGAATAGAGACGGAGTGGAGCTACTCCTTTAGTTATAGCAACTGTGGAGCTCCTAATCTGCCCTCAGCAGATCAAAGCAGATGCTTAGGAAATGGGGGGGGGGGCTTGTATCCTCAACTCTGCTATTTAGAAGCTGTGTAACCTTGGCGGAAAAGTATTTAATTATTCTTGTATCTACTACAAAACAATGTAAATGATGAATCTAGAAAGTTCCTAGCACACGATAAAACCGTATTTATGATTGCTGTTCTAACTTTAGGACATAACATTCTGATCAACAAAGACTTAATAAATTAATACTATATCAAAAGAAACAAGACTTATGGACATAGGGCTAAACCTGCTAACTAAAATGTCTCCTAAAAATGAGTTTGCGTTAGTTCTAAAATATTTTATTTATTTATTTATTTATTTATTTATTTGAAAGAATAAGAGGCAGAGAGAGAGAGAGAATGAGAGAGAGAAAAAGAATGGGTGGGCCAGGGCCTCCAGTCACTGCAAACAAGATGCATGTGTCATCTTGTAAATCTGGCTTACATGGATCCTGGGGAATCAAACCTGGGTCCTCTGGCTTTGCAGGAGAGTGCCTTAACCACTAAGGCATATCTTTAGCCCTGAGTTTAGAATTTCTACAAATGCAAACTGATTGTATGACAGAGGTTTCTCTCAAGAGTCTAGGTAAATGAAGATGTGACTAAAGGTTAATCATCTATTCACAAATGCTGTCATTTGGTTAGACGAAATGCTGTCATTTGATAGATTGTCTGAGGCTATCTGTTACGGAAGATCCTTTCATTATACCCTAGTTGGGCTCTGATGGCTTTATTGCTTGTGCTGCCCTCTCCTGGAAGAAAGACCAAAGACAGACAGAAAGAGCGAGGGAGAGAGGGAAAAGGGAGGTTAAAGCAATGTTTAAGCCTGATTATTTTCAATGCCAAGTCTAGGCTCCAACTTTTTTTAAGCACATACTTTGCATGGATATATCATGCATTGGTACCATATGTTTGTTCCCTCCTTCCTGCCCCCCATTCCCCGGAGGGCCCTCCTCAGTGGGGGTGCTGGTACTTCCCATGGGGTTGTGGGTTATGCACTGTGAGAGCAGCCGTCAGTCATTGGTGGTGGGAGCAATGCCTCTGGGTATGCCCGTCCATCCTGCGGCTCTTACAATCTGTATGGCCTCTCTTCTACAAAAGCCCCTGTAGGCTCCAACTTTTAAATCACCCCACCTCATTCCTGATAAAGGGCTTCTTCACTTTTGTCAGTCTATAAGTCCATTTCATGATAATCTCTAACGGTATAAAGTAGCATACGTAGTGTTAGAAAGGTAACCACCTATTTTAAAATGCAGATATAAAATGTTAAAATTTTATAACGTATTAATATATGTACATCTTTAAAGCTGAATAAATACACTATATCCCAATGAATCTGAAAACTGCCATGATTTCAAAGTGGTCCAAAAAGCGAATGGTGTTTATTCTATGTAATGAGCTAGGAAAAATTTGACTTTCATATCAGCTGTAATGCATGCAATAGAAATGCAGACTATGATTTACAGTTTTGACTCTGTCCCAGGAATTACAAAAACTGTTATTTTTTTAGTCATTATGATTACCACAGAAGGAAACACTACATGTTAGTTTGACATTAGTGAAAATAAAGATTTTTTTTTTTCTGTTCAATTCATGGATTCCATGAATTGTGTCTTTATGCAACTTAGAGGTGGGTCGTAGGTTAAACATTTCTGCCCTAGAATGAAATATGCTTCCGGCTGGCATCCATGAGTTGGAAGCCTCAGGAAGCTCACACATCCTCAAACATACATTGATCTCAGATTTGTCAAAGACAGCTAAGGGGGGACTGGAGAGACAGATTGGTGGGTAAGGTGCCTGCTGTGCAAGTGTGAGGGCTAGAGGTTGGATCCCCAGCACCCACATAAATGCCGGGTGAACATGGGGGCCTGCCTATAACCCAAGTGCTCAGGAGGAGGAGGAGGGAACCCCTGGGCAAGCTGACTAGTGAGGCTGTCCAATTCAGCAAGCCCTGGCTTAGGAAATAAGGAAGGGGCAGGGAGGATAACACCCAAGTCAACCACACACATGCTCGCATACACACATACCACACACACACACACACACACACACACACACACGTTCAAGGGTGGGACTACTTCTTCAGACAGAATTATAGCCTTAAATTACATCTAAAATTGTCTGTGTCTGTTCTGGCTTATGTGATCCAGCTCCTTTACTCTGTCTTTCTATATGCTACCCTAGTGTACCATGCCATTGTCATCACCATCGTTCTTGTCACCTTTAGGCATATCTAACTCCTCAGGGAGTCTTGCACTGTGATATGATATCGTGCACCCTCTTCACCGAAAGGTTGAGATATCATACTGACAAATCCTTTAATCAGCAAAAATATCCTGCACATGGAATCTCGAAAAGATCCACACCCTATACACTTTAAAATAACCCATTCCAGTAGGATGTGTTTCTACTTTTTTAAAAAAAAAATTCTGTTTTTATTTATTTATTTGAGAGTGACAGACAGAGAGAGAATGAGGCCGAGAGACAGAGAGAGAGAGAATGGGAGCACCAGGGCCTCCAGCCACTGCAAATGAACTCCAGGCGTGTGCGCCCCCTTGTGCATCTGGCTAACGTGGATCCTGGGGAATTGAGCCTCGAACCAGGGTCCTTAGGCTTTACAGGCAAGCACTTAACGGCTAAGCCATCTCTCCAGCCCGTGTTACTACTTTTGAAATGCACCTGAGCTCAGCACAATGGTGTATGGTAACATTGACACCATACAGGGCAGAACTGTATGCAGTTCTACCAGATTTAATATCTTTACTGTACCTATTGGTATAGTGTCATATTTCAGAGATAAAACTCAGGCATGAAGAAGGTAATATTGCTGAACACCTTGTCCCATAAGGTAACATATTACATAGTCTACTCCCATTTCATGACTCTTCTGTGGTAATTGTAGTAAATGGACAATATTTGTAAGGGAGTTTTAAGTTCCCACATAGCCCCTGGTCCCCACCTCTCATGACCTCCCTACAGTGGCCATCTGTGTTGCAGAACTACTGTCTCACAATGCGGCTTGTGGGAGGAACAAGAAGGGAACGTACGAATCTGACTAGCCAAGCTGAAACGCACAACTTCTTTATACCAAGCCACAAGCTTAACTGTATGTGCTGCCTTTATTCATAACTCAGAAGCTTATTTTCATAAGCACAACATAGCTCTTATTAAAGGGTACCTTGTTGAAGTTTTACAACCTTCCTAACATACTTGAAATATGTCTATGGCCATAACACTGTGAACGTGACTGATCTTCACTGATGCACTTAAAAGTGTATACCTTGTTCTAAGGCAAACAATTCTAACAGTGTCTCACATGGGAAATGGCTGGTGTCACGAGTTCACAAATGGTTGTTGGCCATCACTGACTTTTGAAGAAAGGGCATGTTAAGTCTATACTAATTGTGCAAAATAATGTGCTTTGTTGGGACTTTGATAATAAAACCCCATAAGTGGAGATTTGTATGTAATACGCAGAGGTAGAGACATCAAGTAGTGTATTGACTCCATTGAATTAATCCAATGTGAAATCTTTCTTTGTTGTTTTTGTTTTTGCTTTTTGTTCTTTTTGTTTGTTTGTTTTTCTTTTGAGATAAGGGTCTTACTCTAGCCAAGGCTGACCTAGAATTCATTATGTAATCACAGGGTAGCCTCAAACTCAAGGCCATCCTCCTATCTCTACCTCCCAAGTGCTGGGATTAAAGGTGTGCACCACCATGCCCAGCTTGGTGTGAAATCTTTTATGATGTGAAAATATTTATTAAAAAAATTCCTTGTGAATATTAAAAAGTTCACTCATAACAATTTTGAAATAGGGTTCTAGGGGTTCAGGAAAGTCCTTGAACCCACAAACCTGGGCTTCATGGTTGCATTAAAGAATTGGACAAACCACACTGAGAAGGATAATTATTAAATTATCATATTTATTGATGAAAGTACAGAAATAAGGGAAGGAAAATGAATACACCCACGTGGTCTGGGAGCCCACGTTGTGGGCCTGGAAAAATCATAAATAGAGAGTTAGAGAGGAAAGAAAAGAAATTTAAAAGCGCTCCTGCCATGCGGAATGCAGGATAAGGTAGAGAGCTCATGGGAATAGTAGGCCCAGGGGGCGGGGAGGAAGGGAAACCAGCCAGTAGCTGGAGGTTCAGGAGCGATCAGGCAGCCCAGATAGCGGCTTGTCCCCTGGCACTCATCTACTTATAACCTTATTGTGCTGGGTGTCACCTTCTGGTTCAGGTGAGCTAGAGAGACAGCTGATTGGTCTGGGCTAGAGGCTGTCTCAGGAAGAGGTTGAACTTGACCAACCACAATGTTAGGATTAAATCCTAGGAAAGAACCCAGGAGGGTTCCAGGTTGATTGTGGAAAACCGTATCAAGGGAAGTGATAAGAAGTCAGATCTAAGGGGGCGTGGTGGTGCACACCTTTAATCCCAGCACTCTGGAGGCAGAGGTAGGAGGATCACCATGAGTTCAAGGCCACCCTGAGACTACATAGTGAATTCCAGGTCAGTCTGGACTAGAGTGAAACCCTACCTCACACACACACACACACAAAAAAAAAAAAGGAAAAGAAAAAGAAAAAATACAGGCTGGAGGGATTGCTTAGTGGTTAAGGTGTTTGCCTGCAGAGCCAAAGGACCCAGGTTTGATTCTCCAGGACCCACGTTAGCCAGATGCACAAAGGGTGCACAGCTCTGGAGTTTGTTTGCAGTGGCTGGAAGCCCTGGCAAGCCCATTCTTTTCTCTCTCTCTCTCTCTTTCTCTGTCAAATAAATAAAAATAAAATAATTTATTTAAAAAAAAAGAAGTCAGATCATACTTTGATCTCTAGAAAATGAGAACTTCAAGGATACTTGGAGGGGCCCAGTCACCCTAACAAAGTTACCTGAATCCCTTTCGATTTCACTAAAATAAATTTAAAAGTTGAGCATGATGGCTCATGTCTACAAGTCCAGCTCCCAAGAAGCTGAGGCAGGAGGACAGACAATTTGAAGCCAAGCTGGGCTAGATAATGAGAATCTGTTTCAGTCAAGTAATATACAAGATGTGGGATGCCACCATAAAGAAAAGGGCAAAGCAACCCAGAGAGAAGTTAACAGACATTTCCACAAAAGGAGGTGATATTTTAGGAAATGTAATGTTCTCCATGTCAGATTTCATGGTGGTTACATGACTATAAAAAGTTGTTGAGGGCCGGGGAGATGGCTCAGCTGTTAGGAGCACTTCCTGTGCAACCATGAGGGCTTCAGGAGTCCTGAGAGAGTGCTCAAGTTTGGTCTTCAAGACCCACGCGTAAACACAGTTGGGCACAGTCCTGCAGGAGACAGAGACTAGAGAATCCCCAGGGCTTGAAGAGAAACAGCAAGCTCCAGGATCAGTAAGAGACGCTCGCTCCAGTGATAATAGGTAGAAGAGCAATGGAGGGGCACACCTGATGTCCCCCTCCGGCCACTGAAGGCCAGTGCATTCCACAACAGGTGGACACATAGGGTGCCACATGAGGGTAATACACATGCATATACCACATATGCCACACACACAAACACACACACACAAGCATATCACAGCACACCACACCATATTGCACACACACATGCAAAAAGATTATCAAGTTTTTTTAGAAACATATACTTCAGATAGGGTACATTTTAGGATGCATATTTATGCCTCAATAGTGTTTGCTTTCAACATTGCATTATTTAGGATTTCTCGAGGGCAGGAGCTACTGAGATTTTCTGCCAAGTTCCTGTGCGGCAGGGGACAGCTGTGAGAAGCAGTCACGTAACCGTCCTGTTTAAGGGTCCAAGCCAGAGATATAAGTGATCTGCCCATCCTACAATCTACAATACATAACTTCACCAGGTAAAAGCCAAGAAGTCTCAACATTACACATTTTCTGTAAAATCTGTTACAAATCCAGCAAGAAGAGAGAAAGACAAGAGAGACATACAGAAAAGGACAGGTGGCAATATAAGAGAGAAAGAGAGGGAGGGGAAGAGTGAGAGAGAGGGAGGAATCTTGATATATCTTGTCTAGTATTCAGCACACTGGGGATCTTAGTCTCTGTGTTTTTCTCGCCCTTCCTTGAGTTTCTAGCCCTATCAGCACCCCCTTTTTTTGCTCACCTAGAACCATCATTTGCAAATTTTCCTTTTGGTTTATGTTCTTTCGTCCTGTGTTTCTGTTTGTTCCTAGCAAACGCATGTAGCCCTCACTTCCTGAGCAGGGTCCATGGGAGTTTGTGTTCTAGGAAAAGCCAGCGGTGAGCACTGTGGACTCACTGCTGGCACAGAAGTACACAGCTGAGTCTGCTAGCTCAGTCAGCTGGATCTCCATGGTGCAAGGTGAGTCTGAGGGGCATCTGGCCAAAAATCGCTTATTGATCATTTCTGTTTTGTCTATGATGTCTTCATTCTGGAAGAAAACCAAAAGCTCGAGCCCTTTCTCTGGCTTCTTGTGATACCAGTAA
This sequence comes from Dipus sagitta, assembly GCA_036346955.1. Taxonomy (NCBI): domain Eukaryota; kingdom Metazoa; phylum Chordata; class Mammalia; order Rodentia; family Dipodidae; genus Dipus; species Dipus sagitta. The sequence goes on along the minus strand of CM070780.1, from coordinate 103,934,082 downwards.
ACATAGTTATGACCTCTGATAGGGACGCAATCCATTTTGGCTTTCTGTTCTTTTCCTCTGACCAGATGCCTAGGGCTCTGGATGATTCCTGTGTCCACAGAACCTGGGGAGAAAGGACACAAGAGCTAGAGAAACAGTCCAGAAGAAGTCTGGTACTACAGACACACACACAAAAAAATGCTGAAACTTGAATCTGAACAGCTAAGAACAGGGTCTTACCTACTCCCAAGAAAAGAAGGGTTACACAGCAGAGAAATCTGAGACACATGCTTGGCTCAAAGAGGGCAGTGGTAAGTGGCCTTTTCTGGAAGTTTCCTTATCCCCTTAGATAATTTTCTGTGACATGACCACACCTCATAGACTCCACAGTTGTCTCTCACACAAGACAAAGCCACGTGGGAGGGGAGGCTGTGTCTTGGCGAAAGTACTTAATGTGTCAGCCTTCCATTTTCTTTTTTTTGTGATTCTCTGTTTGTCGGTTTTTAATGGCCATTGGCACAGTATTCACTTAGTGTTTCTTCACTTGCTAATTTGCATCCTCCCTTCCATCACAGGGAGGAGTCATACCACTCAGTAAAGTTGTCAAGGCAACCCCATACTTACGTCACACAGCTGGGTGAAAGAATTTAATGTGGAACTCAACACAACCACTTATGACTGACATACAATGCAGACTGAGAGATAATGGCATGCACAGCCTCTTCTTAACCAGGGAGCTGAAAAGATGAGTTACATCTGAGCAAATTTTTTAGATGTCCACATTTTATTCCATTTGCTTTTCACTTCTTCCCTTCTCCTTTTTTCCTTTTCCTTTTTCATTAGTTATGTACACAGTGTATACAGTCATGTTGGTACCATCGTCAGTCTCCTCCCAGTCCGACCCCCTCCACAGGGACTCTCCTCGTTGGGGAATATAAGCATTTTTTGAGGCTATCGTTCTTTTATATTTCTTCTCTTCTGCCGGGCTTAGTGGTGCGCGCCTTTAATCCCAGCACTTGAGAGGCAGAGGTACACAGATTGCCATGACTTCGAGGCTCCCCTGAGACTACTTCATGGCTTCCAGGTCAGCCTGGGCTACAGTGAAACCCTGCCTTGAAAAATCAAAAATATAATAAAATAAACTTCACCTTCTTCCTTGCTGTTCCTCTGAAGCTGAAATTTAGTTATCACTTGTTGCTTTCTGCTATAGTTTTAAACATTCATCTAAGGATTTGTAAATTGATCTGGGGAGGTGGCTCAGTGGATAAAACTCTTGCCTTGCAAATATGAGTTACCTGTGTGCTGATCACAAGAACCCTCACAAAAGCATGATGCTGTACCAGGACTCTAATCCCAGCATGCCTATGTGGGAAGGAAATAGAGAGCAGAGAAGAGAGTGAGCAGTGAGAAGCAATGGCAGAATCTGCCTCAAACAGGATGGAAGGCCAAGGCCCTACATCTAAAGATGTCCTGTGACCTCTGCATGCTTACTGTGGCCTGTGCACGCATGCACGCATGCATGACGCACACATTTAAAGATCCATAAATGATATATCAGTTAATCTCTTGGGTGTTTTAAATTTATCGGATGGGAGTTATTTTGTTCATATTTTTCCTATGGCATTATTTTTTCATGCTAATTCATGTTGATACATATAATTATAGACAATTAATTTCCACTAATTTAGCATTCCATTATATCCATTTGTTGGAATTTATTATCCATCTTGATACCTCTTTTCCCAGCATTTTTTTATACTACTGAAAACAGTATTGCATTTTTATATATGTCCCTACAAAGCTAGGGGGCAAGATATTTTCCGGCTCTATGAATGTAAAGACTGAGTCTCAGCCACATGTCAACTAGGCATTATGTAGCAAAATGCTTTCTAACGTGGTAATGCCAAGTAAGTAATTTCACCAACAGTCCATGAATGTTTTCAATAGATTCACATCTAGGACGACAGTCAATATTTGGGATCCTCATTGAACCTCAAGGTTTGTTCTTTTGGTTGCTAAAAGATTGAAAGTATATATTCATTTTCTTATTCATAGGTTATAGCATTTTTGGTAAACTCTCCTTCGCCCACATTTTCAAGGCTTATTAGATATTGTTTATTTGTCAGAGTTCTTTGTATCTTCCGGATACCAAACCTTTCTCAACTGTGTGTGTTATTCATCTTTTTAATGTGAGGCTTTGTGAAGATTTTTGTTAATTTCCTTTATTTTAGAAAAAAATTACCACTCTTGCCTTTTGGGCATAGGGTTTTGTATTCTTTGTAACCATTATGTGTGACTTAGTGTCTGTGCAAATAAGTGCTTCACATATTTAAATTGCTTACATTTGTTTTTGACAGATCCCATTGTTCTTATTTTAAGTTCCACTTTGGACAGTGGCAAGATCTCAGGCCTTCCTTTTCACTTGACATCTTACCTCTACTCCCTATTGCGTAGAGCTTTATGGTGCCTGGGTCTGTTGGTAGATGGTTCACCATGGATGGTGTAATGAATGATCCATGTATGGAACCGTAGAAGCTGAGCCACTCCCCAATTCTCACTATCCGGTGATCTCCATCCTTTAAGAACTCAAATTCCTTCTAATCATGGCATGAAGTTGTTTTCCCCTCCTTTATTAGTTCTCATATGCATATCATTTGACAATCTTAACCTAAGGCTCATGACACATAATTATTGCTTGTGAAAGTGGTAGGGAGCTTTTAAAAAAGTTATTTATTTATTTGTTTGTTTGTTTGTTTATTTATGAGAGAGAGAGAGAGGAAGAGGCAGAGAGAAAGAATGGGCATGCCAGCACCTCCAGCTACTAACTCCAGATGCATACACCCTCTTGTGCATCTGGCTTATGTGGGTCCCGAGGAATTGAACCAGGGTCCTTAGGCTTCACAGACAAACACCTTAACCGCTAAGCCATTTCCCCTGCCCAGGTAGGGAGCTTTTTAAGTCTTCCTCTTCATAACAAAAGAGAGACCTATAAAAGAGTTAGAGTTATAGCTATGTACCTCTCTCTCATCCCATCCATCACCATGTTTAATGAAGATACATACTTCTAATAAGTTTCGTTAATGTCTTTTGCACATTTTCTATTGAATCATCCAGATTTGTAGCCAATACACACACACACACACACACACACTGGTTTCTTTCTTTCTTTTCTTTCTTTTTTTTTTTTTTTTTGTGTTTCGAGGTAGGGTCTCACTCTAGCTTAGGCTGCCTTCTTAGGGTAGCCTTGAACCCACTGCAATCCTCCTACCTTTGCCTCCTGAGTGCTGGGATTAAAGGTGTGCACCACCACGCCATTGGTTTCTTTTAAACAAAGGTTTGCCCAAGGACCTCCCCTCGCGGACCCACTTGTTTTATAGTTACTGACAGAACTCGCTAGTTAAAGAGAAAATTCACATTTTCGGAAGTCCTTACAGGCTTCTGCATTCTGCTCCCCCATGACACCTTTTTCAAATCAGCTCAACAGCACCCTCTGTTGGATGCTTTAGGCATGCTCTGCACCTTGGTGCACAGGTACTCCTGAGCACCCAGGCTCACTCTATTTGCCCATTATTCCAGACACTGCATTACTTAGCCCATCTCAGAGCTCTGCCATTAGAAGCCCTTCCGGTTGCCTATAATCCTCTCTAGGTAGAAGATACTGGATGGTAACAGGACAGAGACAGATGGTCTTAGAGAGCCAGACACCACCACCTATTACAGAAAACACACAGTGACTGATTAACAACAGTGTCTGTAGACCTACTTATAAGACTATACGTAGATTTATCAAAGAACACATAACTACTATTTGGCAAAGTCAGAGCAAAACCATGTAGGTTTTATAATCTTCAAGTACCAGTTTGCCACTTTATAGACCCAACACTATTTTATTTCAATAAGTTAAGCAGGATGCCTCTTCCTCACTCCATATTCGGGCTCTTCTTCTGTTTCTTTTCTCTCTCCCTCCCTCCCTCCCTCACCACACACAGACACTCCCAGATGTCTCAAGGAGAGCAGCTGTGGTTTTGACTGCCCACGCCTCCTTCTGCAGCGATTCTGGGCTATGTGGGATGGAGAGACAGCAGGCCGCAGCAGGGGTTCTTGCTGGGGTCTCCGATTTCTGCCCAGCGCTGTGTCACTAAAACCACACAGATAGAAGCTACTGTCTTCAGGGTGTGCACTCGTCAGAGTCAGAGACGAGAAGGTCAGGTTTGGGTGGCTGATTGGAAACTTGGCCTTAGTGAAATTTTGCTCATACGTGACACTGGAGCCTGTATTAGAAGTTGCCATCAACCTGGGGGACTGCTGTGCTTTCTGACGATACCAAAACACAGTAGAAGCCTGGATGCCCACAGCGTGGCACTCGATCTTCAAAGAGGTTCCACTCTTGCAGATGGCCTCGCGGGGGTGTTGAGTGATGACAGCACCGAGCGCCGGGTCTGCTGAAGCAGAGGTCAGAAGGACGAGAGAGGTCAGCAGGCCCAGCGTCAGACAGCACCTGAGTCCAGTTACATCCCAGGAAGGTCAACCTGCCATCGCCTATCTGTCAGCTCTCGAAGACTCTTTTCTCTTTGAATGTCTACGCTTTCAGACTGCCCGGTGTCATAATTCCCCACCACCCCGAACAGTGAGGCACTTTACACCCTGGACAGCCCCTTGCTCCCTCTCACTGTCACCAGCACGAGCAATCCGCAAGGGCCGGCCGCTGCTTCCCTCCCACCACGTGCACACAGGACACCCAAGCGCCCAGGTCCAGTACGGCTCACATACTCGGCCCCAGAAACAGCAGGAACAGCAGCATATTCAGTGCTGGCCTCACAGCACGCTCTCTGAAGAGCAGTCTGTCTGGCTGACTCTGTTCTTCCTTTCCCCACCCCTGGGGGGAGGAAGCCTTGCTCTCATAACCCTGGGGAACGCTCTGAACTGCCTCCTCGTGGTAGTCCTTGTCCATGACACTGAGATCAGGAGCATCAAGATCATTTAAACACTGTGCGTGCGGGTAGTAGATTCAGAGCCATTTCTTTGCCTTTGTGTCTTACCCTCAGTGTTACCACACCGGGCACCCATATATTACGCATCACTGGGCCTGCAGGTTGGCATCAGTATGTGCACCATGGTCAGGCCTGTGCAGTGGCTGGAGGTTCTGCATTTCTTCACAATGTCGATGACCATTCTTTCCTTTCTACAAACAATCTCATGACAAGTTACCCTAGTACGTCAATGGACTTAATTGTAAACATGTTTATTTGCCCCGTATGTCTTTGTGTAGAGGAGATAATGATAATGATACAAACCATGGAGAGTACTCTCATTACTGGCCAATGGAAATCAGCTGTAGAGGGATGAGGAAATCCTTTCTGCTTTGAACATGCTGCGATTTTCTTTGTCATGGATCAGTATTGAAAGTACAGAGCAGTTTGAAAGAGCTGAAAGGTGTTTTGTTTCCTTCTTAGTCTCCTTTTTCTCCCCCAAAGCCCTGTTTCATTTGTGTAACAGCCTCCTGAGCCTTCACTTAATGTTTACTTCTGTTTTGTTTTCTGAGAATGAATAGCTAAAAGGGTGCAATTAAGACTCGATCCGTAAAGTCTTGTTTGTGGCGTAGTGAGATCACAAACACAATTAGTGTTAACACATCAGTTGAAGGGTATTTGCATGCTGTTTGTAGCTGTGCTTTTGTTTGTGCTGTGTTGGGTCTCGTTAGAGTGAAACCATGTACTTTTTCTGCAGTAAATAGGCACGGACAACATGCTGACGATACCCTCTGCCCCATTATTGTGCTTTGCTTGGGAGAAGTATGAAAAAGAAGAAAACATTCCTATTCACTTGGAGAAGCACTCACTGTCAGATACAACCCTGTGTTGTGTTGTTATTGTGTTAATTTTCTAAGCAGGGCATATGCTTTTGAGAACTTCCTTCCTGATATGGTTCTGGGTTGGAATTAATCACATGGGAAAAACTGTATAAAATTGCAAGAAAAAATTAAAATGGCTACCATCATATTATTGAGTAACACTGTTGGTCTTAAGCTATGAGGAATAAAGTCAAAAGTGCTGGCATTCGGGCAAAACATACCTACTGGTGTCATAGTGCTGAGTTAGTTTTCAGGGTAACCAACTGTTTTCTGATTGGATTTGAGACCTGCTCCAAGGCAAGGAATTCATACCTGGCACTGAAAACCAAGTCAAAAAAAAAAAAAAAAGCCTACAACTTAGAAGGTTACAGGCCCTAGGGCGGAACCGCTCTTTGGTTAAATGGATATATTATCTAACAAATTGCCCTCTAAATGTTTATGCTTATACTTTTACATTAGTGATGTTCTCACTTCCGGGTAGAGAACCTTGTTTTTGTAGATGGTGGTGACAACTGGGGTGACCCAAGACTCGTCAGCGTTGTGAAGAGTGGCAGTTGTGTGCTTGGCACTGGGTGGGGCACCTCAATCACCCAAAGCCAGGGGACACCGTTGGTGAGACAGCAGAAGGAATAGCAGTGTGGCACTTACCACTGGCCAGAGATGCTTCTCCATGGCGATGGCAGCAGATAATGAGGAAACTCAAAACGCAGTAAGAGACTGTTGAGAGCTCAGCACTAAATAAGGCACCTTTATCAAACTATGCTATGACTCAATGAACATTTCAGAAGAGGGGTGAAAGAATACAGGAACCAAAGAGTGGGGAAGACAGTGGGGAAGCCAAGTAACCTCTGGGCATGGCATGACTAGTGTATCCATGACCTGGCAGTGGAAGTCACTCCCACCACAAAACTTGCACAATATTGTGCTCTTCTACATTTTGACATGAATGATGGAAGGCACATGTGCACACACATAGGGAGAGAGAGAGAAAAGAAAGGAAGGAAGGAAGGAAGGAAGGAAGGAAGGAAGGAAGGAAGGAAGGAAGGAAGGAAGGAAGTGGGGAAGACAGGGAATGTGACATCAAAATAGAAGAGGGACTACTAAGAGGAGGGCATTCAGTGGAATAGGAGTGGGGGATGGAGACACAGAAAGATGATGAGAGGGGATCATGATCAAATTACAGTACATTCATGTGTTAATTTCTCAATGGAAATCTAATATTACCAGTCTGGGCTTACTGCTCAGTTGTAGAGCATTTCCTAAGCCTGACCATGACCTTGTGTTCAAGTGCCAGCACAGAAGAAAGAAAAATGTGCCAGTGGGCTCCAAATTGTTCTGGATTTTCCTTGTTTTACATGAGCGCTTCATACCAATTGCCGGTCCTACTGACCAATAGGGACCTTCAGCCCGTGTTACCGGGAAGGCAGAGCTAATGGCAGCAAGATCCCATTGACTCCTGCAGCAGTTCCTTCCCGGGATCTGCCAGACCAGGGCACACAGAAAAATGCAAGCTCCAGTTAGAAGCTCTTATGTTAAATGAATGGCCTGTCGAAGAGAAAAATTCAGTGGTATTTTACATTTTTTAAAAGTTTCTTACTTTTCCATTCAAGTGAAATCTCTTTTACAACGTGCTTGTGGGAATGGAGGTTGTGATGCAATTTCAAAATTATGTAGTTCTTTTCAGAATTAGGATTACTCTGAAAAAGAAAAAGCTTTTCAGTAGTCTCACCATGCAGCTTTTAAAGTTCACTTAAATTCATGTGCTCTGATTGATAAATTGGTCAAGCACTTCCTATGTCCAAAAGAACAAGAACAAAAACAAGATCATCTATGTCTCACTCTTATTACTATATGTATCCCTCATTGGGTATGTAGTCTTGTCCCATGTCCTGTAAGAATGGCTTACATGAAGGGTATACATATAACTGCAGAGCTATGCCTCTCCAGTTACCACAAAGGTCCACAGTGACTTCGCCCAGCTTAAAGAATGATTGATGAGGAGGTATTTGAGTACCTGGTCTGCATATTCAAAGTGGTATCTTTGCAATTTCCCAGTGGTTTCCTTGCTATTATCAGGGAGCATGATATTTCAATGCCAACTTGGAATCTTTATTATGCCACGTCTGCCTGCTTTAGATTTCATTCTAATTGAGTATTTTCCCCATTTGTTACCAGGTGAATGTGAAGTGGCCCTCAAAGGCACACTGAACGCTTGGTGCCCAGATGTTAGGACTGTATTTGGAGCATGTGCTGTCTGCGAGACTGATGAATAGCTAGCAGAAGTGGGCTGCTGGAGCAGGCATTGAAAATATCATCTGCTTCTAGTCACGGTTTGAGATGCTCGCTTCCTGGATAGGACCATGTGGAAAAGCGGAACCTGTGGAGCTTCCACAGACATGGACGGACCCCACTCCATTCTCAAAGCCTCCCACCATGGTGGATTGTGCTTTATGACACTGTGACCCAAGTGAGCTTTTCCTCCTTTAAACTGGGTCTGTGAGGCACTTTGACACAGTGACGAGAAAAGTCGCTGGTACGTAAAATGCCACCGGAAGTGGAGTCGCTGCTGCGAGAAGCCTCACCACGTGATTCTTCGGCTTTGGGACTGTTTAGTGGGAGAGATGCTTACGAGTGTGGAGCTGTGGGCTTGGGGACATGCTTAGTCAATCAAATGGTTTTCTGGCAAGCATGAGATCTTCATGTTTGATCCATAGAACCCACGGTTTTATTTTTAAAAAATGAGACATGGTCACATGTGTTTGTAATCCCATCACTGGGAAGATGGAGGCAGGTGGATCCTTGGGACTCACGGGCCTAGCTTACTTGATGAGCTCCAAGCCAGTAACAGACCCTGTTTCCACAGAAAGTGATGGCACCTGAGGAAATGACACCAGAGGTTGACCACTGATTTCCACACTCATGTGCACACAGATATAGCCCTAGGCACATGCATGAAGAATATGGAGTTGTGACACAGAGAAGACCTAGAATGTTATAAGCAGAGCTTAGTCAGAAATTTTGGTGGAAATCCAGAAGACTAGAATGCTAACATAAATTAGACGGTAAGACTGTGCTAATGAGGAATCAGAGGGTAACATGGACTCTGAAGGGAACAGGAGTCATTCATAATCCATTCAGTTAAAAAAAATTGGCTGTATTTTACCTTTGTCTTGAATATGTGAGTGAAACTGAAATCAAAAGTAGTAACTAAATGATTTCATGGAAAACGTCTCAAGGCAGCATAACATTCAAGCTGGGGCATGGCTCCTGCTTACTATATTTAGCCAGATTTATAATAAGGACTTAGAACAAAAGGCAGACCGTGAGGATATAAACAATGTGCAGTTTGTCTAGGAAAGGGCATGCATACATTTAAATTTTCAGACCAAGCAGATAAGGCAGGTGCACACAAAATGGTTGTAATTGTTACAAATATTAGCACCATGAGAGAGAAATCATGTGGTCTGCATCCACTGCAACCTGGAAGTCTGGCAACAGAACTTGGCATTGTCCACATGGTGCTGATTTGTCAGCCATTCAGAATGCAAGAGTTGTGTGTCAGTTCAGATTGTAACAGCAGTTTCTCTCACGGCATCACATAGAAGCAGACAACACCTTTAATGTCTTCCCTCGGCAACCCACGTCTGCTAGCTAGGCCACAGTTCCAATGGCTGTAAGAGTCTCCCAAAATAACACCACCCTTTAAGGAACAAGAATTCAACTGCATGAACCTATAGGGGTACGTTTTAATTGAAACCATTACGTTGCACCTCTGACCTCCGCAGACTTACTGCCATCTTGGCATGAAAAATACACTTACTGCAACTTCAAGAGCTCCCGCAATTTTAATACTATTCAAAAGTCCAAAGTCTTTTCTGAGACTCAAGGCAAATTTTGCTGTGTGTACCTCTAACACACACACACACACACACACACACACACACGACTTCCATAGTTAAACACCTAATGAATCAGAGTAAACATTCATTCCCATTCCAAAAGAAAGGAACGGGAGGATAGCAAGAAAGGACAAATTTGAGCAAGACTGAAACTCGTCAGGGTGAATATTCCCTGTAGCCCATGTCTCAAATCCAGGCCACGTAGTGGTATCACCTGAGCTGCAATGGGCTTAGGCAGTGCCATCCCACAGTCCTGCTCCCAAGTCAATACATAAGACGTTATCTTGGACCAGATCCGCTCAGTCCCTGAGCAGACCTAGCATAGTGCTGTCATTGGCAGCAACTCGGGGTCTCCATCACAGCTTAGCTTTACCCTTCTTCACGAATTTGTCCCTTGAAGTCTATTTTCAGAGAATCCAACCCTAGTGCACCTTGCCTGGCATCATTACATAGACCATAGCATGCCTGTCACATACATTTAAATAAATAAATAGATACATCTTTTTTTTTTTTTTTCTATTTCAGAGAGAGAGAGCGAGATTGAGAATTGGCATGCCAGGGCCTCAGCCACTGCAATAGAACTCCAGACGCTTGTGCCACCTAGTGGGCATGTGTAACCTTGTGCTTGCCTCATCTTTGTGTGTCTGGCTTATGTGGGACATAGAGAGTTGAACATGGGTCTTTAGGTTTCGCAGGCAAGTGCTTTAACCACTAAGCCATCTCCCCAGGCCTAGTTAAATATTTCTAAAAATATCTATTTCAATGTACATTCTCAGTTGTATGTTACAGATAACATAGACTGTAACCAACTTGTAAAAATCAGACTGTGAAATCATATAAATATTTACAAGCAAAGATGGTCCCAAGAATTAACACTGTTAACTTTCTAATTCAATGAGTAGATAGTAGGATATAAAGGGAGAAACCACATAGAAGATATCAAGGCCATTTTTTTTTTCCCCACTACCTGTCTGCTCACCAGTTACTCAACCATTTCTCTGAAGCACGAGTACTTTTTATAAGTACTAGGCATAGAATTATGCAAGGCTCTTATACAAGCATTCAATGAAGAACCAGAATCTCAATTTTGTTCTGTAGCTTAATTCATTCTTCCACATTTTCTTCCATTACTATATTCATAGAAATCATAGAAGTCCTGACCATGTTCTTTCCTCATTTTCATGTCATCAGTCATTCCTTTTCTAGCTGCTTATCCCTGTTTCGTTCCTGGCATACTTGTCCATCAGGTAAAATCCCACTCATCAATCCAACTTCACAAAGCATATCTGCTCCTTAAAGCCCTTCCTAGTGTTGCCAGGCAGACTCAGATGTGTTATTTCCTGCACTCCAGCAGTGTGTATGTGTGTGTGTGTGTGTGTGTGTACCTGTGCTTGTACATGTGAATGTGGGTGTTGTGCATGCCACAGCATGTATGTGAAGGTCAGAGAACAACTTTGGATGCCAGTCCTTGCTCTCCACCTTGTTTGAGGAGAATCTTTCTTATTCTCTTGCACGTTGTGCCAGGATATCTGGCCTGAAAACTTTTGGGAACTGACCTGTCTCCATTTCCCATTTCACTATGGGTGGACTGGGATTATAGATGCTCACTGCTGCATGTGGCTTCCATGTGGTTTTCTGAGGATCAAAACGTAGATCTTCATCATGCGTGCACAGCAAGCACTTTTACCCACTGAGCTCTCTCGACAGCCGGCTGCCAATACCTTTTACTGAAGCACACATATATTATAGTGTGACTCCAGTGTTTGTTTGTTTGTTTTTACATGTCTTTCTTCTCTACCAGAGCTTCATTAGTTTTTGAAGTAAGGGATAATTTCTTCTTTATAATATTCAATAAGGAGGAAAAAAAAACCACTTGATGCTATCAAAACACTCTCTCTCCCTTCTCTGTGTCTTTCTGACGCTCACATACCTGCAATTTATATTTATTTATGCAACTAACTTAGTGCATAAGTGGGTTTAATGCCATCTCGCAAAGTGCCTTAATGAGAGCAGCTGCTTTGCTTTGGAGGCCTGGCTCAGATGAAAGAAAGGACACAGCAGGACAGAGGCCCAAAGGGCCACCTGGTGGAGGAAGTAGGTCTTGGGAGACATTTGTGCACGGGGAGGAGGTGGCTATGCTCCACTGTGACATGCTGCTGGCACAGAGATAGACAGCTGTCTGGTTCTTCTGGGTGGATGTCACGGTGAGAGGAAAGAATGGCTTCTTCTCACGAGAGACACCATAGCCTTCAGCTAAGTCTCCTTTCTGGACAGCCTTGACAAATTGTGAGAAGTAGATCAGTCTTAATCCTTGCCCTGGGTCCTGTCGGTACCAGTACATGGCATCGTGATCCAAATTCTGCTCACACTCCAGGGTCACAGTATGCCCTTCTGCTTTGCACAGGAATTTTGGGGTCTGGGTGATGCCAGCATGCATGGTTCCTAGAGAATAAAGAGAAAGAGGCTGGAAACAGCCTAGGAGAGGTCTTGATGCTGTTTCTACAGGGGGAAATTCCACACATGAGCCTGGGGACAAGAACCTGCCACCACCCCTACCCCAGGCCAGGACTCACCTGCTCTGAGGAGATAAAGGACCAACCAGCAGAACACTTTTTTGCTCATAGTGGAAGGGGGCAACCTTTGACTAGGGGCACTTCTTGAAAGAGAAGCAAAGGGCTTCTCTGGGGCTTCCCCTAGCTTATTATGGAGAAGGGGTTAGGAGGTGGATCCTGGAGGTATTCAGCAGGGCTCTCTAATTTGGCCGGAGGGGACAAAGAACAGAGAGCAGAGTGACTGGCACCTCCTAGCTGCATGGGCTCTGGGAGGAGGGGCTGCCCTTACTTACGTTGCCCTCTGGCTTTTACCTTTGCGGTTGTAGTCACACTTTGGTCGCTCTAAGAGCACTCAAGACCCTCTGGTTACGAATAAGCATGTAGGATTCACCTTTGGTCCTCACAGGGACGGTGCAGCAGTCCTCTGTGATGGAGGCATGGTTACCACCACACTCAGCCCCAAGGAGCCGTGGGTACTTCCTCAGTCTGGAGCCATCCTGCACTCAACAGCAGGCTTGGCTGCAGATCATCACCTTCTATATTTTCCTTCTTTTGAAAAATATTTTATTTTTATTTATTTATTTGAGACAGAGAATGAGGCAGAAGAAGAAAAGAGAGAGAGATTGGGTGCACTGGGCCTCCAGCCACTGCGAACAAACTGCAGACACGTGGACCACTTTGTGCATCTGGCTTACATGGGTCCTGGGGAATCAAACCGAGGTCCTTTGGCTTTGCAAACAAGTGCGTTAACCACTAAGCCATCTCTCCAGCCCATGTTTTTCCCCTTCTTCACATCCTTTCCATTCTCTGATGTGTTTCCTGCTTTTCTTCAATGTGCCCTACTCAATTTTCATTTCATTTATTTCATTCTTTCTTCTACATCTTTTTAGCCAGTCTTTTTTTTGGGGGGTGGGTGGGAGTAATCTATTTTTCTTTTATTCTCATGAATCTAATCAGTTTCTCTTTCATTCCTTCCTGTTTCGGCTGCTTCTGTTCCTAGTGTTTGCTGATAGGGCTCCCTATGCTTACTGGACTGTGTTTGGTTCTGTTTGACGTGTAGAGTTGAATTTCCTTCTGGCTCATGTTTGTTGATGGGGGAGGGGGCAGGTGTGAGGGGTTTTCCTCCAGTATGTGGGTGTCACTTTCACCCTGTTCCTGCTGTGTTATTGGGGGGGGGCTCCATTTTAATGATATCTCTTCCATCATACTAAGCCCAAGCAACTTAGGAAGATGATGTTTACAGTGCGAGGATTTTGTGGGTCCTCTGAACTTATGCGTCCCTTTGGTGCTTAAGGACTTAGTTTTCTCCCATTTTCCTCCTTTTTTCTTCATAATTCAGCTGGCACTGTTCTTTGTTCCTCTGCCTTTTGTGTCCCCTTCAAAAGCACGATTGTTAGAGACCATCTTTAAAGGCACAAGCGTGGCCCTGTGAGTAGCATTTGGCTTCTCTGCATCCATTCTCCTCGGGTCAGTTGGGGAAGGTGTCTGGGAGGTGGATCTGTTCTTTTCATATTCTTTCCAGTCGAAGTCTCTCTCCTGTCCTCTTGGCAAGCTTTTCCCCTCCTCCTTCCTTCTTTGATTTCCTCCTCTCTCCCTCCCTCCCTTTCTTTCTTTTCTTCATTGCTTCTTTTTCTTTCTCTCTTTCTCTCCCTTCCTTCATTTCTTCCTTCCTTTCGTTTTTTCTTTCTCTCTCCCTTTTCCAATTCTCTTGCTTTCTTTCTCTCTTTTCTTTCTTTTATGCATTTTTTCTTTATTTCTCCATCTCTCTGTATTCTTTTCTTACTGTTTATTCTTTCTTTCTTCCTTCAATTCTCTCTCTTCCTTCCTTCCTTTCTCCTTTTCTTCTTTTCCCCCTCTCTCTTTCTTTCCTTTCTCTCTCCTCCCTCCCTCTCCTCTTTCCTTCTTTCATTTTGTTGTTGCCTTTCCATCCCTGGTGGGTGAAGCAGAGACAAGTCCACTTGAAATCATTTTAGAAAATTAAAATGTAAAATGTTCAGGGCAACACCATGGCTCACACTCCAGGCTGCTGAGTCTGGGCTGGTTACACATGTACTGGAAAAAGCTTTACACATGTCTGGCTTTTAGGTCTCAGGAATAATTTCACAGAGGCAAATGGTAATAAACTCTTTTTCTGTAGGTGGCCAGTATTTGTTGGGTAATAGTAATAGCAATAGTGGAGTTGGAGCATGTGAACCACAACTTTCTCCTACATTCTAGGCCAATTTATTCAGCTCTACTTCCAATACCTCTCAGATATTCCAACCTACTTAGCAGCAAATAACCTGTCATGATGCTCACATAAGTGGCAATAGTGGCACACAGCCATGGTGGGAAACCAACTGCTCTTGATTTGGCTAACTGATAACTCAGTGGAACGTGACCCATAGCTGGAGCTGGGAAACAAGTCAGAACCATATCCAAACATGAGCCCACTATCCATTATCAAGCTACCACCAATTGTGGGCTACAAAAGGGCCTACACCTACTAAATTCTCTATTAAAAAAATAAGGGTTATCTCATTTGTCTGGTGCTGACTTTATTCTCCGTTGGAGAATTTGCTTCTCTGTTTCAGATAGATGCAGGCCCTAAGGAGAGAACCACCCCATCTTACCTCAAAAGGGCCCCAGCTGAAACTAAGAATAATTGGTGAAACAAGCAAGGGTGCTGTTTTCTTGGTGAACCTGGCACCAGCACAAGGGTGAAGGAGATCCACACAGAGAACAATCAACTCCTACCAAATCAGATATCCACAGACCCAGAGGCCCCCAACACCTCATCACTGAAGCAGACCAAAAATGAACCCAACATGGCTCAGGGAAATTTTGCAGAAGAGGGGCAGAAAGAATGTCAGAGCCACACGTTGGGTCATGATACACAGAGACATTTCTCCTACCCATAACTGTGGGCTAACTCAACAATGCATGACCCATATACCTCAACAAGGAGGGGCAGGGGGAGGGGGTAGGGCATAGACGAGCCTAACAGTGGTACCAACTTGACTGTATTCACTGAGTACAAAACTAATTAATCAAAAAAATTTAAAAAGCTCTATGAAATATATTACAATATTATAAATGTTTCACCTTCTAAATGAGATAAATTGTGATTTTTCTGCAATAAAATAAAACCAAATAGGATATAATCTGGAGACATGGCTTAGTGGTTAAGGCACTTGCCTGCAAAGCCTAAGGACCCAGGCTTGAGTTGGCAGAACCCACATAAGCCAGATGTACAAGATGGCCCATGCATCTGAGTTTTGTTTGCAATGGCTAGAGGCCTCTGGCATGCCCATTCCCTCTCTAAATAAATAAATAAATAAAGTATGAAAAAGAAAAACAGTGGCAACGTGCCCTGGTGCACCCATACTCACGTTCTATCTATCCTCCCTCTCAAATAAATAATGTAATATGTAAAAAATTCCTTACTTCTTGCTTATCCAATCCTGCATAGTCACTAGGCAAGAAGCAAAACAAAGATTACACCAGTAAGAATACCAGGCAGTGTGGTGTGACGTAACAACAAACTGCTTCTTCCCAGACAAAACCAAGTCTGAAACCTGTCTGTTATCTACCTTTGCTTTTTTTCTTCCTTCCTTTCTGATTTTTGCTATTGTTTTAAATTTTTGAGACAGAATAATTTAATCCTGGAACTAATGAAAAAATAAATAACTATATATATTTTTTAAAACAGCACTTTATTTTCCTAACTTTTATATGGAGCACATATAATTAAGAATATAATGATTAAATAGTAGAAATCTATATACAGAGAAACAGAGCAACAATGATAAGTATTGGTGAGTGAGTAGCTTAAAATATATGATGAAAACCTTTATGTTTTGCAAAAGTTTTATTTTCTGAACCTAGTAGACTGAGATATGCCGTGGTAACCCTACAGTACTCCCTGACTTGAATCCACAGCCTGCAAAGCGTGCTGAAGCCGACACGTGGGTTATACAGATGTGCCCTCCTTCCCTGGCCTCTGCAGTTTCCAGGTGGGGCCTGGCAGCTGTTTCTGCCCTGCAAAGTTCTGACTCTACATCGCCGTGGTTAATGAGCTGGCACAGAAATACACAGCCGAGTCCCCCAGCTCTGCTGGCTCAACCTGTAGGATGTTGGGTCCCTCTTTGGGAAATTCAGCAGAGAAGCGTTTCTTTGGCATTCCTGAATTATCTATGACTTTCTCTTGCTGGAGGTAAATCATGAATTTCAGACCTTCTCCCGGAAGCTGTTGGTACCAGTACACATGATTATGTCCCTTGACTGGGCTGCACCTCAGGGTTGCCTGCTGTCCTTTCCCTCTGACCAGGTGTCTTGGATTCTGGGTGACATCAGCATTCATGAGACCTCAGAGAAGAAGGTACGAGACAGTTGAGTGAAGCAGCCCACCATGAGGTCAGCAATCCTGGCAGTCTGCTGCTGCAGTCAACCAAGAATTCACGTGAATTTTGCTTTTCACCTCATAATGTGACCGCTTGTTTTCATATAAACATCAATACCTATCAGAAAACAAAAGCTCTGTTCATCCTAAGGCTCCAAACACACAGCTGCAGAGGCAGAGACAAAGCCCAGAACACTTTAGATGAAGAACTCACCTAGTGCCAGGAGCCAGACTGCCACGCAGCAGAGGGGCCTGGTGCCCATGGCGCACGTGAGCATGGAGGTGAGCTGTGTGTCAGCCAGGCGGGAGACGACCAACGCCAGGCCAGGAAGCCAGGCCTCACCGCTATTTCCTGTCAAGTGAGCGTCCCTGTGAGGCCTCCACATCCAGTTGATTCTATCATTTCTAGAACTCAGTCCTTCAGTTGAAATGGTTAATCCGAGGGCCATGTCTAGGTGTGCGTGCTGAGAGACGGGGAAGTGGAAACTAATATTGCTGGAGATGGCGAATGCTTTAAGCTTGTCTCAGCTTCTTTCACTCCTGTCTTGCCTCAGATTTCAACAATTTTGAGGAACTTTTATTGTCCAGTTGTTTTTTGGTTTTCTGATCTTGTATTATTCCACTTGAATTTTTCATAGAAGTTATGCAAACAACAAACATTAAAATAAGTATAAATTCTGCCTCTTCTAACAAAACAAACACATTTCCTTTCTCTCTGCCACGAGCACCCAGTGGACAGATTTTCTTCAGGTGGAAAAACATTGTCCTCAGTTTTCTGCCTCATATCCTCTTCATTTAAAACTTCCTTGCACTGACACACACACACACACACACACACACACACGTCTTCCTCTTAGAGAAATATGTATTCTCTTGTTCACTGCAGCATAATTCACAATAACCAGGATACTAAATAACCAGAATGCTAGTTAATTAACAAATTGACAAGGTGCCGTGGCAAATATAGACAACAGACTAAAGGATTTCCTATATCTTTCCACAAAGTACTTTAATGTGGAAAATATTATGCTAAATAAAGAAATTTAAAAACAGAAAACCATACTCATGATCTCACTCATATTTGAGATCTTCAAAGATAATGTCAGTTATGAAATGAGACAGAATGGCCAGGGCAATACGAAGATTGGGGAGATGTACTCCAAAGGACATGAAGCAGCAGGTATGTAGGATGAATGACCCCCAAGTCTTTAGCACTGTAGTTAAAATCATAGTGTATTTTCTTACGATTTTAGCTGCTACTGTCATGAAAATAATGAATAATGAGCACTTTTGCCTGTATGGTTTTGCTTCCCTATAGTTAGTAACCATTTTGCTATCTAAATGTATTCTATACTGAAGTATATACCATAAAATGTGTCTTAATAATTTTAATTTAAAATGAAAATTTAATAAGAAGGTTAGGGTAGATTGTTTTGTGAACCTGATACTGCCATCTGCTGGGAGAGATAGGGATGAAGGCAGAAAGAAGATTACACACACACACACACACAAACACACACACATTAGAGAGAGGGGGGCTGATAAAGAGGGAGAATGTGCACATCTGGGCCTCTAGCCACTGCAAACAAACTGCAGATACATCAGCCACCTTGTGCATCTGTCTTATGTGGGTACTGGGGGATCAAACCTGGGACCTTAGGCTTTACAGACAAGGTTGTAACCTCTAAGCCAACTTTCCAGCCGCAAACACACTCTCTCTCTCACACACACATAGTGTTGACATATTTAAGTCCATGTGTGTGTGTGCACACATGCATCTGTGTACCCTGGGATATGGGCAGCAATGTGTGAGGAAACTATGAATGGAAAGAGAAACATGATGTCTTTTAGTGATCCAGATAGGGTAGCTTAATTGTAGCTCAATTTCAAAACAAGTCGAGGTGAATATGTGTCTTTCATCTCTTAAATATCCTTCTACTGTGGATCCTAGTTGGTTGATTGTAGTCCTGTTCTTGGAACTTTAAGATCATTTCAATATCTTTCATTTTCCTTGCCTGTGTCCTTAGATCATTGTTAAAAATATGTCCATTTTTGCCGGGAGTGGTGGCTCACGCCTTTAATCCCAGCACTCGGGAGGCAGACGTAGGAGGATCACCGTGAGTTTGAGGCCGCCCTGCGATTACATAGAAAATTCCAGGTCAGCCTGAGCTAAAGTGAGACCCTACCATGAAAAACGGGAAAAAAAAAGTCCATTCTATATCTCAATAAACCATTTCTGTGAATTTTTGTTACTATTGCTCTAACTAAAACCCTCACAATTCCCTGTCCAAACTATCCCAATAATTCCTTTCTTTTGTACTATTAAGAAACTTGTTTAAATGTTTGTTATTTCTATCTCTCTTTTTTATTATGAACTCTATTATATGAACAAATCATGTGTTGGTCCTATGCCCCATGTATTGTCTTCTTATGTCCCCTCTTTCTCTCTCCCTTTCAACTGAGAACCCTCTTCAGTGGGGTTATGAACATTCACTATGGGGTCATGAATACATCAGTCAATTTCTCTGGGCTTTGGGACAGTACTGCAGGATACTCATTCCCATCCTTTGGCTTTTACAATCTTTCTACCCCTCTTCCTTTCCCTTTTTTTTTATTGTAATAAGAATATCATATCTTCTTTATATCTTATCTGTTGAAATATATATCCAACCCTCTGACTTTTGTTGTGATTGATACTTTGTCTATTACAAAGACATGACCTAAACACACCCTAGCTTAAAATGTTTAGGGATTCTTCTTGAAATCATAATACCTTTTATTAAAAAAAAAAGTTTTTCATGGTCTAATTCTACATGACCTTTCTTGGTTTACCCCACCCCTGGCCTTGCATACACCTGTCCAGAGGTGCTGATATCCTGTATACCTTCCTTTCTCGACTTTCTCCGGATTCTCCCTGTAGTGGTTTGAACATGAATGCATCCCCCCTATAGCCTCAGGAATTTTGATTAATATTGAGCTTGCAACTTGAGTCTCCAGCAGCCAGAGCCCTGCAGGGGAAGGACTGTGACACTGGGGAAAAATATTTTAGTCCAGACCTACCAGGTGTGTAGAGAACCAGGTTGGAGCTCTGGCTATTTCTGTTTGCTGGCTGTTGGTGGTGTCTCCCTGCTATGGATCTGCACATGTGAACCATTTTCGGTAAGCCTAAAATAAACCCTTTTCTCCCATAAGCTACTTTTGGTCAGGTGTTTGTCCCAACAACACAAGTAACTACAACACTTCCTCAACCTACAAGTGCATTTTTCCACTCCTAATAGCTATGATGTAAGTGTAAGTTGAGGTCATGTTGAAACATTCTTTTTAACCAAAAATATTCTTAAATTCCAGATCTTTCTCTGCATCTATTTGAAATGCTTTTCCTGTCTTTGACATTTCCTTCACTCTTTACTGCATTAAACATGTGTCTACCTTCTCACCAAATATGAGGCTCCTAGAGGGAAATACCATTCTCTCCTTTGTGTTGCTAATAGCACTTGTTACAGCGCATGATGTGGAGGGCTTAGTAACTGTTTAAATAAGATTCCTTCATTAAGTTTGAGTGTATCTTCCATGAGAACTCTATGCAGGTTATGCTAAGAAAGTATAAATAATTCTCTCTTTTTTTCCTTGTCATTCTCCATCATTAACAGATTACCTGATTGCTTATGACTGCATGAGATTCTGTGTTCTCTTAGGTCTGGAGCGACCAAATATTGTTTGGGCAGAAGGCTGTGGCACTCTCATACTAACTCTGTCTATGTCTGTCTGCCTCTTTCTATCTCTCTGTCTCTGTCTTTCTCAAATAAATAAATGATACTTTTTCAAAAGATAGATGCTGTAACTTCAGTCAGACTTATTATAAATCCTTAGGGGTGAGTAATTTCTTGCAAATTATCCTGCTTCAAGCAGCAACAAGCATGTTATTGCTCCTTACCTATACATATTAGTTCAAGAACACAAATCACCCTTCAAGGTCTTAGTTGGCATGTTTTATTTTTAGTTTCAGACATGCAAATCTCACAGCATGTAGTGGTTTCTTAATAACTGAAGTACAGTGAGAAAAGAAGCAGGAACTATAATGGGGTCAAAACAAATGATCTCTCTAATGCACCCAATAAGGAAACATCCAGAGCTTAGTACTGGAGAGCTTAGATTCACAATGCCCACCTATTTCCAGAAGAAAAACATGTCAATTACTCTAGTGGCCAGGGCAGTTCCAGCAAAGCATGTAGATTCTTACTTTCTTTGAATGTCCAACAAATATAATCTTTAACATAAAACCTCATATCTGTCTCTCTGAAGCTCATCTGCCTAAATTCAGATGCCTGGTCTGTCGTCTTTGGGTCCCCATTTAAGCATCTTCTGTAAAGCCTGAGCAGAGGGTCAGAGAGTCAACACAAATAGCCTCTGCACTCAGGCTCCAGCTCTTCTCGCTACCTGCCACCATGTCTTAGCATTGGAATTTGTTATCTCATCACCATTGGCCAAGACTCTGTAGCAGCTTCGAGGTGGCAGCCGCTCAGCCCCAGGCAAGTTTCTCAACACTCAAAAATCTTTCCTTTCCTCCATACACATTAGTTACTTTGTCCATAACTGTGACCAGATTGCCAGACATAAACAGTGTAAGGGAGGAATCACTGGGCCTAGATCATGCTTCCAGAGGAGTCAGCGTCATGGTGGGGAGGGCGTGGCAGAAGCCATGCAGCCAGGAAACAGAGAGAGAGGGCTCTTTACAAGATGAATGGGAAGCAGAGGAGAACCATATTGGAAGGGGCCAAGGCAAGATACAGCTTCTCTAAGGACATGCTGTCAGCAAACTACTCCTCCCACCAGGCTGCACCTTTCATACTTCCAGCCTCCCAACCTCCCCCACCCAAATTCTATTCAAAATTTGAATCTATTAATGGATTAATTCATTCATTAGGGCTTTTCTAACCTCCTAAGCATTTCTTTCTTTTTTTTTTTTTTTCATTTTTGGTTTGGATTTTGGTTTTGGTTTTTTGAGGTATGGTTTCACTCTAGCCCAGGCTGACCTAGAATTCCCTATGTAGTCTCAGGGTGGCCTCAAACTCATGGCGATCCTACCTCTGCCTCCTGAGTGCTGGGATTAAAGGCATACACCACCATGCCCAGCTAGCATGTCTTAATTCAGTCAAGTTGACAGATGGTTTTTCAGTTTCAGTGTTCTTGTCCAGAATTTTGAAGTTGTTCACAGACCTTTTCTCTCTAAGTGTCCTCGGTTTCATTGCTTTATTGCTCTTTCACTGAATAAGAAAAGCGGGTAATGACCACACTTCAGCTCAAATGCTATACTATCTTGAAATTTCCTCTGCCAAACAAATTAGGTGATTGCCCTTCAATTCAAATTCAACCTCACTCAAGTTCTCAAAACATGGACAGAATGCAGCCAGATTCTTTGCCAGCATATATCACGGACTGTCTTTAGTCAAGTTACCAAAAGAGTCCTATTTCCCTCTGAAACCTTGAGCTGAGCCTGTATTGTCTGCATTTCTGTCAGCATTCTTGCCTTCCAAGTTCCCACCAGAGTATCCCATTGAGTTCTGTTTATATTGTCCTAGAACTTTCCTAGACTAAAGTTTCAAACTCATCAACATTCCTCCCACAAGTCAGTACCAAAGGCCAAAGAATCACGTGGTCAGGTTTATCACATCGATATCCTCAATTCTCATTTGATTGCTTTCCTCATTGCTATGACCAAATATCTGAAAAGAAGCAAATGAAGAAAGGAAGGTTAGGGCTGGAGAGATGGCACTTTTCTGCAAAGCCTAAGGAACCATGTTCTACTCTCCAGGTCCCACATAAGCCAGTGTACTAAGTGACACAAGCATGCAGGGTCACACATGCACACAAGGAGGCTCACATGTCTGGAGTTCAACTGCAGTGGCTTAAGGCCCTGGCCTGCCAATTATCTCACTCTTGCTCTCTTACATAAAAAAAATTTTTAAAGGCCAGTCTGTTGGACTTAACTAAAAAGAAAAGAAAAGAAAAGAAAAGAAAAGAAAAGAAAAGAAAAGAAAAAGAAACAAATGAAGGTTAATTTTGGCTTACAGTTTCATGGTGGAAAAAGCATGGTAACAGGAGATAAAAGCTGGCTTGTCACATTGCATTCACAGTCAGGAAGTGAGAGAGAGAAGCCTATACTATGAGCTTCAAGTCCTGCCCGTACTGATACACTTCGAGTGAGGATCCACATCCCAAGGTTTCCCCCACCCTCCCGAGTATCACCACTACCTAAGGACCAAGTGCTCAAACACATGTCTCCCTATGGGGGACATTTCATATTCAAACCACAACAAACGTGATCTGACACTCCATCCTGGAGGGTTGGAATAAACCTCCTAAAATAAATCCTGCCTGAAGGACAGACTTGCCCTAAAGCCTCAGTGAACACTGAAGCTTGCAGCTGAGGCCAAGCAGCCCCAGGCCCTGGGGTTTAAAGGAAACATGCTGAGCTCAAGCCCAAGGAAAGCTTGGCCAGATGCAGGGGCAAAATGGCAGGATTCAGTGCTTTCTGTTACAGTTTTTTTTTTTTTTTTTTTTTTTAATTTTTCGAGGTAGGGTCTCGCTCTAGCCCAGGCTGACCTGGAATTCACTCTGTAGTCTCAGGGTGGCCTCAAACTCACAACAATCCTCCTACCTCTGCCTCCTGAGTGCTGGGATGAAAGGTGTGCGCCACCACTCCTGGCTTCTACGATGTTGGGTTTTTTTGTTTTGGTTTTGGTTTTTTTTTTTTTTTTTTTTTTTTGAGTGTGAATAAAACTCCTCATGTGAGCATCAACATACCAGTTCTTGGAAGAGATGGCTGTTTTCTCACTCTGGGAGAAGGGATAGAGATTCCTTCTTACTAAGGAGTTTCTTGGAATGCGGGGCTCTGGGATGAGAGCTCTGGGCCATGGGCTCTTGAGCTTTACCTCTTTCTCCAGCTTCAGGGTGTGAAATTTTGCACAGTGGAAATACTAGGGTTAAAAAAAAAATGCTAGACTTAAAATGGCAAGGTCAGGAACACTGGAAAAAAATAAATAAGAGGGTTTACAGCTGTGGTATAAAACAGCCAAAATAACCAGATAAGAAAAAGAACACGGCTTTGGAAAAAACAACAAACTCACGCCCAGTGGACATTGGCGAGCTCCCAGCCCCTCCCTTAGGATCCCGTACAAGGCTCCATTGCCCTTTCCCCTAGAAAACATCATCACTTTTTAGTAATCACACTTTTATACATATTCCTACATCTAAAGCACCTAGTTAACAGTCCGAGTCATGGGTAGAGATGCCTTCTAAGAAGGCTTCCACCTATGCTAGAAAAGGTCCCAACCATCCTAGCCCAGGAGTAAGCAAGGAGAGTAGAAGTGGTAGACCAAGACTTCCAAATCCAGACCCTATAAGCAGGTCTTGCCGTTGCTGCTCAGCTCAGTTCTGTCTCTCCCTTTCTGGAGGGGACATGTTTGCCTTCGCAAGTGCTAAAAATAAATTTTGCTCTACATGTGACCCAGTTGAGTTCTTCTCCCTTGGGAGCAGAAAGAAAAAAAAAAAAAAACTGAGATTGCAACTGTGGTTGGGATCAGAAGGACTTTGTAAGGAACAATCTCCCCATCACAGGGAGCTGGCTCTGCAGGACTATGACCTACAGTGGCAGACAACAGACTCAGTTAGAGGAAACTGCCAAGTCCACCATGCAATGGTGACTGGAAGTACAGGCACCTCGTTCGCTCATTTTGCAAGTGTAGTTAAAGAGCACCTATAGACCCTGTTCCAATGCTGTGAAATGGGTAATAAGAGCAAGGTTCCAGCCCTGTCTACAGGGCCTCGGGAAAGTTGAACATGAAGGAAAACACAAGAAATGGAAATGGGCAGATAGTTAGAGTGAAAAGAAAGAGAGATAATAAGATGACATGACACTGCAGGACGGTTGCTACTTTATTGATCTTATGGATTCTTCCTGGTAGAAGTTATCAAGCTCTAGTGCAGACATGCTTAGAAAAACTGTATGCATTTCTAAAACTCCTCTCCAGAAATTCTGACTCTGAAACTCTGACCCCCAACCTGTACTTCAGGTTACTGAAGCAAGTTGCCTGAGATAAGAGCAGAAGTGACTATTGCAAACTCATAATTTTCAAAATGAACGTCAGGTGGTGACCAGTTTGGTTATGAATTCTGTATGTGCTCTGTGTAAGAACAATCCAGCCACCTAGGTATTTCGAACACTAGAATGTTTACTTACAATTACATTGTCACTCATTCCAATTTAAGTCACTTGAGGATTTTTTTTATTCTAATATATACCTTATTTATTTATTTGAGAGTGAGAAAAAGGCAGAGAGAGAGAGAGAGAGAGAGAGAAAGAATGGGTGTACCAGGAACTCCAGCCACTGCAAATGAGCTCCAGATGCATGTACCCCCTTAAGAATCTGGCTTACATGGGTCCTGGGGAATTGAACGAGAATTCTTTGGCTTTGCAGGCAAGCGCCTTAACTGCTAAATCACCTCTCCAGCCCGAAGATTCTTTTTAATGGCATGCACTTTAGGTTTTATTTTTCTACTAAGAACATGTTAATCTCCTCTCCTCCTTCAGTTCTGTAAAAGTTGATCAATGAATTTATAAGAAGTGATGTTATCATACTTAAATGAATGTGTTTTTTTGTGTTTAGTCCATTAAAGAGTTATTAAACAGAGACTTTACTTTCCTTGATATTTTTCTTAAGCTAAAAATTTGATCCCTTCTTCAAACTCTTTTCTTTTCCCAGAGTTCTTGTATCCATAAATGTATATTTATTATCCTTCATTCCTTGTAACAGACTTCTATCACATGCCCTAGTTCCTAATTAGGGAGTTTCTCTCTTTGAATTCTTCCATTCATAGGCCACAGGAACAGTTTTGCAGCTCCCAAGTTATCACAAGTAGCCCAAGTTCCTCAGCTAATGCATTTTCTTGGGTAATGCAGGGTGAGATATTTTTCCTGTGCTCTGGATTTCCAGTCTAGCATGACAGTCAGGTTAGTTCTTCACATGATTGGAGGGCTGGTATCTGAATCTTCAACATTCTCATCACTGTGAGGTCTAAGAAATGAAAATGCCAATTTACAGGAAAAAGAATAATGAAATAAGAAACAAAAGTTGTCAAATCAATTATGTCACAGTTCTAAAGCTTCATCCCCCCCCCTTTTTTTTTTTTAGTTCTCTGGGACATATATTTATCCTTCCAGTAAATTTCTTTGTCTTGAGCTAGTTTTAGTTAGTTTATGTAATTTCCTCCCAACCCTCTGTGTCACTTGCTTCCTGAGCTGGGCCTGTGGTGAGTTTGTGCACTGAGCTCAGGCAACATTTTCCACTGTGGACCAGCGCTGGTGCACAGGAACACAGACGAATCTTGCAACTCTGTAGGCTGGACCTCCAGGCTACACAGTGATTTTTGAGGACATGAAGCTGAAAACCTCTGTTTGGGCATCCCTCTTTGATCATGGACTTTTTGATACTGGAAGGAAATCAAGAACTTGAACCCTTTTGTTGGGATTTGATGATACCATAAAACATAGTTGTGTCCCTTTCCTGGAACACAATGCATTTTTGCTTCTTGCCCTGTCTCTTTGATGAGGTGCTGTGGATTCTGGATGACTTCATCAACAGATCCTGAAAAGAAAGCCGGCAGAAATGAAAGGCAGATCCCAGAAGGGAGGCACAGAAGGTTTAGAGCAAGGCTGGGATGTTCAGAGCAGGGACTTGCCTGCGGCCAGGACACATAGAACCACAAAGCAGGCGCACACTGAGCACATGGTAGAATGGGGGTAAGAGCAAGATGGCTGGCTTTACCTTCCTCCAATCCCAGCGGCTGTGACGTCATCGCCACACGGATCCAATAGTGTCTGGTCACCTGCTCTGTATAAGCAACCATATCAGACAGAGTATGTAGAAGATCACATTCCGTCCTAGAAAACAGGCAATACAGCATAAAGCATCATCAAAAACAAGAAAAATGGGGCAATATCTATACACAGGAAGAGAAGAAAGAGGCCAAGACAAAAGTTTGATTTGAGGTGGTAGAACTTAAAAGATCAACAGAATCTGAGCCTGACCAGACAGTTCAGTCAATGAAGCACTTACTTTGCAGGCATGAGGGCCTGAGTTTAATCTCCAGAACCCATGTAATAGTATACATACCCAGATGTGGTGGCTCACTAGTAACCCCAGGACTAAGGAAGGGGAGAGGGGAGGATCCTTAGGGATTGCTGGATACCCAGTCTAGCCTAATTGGTGAGCTCTAAACTAATGAGATACCTTGTCTTAAAGGAGGTGGATGGGTGGCATTCCTGGGGGTGATACCTGAGGTTGTCCTCCAGCACACTTGTATTTACATACACATACATGTACACATATGTACATGCACATACAGAGAGAGAGAGAAACATAAAAGATCAGAGGAATCCAAATCAGAATTTGTAAGAAAAATTACTAGAGAAGAGAAAATTAGTCAGAGACCTTAAATGGTGTGTGACTCAGTTTTCACATCCATACATTTCCATGGCACTTACATAGTGATGAAACTGAATCTGTAATATGTAACTAGTGTTTATTCACTAGCAGCATAACCCCTTAGAGATATCTATATATCTGACAACATATTTTGCTAAACGGTATCCTGTGTCTGCATGGTTGAACCTTTAAAGGGCACTTGAGAGAAACTCGAGAGGACTCACCAGCACCAGAAGGTTGGAAATGGAGTAAGAGTTGGCTAGAGCAGGACTCATCAACCAATTCCAGCTCACACCCTTATCACTTCTTCCTATAGATAGTTTTACTGTATGCTCTGAGCATTTCCGGAATGGTAAGCATATTCTATTCTGAGATAGGAAAAAAAAAAAAAAAAAACAACTTCTGAAAATGTAAAGACAATTGTTTGAAATCTTTGAAAAGGGTGCTAAGGGTATACAACACATACATTTAAAAAATTTCAAGAAAATATGCTAAGTCATAGTAAAAATAGCAAATTTCTTTCCCACCACCCTGAAGCTGAGTGTGACAGAAATTCCCCTCCAGGTGGACGTAGTCCAAAACACTGTTACATATCCTGAAGCTTTCGGCCCAGGAGCGCAGTGTGTCTGTACCCACACTCCTCGGCACCATGCCTGCTCCAGAAGTAAACTGTCTACAGTTTGATCCTGACTCCACCACAAACAAGGTGTATGGTCAAGGTCAAGTTACATAATAGGCGTGTCTCAGTTTTCTCACTTGCAAATGGGTAAGATTCAAATGGTGCTTACATGAGGTTGAAAAACTTCTTGATCTATAAACGCTGATAAATAAAACATAATGTTTAATCTGCAGGAATTATCATCACTGATATTAGGTCAATCTAAATATTCTTTAATAGTGGATCTGGTCACATTTTCCTATATTATTTAAGGTAATTTTTTGATATTTTAGATTGGTTTATCACTTTATATTTTGTTTCATTTCAGAATACCATTTTCACAAGGGATACGAATTATAAGACCGTATGGAAAAAATATATATAATATGCAGCCTGATGTGACTATTCACAAGGTTACAGAATTTCTTTAGCCTGGCCAAGGGATTGATGATCTCCTATCCATAGTTTTCCTTGCTGGCATTCTCTGGATATCACTGATAACACTTCTTGATGCATTAATAGTTTCCATTTGCCCATGCCACTAGCACTCCAAATCCACATGTGAGAGATAAATACATGATTTTTTTTTCCTTCCAAGATTGTTTCTGTCTTAAGAAATTTCATCTTAAATTGATATTTTTCCTTCTTCCATTAGGAAGGACAAGTTTTCTAGGTCTGGGCTGAAAATATGTAGATTATTGAGCATTAAATATTATAAGACTCCACCAATTTCCAAAGGCTTGAGTGTTTATGACCCTGGGTCTTCATAATCCTTTGCACAGTACTCTTGTATTTCTAAAAATCCAATTCAGGTTAAGAGAAGATGGGGTGGAGCTTTTCTGTGTTTCTCCCTCAGAGGACAGCATGGGCTGCCGAGAAGGTCCTGGGGACGTACCTCAAACCGAATGACAGACAAGGACAGCCACTTACTTCTGTCTGTGAAAGAGAAAATGATAGCCACAAACTCACTTCTTCTGTTTCAAGGGAGAGGTGAATCCAGATAAGGCACCTGGACCTGGGAAAGTAGGAGGTTTAGGAACAGCGGAGAGGTGCGCTCACCGCACTGCGCCTCTGCTGCTGGCGCGCAGGTACACAGCAGAGTCCGCACGTTTGCTGAGCGGCTGTCAAGGAAGCAGAAAGAAGTGTCAGGCAGGCTGGACTGCAAATTATCTTGAGGTGGCTGGTTCCTTGTTCAGTCGCTGACTGGTAGCACAGCAGCAGCTTTGGGGCTTGGTTTGGCCTATTATGCCTCCTAATAGCAGGAAACTGGGTAGAAGCCTCCTTCCTGTACTGCACAAAGCAATCATATAGTAGCATAAGGTGCCACATGGCTGAGACACGCATCTAGTTCCTCACTCTGCCCACAGAGCTTCACCCTTAGAACACCACAACCACAACAAATTCAAGTGAAAAATATTCTAGAGTGTTCTCATATTTCTTGAAATATGCATAGATATACACTTATCTATTACCATGATCTGTATACGTTCAAATGTTTTTTTTTTTTTCAAGGTAGGGTCTCACTCTAGCTCACGCTGACCTCAGGGTGGCCTCAAAGTCACTCATAGCGATCCTCCTACCTCTGCCTCCCAAGTGCTGGGATCAAAGGTGTGTGCCATCCCCCCCCCCCTTCGGCACTTTCAAATGTTTGAGGACGGCTGGAGAGATGGTTCAGCAGTTAGAAGTCTTGCTTGCAACACCTGATGGCCCGGATTCAATTCTCCATCATCCATGTGAAGCCTGATGCTCCAGTGTTTAAGAAAACTGGGTGTCACCCTGAACTCTGACCCACACATATACGTAATTCATGACTAGAAACCTTGAATGCAATTTCCTTTGACAGGGGTTTTCCTTCTGTAGATTTTCACTTTATTGTTTTCTAAATTACCTACTTCGGGGGAGGGGGTGTTTCTAAGGTATATACAATATCCAGCAATTTACAAAAACAACCTGCTATCTGTTACTTTAACTTAAAGACTTCAGTCAGAGATTCAGACATGGCTTTTTTTTTTTTTTTTTTTTGTAAAGAGAAACACACAGCTACTTTGTAATCCTGTTCCATAAACTCTGTTTTTCATTATAGTTGTGTCTGTATTGTATTTCTAGAGTTTCAGAATGCAAGTAGGGACTCAGTACATTTGCTTAAAAGATGAATTTGCATTTACATCATGCCATTGTTTTTCTTTTCTTAATGTGAGTGCTTATATTCAAGAAAACAGAATACAACAAATTTATAGTACAGAGACAATTGTGGTAAATAGGGTATATATATCCCACCTGGTTTCAGAGTATGTAAGATGGCATTTGAGCAGAGAGTCCTTATGCCCATCATGTAGAAGTGAGATACACAGTGTGGTCCACAGATGAGCATCTTTGACATTGTGGAAGTATTGTTCCAGTTCCACAGAATCTCAAACCCTGCCCTGGAATGTTTGGCTCAGAATTGCCTTTTCATATGATGCACTTACATGTACATTAAGGTTGGGGAAGCACTCGAGTAGGGATGCTTGCAGAGCTTGGAGAAGCGTGCACAGAAGAGAATGTTAAGGGCACAGCATGCAAAAGGATGTGATGTTGACTCAGGCATAGTTGTTTGCATGCGAGTCACCAAAAGGATATTTTATTTTGTTTGTGTGATGCAAGAGACAATTAGAAGATGGCCCTGAGGAACTTTCTAGATTAGTTGTCATGAATCTGTAACTTACCACTGGTCTATGTGACAAGAGAATAAGTATAATAATCTATTTGAAGTATATGATAGCAACACATATTTTTGTGGCCTAAAATCTTCATAGACGGTGTGTCACTGATAATGTGTGAGTTCTATTTACTCAAATTGACGGTTTTTGTGCAATTTTAATCAAAATATCAGATTGCATAAAGCTGATGATAAATTTGATAAGCATGAACATCGAGGTCCTGGTGTGACCGGGAAAAATATCGTATCTGTGGGCTCAGGCACAGCACAACAACCAGCGGGAGCTCCGGTAGGTGGCTGTTTCCATGGTTGGTTCCCAGGGCCTGAGGTTGAGTCTGACGCTGCTCGGGGGTGAGATCATCATAGCAGCATGTCTGTAGTCCACTGTGACACATCAGCTAGGAAACTTGTCTACTCTCCTAGGGAAGTTTGGCACCTCCACATAGCCATCTCGGCCAGTACTATCTCATGCTCCAACAGCAGTCATACTAGGTTCATTGCCACATACTACTTCCAGACAGGGAGAGAGAGAGAGAGAGAGGGAGGGAGGGAGAGAGAGAGAGGCACAAGGAAGCCTCCAATGGCTCTTAATCCTGTCCTATTCGGTAATATGTTTTATTTTCCTCTGAAAGCCAAACTTTCATAGTCTTTCCAGGGATTCTACTACAAACAGAAGATTCTTACTATCTGGTCTAGACATTTCGGTAAATGGTGTGAATTCCTGGGTGATAGTTTCATAGCTGCTATGTGGTATTATTGCAGTCAGCTTCATGTTGCAGGGACAAACACCTGACCAAAAGCAGTTTATAGAAGGGAAGAGTTTATTTCAAGCTTACAAATTCCAGGGGAACATTACAGTGGAGGAAGACACTGGCTCACTTACATAGACCCCATGCAGAGAGACACCATCAACCAGCCAGGAAACACCAACACCAGCAAGCACGAGAAGCCAGAGCTCCAGCTGCTCTCCAAACACTGGGGGCTTGACTTCAAATCCATCCCCAGTGACATACCTCTTCCCCAGTAGGGCTCTGCCCACTGGAGACTCACAATTCAAACCTGAGTCTATGGGGCCGCATATTTAAACCACTATAGTCATGTATCCAGGTTTTGTATGCATTTCACATCAGAGGGAATAATTAGGAGAAGATTGTATTCACTGAAAGTATGAAGTCACATGGAAGCTTGAAAAGGCAAGACACGTCACCTGTCCTCTTTCATCCTGTGGACAGGTATGCTGTGTCCATGGTTCACCTGGAGCTGTGTAATCCATTTCTCTTCCAGGACACTGTTCCTTCTAGACTGACATGGAATTTTCTCCTACCAGGCAAAATATGTGAACTGTAGACATCCTGGGTCTAGTGATGCCGATTGTTTAAAAGAATTATCATCCTTGAATTCTTCATGTCTAATTTAAATTGCAGCTTTTATACATTTTGAAATGAAAGACCAGAAGGCTTTTACCTCTATTGCCTCTCCCATCTCTTATGCTAGCCCTATTTGTTATTTTTAGATGGTCTTAGAGGATCTATTATTTGTAACACCAAGACATATTTTAGGTTTAATCAGAATAGAAACAGCTGATTGCAGTGGACTTAAAAGTTCTGAAGATCTGTTGAAGAACAAGGTGACTGTGGCTAATACCATAGTGTGTGTCTGAAATTTCCTAAGAGACCTAATCTTTAGTGTTTTCATACATAGAAAAAGAAAGTAAATGAATGATAATTAAACTGTGGCTATATATTTCTACAGTCACAGTTAAAACTTTTCAGAGCATTAAGATGGGGTAGAAGTCTGATAAACATTACAGCATGGTAAAATATACTAAAAAACACCAGAAATGAATAATTAGAACCCTATATAAGGAATCTTGATACTCTCTCAAGACACAGCTATTGTCCACATTTTCTTAGAATGTTCTTATATTTCAAGAATAAAT
Organism: Dipus sagitta; assembly: GCA_036346955.1. NCBI lineage: Eukaryota > Metazoa > Chordata > Mammalia > Rodentia > Dipodidae > Dipus > Dipus sagitta. The sequence goes on along the minus strand of CM070780.1, from coordinate 103,901,641 downwards.
TCTTGTTCCTTTGTTCCTTTTGGAAAAGTAGATACATGAGAGTGGGGTACTGCTAAGGCTCTGGTGAGTTGAACAGGGTGTGGGTCTGCATTGGAAGGGCATGACTGGGTACTATGTTTTGCTGGTGGCACAGAAACAAACAGTAGAGTCCTTCAGCTCTGAGGGACACAGTGGATGTGCTTTTCAGCCCTCTCAGTTGAGAATTAATCATTTATAACAGTTCTCCTTGTGACTGGAATATTCTACTACATAGCTCTACCCAATATCTCCTTGATACTGTTGTTCGAGGGTCATTTTTATTAAGTTATTCTCTGAGCAACTCATTTGTGTTTTCATGCCCCCCTTACTTGAGCAACATTTCTCCCATTAGTTCAGTCTGATTTTCTATTTTCTCTGTAGCAGGTCTTTCCTTTCAACATGCTGTCTACTTGGTTCATTCACTACAACTATTGTTCTCTGTATTTCTCGCCCAATAAAATATCAACATGGAGAAAACATGAGTCCTTTTCTTCTTTTTGTTTTTCTAGATGTATCCTAAGAAAAGAACAGTGACTGAATCTTTCTGGAGAGAAGATAATGCTAGAATCATATCTTCAAAGGAGATAGGAGTTTCTTGTCAGTATGGTAAATCATGAAGGCATGTGTGATGGTTAATCTTAATTATAACTTGATTGTTTCTAGAATCACTTAGGAGACAAACATCTAGGCATATCTTTGAAAGAGTTTCTAGATTGGGTTGACTAAGATGGGAAGACCCACCCTAGTTGTGAGTAACACCATGCTAGGGGCTGGGATCCCAAGCTGAATAAAAAGGTAAGAGAGAGAGAGGAGAGGAAGGAAAGAAAGAGAGAGAGAGAAGAGGAGAGGAGAGAAGAGGAGAGGAGAGAGAAGAGGAGAGGAGAGGAGAGGAGAGGAGAGGAGAGGAGAGGAGAGGAGAGGAGAAGAGAGGAGAGAGAAGAGGAGAGGGGAGGGGAGGAGAAGGGCGGGAGAGGAGAGGAGAGGAGACGGGCAGTAGAGGAGAAGAAGAGATGAGCAGGGCAGGAGAGGAGAGGAGAGGGGCCGGGGCCGGGGCCAGGGGTGAGCAGGAGCATTCCTTACTCTACTTCCTGACTTGAGTTCCTGGATTGGATGTGGTGAGCTACATCATTCTCCTGCTGCAGTGGTTCCCCTGCTGTGATGTACTATGCCCTTGAACTGTAAGCCAAAATATACCCTTCTGCCTTGAGTTCTTTCTTCTCAAGTTTTGTCACAATAACAAGAAAAGTAATTAATGTAATAAGTCCCAACGGAACATCAGAATCTCAGGCTCATTTCAGCAATTTGCAGTTTGAGATGGGTGTTAGATTAAACCACCAGCACAAGACTTGCAAATAATAATATAAGGGCCTGAGTCTGGGCTAAGTTCAATTAACTGGAGATATTGAGATATAAGCGTTTTTCTCCAGCTGCTCCCTCCCCCCTTTCTCCAACATCAGGGAATTTTCTCACATCTGCTCATTAGAAAACACCTTTTTGGTGGATGGGAAGATGTCTCGATGGTTAAACATGCTTTCTTCCAAAGCCTGCTAGCCTGGGTTAAATTTCTCTAACCGCCCATGCAAGCTAGATGGGAAAAGTGGCACAAGTGTCTTGTCTAGTGTTGAGAGAGAGAGACTGAGAAAAGAAAAGGAAACACCTCCTTGTACGCCCAGCTCTGAACACAGTGAGAACACTGCTCGGCTCCAGGGCCCCTCCCACCAGCCCACAGCCGGGACATTGCCGTGAGGAATGAGGGTAGGATAATGATAGTGCTCATCTCTCAGGTCTGTTTCTCTTACTTTTATTTATTTTTCCATTTGTGACATTTCATATATTTAATCTTATTCCTCCCAGCTACCCACCCTTGTCAGCCTCGTCTTCCCACTAATATCTTCTTTCTTTCCCATTAATCTCCATCTAACTTTAATGTCAATTTTTATTTTTAGCCATTTAATCATATTAGGGCCATTTGCAGGATCATTTGTGAAAAGTTGTTTACCGTGGAATGGGCAACTTGCCAGTGGCTTTACCACTGATGGACCTCACTCCGCTCTCCTGGCAACGACTAGCTGCCATTAACTAGTCTGGGAGATGTGAGTTCTGATATAACCTTCCCGCATTGAAGGTGATGTGTGGTCAGAATGGTTCGTATGCAAGAACCACAGCTAGGGTGAATTCATGGGTGTCACAGACGTGCCAAAGACAGTGTCCTGCAGCTCTCCTGCTCTTACAACCTCTCTGTTCTCTGCTCCTTCCCTGAGGTCCTCTGACCCTTGGTGCAGGAGGATGGTTCCGCTGCTCTGATTGAGGAGAAGCACTCAATCAAAATATCAAAATTGCAAATTATTTTATTAGAGGAATATATAACTTCTTATGCATAAATGGCTTTACAGAGATGAAGACATACGTCAGAATGCCATTGCTCCTTGATAAGAACAACGAACATCTTAGCACCATCGTACCACACGAAGAAGCAAAGAATGGGCACTATAGAAGTAAAAAAGTAAAATATGGATGCTATTTGAAGATATGTGCAAGAATTACATAATTTTGCTGACCCTGGGATCCAAGTGGAATACGGAGGGTCAGTTTGCAGATGTCCATGTCAGAAAAGGTAGCATCAGACAGGAGAAAGAGAAGACTGGGAAATAGAGTAGTATTTTAAGGTGGTTGAGACGTATTGTCATCTGGACTTTAAAATATGAGAATGGAAATGACTAACCAAGCCAGGCTGTGGAAGATGACCATTGGAAATGAGCAAAGTCAAGCCAAAGTATCATGTTGGGAGCCATCAGAGAAGCTGTGAGCTGCAAGGGACAAGAGAGAGAGACTGGCGGGGAAGCCATAATGACAGCCACACAGGGAGGCCCCTCTCCCTGGGCCTGACTGACTGCCCAGACTTTAGCTTATGTAACTGTATGAAAGCCCCACGCTTGAGACTCACACTCAGTCTTGCAGTTAGTCACCCTTGTGAGAAATCTGTGAAGAATCCCTGAAATCCGATCTATTCCTATCCCCATGCTTTCCTACCAAAAGCTTTCTAATGTGATTCTCATTGCAGTCCGTCCTTGCCTTGCCTAGGGTCAGAGAGAACACAAAACCCACAGCCTTCCTGTGGCGGAGCAGAGCCCAGGGGATGGACACAGGAGGGGAAGCCCACGGGTTTCTGCCCCAGCAGGATGTGGTTCCGCAGCTGTGTGGCTAAGCTGCTGGCACAGAGATACACAGCAGAGTCCTTGGGCTCTGTGGGTTCGATGCTCAGGATGGAGAGCTTTGCCTCAGGCCTCGTGGCTGAGAATCGATCCTTGGGCATCCCTGAATCATCTATAGGATCCTGGTTACGAAAGTTAATCATGAACTCCAGTCCTTGTACCATAGTCTGTCTGTACCAGGAAACAGAAGTGTGTCCTGAAATTGGCTCACATTGCAGAGCTACTTTTTGCCCCTTCTCTGTCACTTGGTGCCTGGGTAGTTGAGTGACCCCAACATTTGTGGATTCTGAAAAGAGACAGGATAGAGTATAAAATAGAACATAATTTTAATTATAACAAGTAATGCTCAAAACCTCCAATTCCTTTCGTTTATTCCTTGGGACTTACCTACTCCCAGGAAACAAATGACCACACCACAGAGGAGCTCGGTGAACACGGTGGCGTGAAGGTTCATTCGGGAGGCTCTTGTGAGCATGAACAGCCAGCCTGGGGTTTCTCTCCTCTCTCCAAGGTGGAACATAGCCTGGAAGTGATGTCATTACTCCTGTCATCAATCAGAGGACCTCCTTCTCAACATGAACACTGATCCTCTATAGAATGACTGGAATAAACTATAAGTGCTCTAGTATATGGGGAGGTCACTAAAGACTCCAGGTATCTCCATTGACTATTACTTCTCACAGCCCCTGGGCCTCAGTGACCACCTTGTCTCTCACTATACCCTCCCGGCATCACTTGTTAAGCTGTCTGCCAGACGTTTCCACATGAATGTGTCATCAGTACCTCAAATCCTGGGCATCAATAAAGGACTTTCTTCAAATCTTAAGAACTTTATTCCTCTTGCTGAAAAGTCCTACAACCCAGACACAGAAAATAAAAAAACAATTCCTGGTTTAGTTAGGGCCTTGTCTCAGACCACAAAGCAGATTCCCTGAGAAGGGACGGGATGCAGTTATATTCCTAGTGCAGATGTACATCGGTGCCCTTATGACACATTCTCCCACACCCAAGTGCACAGCATAATGTAGGGTCAAAATTCTGGTAAAACTCAGGCCTAGTTTATGTTGAACAGGAAAACTGAGAGAGCTAACTTTCCTCAAGGCATCCAAATAAACTACTATGCAGTTAATTCTATCATTTCACTTCCAGCAATGGTTCATCAATGAGGAAAGCAACCAGTGGGATCAGGAATGTGGCCTGGATTTTACAACGAACATAGTAATATGGTTTCTGCTAGAGAAGATAGAACAGCCAGCTCCCTGTGCCTTGGCTGTTAGCACAAAGACACACTCCGCAAGTGCCCCAAACTGTTAATATGCCAAGGCAGCAGAGACAAATGACTGGTTGGCTTAGAAGTTAGACAATAAAACTTTCTTAATGGTTGAGAACCCACAATGACCACTCCTCCTTGGTCTAGGGCTGGGGTCAGTCTGTGCCTGTGTGTATGTGTGTAAATCTTGTTTACTTTCTATACTACTCTGTTCAAACATCTTGAAGAGCTTGAACATCCTGGGATCTGTGCATGAAGAGGGCAGAAGCCGACTTGGAAGGTGCAGTGGTTTGATTCAGGTGTCCCCCATAAACCTAGGTGTTCTCAATGCTGGGATCCCAGCCGATGGAGATTTGGCAATTAACGCCTCCTGGAGGGAGTGTATTGTTGGGGGTGGGCTTATGGGTGTCATAGCCAGTGTCCCCCTGCCAGTGTTTGGCACACTTTCCTGTTGCTATGGTCCACTTTATGTTGGCCAAGGAGTGATGTCGTCTGCTTATGCCATCGTTTTTCCCTGCCATCATGGAGCTTCCCCCTTGAACCTGTAAGCCAAAGTAAACCCTTTTGTCCCCAAAAGCTGCTCTTGGTTGGGTGATTTCTGCCAGCAATGTGAGCCTGACTTCTACAGAAGGCAAGATAAAACAACCGCAGACAGGAAACCGCCAGCGTCAGGGCGCTGTATCCTAGGGTGGAGATTTTCTAAGCTGAGCCCAGGACTAACCCACCCTACTGTAAAATTACTCATGAGTCCTTCTCTATTAGTGTCAGCCGCCATCTTAGCGTACTGTCTCGGTGACACTTAACTAAATATCCCTGCGGAGGAGTGACTTGGGTGGGATTGTAGAAGGACCCAGTAATCATGTGTGCTTGTTTCTTTTTCACCTGTGTGATTTCCTTATTAAAACCCCCTCACAAAACCCCATTTCTATTTGCATTATATTTCAGTACAGCAGTGCAGTAGTATATTAGCAGGTTCGTTTATAACCATTCTATTTCTATTCTCACTATTGATCTTTACCAGTTGATACAAGAATAGACACCTTTGGGTTCCAACCTTTCTTATTTTATAACATTTACCCAGTATTGTTTAAAAGATAATCACAATTCAGGGTCCATGTCTGTGACTTCTATTGATCCCCTACTGCCAGTCAATTTTCTCAGCTCCTATACACTCAGTCAGTGAGGAAGAACCACAGTGTCTCCTGCTGGCCGAGGGGGCAGGCTCACCCAAAATGAATTGTCTAGAGCCAGTGTGAACTGTTCTATTACATTGGCTATGAGCAAAGGGAATTATAGTTGTTGGAGTTTAAAAGTTCAAAAAAAAAAATGCCAATCTGTCTGGCCTGATATTGAAAAACACGTGAAAGAGGGAGATATACTGAAGACAAAAAAAAAAAAGCAAAGGCCAAAATGTAAACTTTGGTCCTGGGAAAAGAGGAACTAAACTGTGCAGCTAAATGGGCAGGTTAGCGTCCTTCAGAACTCCGTTTACCAGCCTTCACTAACCTTCTCTAGAAGAACCAGCTTCTGCTACTGAATGCAGCATTGCTCACCACTGTTTTCTGTAATTTGGTGGAGAATAGGTAGCAACTTCCTTGTAATTAGACAAATACAAAAATAAAAGTAGGGCGCTTGAGCTGAGCATACCAAGTTCCTTCTTAGAGATAATTAACTGACTCATTTCCCTTGCTACAGAGCCCAGAGAGGTATACTAGTTGTTTTTTTTTTTCCCCCCTCTAAAGAAACCCTCCATCAAGGGAAGTGGGGAGCAAAAATATTCCCTAAGGTTTATAAGATTGTGTTGTCCAAACCATGGACTCAAGGTGTGAGAATAGCTCTTTTGATTGGGGTATCTCCTGTGATAGCCTCTGGATACAGCTCTGGCACCATGTCCAAGTAATTAAGTTGGAACAAAGCCATAGTGTCTGAAAAGCTAGGAATTAGTGTGTTATTCTCTTCCACCCCCATCTCAATCTATGTTGCTTTTTTGTCCTATTATGACAAAACAGAGATCCAATGATAAGCTTAAATGACATCATTAATGAACCACCAATTATAATATGGACATACACAGAGATGCCCTGAATTTAAATAGACCCTGTTAAAAAGTTCCTTATATTGTCCTAAGTCATACAAATCTAAAATCATTATTTTGCATCAACTCAGTCTGTTTTTCCAAATCTGGTATGGTCATGCCTTTCAATAGTGCTTACTTCCATTATAGGATTTTATATTTTATTTGTTTGTGTGTGTGAGAGAGAGAGAGAGAGAGAGAGAGATGGAGAGAGAGAGAGATGGAGAGAGAGAGAGAGAAAGAGACATATCTAGAGAGAGGGAGAGAGAATGGGCACACCAGGACCTCCAACCACTGCAAATGAACTCCAGACACATGTGCATCTGACTTTACATGGGTACTGGAGAATCAAACTTGGCTCGTCAGGCTTTGCAGGCAAGAGCCTTAACTGCTGAGACATCTCTCCAGCTCCCATTATAGGTTTTTAAATTTATTTATTTATTTACTTACTTACTTATTTATGGGGGTGAGGGAGAATGGCCATGCTAGAGCCTCTAGCCACTGCAAGCAAACACCTGTGACCCCTTATGCATCTGATTTACGTGGATACTGAGCAATCAAACCTGGGTCCTTAAGCTTCACAGGCAAGTGTCATAACTGCTAAGCCATCTCTCCAGCCCACATTTTTAGTTCTATTAGAACAACATGCATTTAATCATTTTTCCTCCATCTACTACTACCAAATCCTGCAAGAATGACTAAGATGAATGTCTAAATGTCTAAAATGCTTTCTAATTTGTCTGTTAAATTCTAAACCAACAGCTAGTGTGAGTTATATTCACTGACATTGAATAGCTGCATTAATTTTATGCTTGTTCACTGGCTCAAGACATTTATCTCCCTAATATATTCTGCCAGGCTTCACCTCTGTGATCTTCCCTGGTGAGACACAAGAAATGTACAGTGCCTAGATCCTCTTAAGTAGTTACCATTAAAACAAATATTTCGTATCTTCAATTTCCTGTGGCACACAATTTTATACAAAGTCTTTTCTCCCCTTGATGGTTGCCTTTCTCTCCCTTAATATGCCCCATCTTATTTTTAAAATGCAATACTTTTAACAATTGATTCAGAAAGTTCCTCTGTGGTCAAGTCTATACCTGAAGATTATATAGCAATTTTATTTCCCTTGATCTCTGCAGACACCCGCTACTCAAACTATGCCAATTATCTATTACCCTTTCACAGAGTCGTGATTTTCAAAGCCATTACTCAACAAATCCTGTGTTCATCTGGGAGTCATACCGGTTTGCTCCTGAAATCCTGAAGTTTTTCCTTTAATCTGATTTTCTATGTCCAATTATCTTGTTTTCTGTAGCTAAATCTATAACATACCACTTCTTTGGTCCTGCCCCTGCGAAAAGCATGGAATCTAAGTAGTTCTCTTTCCTTTCCTTGCCTGGACTTGAGGCCATTCTTTCCATCACTCTGTCCCTTCTACAGTGCTAGCTTGTCTCATATAGGAATCCATTCAATTTTTAAATAAGTAAAATAAAAAACTTTATTAAAAACCCCCTCTTTTTTTCTACTATTCCCTTTATTATTTTAATTTCCTTTTTCCCACTCCTCCATCATCCACTACAACCTACAGCCATGAGCCCAATAATGTGCAGGTCTTATGCAGGTAACAACAGCTGCTGTAAGGTGATGAATGCAATGGCCTCTTTGTGTCTGGAAGACAGCACTCCAAAGTAGTCCTGCCCATCCTTTGGCTCTTACATTCTTTCTTTCACTATAGTACTCACACATTGGAGGATATGATAGAGATGTCCCATTTAGTGGCTTTTTTTTCCCAAGCTTTCCCCCTAGGGCTTATAACCTTCATAACCTTAAGCTTTTGACTAAGTTTTCAGTATTGGGCATAAATTCCCTTCTGTAGAGCAGGCTTCAAATCTGATCTGAGAGCTATTGGTGACCCTCATAACAGACATACCATTATTGCACTAGTGGGCACATCTTGCCTCGTTGGCCTGTTGTACAGTTATGGTTCTATGACTTCTCCCTAAGCAGTGTGCATAGCACTTTCTAGCACAACCACTGCTAGTCAATGGGCAGGAAGTGTCCAGCTCCATACTAGTTTAATTGCTCAGTATCCTACAACCGAAGCATGTGGCATCTTCATCCATAGGATCACATCATGTAGTTCTGGTGGACAACCAAGCACCTTGGCAATAGCCTGTATTATTTGGGGAAAGTCAGGGGCCTCCCTAACCAACAGCTAACTAGGAGGTATCCCACCCCTGGCACTGGGATTTTTCTGTAACAATATTTGGCTTCTGGGTGCAGTGTTGCTCACTTCCACAGGTTACATGGGATTTGCTGCTTTTGTTTTGATTCTTTTAACAGGGTCTTTCACGTAACAAAGGTTTTCCATTTTAAATGAAGGAACTCTGTCTTGAGAGAGTCCATGTTCAATCACTATGAATTTAAACAGAAGGTCAAACAGACCTTGGTGAACATCCTGGGCTTGAAATGTTAACCAGATTGTAAGTGATGAGAATGCTGCTCATCTGTCTGCAAGGTTGTCCCTTCATAAGTGGGCATCGCTTACACCCGACTCTGGCACAGCAGCGAGCATGATCATTTGCTGCTTCCAGAGAAGAGAAGCATCCAGCGACATCTTGCCTGATTTGATAATTGGAAAATATGAAGGTAGTGAGGGAAGTTACATGAGCAAATGCATAGAATCATTAAGTTATGTAAAATGTTTTTGCATGAAGTGCATTTGACCAATTAATAACATATGCTATGAAGCATCACTGCCATCCCAAAATGGGAATTTTATTCTGCTCTCAATGGCGACTGTTGAACATAGAAAAGTTGGAAAGTGTGCCTTAAGAAGATCATTGTATTACACTAGTCAGATACATTAAGTATTTTGTAGTAATGGCAAAGTCACAGCAGGGAAACTGGGAGCTGATGAGAAAAGCAAAAGACATTAAAGTATTTGCACTTGTCTTTTTAAATTTTTATTGACAATGGCAATAAATATAGGCAATATACTATAATCATAATCCTGTCCCACCAGCCCTCTTTTCCCCTCTCCCAAATCCCTCCTCCACCAAATCTCCCCTTCTTTCCAATTGGTTTCTCTTCTATTTTGATGCCATAATTTTTTTCCTTCTATTATGCAGGTCTTGCGTAGGTGGTGTCAGGCACTGTGAGATCATGAATATCAAGGCCACTTTGTGTCTAGAAGCACGATTGTAAGCAGTCCTCCCCTTCCTTTGACTCTTCTATTCTTTCCTGCACCTCCTCTATGATAGCCCTGAGCTTGGAGGGTGTGATAGCCATGCTTCACATAGTGCTAAGCACTCTACAGTCAATTCTGGTCAGCACTCTGATCAGTTTTGAGTTACCCCGGTGGTCACCATCATCTTCAAACAGAAGCTTCTCTATGTAAAAGCGAGGACAGCATTAATATATAGGCATAAGTATAAATGTTCCGAAGGTAGTTTTGTGTGCATAGTATATCCATTTAGCCAGAGAAAGTATTAGTTTCCTCCTTGGGAGCTTATGACCTCCTCAGCCATAGGCTTTCGAAATTGGTTTACAGTATCAGGAATGAATTCCCTCCCATGAAGCAGGCCTCTAGTCCAATCAGAGAGCAGTTGGTTTCCCCTATAACAGACATGCCATCATTATGCCAGTTGATACACTTGGTCTGCCTGGCCAGGTGTAAAGTTTACAGGGTCTATTGCTGGTTAAGACTGTTCATGACTTCTCTCCCCCCAAAAGCTGCATGCTGCATAGCTCTTTCCAGCATCCCGACAGTTAGTCAACAGGGAGGAGATTGCCAGCTCAGCTCCAGCTTGATTACTCAGTGACTACATCCCAAGCAGGTGGCTTACTGAGGAGATCACCAGGTCATTGTGTGGACTGGCCGGGAGAATGCCGACTACTCCTTGTGTCACTGTTCAGCGGCTCTGGACAACTTTCCCTCACATTTGTCTATTTAAATCAATTCACTGGTGAATTGATTCAAAAGACAGGCTTTTCTTAACCACATTCGTCTAATATCCGATGTTAATTACTAGAGAAAATGTCAAACAAAGTCCATGCCCCTCTGGAATCTTAAGCCTGAAAAACATTTGATATCCACTCACTTACAGGCATTTATTGCAATCGTAGAAGCAAGCCTGAATATGATTGCAGGGAAAAGTTCTTCCAAGGTGTCAGCTTCACATTATAAGGATGAACCTCCAGACCAGACACAGTTCATGGCAGGAAGGGATTTATTTCAGGCTTAGAAATATAGGGGAATTTCCATACCTGTGGAAGAGGCTGGTCTATTTTCACAGATCCACACACAAAAGAGAAAGAAAAAAAAAAAAAACCCACCAGCAGCGCCACCAAAAGCAGGTACACCGGGAGCCCCAGGCAGAGCTCAAGCACTCTGCATACCTGCTGCTGCTGGAATTCAGTTCTGCCCCCAGTAACACCTTAGGGACTGGACCCCAGGATCCACCCACAGTGACACCAAAATCCAAGTTTCATCTTAAATAAAACATTTTAGTCTGTTGGGGGACATAAATTCAAACTACCACACAAGATGAAGAGGTCAATCAACCAAGAAGTCAAAGCAATATCTAAATTACACTTCAGACGGCAGGAATGATGGCAGCCTTCGGGGTAAGCAGGGGGCCTGAGTAAGAGCCTAGAGGAGCTGGGCTTCACAGTGAAGGGCCGAGAATGACGTGGAAGCAGCAGGCCAGAGCCATAGCAAGCGGCATTCTCAAACCATACGTGGATTCGTAATATGTGTCAAGAGCACAGTAAAGCTGCGAGGCATGTTTTTGTAATGTTTTCATTAAAAGCCAAGACTTGAACGACAAGATTAGCTCAGTGAGAGAAGAGGAGTTTGGTTATATGTCAGAACTCAGGTAAAATTAAATTACCTTGGTCACTCAAAAACATAACTATCTTTTTGCACCGTTTCATCCCAATATAGGTTGAGAAGCTATCAAGATCTTGCAAATACGATGATACAGGAAAGGAATAAAAACATTGAGGGTGGATTTCCAGCAGTGAGTATAAATGTCCAGCACACGTCAGAAGAGAAATTCAAACTGAAGTGTTAAGAACATAGAATAGGGAAGAAAAGGGGCCACAGAAGACGGGAGAGGATGTCCCCCTGGGGCTCCATATTCACTGACTGTCCCCGAGCAGGGAGCTCATCCATGTAGAACACTCATCAACTTTGAGTCCAAAGAAGCTTCCACTGACCCTGAGTTCTGCCCACGCAGGATAGAGTCAAATGGATCCCTGGATTCCAGTAGTGACGACTCACCGGTACACTATTAAAACACCTGCTTTGACCATATTTGAGATTTTTTTGTGTACAACTAAAATATTACTATGGAAACACGAAACTGAACAGGACACTGAGACATCAAGTTGGAACTAATCTGGAAGCCTCCTCCCCTATTGACTAGATGTCAGGATGCTGGAAAGAGCTATGCAGCCTGTTGAGGGAGAAGAGTCATCAGTGGTGTTAACCAGCAGTAGACCATGCACGCTTTAGGGCTGGCCAGCCAGGTCACAAGGGTGACATGTCTGATTGGACTTGAGGCCTGCTGCCCTAGAGGGAATTCATTCCTCAAAAAGCCTATGGCTTGGGAGATTGAAAGCCCGGAGGGAAACACTACCATTGTCTGGCTAACCAGTTATATTATGCCCACCAAACTGCTCTCTAAAACACTTGTGTTTAGGCCCATAAATTAGTGCTACTCTCACTTTTGGTTACAGAAGCTTCTTTTCAAGTGACAGTGACCACTTGGGGTGACTCAAAACACATCATAGTGCTAAGAAGAAATGACAGTGGAGAACTGTTTAAAATACTGTCTACCAGACACAAGGTGGCCTTGCTATTCATGACCTCACAGAACTGAATAATAGGAGGGAAAATAATGACATCAAAATAGAAGAAAGACTAGTTGGAAGGAAGGAGGAATTTAATGGATGGGGGACTTGGGAGGGAGGAGAGTAAGAAAAATGGGATATTGTCTACATTTATGGGAGTTCTCAATAAAGTTTAAAAAAAAAAACAAAGAACTACTGAGCTGAACTTGACAATAAAATAGAGTGCCCTCAATTATAATACAGGTATTTCTTTTACAACCAAATAATTCTGTTCAGGTAAGGGGTCTCTTCACAGCTTACAAGGAAAAAGAAATGAAAAGTTCTGAGTGGTTCATAAGAAATAGTTCTCCGCAGGACTATCATATTCAAATGGGGATAACAAGCAATTTCTGCACTGTGGGAGTGTCTGAGGTATGAAATTTGAACCTATGAAATGTGTGAGGAATCCTTGAATTCCATTTCTATGTTTCCTACCCAAGGTCTCCTATGTTAATGCTATATAATTTCCCATTTTTGCTGTGCTCCAAACCCACTTATTTCTTGTGAATAGGAGCAGTAGAGACAAAAATCAGGACTGCCAGGGGCTGGAGTAGGACAGAACACATGAGCTTTCTCTGTACCAGCAGGGTATGGGTCTACAGCTCTGTGGCAAAGCTGTTGGCACAGAGATGCACAGCGTAGTCCCGGGGTTCTGTAGGCTGGATCTTCAGAATGAGGGAGGATGAATCAGGCAGCTTAGCTGAGAAACAATCCTTGGGCATCCTCACATTCCCCACCAGAGGTTGGCGAAAGTAATTCAGCAGCTCCATTCCCCACACCACAGTCTACAACTGCCGGAAAAAGCCACGGCGGCCTGAAATTGGCTCATATCTCAGAGTTACTGCCTGTCCTTTCTCAGTCACTTCATGCCTGGGCGATGTGTTCTATAAAAGAATATAGAACTGAGGCACGGAATTAGGAAAATCTTGGGAATCGTTGATGGAGAAATCCAGCAATATGTTGGCAAACATTCTGAGGACTGACTTGCTACCAGCTCACAAAGGGCCACCCAGAAACAAAGGGCCACCCAGCAGAGGTTCTGAATGCCCACAGCAGGCTGAGCACACTTGCAAAGTATGTAGAGCAGGGTCCTTAGGTGCATGAATCGAAAGTGAATGGAGGGACATTTTACTCGAACGTGTCTGTTGGTGACATCATCAGATGAGCTCCACTCTCAACTTGAATGTCCCTTCAGGGATGGCTGTAATTTCTTGGGGATGATGAAGTAAGGTTGAACTGAACTATAATCCATCCAAGGTTTTCACCTGCACTTCTTGAGGCTTCTTGCAGTTCTGTTTGGTCTTATCAAATCCGGTCATCTTCTCTACTGTGTCCGTCTTACAAGATTCTGCCAATTAGTTCCACCTGTACCTCAAACTCCAAATATTTAAATATTAATTCATTGTTGTCTCACAAGCCAATTTCTCTGAAAACTATCCTAATACCTCCCTGGTGGCTTCATCTACTCAAATCATCCAGTGGTTAACCAGGAATTGGCCTCTAAGCTACATGGGGAAAAACAAGGATGTCAGCTCATCCTTCATTGTCGAGGATGTCAGACCTACAGGGGAGGAGCTGATGCTCTGAGAACTAACGTGATCTGAAAGGTCTTTGCAGCAAGAGGCTGCCTAAGTGTACATATCTTTAAGCTATGTTAAATTCCCCAGGCCCAGCAGCACAAGCTCCCCGATGATTTCTCTAGCCCGATATGAAACAAGCAGAGATTGTCTTGTGCTTAAAGGTTTGTGAATAAAGCACTACCGAATTGATTTACCACTTGTTCTTATCTTCTAGAAAGGTCCATGTTTTTTTTTTTTTTCCTCCTTAACACTTGTCTCTCTCCTCCCTCCCTCACTTGTTCTCAACACACTTCTTCTTAGGGTGGAGATTATGGAAATCTGAAGGAAAACTCTATTTTCTCGGTCAGTCAGGTTGAGTTACTTGCTAACAAAGAGGGAACTGTTCACAGTTTTGTTGTTGATAAACACTGCCAAGTACTCTAGACCCAAGAGTACCTCACACTTAGCCTTGGAGGATGCGATAGAGATGTCTCATTTAGTGCTGAGCACTCAACAGTCACTTATTCTCAATAGTTTGGTAAGTTTTGAGAAAGAATGCAGGAGCCAGAAGATGAGGAGCAGTACTTGGAGACACGATTCTCCAGATATGAAGTGACCATTATACTCATGACCTCACAGTAGCCGTCATTATCTCCACAAGACCTGCACAATATTTTGCAGAAAGAGAGAGAGAAAAAATATTTGGAACTCCTAGGGATATGCATTCTCTGCATTTCTTTGAAGTTAAAAAAAAAGTAGCTGAAAAATATCCGAATCAGGATATCAACAATGTAATTATTATTATAACATGTTTCCACACAAACAGGTCTCAAAAGACATCTTCAAAACATGCACAGTGTGAGAACGTGTTGCCTGAAAGTTCTGCAAAGGCACAGAACAAGCTAGACAGCCAGGGTGTCACCAGGGGTAGCATTCACAACATGGAGATGGTAAGATCCCCAGAGGGAAAGTCTGCTGTTTGATACTCACCTATAATCAACTCCATCTGTTCCAACGAGCTTGTTGGACATGTTTCCTGGCTGCAAATTTTTATAGAACAGGTGTTTAGTCTTTGAGAACTAAGCCTGTGAAAGCCATTTGCAGTATTTTCTTTTTCCTTATGTGCTTTTTAGAAGCCTTTATATTGACAATTTCAATACATTAACATACTATATTTTGATCATAATCCCCTCCCATTACCTTTTAACGTCTGATCCAATCCCCTTCTACTTCAGCCCCTTCCTTCCACCTAGTTCCTCTTTCTATTTTGATGTCGTTCTCCCCTCCTCTATCACCCATGCCGAAATGTGGAGGAGCACAAAATTGCGCAAGTCTCATGGATATAATGTCAGCTACTGTGAAGTCATGAGTGTAAACGGTCGCTTCGCGTCTGTGGAAGAGTGTCCCCAAGTACTGCTCCCTGTCCTCTGGCTCCGACATTCGTTCTAAAACTCGTCAACACATTGAGAATAAGCGACTGCTGAGTGCTCAGCCCTAAATACGACATCTCTATCACATCCTCCAAGACTCACATTGGGGTTTCTGAGTTGTCACGGAAAGCGCTGCTGTGAGCTGAATAGAAAACCAGAGCAGGCTTTGTGCCCGGCAGGGGCATGTCTCTGCACTGCTGTGGCTAGGCTGCTGGCACAGAGGTACGTGGCTGAGTCCCCCCGTTCTGCAGGCTGCACCTTCAGAACGGAGTACGTTCCTTTGGGCCTCTCTGCCAAAAACCTCTCTTTAGACAACTGTGAATCATACGTGACAGCCTCGTACTGAAAGTAAAGCAGGAGCCTGGGGCCCTGCCCCTGGGTCTGCTGGTACCAGTAAAGAGTAACATGGCCAGAAATAGGGTCACACCAGAAATCAGCAGTCTGCCTTTCCTCTGCAATCTTATATCTGGGAGATTGAGTGATTCCAGCTTCAGAAAGTTCTGTGGGAAGAAAAAAGATCATTTTGATCAAATTACAGTATGTGTATCTATTTTTTTTTTTTAAAGAAAATGGAACCGGGTGGAATAGTTCCTGAGAAGTTGACACGTGGAGACGGTGGTGTCCTGAGAACTCACCTGCCTTCAGAAGACAGAGCGCTGCCCAGCAGACGAGCCTCGAGCCCATGGCACAGTCACGAGAGGAGGTGGCTCACTGAGCCCAGGTCCCACGGTCCAGGTGAGAACGGCAGAAGAGGAAAGCATCACTTGCCATCACGTGTCAAGCCCCACAGTGACATCAGGGTCCCTACAGATGCTCATCATCTTAGAAGCCGGTAGCTACAAGCTGAACCAGAGCTGGGGGTTGCTTTAGCCTACTGTGAAAGTTCATTCAGTTGTTCTCAGGCCCTCTGGGTACAGGGTGTCCCTACCTCTTGAGGTCCATGCTCCAACTCTGTGATGGGTGCTTGAACATCACAAAGGTGACTCCCAATTCAAGACACCGGTTAGGGACACTTTCCTGTAATTGTCCTCTACTTTGGGCATCTCAATGTCATTAAGTTCTCTCTTCTCCCAGTGGAAAGGTGGGCCGCTGGAATATCTATCTGGCATGGCATAATTCTAACAGCCCATTAAGCTGGCTGGCATTCTCCTAGTTGCAATGAGTAAATATGCTCTGTAACAGGTTTTATTTATTTTTTGAAGGCCAAGGCCTCATTTCTAATTTCCTTCCACTGACCTTCATGATGTCTTATGCAGCAGAGCCTTCACTGTGACGATGCCTGTGTTTTCGGGTCACCAGTGAATAAACACATTTGACATGCCATCTAAAATAAGATAGGCAGAGATCTTTCTTACCCCTGAAGCTGTCACTGTAGGTATTGTAAAAAATAATAATGAATGCAAAATTAAGCAGTTTTCTCAAGAGTCTAGGTCTTTAAAACTGTAGGCATCTAATATAACTTAGAATTGAATTTCAGTGATTAGTATCTGACTGCTGTTTTCCTCTAATGGGGATACATAGGACACAGACATGCTGCTGACTGCCTGTGGGGGGAGGTAAGAAGAATTGGGGGGGGGTTGAGGGAGCACTGAGAGTTGATGTGAGAGAACAAAGCGAAGATGTATGTGTTCAGAGAAATGGGAACAGTATAGATTTATGACCACAGATAATCTGGCCAAAATAGATGCCAGTATTGTTAGATGAAGCTCTCCAGGAGCCAAATTAACAGGTCGATCTTTTGGGGAACTTTTGCTCATCTCATTTCCACCAGTAGGGTAGAACAGGTGCTGGCATTAAGGCAAATAATGTTGGCATCAGTTAGTAACTGATACAGCTTGAAGTGTGTCATTGATATAGCTTCTTCGCACCGAGAGGTATTTTTTCCACTGGCGGTGGTTCGAATGGATGCCCCCCAGTAGATTCAGGCACTTTATCCAAGCTTGTAACTTGATGTCAATCCTAGGGTCCAGCCCTAAGATGTTACTGGGAGTGGATCTGAATTCCAGCTTAAGGTAGGCAGAGAGCAGACTGAGCTCTGCCCGGGGTTCCCTGAGCATGCTCCCTTGTGGCACTGGTGGTAGTTTTGCTGCTCTGCGTGGACCTGAGACAGGGGGCCAACTTCTCCTGCCATTATGGAACTTCCCCTGGATCTCTAAACTGCAATTAATCCCTTCTTCCTCCCATAAGCTGTGCCCAGTTTGGAGGTTCATCCCAGCCATGTGAAGCTGACTATGGCATCACCCTTCTGACTAAAGGTATTGGGTGACAGTAACATTTAGAAGAAGTGAAGATCATGCTCATCCAGCCACAGTAAAGTAAAGTGGGTGAAATGGAAGAACTCTTATTCCAGGAGAAAAAAAAAAATATTCCCTGTGTGCCTCAGGCCTGCCCTGCTTCCTGGGCAAACGACTCGGGCAGTTATTTTCTTGTTGCTAGGACAAAACTCCAGACAAGAAGCAACTTATGGAAGGGCAGGGCTTATTTCTGGCTTATAATTTTGAGGGAAAGCTTCATCGCGGTGAGGAAAGCACTACAGGAGCAGCCAGCCCTCTCCACAGCAGCTGCAGGGATGGAAGGAGAGTGTGAGCTAGCTGCGGAAAGCAGAAGTGGGCTACAGCACTCTGCCCGCACCCCCCGAGGGCCTCCTCCAGCAAGGCTCCACCTCCTACAGGCTCCACCAGTTGCGTGTTAGGAATAAGGCTTGGTCACAAACACACGAGACTATGGGGGGCATTTTACATTTAAACTACCCCAGCAACCAAGAAGATAGGCGGCATAATCATGTGCTCAGGGGAGAAAATACTGGGGTTCCGGGAAATCTGGTTCTTGTCACAGTGCTTGCAGTGCTGATACCAGACAAGCACATGTGGAAATGTCTAGAATTATCTACGTACACCTTCCCCACGATACACTCCCCTTATATCATTTTATATTTTGTCCAGTGTGGTTAGATGAAGGACCCACGTGCACACTTCAAATCTCTCCTCTGTGTTTCCCTGACATTTCTTCTCCTTGTGCATGGGTTTCTGAGTGCTCAGCCTGGCTCCTGGTCCTCTGTCTTCACGCTGTGCAGGCTGAGACAATTCTCCACCCAGTGATTAGCTACAGTGCAGAGTGGACCTGTTTCAGTGCAGGAAGAAGAGCCTCCGTTTAATACTTTTCTTTCTACTGTCTATTCATAGCATCTGTAAACCACCTACTAGATGCTAGAATGAAGCCACACTTGTCTTCTATAAACATCTTCTCAGGCAGCACTGAGCCCTGTTTAAAGGCTCCATCCTGGGTCTCCATCGAATTCCAGCGCGTCCTGATGACTGAAGGCTGAATCAGCAGGCAGAGGCATGCCTTTCATAGCTCAGGGAAATGTGCGCAACATCTGCAATGTGTGCATTAGAGTTGGGGCTGATACTGAGCAGTCTCTATGAGGCTGTGGGGCATCTTCCTCTGTTCCATGGTTCTGCGAAACGTGCCTCCGCTGTCCATTCTGTCCAGCCACAACTTGGGACAAACACCACACGTCCTCTTTTTACATTCAGTAAATTTCTCACGGTTAGTTGGATGTCCACATAAAAAGGTCCTGTCTAGTCTCAAAAATGATACTTTCCCTGCATTGCCAGTGATGTTTTATGCTGTCTAAGGGAGGCAAAGTTGGCCTCTCTTCAATCTGTAAGTTCTTTTATCTTTAAGGCTGTTTATTATCAATGACAGCCTTTGGCTTGAGGAAAATTTCACGAGAAGGTTAGAAGAGATCTATCATACACTTGTTTCAGTGTAATTACAGACTATTTCAACAAGATTGAAAGTAACTAGAATATCTACAGTGAAGTAATGTCAATATTTACCAGGGCTTAAATTTTTGTCTAGATTCTTGCTTGTATAAAATATCCTTCATATTCAACTTTATCTAAGTGACCCAAAGGGATCTTTACAGATTTTGTTTCTTTGTTCCTCCAGAGTAAAAATAATGTTTTACTTATATTTTCGTGATTGTCAAGGTTTGTCTCTTTCTTTCTCTTTCATCCTGTCTTTCTTCTTTCTTTATTTTCTCTTTTTCTTCATTTATTTTTTAATATAGTATCTTATTATTTCTGTCCATCATGGTCTCAAACTCATGACCTCAAGTGGTCATTCCACCTCAGTCTCCTGAGTAGCTGGGACCACCATCCCCAGATTAACCATTTTAAAATTAGACATCATCTTTATTCTTTGCTCGTATCCATAATTGAAAGTTCTAAGAGTCAAGGCTGGCTGAACCAAGTAAAATGGTGCACAATAAAAATTCCCACACCATTAAAGGTTAAATATACACCACTAATATTTTCCCCATTGTATCTGGTCAATTACAAGAATGTGTAGTGTCATTTATATCAATCTTAGTGTTGCTCAATTTGAGGTGATGGACATTATATATTTCCATTGAAAAGTATTTACCCTTCAT
This sequence comes from Dipus sagitta, assembly GCA_036346955.1. Taxonomy (NCBI): domain Eukaryota; kingdom Metazoa; phylum Chordata; class Mammalia; order Rodentia; family Dipodidae; genus Dipus; species Dipus sagitta. The sequence goes on along the minus strand of CM070780.1, from coordinate 103,881,739 downwards.
AATTAATTAGTAATAAGTGCAATGATACTTTGAATCCTGTTACCTATATATATATACCTGTTGGTTTAGCAACAAATAATTGTCTATAAGTACACTAATGACTGGTTATTTTATATTGATTAGATAATATTTTTGTGTTTTAACTACCACTTTATTGTCACAATATCCTCATGGAGTTTTAGAATTTTTATTAAAATCCTCTATCTTCCTAGTTCTTCAGCAATGACCTCTTGAGCAGGTTCTTTGGGTTATTTACAAGTCATCTCAGTTCTGACAGCAGCCTGATTTCTACCAAAAGAAATTTTTAAATTTCTTATGCCCTAGATCTGAAAGATGCTCCTTATGCTTTATTTATTTCATTGAGGAAATGAAATTGAGATAAATACTGTGTAATAAGTCTGCTCATTGCCACTAGAAAGATAACTATGAAAAAGTAGCCAACTGGCTGTGGAGTTCTCATATCCTTGCATGGAGAGAGTTACAAAATATTCTTTAGTATTATTAAATTAATATTGTCATTTCCAATTCGCCACTGATTTATACCTCAGCTTTCACTGTTGTGTATTTATGTCTCCCTTCTCTGCAGAAGAACCTTGGTTCTTAGCAATACCAGTAAATTTTACTTATTTTATTTCCTCGACAGTATATTTAAAATGTTTCATAAGCATCACACTAAAAGCAACAAATGGCGTTCAATCTTACTGTTATCACTTTCCTTGGGAATACAGAATTAGTATCTATCTCCAAACTGGGATGGAACCAAGAGCCCAGAGAACATCTCATACAAGTTCATCTTAATGAAAAAAAATGAGTTTATTTGAGATTACTTATAAAGCCAGTTGGTGCTACCGACAGCTGCGTTTTCCCCAAGTCACCAACCACTCAGCAAACTGCTATTTTCTCTGGCGTTAAGACTGCAGCAGTCAGTGCAAACCTGGGCTTAGAGCGCTGCCTAGTGCTAAAGCTGCAGAAGTGACAGACCACACGCTTGCCATGAGAACCCAGGCCCAGGACAGTTATCTGTTTATGTCCTCTGGTATTGTCCTTAGATTTCAGCAAACGTTCGACCATGGGAAAGGCAGTCCACTGCAAGATAGAGTAAGTGTGGCTAGAATTTGCAAGGCCACAGACTTAATCAAATTTTACTTCATCATAGAAAAACTGCACTTAGCTAGGGACAAAAAATTCAGAACCAGACCACAAAAGACATTCCCTTCAAAGAAAATACACAAATGACCTAAGAACACATGAATAGACACTGAAACGTATTTGTCATTAGGAAATACAAGTGAAAAGCACAATGAGACCTTACTAGACAGATAATAGGACAGCCATTAAAAGAGAATAAAGCCAGCCAGGCATGGTGATACATGCCTTTAATCCCAGCACTTAGGAGGCAGAGGTAGGAGGACTGAAGTGAGTTCGAAGCCAGCCTAGGACTACAAAGTAAATTCTAGGTTATCTAGGCTATAGTGAGAACCTACCTCAAAAAAAAAAAAAAGAAAAAAAAAAGAAAAGAAAAAAAAAGAAGGAAAAAAGAAAAGGAAAAATAGAGTAATAAATTAAAAATAACCAAGTTGTGATGAAACTGTAACCATTGTGATACACTGATGGTGTGATTATAAAATGTGGCACCTACTAGAAAAACAGATTGTTATCCATAATATTAAACGTAATTACTATGCCACCCGAAAATTTCATTTCTAGCTACATACTCCGAAGTATTGAAAACTAAAAATCAAGTAGATTCTTGAAGATCAGTTTATTACAGTACTATTCACAATAGCTGAAATTTGGACATGACCAGAATGTCTATTAAACAATGACAGACAAATGGACAGAATGTAGTACATTTGTACAATAGGAGTATTATTCCTCCACAAAAAGAAATTGTGACATGTGCTACAAAAATGTAACAATGCTTATAATAAATGAGAGAAGCCAGATGCAAAAACTAAGACGTAGTCACAGCTTGAGGGTAGAGTTCATCCTGGCAGGAAAGGCAGGAGAATGAAGAAGCGCATCATACTGCACCCATAGTCAAGAAGGAGAGACCAAAAAATACAGGCAAGCCACTTGCTTTCTATTACTTATTCAGTCCAACACTCAAGCCCATAAAATGATGCTATCCACATTTAGAGTGATCTTTCTTTCTTTCTTTTTCTTTTTCTTTTTTTTTTTTTTTTTACTTGGGAGAGAAAGAAGGAGAGGGAGAGAGAGATAATGGACACGTCAGGGCTTCTAGCCACAGCAAACAAACTCTAGACATATGCGCTACTTTGTGCATGTGGCTTATTTGGGTCCTGGAGAACCAAACCTTGATCCTTTGGCTTTGCAAGCCAGTGCCTTAACTGCTAATCCATCTCTCCAGCCCCTAGACTGATCTTTCTGCTTCAGTTCACCCAATCCAAAAACCGCCTCACAGACACGCCCAGAGGTTTAACTCCTAGATGATTCTAGATCATGTTAACCCTGTCATGTTGATAGTAAATATTTATCATCCTGCAAAATTTCCAATCTGACAAGTTTTGAGTCATACATGGCTTTAGTTGGTAATGCTTTGTTTCTAACAAAGAAATGAGAATATATTTACATAATTTGTGAGTGACTTCTATCTATTCTGTCATTTGCCAATTAGGATTGAGTCCTACTGCATCTATTAGTCTATTTTTCTTAGCAATAATGAGAATTCTTTACTCATTTTAGATACTAACTCTATTAGATAACATGAGCTATGCCACAGTGAAACAAAAATAATGATTAATATATTTCAGACATAAAGGATTCTCCAAAGATGCATTCACTGAAGGCTTACCACACAATAGAAGCAGTGTTCAAAGGTATGACTTTGAGAAAGGGATTAAATCGTGGGACTTCTGTTTCCCTAGTGGATTAGTTCACTGATAGGTTCATATTTGAGTAAACATTGATAAGTTAGGGAAAATGTCAAGGAGAAGCCTAGTTGGAAGAGGTAGAGATAAGCAATTAAATGGTATATATTGCTTCTCTCTCTCTCCTCTCACCCCTCTGTGTGTGCACACTTGTTCATGTATATATGCGTTTCTCCTCTCCTTATTGACTACTATACTTTGGACGTCTCAGCTCTAGCACATGCTCTGTAGTAAGATGTTCTGTCTCACCACTGTGCCCAGAAAGTAGAGCGCTAAGTGATTATTGACCAAAACCTCTGAAATCATGAAACAAATGTTTCTTCACTTATTTTTCTCAGATGTGTCATGATGACAAAAAGTGTGACTGATACAAAGTAAATCCTAAAACTTGACTCTGTCTTATTGACTGGGTCTGTGCAGCCCAGTGTGGTGTGATCTATTTCCTGCAGTGGTCCACCAACTTATGTACCAGGAAGCTAAGTTACTTACATATTATAACTAGAAATCTGGCACTTGCACTTATAAGTTTGTAAAGACCTTGCAAAAGAGATTATGAGTGTGTGTGTGTGTGTGTGTGTGTGCGAGAGAGAGAGAGAGAGAGAGAGGGAACTGGCACATCAGGCTTCAGACTTTCTGTGAGTGTAAGACTGACCTTTGGCTGGGGTCTTGAAGCTGGCTATTAAACATTGCTCTACACTGATATAAAACCTTTCCTAACTGAGAAATGTGGTTTATTGTGCCTATACTGTTACTGAAAACAATACTTTTATGCTAAACCAAGGGTTTCCTTCTGGAAGTCAGACTGTTGTTACATACTGGCTCAGGAGTGCATGTGTCCAGCCTCTAATAAACATCTCTTGGTCATTGATTTCTATTGGTTCCTCTGAAAAAAGCATCACATGTATGTTGTTATAGAATGTCAGATGCTCAGGCAGGAGTGCCCTTTGCTGAGCTTCCCTGGGAGGAAAGGAGGATAAGGAAGCTTGCATGTAAATTCCTCTAAACCCCAGATGATCTGCTGTCACCATAATGAATCTTAGGCAGGCATACAATGGAAAGTCACAGATTGCTTTTAAAGTCCAGGCTTGGAATTGGCTCGTGTTACTTGTACACAACTCTACTGTTCAGAACCTGGTGACATATTCCTGACCTTCAAGCTGCAAGGATGTCTGGGAACCTTGACAGAACTCCGGGTGTTTGGCGAATGTTAATGGCCTTTGTCAAATCCGCTCTGGTATGCATCACTTGGAGGCACTCCTCATGCCTCTTCCACATCTGTGGCTTGACTTCCTTTAGGATACTGTGTTTTGATGTAAGCAATTTAATGTAACGGGCATGATAAATGTTGTTCTATATGGTTTGCTTTCCTTTGTGTTTCCACTAAAAGGCAATCCCTGCGTAGGTGAATGCTAAAAAAAATTTTTTTTTCAGGGTGTCCTAGAAAAACTTAGGTTTTGCTTTTCAAATTTAAGAATAATTGCATCTAAAGTATATTTCCATGAGAATAGTGAAGTGGAAATATAGAAACAAGAGGGAGGGGCATACATTCAGAGCAGATGAAATAGCATGTGGCAAAAACAATCACCAGAGTGGAAAACAAGACAGATGGGAAAGTAGCTGGGTAGGAATAAGAGTAGTAAGAGAGTGGAGAGCTGGGTACACAGGGATGGGACAGAGACGGGTAAGGGAAAATGACACAGGACCTCACGGGACTGTTGCCTTATAGAATGTCAGGTATGGTGGTGCATGCCTACAATTCCAGCAATTGAAAGGCTGAGGCTTGACCATTACCACAAGTTTTATTGTAGTCAGGTTCACTTAGTGAGTTTCTAGGCCAGGTACAGGGCTACATTGTGAGACTCTGTCTCAAAAACAAGAAAAGAAGGAAGGAAGGAAGGAAGGAAGGAAGGAAGGAAGGAAGGAAGGAAGGAAGGAAGGGAAGGAAAATGATAGGAAGTGAAAGGAAGGAAAGGAAAAGAAAAGGAGACCCAAAAGAAAGGGGCAACCAGAACAGAAATCATGACTAAGTGCGAATTAAAGGGTGGCCGAGAGTCGATGAAGGCGTCAGTAAGGTACACATGAATGAGAAGGAGACGGTACGCATGAAATTATCAAGGAAATTGTGAGTCTCAATTAAAGCTGAGTGTTTCTCTTTGCAAGCAGGAAAAAAGTGTGTGTGTGTGTGGGGGGGGGCTTTATGACTGGAGAGATGGCTTATCAGTTAAGACATTTGCCTGCAAAGCCTAAGTACCCATGTTTGACTCTCTAGGTCTCCCATAAGCCAGACACCCAGTGATGCAAGTGTACTATGTTGCACATGCGCACAAGGGGACACATGCATCTGAAGTTCAATTGCATTGACTGGAGGCCCTGGAACACCACTTCTCTCTCTCTTTCTTCTCTCTCTCTCTCTCTCTTTCTTCTCTCTCTCTCTCTCTCTCTCTCTCTCTCTCTCTCGCTCTCGCTCTCGCTCTCACTCTCGCTCTGTATTTTGCATAAGAAGGGCCAGTCTGTTGGGCTTGCCTCAAAAACAAATAAGTGGCTTCAGACTAAAGAATTTGCCAGCAAAGTGTTTGTGGAAGCCTTTGGTTGGCTGTGGCTGGGACAGGAGGCACTTCAGTACTGAGGGTCATAACTGCCCACGCTGTAAGACTGCCAGGGTGTCAAGAGCGCTGTGATTCTTGTGAATGCAGAGACTTCCTGGGGAGCTCAGACTTCCTAAACACACTTTATGTGCAGAGAGGAGGTGGCGGGGCAGCACTGTGGAGTAACTGCTGGCACAGAAGTACACAGATGTTTGGGAGCGGGTGGCCGACTCCAGTGTGAGGGGGAAGTCCTCTGTCCTTGACCTGGAGACACTGTACCCGTCGGGGACTTCTCCTTTATCAGTGGTGCCAACGGTGTATGAGTAATGGATCAGCCTCAGCCCGTGCCCCGGGTCCTGTCTGTACCAGTACATGCTGTTATGGTTGTAAGACTGGTGACAACCCAGAGTCACCTTTCGTCCTGTTTCTGTGACCTTATGTCTTGGGCTTTGGGTTATTGCAGCCTCCGTGCGTCCTGTAACAGAGAACGACATCACATCAAGGAAGGGGCTGGTAAATGCCGAATGGAAGCACCTGGGGCCCGACAGCACTCACCTGCCCAGAGAAGACTGCAGGCCACAAAGAACAGCTGGGTACCCATTTCAGCACCAAGGAAGGATCTCCAGCCCTCTATCCCTGTTTGACAGAAGCAGAACTTGGGCTGTCAATAACTTGGTGATGTCACCTACTCCAGCAAATGCTTGAGTCACACAGTTAATATACCACACCCCTTCCCTGCTGGGGGGAAAAAATCAATTTTAGATTGCATTTCCATAGTCTTATTGTATACGTAATATTATTTTATAGTATATACACACAATTTAACAGCTCAGATTGGACAGATGTGTAGTTTCTTTTTAGTGATGCTCTATTTCTGATTTTAGTAACCACATTCATTTTTATTAGGCATGTTTTAGTCCCATTGTGATACAATATTTTTTAAAAATTATTTTATGTATTTATTTGAGAGAGAGAGAGAATGGGCACACCAGGGCCTCCAGCCTCTGCAAACAAACTCCAGACACATGTGCCACTTTGTGCCTCTGGCTTGTGTGGGTCCTGGGGAATAAAACCTGGGTCCTTTGGCTTGGCATGCAAGGCAAGTACCTTAACAGCTAAGCCATCTCTCCAGCCCCCATTGTGATGCAATCTCGTATTTGAGCATTGTTTTAATTTATTTTCACTATCTGTCTCATAGGCAGCCTCATGGCTGTCCTGGTTCCTTATGACATCTCTGCTCAAAGTAAGTACAAGTACTGCTGTTAGTTATTTAAATAGTTGAGTGTGAGCATGCCTGATCTCCAGAAAGGTTTTTAATTATTAGGGTCAGAATCATTACAAACTGAAGAATGATTGTAAGCTGTCTCACATCAGTTCACTGAGCCGAACCCTGCCCTCTAGCTTCAGTCCTCAGCATGCCGTCACTGACGTGAATCTTCCTTATATGTCAAGTGTGGACCCTGGACCACCTGCCTCCTTGTCATTCTGCTTTTGCTCAAAGAGAAAGAAAGCCCTTTAGCATCATGGGTGAGCTATTTGCCAAGAAACACCCATGCCGGGTACTCCATAGTCATAGCAGAGCATTCTAACTTCCTGCCTAAAGATGTTCTGACTACCAAATATTGAGTCATAAATTTGCTATCATGGGGGACTTACCCCTACTGAATAACAGTTTCGCTTGCTGCCTATGTAGGACGTATCTCAGTATGAAGCCCCTTCTGTGAGCACACATCGGAGGGAGTCCTGGGGGATACATTCCATAATCGTGCTCCAACGAGGAAGGACACAGAACCATAGGCAGAAACACAGAGGGGGAGCAGCAGAGCACACCTATCAGGGAGCTGGGGGCAGGGGCCTGGCCGGCCCAGAACAGACTTCCTCATCTACGCTGAGAGCTCAGCTGGGCCCATGAGATAATAGCCAACAACAGAGGAGCCTGTTGTCCATGGCTGCATTAGGCCAAAACCAAGAGCTTTTCATTTCAGAACTTAAATGTCTGGAGGAGGACACACAGACTCCCATAGCTCTGAGGATCACTTCCAAAATAACGTGCAGCCTACCAAAAATGTTAGTCTTCCAAACAATACTCAAATTTCACTGGAGAGAGAAATATTTTCCAGGACTGTCCCCTTTCCATTTACTTTTCAGTTGATTATTGAGATGCAAATTTTCTGTCATTGAAAATGTACATCTTATTTTGAAACTGACAGAACATTCTCTGGCTTAATAGTATATGTGTAAAACTTATCTCGTGACCCCCCACCCCACCCCACTGCTGCTTAGAAGACAGTGTCTGCTGTATCCTGTTGACCCAAGACCAGGGCACTTCAGGAGAACTTTGATTTGGGAGACCAACTGTAGGTTTCAACCTGGATGCTTATATATTGTTATTGGCAACCTCAAGTCGAATACACAATGTACCTTGATCATAATACCCTCCCCCTAACACCCTAAAAATGAACTCTTGGGAAGTTTCATGAACCACTAATTCCTAATTATAAAGTAATATGTAGAAACCATCTTTATGTCCACAGTGGATACACTAATGTCTATCCTTACAAACACAGGACATATTCCTACTCTGGTACTGAGCAGGGGCTCCTACTAATTGGAAGGGGCAGACCATGATGTAAGAACATAGGGAGGGTCTTGGGCTAGAGTGTTCAGGCATACTCTATCTGAGCTAGGCCGTGGCACAGAAGGGGTTAGCAGAAAGCTAGAAGCATCCCTGGGTCTTGGCTGAGGCAGGGTGGCAACCCCACCTCCCTCCCTTTCATACTGTCAGCTGGGACAGGACGGTTTGGGTACAGAGAGTCAGTCACTCTGCAGGGCTGTGCCAAACTGCTGCACAGAGGTACACAGCTGAGTCGCCCAGTTCCAAAGTGCTCATGTTCATCTCCGAGTGGTAATCATCGAACTGCTGAGCTGAGAATCGCCCAGGGATATTCCCCTTGGCTCCCACGGTCTTTTCGTAATACTGAATAAGGAACTGAGGGCCCTGTCCTGTCACCTGCTGGTACCAGAACACGTTCTTATGTCCAGAGACGGGAAAGCATTTAAGACTGGACCTTTCTCCTTTTGCTTTGATGAGGTGTTTGGGGGACTGGATGACTCTGGCACCTGCCAAACCTGGGGGAGAAGGAGACAGGTGTGAGCATGTCACCCGGGGATACTGATGAAGCGCAGCAGTGAAGAACTGTGTCATCAGGGGCTGTCCTACCTGTACTCAGGACTTACAAGTTCCCAGGAGACAGAAGGTAATGCAGAAGAGGAAACCGCTGTGCCAGGTTGAGTCAGGGAAGACAGGATTAGGCATCTCTCTCTCCTCAGGGTGCTGGTGTCCTAGGTAGGAGAGCAGGGGTTCTGGTCCTCCCTTTTCTCTGTTGGGAGGACTTACCTGTGATGTCACTGTCTTGAGGTCAGTGTTTCTGTTGGCTCCTATAGGCTTTCTGCATCACCTGGGCATACTCACCCCACCCCAGCCCTTCCCCCTTTTGGCTCAGCCTGCTGCTGGCTGCAGGGCAAGCCAGTCATACAGGAAGCAGGAAGGATGTGGAATACACCTTTAGAGAAAGAACTTTCTTCTAAAATAGATGCTGCTGCCTCTCTACATGTTGGGCTGGTTTGAAACCCACTCCCTGTCAAATGCAGGTCCTTAATTCTTACAAGAGTGAAGTTCTTGGCTCCTTGCTGTGACGCACAGAGGCCATGATTAATACATCTCCACCCTCACAACAACTGAGCATCTGGGCCAGAGGTCCTCTGCCTGGCACAGACACCAAGCCAAGGCTGTGTCTGAACACAGCATCTCCTTAGCCCCTGTCAACAGCTCTCTCAGCAGACCTGCAGTCCCCTAAGTGGTCAGCTGTGCAGTCACCACGTTGTACCTCTGCTGACTGCCCAGGAGGCTGGGCGCTTTCTGAAGTAGACATACAGTGCAGTACAGAGCTTTGGCCAGTCCCAGGTTTGCCTGCTCAGATTCACCTCTGGCCTATGGTAGTAAGGGAGGCAGGAAGTAAACTTGTTTTTTTTTTTTTTTTAAAGGAATAAATTCTAATTCTTGTTGATTACTGTTTCAGGCAGTAAAATAATCCCCAGTCTTTAGTTGCCAGCAATCCTTGGAATGGGCTGGGTCCTTGTCAAAGCACCCAAGATAATTCCTGTAAGGATTGATGGTGGATTCTGCCATCCCATAAATCTTCTGAGCAGCTGGGAAAATAAACCAATTAGTCATATGAAGAGAAAACTGCCCACTTAACGATCTCTTTTTTTTTTTTTAATGCTCTTCTCAACTCCTTGCTCCCTTTTTAGAATAAATTGCCTGCGGATCTGTAGAAATCCTTTATATGAGGACTATGATATGAGGCTTTATATGTGTGGGGGGCAGTTACCTTCTTTCTGCTGGGACAAACACCCACCGAGAAGCAGCTTAGGGGAGGAAAAGAGTTCATTTCGGGCTTGCATTTTTAAGGGGCAGCTTCATCCTGGCGGAAGAAGCTAGCTCACTTCATTGCACGCCCATGGGAGCAGAGGAGAGGCAGAGACAGAAGCAAGTTCAAGCTGACTCTCAACGCAGTGGGCTGCACTGGTCAACTCCAAGTCCTGCCCCAACACCACACCTCCTACATCAATCAAGGCTCCACCGCCCGAAGTTTCCATCAGATGAGGAAGTGAGGAGCTTAATCACAAACGCTTGAAGCTATGGGGGGTATTTTACATTCAAACCACCACAATGTATATATTCTGAAAATATTTTTAAAGACATCTTTTAAAGATTTTGCTTGTTAAAAAGTTGATAAGAAATATTTATTCGTTTATGAACAGGAAATTTTCTGTCTTCCTTAAGGGATCTTTTCTCTACCCAAAATTATGAAGAAGTTTGACATACTATCTTCCACAACCTTCAGAGTTGAGTTTTTTTTATCTCTCTCTCTCTCTCTCTCTTACACACACACACACACACACACACACACACGGGGTGGGGGCACAAGCAAGCCAAAACTGAAACTCCTCTCTGCCCCTCTGGTGGGAGTGTAAATTTGAACCACTACTTTGGAAACTTCAAAAATCCTACATGTGGATGTTACCAGGTCTTTGAATCACTTCCCTTAACACCTTCATAAGTGAGGTCATAGTTTATGAAGTCAAGCTAAATTTGACTTTCTGTTTCTTTAGTTAAAGTGGGGAGAAGGGAATTGACAAAGAATAAATGTGGGAATGTCAAAAGAAATAAAAAGTAGTCAATGTGCAGTTTAATGAGCATTATTCTTGACGGCAGTCACTTTTGGATAATTGATTTTGATGGCCAGTCTTACTGGATTCTCAATATTTTAATGCTCTTAGCTGCAACTGGCCTTGACCTTGCTTTTGTTCTGGTTTTCCATTGCTTTCTATGGTATATGTCTGAGTTAGTTATGCTCAGAATGATGGTAGTTATAAATGCAATGAGACATTATAGCTTTTTTTAGCCCTTATTTATTTTAATTTTTATTTTATTTGAGAAAGACAGATAGAAAGAGGGAGAGAGAGACAATGAAGGACCAATTTTTAAATCAATCATTCTAACACAATAAACTCTGAAGATATACTAACTTACTACCAGGTGGGTGTGGTGGTACACAACTGTAATCCTAGCCGTTGAGAGGTGGAGGCAGAAGGATTAGAAGTTTGAGGTCATCCTAAACTATACACCAAATTTGAGGCCTGCCTGGGCTACATGAGCCCCTGTCTCAAAACACCAAAAAAATGGGCTCATAAAGATGCACTTTTTTTTTTTGAAGTAGGGTTTCACTGTAGCCCATGCTGACCTAGAATTCATTAGGTAGTCTCAGGGTGACCTTGAAATTGAGACTATATACTTTTATAAAAGAATATTTGTCAAAAATCAGTGAGACCAAGTCCTGGTGTTGAATTGCCAGAAATATCTGAGGTATATCAGAAAGCTATAAATCAATCTTATTACTTTCTTGCATTATCTAGTCCAGTAATTCATCTGCCCACTGACAGAAGAATTTTTGCAATTCTAAATCTATTTATTCCCTTTTTTCAAGGAAGTACCCAACAACTCCCTGATTCAGAGCTCTGAGAACTGTGAGGAGGGCTACACACCTGAGCTTTGTGCAGAGAAAGGAGGTGTCTGCACACGCAGTAGATCTACTGATTGCCCAGAGGTTAGCCTTGGAGTCCGCCCCCACCCCCATTCCATGGAGTGAATCTTCAGAGTGGAAATGGACACCTCAGGCCTCTCTGCAGAGAACCCATTACTTGACATCTCTTATTTGTCAGGTGAAAATTCATCCTGGAAATGTCAGAAGCTCTGGGGTTATTTCCCAGTGTCTGTCAGTACCAGAAAAGACAGCTGTGCCCAGAAATTGGATCACACCTGAAAGCTACATTCTGTCCCTGCTCTGTGACTCTATGAGTAGCGGACTGGGAGATTCAGCTTTGGCATGGTCTGCAGAGACAAAAGTCGAGAACACATGAATATATAGGTCTATACGTGGAGACATTAATATACAATATATATTTATACATTATCAGTCATCACACTCATAGTGGCATTGTTTGGCATTCTGCGGACCCAGCTGTCTCCAGCAGTCAGAGGGCCACCAGGGAGAGGAGGGCGGTGTGCATGGCAGGGCAGGACAGGATGAAGGTTCACCAGCTCCCTGCAGAGGAGGAGGGATAGCCCTTGTCACTGTGACATCACTGAGCCTTCAAATTACCTGACAACAATGAAGCCTAAGGTGTCAGCAACCCAGAAAGTGCCGTCAGTCACCATCATAAATGTTAAGTGGCGAAAATAACATGGCCCAGGACAGAGGGAAAATGCCAAATCAGAGTTGAATTTGAACACATGTACTTCTGAGAGGTCTGTCCATTTGGTTGCCCCTCTCAGACTCCAAAGTGCTGCAGCCTGTATTATCCCACCGTGTGCATTTCTGCACAATCCTCCTGTTTCTTTCATTCTGCTGTCTTCATGTTGTCAGCTGACTGCTGCCTCCTGTATGCTACAGAGGCGCGTCACCCCTGAGATCTGGGTAATGACTACCACCCTCCATCAGGGAAGATTTGTTTCTGGCATTTTTCTGGCATTCAGTCCGATCTAGGTTTGGGAAGGAGTAGGTGGTGCTTGGAAGTAAACGCCAGAATTGTCAAGACCTTGTCCCTGAAAGCAGTTGGAATCTATGTCCAGAACAGCAAGGGAAAAAAAGATCACATCACTGACATGCAGTAGCTCAAGTTGGAATCATCAACTAGATGGAGGGATTAAAGCATCCTTCATCAATTTATCAATTTCCATACTGCTTTTGGTTCTCATCTCTTTATCCTGATTCATCTTATATTTCAATGGAGTTTCTATAAAACCTTGCCTTCAATAACATATATTTACTTCCATAAGAGTCAGAATCCTTTTGTCCACAGCATACTGATTGAGACAACAAGAAGAGAAAGGTGAATTCATCTCAGTGCTACTACAAGTCTGCATGATGAGTAATTAATGGTTGGCTTTATTCCTGGTTTAACACTCAAAACCTCACTGTCACCACCCTCCATGTGAGGAACAATAGTTACAGTCTCTGTCACTATAGGGAAGTTAGGTTTAGATTTGAAAACTGTAGGAAATAGTGAAAAGAGCAGAAATGACCTAGCAGTTTTTGCTGCTCTGCTGTGGAGGCCCTGGCAAGCTCATCACAAAGGGAATCCATGACCTGCTTGCAGAGTGAGATGTTAGGCTAACCAGCTTGACAGATGGACCGTGACGTTGCCTTCTGAAGTTCTCTGGCACAGTAGTATAAAATTGATGGTGGTATGCTTCTAGCTTATGCAATTTCTGGTAGATGTTGCCACAGAACAGGTTATTCGCATCTATCACTGTCCCCTATCACCTGTCTTCAAGAAGTCTTTGTGAATATGATAACAGATGAGCCATCTTGGAGGTCTGTGTGAGCATGGTGTCTAGGGGATTCATGCACGGAGAGAGAAAGTTCAATGGAAAACCTTTGGAAATTGAGACAAGGCAGTTGTTGGGATCTGAAATTCCTCCAAGGGTTTCAAGTGCCACCCAAACCCAAGAGACAAGGGACAGTTATGCAGAGGAATACACAATCTCTTAAGATTTCTGAGAAGAAAACTGTCATTTTAACCCAAAATCCATAGATCTTACAACATGTATGGCCCTTCTGGAAAGGCTTGGCACACTCAGAAGAGATCTGGAGAGTCAAACATGGGCCCTTAGGCTTCGAAAGCTAATGCCTTAACTGCTAAGCCATCTCTCCAGCCCTCCTTTACTATTTTGATGTCAGTTTTTGCCACTCTGCATCATTCATGACAACGTGTTCATGAGTTCAATATTAGTCAGCTCTTGTACAGTTAACAATTGCTGCTATGAGGTCATGAATGCATGAATGGAAGACAGCATTCCAAAGCACTCCTCCCCATCCTTTGGCTCTTACATTCTTTCTGCCACCTCTTCTGCAATGGTCCCTGAGCCTCAGAGGGCATGACAGAGATGTCTCACTTAGTGGTGAGCAGCTAGCTGTCACTTTTTCTCAGCAGTTTGGCTAATTTTGAGACTCTCTTGGGGAGAATTTGACTTGCAATTTCCTTGCTGTGCCTTGAGACCTCTCTAAGATTTTCTCTTTGTTAATTTTAGGAGCTCATCATAAACTTTAATGTCAGAGGACCCTAGGCTCATTCCAAGGCTATTCCTCAAAGCCTTCTGTCAACTGGGTATGCAGCAGGGTTTGATTTCTTCTGGCTCTCCTCCATGACTCCTGAATAATGGTAAGGGTAGGAATGGTAGAGGTAAAAGAGAGTAATAGGCATTCTTCACAGAGCTACCATTCATGTTCAAGATGGTGTCCTTCACGGTGGAGCACAATGCTCTTTTCTTGCTGATCCACTCCTACCAATGCCAGTGTCATCTTTTCTTGCCTTGTGGTCAAGGTTCCCAGCTAGTGAATATTAGATCTCACAAAGTCTTAGAAGCCATCTCATTTTTCATGTCCAGATGTTTGTAAGATGGGCTTCCGATTAGCATTCAGTGCATCTACTTTTCCTTGATTCCCACAGAGACCCCTTCTCAGACAGATACCCATGTTTGAGACAATGAGCAGCTGTGGAAAAGACAAGGCGTGTATCACAGCCCCATAAAGCACTTGGACATTGGTATTAGAGATCCTTAGGTTTTGGAGTTATAAGGTCTCTCTGTTGGGTCCCTTGTCTCCTTTATTTCTTCCTCATTATGAATGTGCCTCCTCCCCTATCTATCCAGATAAAACACTTCACAAACATTAGCCACTGAGGTGCCTTCTCTCTCTCACCATGTTCACAATGACACCTCACAGACCTTCCTGCCCAGTTTATTTGCACCTGTATTTCTCCTGTACATTGTAGCAGAAGTAATTTTGCCAAACATGAACTCTTCTGATAGCAGGATATGGGCAGCCACCCCTAGATCCTCCCCACTGCCAATGTAAAACATTTTTGCCTAGCCGGGCGTGGTGGCACATGCCTTTAATCCCAGCACTCGGGAGGCAGAGGTAGGAGGATTGTCGTGAGTTCGAGGCCACCCTGAGACTCCATAGTGAATTCCAGGTCAGCCTGGGCTAGAGTGAGACCCTACCTCGAAAAACTAAAAAAAAAAAAAAAAAAAAAAAAAAAAAACATTTTTGCCTCCTGTTGAGAAGGGCACATAGACATTCCTAGTCCTGGTTCCTTGTCTGGAAACTCACATTTAAAAGTGTCCCTAGTCAACTCCAGTACAATTACACTGCCACTAATTATCTGGATTGACCGTTGCGAACCTTAAATTCCCAAATGTAAAGCAAAGAAAACTCCCCTTCACCATGTCTGATGAGAGTTAACTGAGACCCTGGATAGGCTTTGGTCGGGTTAATAAACATCTATCCTTCTTCATCTATCCTTCTTTCCCTACCTCTCACATCACATCTCAGGCCTGCTAAGATTATGAGTGGTAGAAAATCTGAACTCATCATGTAGGTGCTGAGGTAAATGAGTTGCATGCAGGAGCACAGAAGCCTTTCAGACCCTTGAAGAAAGATAGAGTAGAATTTAGATATCATTCAAGAAATATTTTAAAATATGTTTTAACTTTTTTATTTTTTTATTTATTTGAAATAGAGAGAGAGAGAGAGAGAGAATGAGATAGATAGAGAGAGAAAAAAAATGGGTGTACCATGGCCTTCGGCCACTGCAAATGAACTCCAAACACATGCACCACCTTGTGCACCTGGCTTATGTGGGTCCTGGGGAATTGAACCTGGGTCCTTTGGCTTTGCAGGCAAGTGCCTTAACCACTAAGCCATCTCTCCAGCCCACAAATTAATTTAAAATAATGGTAATGACAAGAGTATACCTATCTTTCCCATTATGCAATATGAGGTAGCTAATAAGTACATAAATAAATTATGTATGCAAATATGTGTGTATAAATAGGAGAATATAAAACTATCTTGAGAGAAAAGTTATGAGTATAATAGTTAATATGCAAATCATGTCCCCATTTGGGGTGCATTTGGGTAGACTAGGCTTGCATGCACATAGTAAAGACAGAAGGCTGAACAGACACTAAAGAGATAACATTGAACCCCCCCCCCCAGTGGAAGATGGGATTGAATGGGTTTAGAGATTTGTTAGCTTTACAGATTTAAATTTTAAATATCAAAGCCTTGTTTTTAGCCTCATAAAAATGTGAAATTCAGAACTTTAACCAGCTGGCCCAATTTCTAATGTCAAAATGACCAAAGTACACTATCTAAAGGCCATATTTAAAAAAAAATAATAGAGATTCCATAATACTGTTTAAAATACCAAATTGCAGCCTATTAAAGAGCTCAAACTCCTGGTGTCATGGCTGACGTGACCAAGCAGGTGAGTAAGCAAAGAGTTCACTGCGTCCGATCCTGTCATCAGCTCATGCTAATTATGTGCTAACCTGGCTGCTGTCTGTGAGAGTCTAATCACCAGAGGAAATCAAGGTCTGACCCCCTCATTCTAGGACAGGGCTGGTCATAGTCTCCCATGTGAAAAGGAAAGTACATGAGCACCCTCTACAGCCTGCATTTCCAAACCCACTTGAGTGAAGTTCCACTTTCTTTTTAGTCTCTCAGGTTTTACAAAAGCTCATGTTTTTGTTTCTAATTCAGGTCACGTCAATCACACCGTTATTCCAAGGTTCATCAATAGGCCACAGCTTTCTCAAGTGTGGCTTTAGCAAATGGATGAGGAGAGATGTCCCAAGGGAAGAAGGAGTCTTTTAAGGTTAGACTCTAAAATAAGACTTCTATTTTTGGTCTTCAATGCATAAGGAGATTAAACAGCAATAGTCTTTGAAGGGTGGATGTGAGTCATTCAGGCACAATTCAGGCTTTGGTTTACCCTTGGGCCATCTTAGGTGATTGTATATCTGATTATTTCCACCCAAAATGACTCTCATAGATTTTCCAGGACTAACACACTGCCTTATTCTGTAAACAGTCTCTGCTGTAATAATCAGACTTCTCGGGATGTGAAGGACAGGAAACAAGCAAAGGGTTCTGCTCAGTAGTCTGCAACACAGTCAGGGATGAGACGGAGGAAGCAAGCCAGCTGTGGCGCATGGTCTCAGGCATCTTCCACTAACTACCCAGCAGTGGACATTCATGATCTAGTTTAAGGTATCAGGCCTCCTAGTCTCAGTCACTCAAGAGGTATCTGTGACTTAGGAAAATGTCCCTAGTATATTAGAGAAGCCATCTGTCTTCTTTTCCAACCGTTTTGAATTCTAGTGTTGATGATGACTCTACCGGTCATTAGCTGTCCCATGTTGAAAGAATCCAAAATCTATGAGGCTTCTAAGAGAAGGAGACTAGAAGAATAAGCAAGTCCAGAGTAGTAATAAGAATATGTGAAGTTCAGACTTGGAGAAGGACAATAGGCCTAGTTGTATATTCAGGATAGGATTTTTTTTTTTTCATGTTTCCCAGGATTTGCCTGGTCCCAGGAGACCAAGGAGTAGACATTCCAAGATCATGTGGCAGACCTCTGGATGGTCCATGGTCCAAGTGGAAACCTAAGGGGTGGTTCTGTATAATCTATTTTTTTAAGGAGTAGCCACTAATTCCTAGAACTACTATTGGCACTGGCAACAAGAATTAAGAACAGGGCTGGAGAGATGGCTTAACAGTTAAGCGCTTGCCTGTGAAGCCTAAGGACCCCGGTTCAAAGCTCAATTCCCCAGGACCCATGTTAACCACATGCACAATGGACGCACATGTCTGGAGTTCATTTGCAGTGGCTGGAGGCCCTGGTGCACCCATTCTCTCTCTCTCTCTCTCTCTCTCTCTCTCTCTCTCTCTCTCTCTCTCTCTATCTGCCTCTTTCTCTCTCTGTCTGTCTCTCTCAAATAAATAAATAAAAATAAATAAAAAATAAAAAAATAAAGAATTAAGAACAAAACCATAGTCCTGGTGTTGGGGAGGTGGCCCAGTTGGTAAGTTGCTTGCCTCACAAGTGTGAGGTACAGAGTTTGGATCCACATGAATGTCAGTAATCCTAGCACACAGCAGGCAGAGATAAAGGTTCCCTGGTGTAAGCTGGCTAACTACACAGTAAGACGGAGTCCCAATCTTGCCCTCTTGTATCCAGCTGAGCAGAAGTAGAATGCTCACAGCTCACCACTGGCCATTGTTAGGATCTTTTCCTGGGCTACTTTAAGCAACATCTAAATCCATACTGATTCTTCACCATCATTTGCTTTCAATTCTCCTGTTTGTTTGTTTTTTTTTTCCCCCATCCTATAATTTGTATCTCCATTGGTTATGGTGTGCTTTGATGGATGAGGATTTAGCACAACTGAAATTATAGTTTTCCTTGGGTTCTTACTAAAATAATCTCCTGCTCAAATAAATGCCTAAACTTTATTTCTTAACACAGTGGAGTAAAATTTAAATTTTAAGAATAAATCTACCTAAAATATGTCGCCTTATAAGAAGCAAAGTAGAAATGTTGGGATGGGAAGGAGAGAGATATGTAGAATGTGGCTCATGTGCAAGGATAAATAGGATCCCTGAGGCTGGAAACCGGAGATGAACATAGGAAGACAGGTGGAGGGAGGGCACAGGACCCTGTAGGGCCATTGTGTGTAGAACACCCCACATGAATGAAAGGCATAATGTTAAATGGTAACACACCCGTGAACTTGAGTTTCTTGTTCGGTTGCTTGGGAATTCTCTGTGCTCGGCAGGGAATTCTCTGTGCTTGGGGAAGGCTGGAAGCACCTGGAGGAATCAGAGTCACGACAGAAGCATACATGTTCTCGCTCACACAACAGAGGCACAGGTGGGCCAAGGGCGAGTCTCCTGGGCTGTGCCAAGCTGCTGGCATGGCGCTCCACAGCCAGGTCTAGCACCAAGGTGATTACGTGAATGATAGCCACAGAATCGATGTGCTGAGATTCAGTCAGGCTAAGTTTCCTATGGCTCCTTGGACATTTTGATAAAATTCAAAAGGGATCAGAAAGCCCTGACTCAGGAAGACACAGTGGAAAGCTCAGGAAAAGGTAAAAAATCGGTGACCGTGCTGGCCCCTTGTTTTGATCAGGTGACTAGGGACTCGGGTGACTCCAGATTCTCCTGGGCCTGTGGGAAAACCAGATGGGTAATGAGTAAGGAAGAGGACCTGTGGGTGCATCCCCAGGGGAAAAATGGGGGATTCAGGAGTGGGTAAGTTCAGAATAGGGGTGCCATAGTTATTTAATTTATTTATGAGAGAGAGAGAAAGAAGGAGAGAGAGAATAAGAAAGAGAATGGATGCACGGGGCCACCAGCCATTGCAAATGAACTCCAGACACATGCACCATCCTGTGCCTCTGGCTCACGTGGATACTGGGGGATCAAACTTGGGACCTTAGATTTCACAAGCAAATGCCTTAACTGCTAAGCAATCTTCCCAGCCCCAGGGAGTAGTATGTGTCCTATCTGTCTGCAGGACTCACCTGTTCCCAGAAGAGAAAGCATGGCACAGGGTAGTGGCCAAGAGCCCACAGCCTGGCTTCAGCAGGCAGCTCTGACTGATCCAGGCTCAGCACTCTTGGGTAAGAACTGGGTTCTTGACCGGCCTTGTTTCCCATGATTGTGACGTCATTGTCTTGTTACTATACTGTTAAAATCTTCATGCAGTCCTGTCACCCAGAAAACCCAACCCAGCCCTCTCTTTCTCTTCTTCACCTATTACTTGCTGGGCCCTGTGTTAAAACTCCCCCACCAGCCCATCAACTGAGATGAAACCCTGCAGTCCAGTTCTACTTGGATATGCTCACCTAAAACCAAGGTTCTCCTTCCACACAGCATTCCCAGTGCTTCCACCCAGCAGTCCAGTAACACAGAATCACCAAGCTTTAGTCCATCTGGTCAGATCCAACGGGACCTGCTGGGTTGTCCAAAAATTATTAGGAGGAAATAGTTCCTCCAACATGATTTTGCAATTTTATTCCTGTATAGCACAAAACCAGCTACTTTGGGATTCACCACACTTCCCAAGGTCCATACCCAGATAAGGATGTGAACCCTCGGTCTTTAAGCCTTATGTGAACAAGAGCCACTCCCCAATGCTGACCCCTGATACTTCTTTCCTTGACAAGTTCCTTTTGTAAACAGATCCCTCCTCAGTCCTACCAGGACCTTGACAAATAGCCCTAGCAGATATGGGGAAAAATAAGCTTTGAAAAATATATTTTCCTTAAGGAAGAGGTTTTTTTATTCTAAGAATTTCTAACAATTTTGCACTTAGAAGTGGTAAGGTTTCTAATACTCTGCAATTAGCAGCCAGAAAAGTGCTAACAGTTTTCCATTAGCATAGCTAACAGCCAGCAAAATTCTGGGAAATGTGTAATGTGGAAATAAACCGTGGGGACTGGAGCTGCACACTCGACAGGAGTTCTGTTACAATATTGCTATGCATGGGCTGGGAAAATGACTCAGTAAGTAAAGTACTTGTCATGAATACCTGAGTTTGGCTACAGAAGCTTTGCAAAGCCAGACCCTGTCGTGCAAGCATTGTTACCCCCACGTGCCTGATGGTGAGCAGGGAGATGGCGACAGGAAGCTTGCAGGCCAGGCAGGCTGGCAAGCACAGAGGTGAACAAAGAGATGCCGCTTCCAACAAGGTAGAAGATGACAGCCTGCCCCCAGAGTTGTCCTCTGACCTCCAGGTATGTGCCCACACACACCCACACACACTCATACACTCATACACACACACTTACACACTTACTCCTATGTGTAGATAGACACACACACACAAACACACATTCATACACACATACACTCACTCACACACTCACACACACTCATACACATACACACACAAACACACACATACTCATACGCACACACATACACACACACTTATATGCACACACATACACACACATACTCATACACACACACACATGCATATACACACACTTATATGCACACACATACACACACACTCATACACACACATACACACATATACATACACACATATACACACACTCATACAAACACATACACACATGCACACACACACTCTTATACCCATACACATACACACACTCATATACACACATACACTCATATACACACACACACATGCACACATGCTATATATCCTCACCTACTCCCAGCTTCAGACATATACACAAAGGCATATCTATTTCATCTGTGCAGTAGATGTCCTCTCCAGAGTACTACATGCAAGTGTCCCCTTTGGAATACCCCCTCCCATGTCCCAGCAGGTCTTAGAGAATTAAAAACAATTGTTTTTAATGAAAAGCATATCTTACTGTCAAAGAACATGTGTGGTAAGATGAGAAGTCGGGGTTCAACAGAAGGCATTCACTTTGTAATGTTGAAGCACCACATTTTCAGCTGATGGCAAAGAGCGACGGGGCAACTAAAGCAGACCCTTAAGGTAACTAACATAGAAGAACAATCTAAAACTTTGGGGCAGATAAAGAAATATTAGGCTTCATAAAAATGTCAAAATTTAGTTCATCAAAAATACTATAAAGAAAATGAACAGGTAAGCCACTGTGAGAAGACAGACACTTTTTAATGGACTAAAGACTGCTATTAAGAAGACAAAAGTAAGATGGGCGTGGTGGCACACGCCTTTAATCCCAGCACTCGGGAGGCAGAGGTAGAAGGATCGCTGTGAGTTTGAGGCCACCCTGAGACCCATAGTGAATTCCAGGTCAGCCTGAGCTAGAGTGAGACCCTACCTCGAAAAAAAAAAAAAAAGAAGAAGACAAAAGTATTTCTTACAAGTAAATAACAAAACCCCTAATTTTTATGGGAAAACTGAAATCATATACTTTACAATGGAATGTAAGAAGATAGGAGTCGTTCAGCAGGGTGTCATGGCAGGATTGTATTGCTGACGACATTGCATGCTTTGGTTGCAGGATGCAGAGAAATCAAGCTGGAACTGAGCTGGTTGCTTCCACTGTGCTGGCAAACTTTCACAGTGATAAAAGGTGCTATGCAGACACTGGCGGAGACGAGCAATCCATAGCCTTACCCTGCAGTGGACCATGTATGCTACACAGTTGACCAGAGAGGCAAGAGATGTCCGGTGGATATCACGGTGGTATGATTGTTATGGGTTTAACCAACTGCTCTCTGATTGGACTTGAGGCCTGCTCCGTACTGAGAACCTAATCTGAAGTCTGTGGCTAGGGAGGTCGTAAGCCCTAGGAGGGAAAGCTATTACTGTTCTTTGTTTGACTAACTGGGTGTGTTGTGCCCATCCAAGTGCCTACTAAATGTTAATGCTTATGCACGTCGATTAGTTCTGATCTCAGCTTTTCTTTTGGTGACTGGCAGTGACTACTGAGAGACTCAAAACTTCTCAGTACTCTCAGAATATATGACTGCAGAGTACTCAGCACTAAACGGCACATCTATATCACCTTCTCAACAGCCCAGAAAACACTGCAGAAGATGAATGCGAGAGCAAGAAGACAGGGAGGAGCAGTGGGATGCTGTCTTCTGGATAGGACATGGCCGCTGCACTCGTGAACTAACAGTGGCTGTGGTTACTACACAACACTGAGCCCACGAACACTGCATCGTGGGGGGCAGGGGGGAGGGTATGAGACTTCCATCCTTTCTTCAGTGAAGTCATCACGGGCAAGTGACATGTGCTCTGGTAAATAATCCCCAACCCAGGCTTATGCAAGCAACCCAAACTAAACTCAGTGGAACACACACACACATACACACAGCAAAGAGGAACTAACTGGGGAAAACAAAGGATACAGTGGGGGGGGGGGAAGTAATTATGACCAAAATATATTATATACTTATAGAAAAATTGTTAATAAATTGACTTTTGAAGGTCTAGGGACATATATACATACACACACACACACACACACACACACACACCTGGGTTCAATCCCCAGAACAGTCCCTGAAACAAAAGGCATTTGTTTATTACATTATTATTATATATATATATATATTATTATATATATTATTATATTATTATTATATTATATATATTATATTATATTATATTGTTTATTATTTGTTTATTTATAAAATAAATCTGCATATAAGCTAAAATGACAAGGTTGGGGAGATGGCTCCATTGGTAAAGGATTTATTACACGAACATGAGGGCCGAAACAAGGATCCCCAACACTTACATAAATGCCAACTGAAGTGGCAGCCCTCCTCTAACCCCAGCCCCTGGGAGGTGGAGAAAGGGATCCCCAGGGCAGGCTGGCCAGGCAGATGAGCAGAAGTGGCATGCTGTGGGTTCAAGGAAGAGGCTTTGTCCCAATAAATAAAGTGGAGAGAAACTGAGGAAGAACCCTGATATCAATATCTGGCCTCCACATATGGGAGCATACTCATTTGTGAGTGTACACACACATATGCACCTATAAACATGCATACCACACACAAACACATGCATATTTTCTTTAATATACATATATATATATGTACATTATATATATATACACAGATTATGTTATGCCCTTGTCCTTCCTCCCTTTTGCCTGGGGCCCTCCTCAGTGGGGTTATGATATTCACTGGTGGGTCATGAAGGCCCCAGTCAGTTCCTATGGGGCCGTGGGGGGTGGGGAGCATGCCTAACATATTAAAAAAAAATATTTTTAGAGCAATCTTCTGTCACTGCAACCCTTAACACTAAATTTTTGAAATGAATATTGAAAATATACCAAACATTAAGATCTAAAAGGATGAAATAAAAACAACTATAAATATCCTAAAGAGAAAGACAGGGATAAGCAATAAGTGTCAAAAGAGTAAATATCACCACAGACCAGGGGAATGGGGAGCAGAGACCACTGAAGACTGACTAACAACAATGCTGAGAACACCAAAAGCTGGTGAGAATGCATAGTCAGGGACCTTCCACCCTTTGGTATATAAATCAGAAAAGTCACTTTGGAAAACTGCTCAATTCTTCATAATAAGATTAAGCATGCAGGTAGCTTATGAGTCAGTCGTCTCACTCCTGTGTCCGCACCAAAGGGACATACATGCCATTCACAGGGGATTGTACAAGAGGATTTGAAGCAGCTTTGAGGACACAATGGCTACAGATTAGAATAAGCTGTATACTGCTCCGTGAGGTGACAAACAAATCACCGTGTGATTATAAGATAAAACCCCACTCAGCACCAAGACTGCGTAAACTACTTATGCCTATAATACAAATACATTTCAAAACTGATAGTTTTTTTTTTAAAGAGGTCAATAAAAAAAGAGTGGTTTGTAAACCACTTCTGCAAGGTTCAAGAATAGACAGAGTTGGGCTGAGGGATGACCTAGAAGTTAAGGCGTTTGCCTGCAAAGCCAAAGGACCCACGTTCAATACCCCAGGATCCACGTAAGCGAGATGCAAAAGGTGGCGAATGTGTCTGGAGTTCGTTTGCAGCAGCTGGAGGCCCTGGGGCACCCATTCTCTCTCTCTCTCTCTCTCTCTCTCTCTCCCTCTTTCTCTTCTCAAATAAACAAATAAATAAATAAAATATTTAAAAGAGTAGACAGAGACAATCAATGATGAAAATGGGGAATGTGGTTACCTCTCCAAGAGAAATTGTTTGCCAAGTGATATGAAGAGACTTTTGGGGTGATAGGAATTTTTATTTAATATTAGTTTTATTTACACTGGTATGTAAATACATCAAAATCTACCAATTGTCCCTGTGTTCAGTGGTACAATTTTCTTTTTTAAGATGAGGAATATAAAAATATGAGAGTCCTATACAAATATATGCTCCTTCTCTACACAGTCCAGCTAAAGATTCACCACACAAAAGTAAACAAGCACATGAACACACATATCCATGGAAAATTTTGAAATAATGAGAGATTTTTAGTGGCTAAAGTAGAAAAGATCTGCATTTGATATCAAAGCAGTGTGCATTGACAAGTTAACAAGAAACAGCTAAAGATTATTTGCTGAGTGAAAGATATATGCAAACAAAGACATGTTTCTAAAAGTTCCTGGGCGGTTGAAATCACTGCTGTAAACGGCATGCTGTTTTAAACGGGTGTTCATCAGTCTCATTGTCTGGTCTTTCACTTCCTCTCTCAGTAGACTGACCAGCTGGGGAACTAATTCTTTACCAAGATCACACTCTGCTCCCCTCTTCACCTGCAGGCTCCAGGGTAAGACAGCATGTTCCTCCATGGCTTCACAGCCTTGTGATGGGCTGTGGACTTCCTGTGAAGCCAGCTACGGACCTCCTGGCTTTGGAGCTAACGGATCCCAACTCCGAAACAGCCACGCTCCTGGATGTGCCCGCCTACCTACAGGTGCTAAGGACACATAGAAGCTGGGGGAAAGTGACTGCTCAACGCTGCGTGTGTGTGTGTGTGTGTGTGTGTGTGTGTGTGTGTGTGTGTGTTTCTGTGATACTGCACAAGAAAAACATTGAGCTTCTTGGGCTGGAGAGATGGCTTAGCGGTTAAGGCACTTGCCTGCAAAGCCTGGTTCTCCAGTTCCCATGTAAAAGGCAAATGCACAAAGTGGCCCATGCATCTGGAGTTTGTTTGAAGTGGCTAAAGGCTTTAGTGTGTCCATTCTCTCTGTCTGTCTCTCTTCTCTCTCTCTCTCTCCATCTCTCTCTGCTTGCAAATAAATTAATACATATATATATTTTTTAAAAAAAAACATTGAGCTTCTTGTGGATGTTAATCCAAGACAAAGTAATGTTAAGTATTTGTTTCCTGCCGTAATCTACCCTTAGGAGGCTCAAAACACTGTTCTGCACCCACAGGCCCTTTGTTTATTACTCGATCATCTCCAGGTCGATGGCTGTTTGGTTCATCTGCTAACATTTCTTTGAGTGGTTTGTTTGGTTTTATATTCTTTTTTATTTTAAAATTTTTTGTTTTATTTTTATTTATTTATTTGAGAGTGACAGGGAGAGAGAGAGAGGGAGAGAACAGACGTGCCAGGGCCTCCAGCCACTGCAAATGAACTCCAGATGTGTGCACCCCCTTGTGTATCTGCCTAACGTGGGTCCTGGGGAATCGAGCCTCGAACTGGGGTCCTTAGGTTTCACAGGCAAGCACTTAACCACTAAGCCATCTCTCCAGCCCTGGTTTTATATTTTTCACTATGATAAAGAACACTGTTTTCTACAGTGGGCTGTCTTCTGGTGTTCAACATAATTAAAGCTGAGGTGACTTTATTTGATAGTGTTAAACTTTGAAGAATCTCGGATGACTTGTGGGGATCAAGGCTGCTCTGGTCCTTACATTGTTGATCTCTCCTCCTGATAAGAAAATGTGGGGCCAGAGAGATGGCTTAGCTGTTAGGCACTTGCCTGTGAAGCCTAAGGATCCTGGTTCGAGGTTCTGTTCCCTAGTACCCACATAAGCCAGATGCACAAGGTGGTGCATGCACCTGGAGTTTGTTTGCAGTGGCTGGAGGCCCTGGTGTGCCCATTCTCTCTCTCTCTCTCTCTTTCTCCCTTTTCCTCTGTCTGCTTCTCTCAAGTGAATAAATGAAAATGAACAAAAATTAAAAGAAAGAAAATGTGAAATGCAAATTTCATGTTGGATTCTACTGTCCCTATCTCACTCAATTACTAGAGTATTCCAAACTGAGTAAAATGGCATTAAACGGCCTTTGCATTTACAAACACAAGCCAGACCCCAGCTCACTGTACAGGCCCTGTGGCTGAGATCCCATTGCTGGGGAATCTGGAAGGCGATTCAGAAATCTTGGTTGTTGACGGGACTCGGGGAGGAGTGTCCATCTCAACCTTGCGGCTGCCCTTTTTTGTGCAGAGAGCAGCTGGTTGGGTACTACTGTGTTCACTGCTGGCACAGAGGTACAGGGAAGACTGGTTGGGGCTGGCCCAGTCCAGGGTCAGACGGAACTGCTCGAGCTTGCTTCTGGAGACGCTGTATCCTTCCGGGATAGCTCCTTTGACAGTGCCTCTAACACTCCCTGAGTAATGGATGAGCCTCAAGCCCTGCCCTGGATCTTGTCGATACCAGAACATTAGATAATGGTCCATGAACTGAAAGCACTGTAGGGTCACCTCCTTTCCGGAGAGAGTGATACAGTATCTAGGCTTCTGGGTGACTTCAGCATGCGTGAGGCCTGCTGGTGAAGAAAGTGTAAACCAAGATCAATTCATAGGAAGTAACGTGCATCTCCAGAGGGAAAAGGGAGGTTTGGGGTCAAGATCACACGAATGTGTGGCCGAATTTTCCAGCAAAGCACAGAACTCACCTGTTCCTAGCAGACAAAGGGCCGCACAGAAGAGTGTGGGCACCATGGCAGGTTACAGTGGGAAGGGGACCTCCCCAAGCCAAAGGCTGTGATCTTAGGATGGAGGACTGGGGCTCTGAGGGGCCTCTCCAAGGGAGGGATGGGTAGGCGTTTGATGTCACCTATCAGGGCCTCTGTGGCAGGATCTGCTACTCCTCTCGTGAAGGCTGCTGCTCAACAAGGCCTGCGCGAGGAAGGCGAGTGCAGCAGTGACGCAGTGAGCTGAGGGCAAACCCGACTCCAGTGGTTTCCCACTTTCTTCTGGGGCGGTTGTTCCTCTGTCTGCACCTGTCCGGATATCAAAGTTGCTTTGCCACAATTTTCCAACTGTGGCTCTCATAAGTCTAGAGACATCTTCCCACCACTCATATAGCTTTAAGCAGTCTGCTAGTAACTGACAACTTCTTAACAGGCGCCTAATTTATTGGACTCAAACCCAAGATTTTCTTAACCCTTTTCCCTCTTGACTGCTTTCCCAGGCTCCCCCTAGAGGTCCTGTGGAACCCCGTGGCACCATAGTGCCATCTTGCGGCCAGTAAATGGTTTCACTGCTATTTTCTCTGTCATGGCCCCAAAATGCTCAGATATGTCTGAGTAGTCAGTCAACTGGGAGAAAACTCCAGAAGTACTATGGGACAATTTTTTTTTATGATCAATTTTCTCAAATCCTAATACAAACTCTAATTCTAGTCCTGACCACCCCTTTCAGTTTCCATTCTTAACACCCCATGCTCTATCTACTTGTCTTGTTGCATAATCATAATTAGTCTAAGATGATGTGCTGGTTTGATTCAGGTGTCCCCCATACACTTAGGTGTTCTGAATGCTAGATTCCCAGCTGATGGAGATTTGGGAATTAACGCCTCCTGGAGGCAGTGTATTGTTGGGGGCGGGCTTGTGGGTGTTATAGCCAGTTCCCCTTGCCAGTGTTTGGCACATTCTCCTGTTGCTATTGTCCACCTTATGTTGGCCAGGGGGTGATGTCCACCCTCTGCTCATGCCATCATTTTATCTGCCATCATGGAGCTTCCACTTGATCCTGTGAGCCAAAATAAACCTCTTTTTTTTTTTCCCATAAGCTGCTCTTGATTGGGTGATTTCTGCCAGCCATGTGAACCTGACTACAACAGGTGGTTTCCTTATAATTGTCTTCTACAGGGAGAAGGATAGAATAGGAGTGAGAAGAAATAATATTTAGGGGAAAATATCAAGCAGGATGACATAAGAATTTAGGTATAAGATTTTTTTGTCTCCATTATTACAGACAAATCTGCTAAAGCAAAACAGATAATCATAACCCCAAAAATATAGATCAGCAAAGGATTTGATCAGATCAGATTATCCCCAAGATGAAATCAACTGTGCGAATGAAAAACAAAGTGAAATAGGTATGTAAGAAGAGCGTAGGGCAACAGCTGTGGTTGAAGCAGTGATGGGGCACGAAGGCCTGGTATAGTTAAGGTCATCCAAAGCAGTCCTGAGCTCAGTGAATAGAGCATGTAATACGCATTTGCTGATTTGAGTGGCAGAGAGTGAAGAGCTGGTTGTGGAAGAAGTCAGGAAGTTGCATACGGAGGTCACCAGGGTACACATTAGCACTACATGGAAGGTGAGGTCACCCGGAGAATATGTACTGACTGCAACTCTGTCTGCTGTGCGTGCCATCCATCTCAAAAGAATAACTAGCGTTTCCAAAGACCTGCCCCTCCATCCTGCTCCTTTCTACACAAGTTAGAGCCGCTCCTAGTGTTTGGCATTCCTCAGTCTCCCCTGTGCTCCATTCCTGTTGAGTTCTCACTCGGTCAAGCAGAAGAAATCTTCGTCTCCTCAAAAAAAAAAAAAAAAAAAAAAAAAAAAAAAACAATTAATTTATATCTACCTCTCTCTTGGATCAGTCACATGTTCTATAATTCTGTTTTCTATTTCAACCAGACAAAAAGTTTCCTGTTAACAATAAGCCTTCATTATGGTTTAAAGAGCTTTATAATCATGGCTGTTTCTTTTACCGTCACAGTTGTACGGAACAGAAGAGTTGAACAATTGAAACGGTTTCTGGCTATAATTAAACCTATCCCAAAAACTTTTCCTAAGTGCTGTAGAAAGTACCAACTGAATGGAATTGCTCCCCTGATTTAAGAGACTGCGGAATAAAACATAAAGTGGATTTTATAAGATATTTGAAAAAAAAAATCACAGGAGCCCATGTCCCACGGTCACTCCACTACAAACATTGTATTATGGTTCGGTATTTATAGCTGTGGTCTGTGTTCTGCATAGAGTCAGAGACTGTCCTGATGCTGTGACCAGGCAGCCAAAGTTGGAGACAGGGCCTGGGAAGTAAACTCTCCTGTTAGTGTCTTAAGGACATGATTTCCAGTTTGTGCTCTGGTTTTACCTGATTCCAGGAGAAAGAGGGGAATGATGCCAACAATTTGTGAATACGGCTTCATTGAAAAGGCACTAGGATATCTTCCTGCCAAGGATATCATTCTTGGGGAGAGAAATTTTGATGTACTGAGCCACCATAATTTCTGATAAGTGGAGTTGACGGGATTGAGGTTCCTCTCAGCAACCGTGCAAGGGTACCTGTATGGTGGCTGGGTCTGTGACATGCAGTTCCGACCTTGGAGCACTGAGCTGACTCTGAGGACTACAAAAAATCAGAACATAGGGCTGGAGAGATGGCTTAGCAGTTAAGCGATTGCCTGTGAAGCCTAAGGATCCCGGTTCGAGGCTCGATTCCCCAGGACCCACATTAGCCAGATGCACAAGGGGGTGCACACATCTGAAGCTCGCTTGCAGTGGCTGGAAGCCCTGGTACGCCCATCCCTCTCTCTCTCTCTCTCTCTCTCTCTCTCTCTCTCTCTGTCACTTTCAAATAAATAAATAAAAATAAACATAAAAAGTTAAAAAAAATCAGAACATAGCCTACCAGCTCTGACCACACATTTAGGTCTCATAGATCCAAACCACAGTTTCATCCTGAGATAGCAGACAATTTTGTTATAATAGAACTGTATTTTTAACAAAGAACATGCAATGTGCAGTAGGATTAAAGCAAAAGAATAGGGACATCCTTAATTTTTAATTCCATCTTCTTGAATTATACACTTCAGGGAAATTATTTCAAATAGAAAATTCTTAGGGAACATGTAAAACTCAGTTTCTAGAAGCTGATTTAAGGGCTTAAAATAAACCTGGAATGGTTGTGAAATCTTGCTATAGTCTGCCAGGACAAGAATAATAGAAAATGAAAACAAAAGGAAGAAAAAAAGTTGCTTAAAATAGGTAGATGAAGTGAAGTTCCACTCTTGTGTTTTCAAGTAACTGCCATAAAGTAGCAAAAATCTTGGAATAAAAAATAAAACAAGGGCTGAAGAGATGGCTTATTGGTTAAGGTGCTTGCTTGCGATGCCTACGGACCCCGGTTCGATTCTCCAGGACCCATGTTAAGTCAGATGCACAAGGGGGCGCATGCATCTGCAGTGGCTGGAGTTCCTGGAGTGCCCATTATCTCTCTCTCTCTCTCTCTCTCTCTCTCTCTCTCTCTCTCTTTTTCTTTTTCTTCCTCAAATAAATAAATTAAATTAAATTAAAACAAGCCATGCGTGGTGGCACACACCTTTAATCCCAGCACTCGGAAGGCAGAGGTAGGAGGATCACCGTGAGTTCAAGGTCACCCTGAGACTACACAGTGAATTCCAGGTCAGCCTGGGCTAGAGTGAAACCCTACCTCAAAAAATAATAGTAACAAAAAAATAATAAAACAAACGTCCTGTCCTCTTTCAGAGAACATCCAGTGTGACAGGGATAAAGGAGGAACTGAAGAAAGAATGTGGCTAAGGTTCAGACCTTCCAGATGCCAGAGGGGTCAACCAACTGTAGGGGTGAGGAGAGGGGAGGCGTGGACACAGCATGTGACCCAGGCTTGCATGTGACCCGAGAGCAGCAACCTCAGTGTCCCGTAGACTAGTGCCTGCCACAGCCTGAAGTCCAACGATAAGATGTTCAGTCCCCACTCCTCGGCACCCAGCTGTCTCTGAGGATGACCAAGACGCATCAGGGCTTGACCGCCCTGTCACAGAAATTTACAGCCAGTGATGGCCAAATCTGTGTAGGGTCTCTAGGAGCTACGAGGAGAGAGAAGCATGGGGTTTGTGAGCAGGAAGGAGACGTCTGCACCACGCTGTGGCTGAGCTGCTGGCGCAGAAGTACACTGCAGAGTCCCCCTGCTCCACAGGCTGAAGCTTCAAAGTGGAGAAGGACCCCTCGGGCCTCTCAGCAAGGAATCGATGACTAGGCATCCCAGCTTTGTCTGCTACATATTCACCTTGGAAATATACCAGAAACTCCAAGCCTCGCCCCATGTTCTGCCGGTACCAGTAAAGAGCAGTATGACCAGAAATTGGATCACACCTGAGGGTTACATTCTGTCCCCTCTTTATGACCCTATGCCTGGGGGACTGGATGACTCCAGCCTCCGCGTGATCTGTAGAAACAGAGATTGGGAACAGAATAAGGAAACAATTGTAAACACTACTCATTAAACACACACACACAAACACACACACACACAGAAACACAGAACTGCTTGCTGTGCTAGAAACTGACCTGTCCCCAGGAGACAGAAAGCCACCCAGCAGAGGAGCCTGACGCCCATGGCAGGATCAGAACCAGATACAGTCACTCCAGGTCAGGGTACTAGTGAGGGATGGTATGTACACGTGGCAGTTCCCACAGTGATTTCACTTCCTCTGTCGAGCCCCACAAACCACAGGAACACACAATTTATATATATACATATAGTGCTTGGATGACTGGTGGTAACACTAACTTCTTTATCAAAATGAATTCATGGGTCATCACTTACAGCCGCAATGCTATCTGGACAGAGAGGTCTCATATTATGGCTTCATTCCTAAAGGAAAGAATAAGGGATCTAGGAATTGTTGTATTCAAAATGAATATATATGTATACATATAAATCCTTAGAAACCTACTCTTCTTTCCTCTTTCCCCTGTTCAAAAGGTCCAGAAATAGTCTGGATGTTAGAATTGTGCTTGTAGACTTTATGACCAATCATGTTAAATAATATGCCATATTTCTGATTTGAAATTCCTAGACCAACTGACAAATGGGCTTGTCCACCCATGTTCAACATGTGCTATATGCTCCCCACAGACCACCTCACACATACAGACCCATTGACCCTCACATATCCTGAACCCCAGACTGGGCAGCTGGGAAGTGAAATGTGAAAAACATTCAAACCTCAAGTCCTAGCATCAAAGATCTATGCTACTGTGGAGGGAAAAAAAAAAAAAAAAAAGACATAGCTCTCACCTCAGAGGGGATAAGAGATAGTTTGCTCTGGAGCTAAATATGAGTGACCATGGCCCAAGAACACAGACTTAGGTTACCCTGATTCCATGGTCCGACGTGTTAACTATTCGCAAAGGTTTTAAAGTTACAGAACAAAAGAAAGTCATAACTCATTCACTTTTCAAATACATTGGCTGACCATCAGGTAGGTGGGTTACAGCAATGCGGGGAAGCCTCCACCATAGGTTTCAGATTTTATCTGATGACACTCTGAGCCTTTGGGTTGGCAGAAGCTGTGGTTCTGTTCTTACATTCCAAGAAAGGATCACATCTCATAAACTGATGGTCACCAAGATTTTAGGTCAGACGCGGAGGTGGGCAATGATGGTTATTGAGAGGCTACACATAGCCCAAGGTAGTTTGGCTCTGACCCTGCAACATTCCATCTATCTCCGCAGGAGATCTGTCAGTCCATTCAGTCTACTGAGACAGATGCAGCACTTGCTGGGGAACTTCAGTTCACACTACCATTGATCAATCTAAGACAATTAAGGAATAAAAGTGCTCAGTTTCCTACGTAGTCCCACTTTTTAGAAGTAGGATGAGTATTCTTTTCTTTGAAGTCGTATGTCCCCTTTTTGAATGAATTAGTAGTTCACATTAATCGTTAGTTAATCCTGCCTGGCTCAACTCAAGAATCACAGAGGCTCATGCAAAAAAAGGGAGAAGCAAAGCCGGGCGTGGTGGCGCACGCCTTTAATCCCGGCACTCGTGAGGCAGAGGTAGGAGGATTACCGTGAGTTCAAGGCCACCCTGAGACTCCATAGTGAATTCCAGGTCAGCCTTAGCTAGAGTGAGACCCAACCTCAGAAAAACCAAAAAATAAAAAAAGGGAGAAGTAAGAGGCATGTAGACATAGGAGGAGTACTATGGCCACTGCCACAAAAGGAAAATCTAGAACAGAGACATCCCAGTTATGCCCACAGTTCTCCTGAGAAAAGAGATACATGCCAAAGGGGAGCTAGACAAACTTCATGTCCAGAATGTTTTGGCTTGGTAAGGAAACATTTGCTCTTCCTGAGCTCTTCCAAAACTTGTTCTCCAATATTTGATTACGCTCGTGACAAAGCCCTTCTTCCCTTAACACGGATCACGCTCTGTTCCATTATAATGGAAACTTAATAGATGTATTGGTACCAGAAGTGGATTCAAGAAAAGAAAGCATTAAGTGGTTCTTTGATCTGATTAGATTCCTTGTGGAGAAAAAGGGATGAAGGAGGAAGAGGGCATCTAGAAGTCTGGGGCTACAGCCATGAGAGGAAGTCTTGAGCCAGATCTGGCCACTGAGAACAAAGAGCGCCCATTACATTCAAATACCCACTAAGCCCAGCAATCAAAGCAGTACACTTTCTCTATTATTTCCAGATCTCTCACAGGATGAAGTTGGGTCTAGGGATTTTCTGTTATTGTTTCCTCTGTCCACCAAGGCTGCTCTTCGTTTATCTGTTCTCTATGACAGGGTGCTGTGACATGGGCGGGGGGCCCTGTAGGTCCTGCCTGTAGGTTGGAGGCCCACCTGTACTAAATTCTACTTGATAACAAGCACTGAATACCTTGAGAATTTATATGGATGAAATCGACCTTGGCAAGTGAGGCGAATACTTCCAACCTTGCTGAGATCTAAAACCCAGGAAGGACTTGGCCTTTACAATAGCAAAGGCCAGGGCCCAGGGCAGAAGAGACACTTCTTTTCTTTTTAGAAAAGACACTTTTGAAGTCTCTGTGATAGGAAGAGCCAGGCTTGTGGTAGAGACATGCAGGGAGTTGGGAGGAAAGAGCCAGCAGGGATTCAAGGGAGGTTCCATATGGGGAAGGGCAGATCGTAGCAGAGCACACACTAGGGACTGGGCTGGGTAAACACCCAAGAGAGAAGAGGCAAGGTCATGTGAGCAGGCCCAGGGAGTATGGACCTATCCAAGCTACAAACTAGCTTCCATCCTGGAAACTTAGACTGGAGCCCAAGATGCCCAAGGTTAGAAAAGTCAGAAGTACAGCTTCCCACCCATGGGTTGAGCCCAGAGGAAACAACAGACAACAGTGGAGACATCTATCTGGACCCAAAGGGAGGTCCAAACCTGGCTGACATTGCTGGGGGGTGAGCCAAGTTCCCACTGCCTGCAGTCCTCAGAGCTCCAAGGTCCTGGCGTTGAGGACCCGTCCCATATGTCACTGAGTCCCAGGGCTATGGCACCTCCCCTGTGTTAATGTGCAGAGAGGAGGTGGCGGGGCAGCACTGTGGAGTAACTGCTGGCACAGAAGTACACAGATGTTTGAGAGCGGGTGGCCGACTCCAGCGTGAGGGGGAAGTCCTCTGTCCTTGACCTGGAGACACTGTACCCGTCGGGGACTTCTCCTTTATCAGTGGTGCCAACGGTGTACGAGTAATGGATCAGCCTCAGCCCGTGCCCCGGGTCCTGTCTGTACCAGTACATGCTGTCATGGTTCATGTCTTGACTGCATTTCATAGTCATGTGCTGTCCCACCTTTAGGACTTGGAATCTGGGGGTCTGAGTGACGCCAGCATTCACCAGACCTGTAGAAAAGGAGAAAAAGTTAGTACTTCAGCCCCTCCACCACCACCCCCACCACCACACACAAGAAAGGCTCAATGCTGCTTTCTTGAAATGCCACACTGGTGCCCGCTCAGCACTCACCCTCCCTCAGGAGACAAAAGACTGCCCCGCACAGGAAACTGAGGTTCATGGCCTGGGCCCAGCAGGACAGAGAGGTCCACTGTGCTGGGGACCAGAAGCAGGGGCTTTGAAGGGATGGATTCTGAGTTCACCCTCTCCCTGGCAGAGACTTCCTGTAACAAGAGGACACACCCCTTCCCCAGAAAATCAAACCCAAATAAATACACAAGCAGATGGCTGAGTGAAAGGGATTTGCGTGTTTGAAGTAACACAAGTTCTTCCTGACGTTTTTCTAAAATAGTTTGTAACTGTATATTACATTCCTGCAATTATGTAATTCCTTATCGATACGCAGGTTTTAGATATCTAAATGTGTCTGTAGGGGCTGGAGAGATTGCTTAGTGGTTAAGACACCTGCATGCAAAGCTAAAGGACCCAGGTTCAATTCCCTAGTACCCACGTAAGCCAGATAGATGCACAGGGTGGCACACAATGGCTGAAGGCCTTGGCATGCCCATTCTCTCTCTGTCTTTCTTACTATCTCAGTCAAATAAATAAATAAACACTAAGTATGTCGGTAATCTGGGCTCACAGAGAATACTATCCCGTGGTTTTCTGGTAGTGGTTGTCATGGTGTGTGTATATGTGTATTCACACGTGTGTGGACACACTTATCTACTCAGCTGTGAGGGTTCACGTGTGCCTGTGCATAGAGAGGCTAGAGATGGACACGGAAACTGAGGTGAGAGACTTCATCAGAGCCCAGGGCTGTAACCACAATGTAGCCGTGACACAGGGATCAGGCAAGCCCTTGAATACTCCTATATCTGTGCTCAGGACATAGCCCAAATGCAAAGGTGGGTTTGCCAGCTCCAGGGGCATGTTCCGTGGGTTGGGAAGTCAAGGTTAGGGCAAAGTGATCCCTTCTCCCAGTGCAATCCCGTTCATAAATAATCATGTGGCTTGCTTGGCCCCTGCATACACACATGTCCACACAGGGTCACATGTTGCCTCAAAGCAGCTTCCTGGAAATGACCTCTGTTTGCCAAAGTAACCCCCTAAAATGATTTGAGTGAATCTGTGGGTGAGTAAAGAAGTGGATGAAAAGGAGTAAATAAACTTTGTAGTTACCTATTACAAGCCAGAGATACCTGTTTCACAGTTATTTTACCATACACTTATCTTCAGATAACATTGTTCAGATGTGGATCATGTACCTATCAAGGTTTAAAACACTCTTTAAGCTATAAGACTTTCTCTCCAACCATCACTAGAGAACCTAGATATTCCAGCTTCCACAATTGCATTATCCAGTTATATATAATGACAGCAGATGATAGATAAGTAAATGATACATAACAAGTGACAGATGACAGATGATAGGTATGTAGGTAGATAGGCAGATGATAGATGACAGATAGATCCTAATGGCTCTGTGTCTCTGCAAAATCTAATCAATGCAGATAGATACTTTTGGTCCCCTTTACAGATGGATAAACTCCACTGAGCACGAATGTGACGTCAGTTTTGATGAGCAGCTGTGGGAATGGGATCAGAGCCAGCTGCACACAGCACTGCACTCCACTTTTGCTAGTGATCTAACGTAGACAAGCACTGAATGACTGCATTTGCATGAGTGATCTAATGTAGACAAACCCCTGGAAGCCAAAACCGGAATGAGAGGCCCAGGGTTGGCCAACATATGGGGGGGGGGGCTGCACCCAGAAAGACTGGCGCATTCCCTGCAAAGAGCCCCCTTCCCTGTGCTCTATTGCCAGGAAACCTCAAAAGTCACAAGGGTTCCATGAAGTTCAAGGAGGTCACGTGACCCCCTCTGCACTTGGCAACACAGCGACAGTGCAGACATTGCACCTTTCCTTTCTGTCACACAAAACAATGGTTCGATGGAAATGCGCTTTCTTTCGAAGTAGCCTTTTACTTGTACTTGACACGGAATCAGTTATACAAATCACACATCATGCCTGACTTTCCCATTCTGATAATGGAGACGCAGGAAGGGCAAGGCAGGTGAGGGGACAGATGCCGCGCGGCAGGTGTGGGGGATAAGTGTTGTTCACTAACTGGAATACGGGTTCCAGGAAA
The DNA here is from genome assembly GCA_036346955.1 of Dipus sagitta. Lineage (NCBI taxonomy): Eukaryota > Metazoa > Chordata > Mammalia > Rodentia > Dipodidae > Dipus > Dipus sagitta. The sequence goes on along the minus strand of CM070780.1, from coordinate 103,844,325 downwards.
GCTGCTTCCACTCAGACATATGCACAGGTAAAATGATTCCTTGCACAACTCTTGTGAGCATTAAACAGACCTTAGATTGTGTATTGCTGGCAGCCTCCAGGTCCTTGCTGAGCAGGGACAGGAGTATTTTATTCAGAAGGCTGGTACTCCTGCTCCGACCACGCTGTCCCTGCAGGCTACCCTGGCCCACTGCGTCCGGTGACATGACCCAGGTTCCACTCCAGGTTCTGCAAGCTCTCAAACTGAAGGTGGGTCAGGTTGAGCAGGCTCCTCACCCGTCAGCAGCACGCCTTGGTTGCTTCCGTCACAGCTCCATCTCAGCACACCGCTGTGCTTGGCCTGACTTTGATTTCCTGTTGCCTTCCCAGCCCACGTCCTTCCACTGGCCAGATTGGAGCAGAGGACCCCCTTCCTGAGCGCACGCCGAGGCACGATGGCACTCTTTCCCTTCCCGTTGGAGTCCACGTGTAGCTCCACACTTCAGGGCCCCACTCGCTGAATTCGAAGTGCCTCCCCGATTCCAGCAAGACGCCCTGCGACCTTTCAGCTCTTTCCAGCTCTCAGGGCTCCCTGCAGCTCTGTGAAGTCACGGCACCCCCAAACGATCAACAGAGCACAGCTCCCTCTGAAGTGATAAGCTGATGACCCCCTGAATCAGACATAGGGACCCCAACTTCTCATGCCCTCTTAATACACATCCACTCTGCTCCTTTTCCAGCCACCCCAGCCTAGGGTTGATCTTCAAGTCCATCATCGGCCAGTGGAGCAAGAAAGTACACGTTACTCCTCTGTGACTAGTCCAGCCAGAAAAACACAGGGCCCGCCTGGAAGCACCAATTAATTACATGCAGATCTTTTCTTCACATTTGGCATTTAAATTATTGCCGTATCTTAGATAACACACCTTGTAGAATAATTTATAGAGCCCATATATTTCTTTGCTTATTATAAACTCGCGAAGCAAATAACCCTGTAAACCACGCTTATGGTGAGTGTGACACAGTTGGAGCTTGGGTGATGCTAGCCCTTGCTGGACCTGTGGGAACAGCGGATGGAGGGTGAGCACGCAAGACAGCCTGGGGTGCATCCACAGGGCAGGTGGAGCGCTTAGGAGGTGGCAGGTTCAGAACGAGGATGCTCTCCTTGTTCGTAGGTTTCACTGCTCCAGACTGCAGACAACTGATGCAGAAGAGAAACCTGAAAACCACAGCAGGTGGAGGCAGGCGCTGTAAAGCCCAAGAATCTGGTCCTCTGAGGACTGGAGTGTTGGTATCAATCCTCTGCTCCAATGTCAGCCTGTGAGCTCACTTCTCTGACTCTAACCTTGCAGATTGCCACGCATTAACACACTGGTTCAGCTGTTTGCAGGACCTGGCCTGCCTGTCAGAAAGCTCTGTGTGGAGCTACACTGGGCGGCTCCAGGCTGCGCTGGAGTTGGCTATGTGCCCATGCCACGGTTCCTCTGCTTCTTCTCGAAGGCAGTTGTTCCCCTGCCTGTTCCTACCCTGGGGTATATAGGCCACCCCAGGCTAGCATTAAACACTTTGATTCGCTTTTGCAAACTCAGAGAGATCCCTGAACCACTGCATAATGGAAGTTCATGGATTCTTGCTGGGAAAACACACCTGCAAATTCATGCATTTTTCATCAAACCTTCTAGTGGGTAAAAGCATCAAACAATACTGTTGTTCTTAACAGTCCTTGACCCTGGCAGTCGGCTCTACAAGGCTCTTTCCCCCAGACATTTGCAGCTCTGTGGTGCCATAGCGCCCCCGTGTGGCCCACTGGGCAGTAAACAAGACTTTTCCTTTGTCGTCCCAAGATTCCTATGTTGAAGTCTAACCTCCAAGGAGATTGTTATTTCCAGATAAGGCTTTTATAGAGATAATTCAGGATATATATTTTCAGAAGGTGAACATCTGGTCCAGTAAGACTGATGTCCTTATAAAGAGACAGAGAGCCTTTGCTCTCTGCAACATGAAGATGTGGCAAGAAGGTGACTGTTGACAGTCCAGGACGTCAGCTTCCAGAACTATGTGAGGAGTAATGTATTATTTAACCCACCCTGCATGCATTAGTTCACTCTGCACTGCAGTCACCAAAATAACTGACAGAAACCACGAAGGGGAAGGAAAGGTTTATTTGGTTTGCGAGTGTAGAGGTTGTCATGGTGGTGGGAACAGGCTGTGGAGCTTCCTCACACGAGAGGAGATCAGGAACAGGAAGCAGACAGCAAACAGAGCTACAGATAAGGCTATCACCTTCAAAGGCCAAGCCCCGGTGATGCTTGACTCCCACCAGCTAGCTAGGCAACACCTCACAAAGGGTTCACAGCTTCCGCTAATAAACCATCAGCTGGAGTACAAGCCCTCAACAATGAAGCCACCATGGGCGACACTTCAAATCAAATCATAAAATAGTGCACAATTTTTTGTTATGTCAGTCTGAGCTGACCAGCACAGCCTTTCATGATACTGTTCAAAGTGTCTGGGATGTATTTAACTTAGTAACCATTTTGCCAACTAGACTCATGATCCTACCTATTATATCATTCATCTAGACAGATAGACGCAAATATACATGCACAAAATAAATCAAGACATAAATAAATATGGGTCCTAGCACTTCCAAGATTCAGCTTCCTTAATCTCACTTTTTTCAGCATAAGAAAAAAATGATTTAGGGAAATTATTTTGAGTAAATTTTGATGAGAGGATGGTGTAAACCTGGTTGGTTGCATGAGTTGGTGATTAAAGAAAAATATATAAATTACCAAAGACAACTTGTCTCCCTCTCTGCAGGTAATGTCTGTCGTCTCTCTTTGTTCTTTGGTCGACCCTGGCCACCTCCCCAAGGCAGTCAGGCAGTCCACTGGTGGCAGGGGTGGCAAACAGTGAGCCTTCAGCAAAGAACAAGGGCCTGTGAGAGTTTGTGAACCAGTCAGTGTTACTTGCAATATCGCAGTTGGCATTGAAAAGAAAATTGTATTTCCTTCAATTACTGAAGAGGTCATCACACCCTTGGGACTATGTCTGTGCTATAAGGCTGGTGGGATCTCCAAGTTTCTTGAGAAACAAGTGATTTATTTGCCTAAATTCTTCCTTCATGTAAGGGTACCAATTAGAAAATTCAACACAAACTCTGGTGACTTGCTTGTTGGTTTCCTTAACTTGACTCTTTGAGGACCTAATTCATATTGCCAGATGCCTTGTTAAATTTCTCCTTATCTATTCAGTTATTTAAAATATTGATCAAACAAAGGAACAAATTATATGGTGTGAGTGATGGCATTTTTTCAATGTGTCTAGTGCTGTGCAGAATATGATTAATGCTGTTGTCTGCATTTTGAGTTTGTGTGTGTCTATGGCATACCCAGGGGAAGGTATTGAGCTGGAAATTTGATATGAGGTTCTGGAGCTACGATAAATACAAATTGTAAATAAGTAATTGGAAAAGAATTGTGGCTGAACAGCTCAAGCCTGATGAAGGTGACATTAGGAAAGATGCCACTCAAAAAACATGATACATATAAAATGATAAAAAGAACTCAGGCTCAGTTAGGCATCAGGGGGCACACACCATCAATTCCAGCATTTGGGAGGCTGAGGTAGGAGGATCCCCATGAGCTCAAGAGTTCAAGGTCAGCCTGAGACTACACGGTGAATTTCAGGTCAGCCTGGGACAGAAGGAGACCCTACCTTGAAAAACAAAGAGAGAGAGAGAGAGAGAAAATGAATGAACCCACATTCAGAAGGCCAAATGCTGAATGTTCTCTCTCATATGTGGATCCTAGCTTCAAATGCTTAAATTTGTTTGTGAGTTGGAATAAGTCAGTAGTAGAGACCAGAAAGCTACAAAGAAGCTATAAGAGAGGGAAGTGAGGGAGAGAAGTCAAGGGGAGGGTATAGTAGAGACATAAGTAAAGGGTCAGAATACAGGAGGGGAAATGGTATAAGGGAATGGATAGAGGAGAGGAGGGAATGGGAGGAGAGTTAAAACTTAAGATTTATGAGTAATCCATATGGAAACCTACTTCTTTGCTAGCCAATACATATATGCTGAATGCTAAAAAATAGAAAGTGAGCAAAAGTATCTTGTGGAGGTGGATAACATTGTGTCCAGAAGCCATAGATTGTTATTAGAAAATTTCAGTGCCAGGGGTAGGATACATTCTAGCAAGTTGTTGGCCAGGGAGGCCCCCGATTCTCTCAAAACATTACAGACTATTGCCAAGGCTTTTGGTTGCCCTCCAGAGCTAGGTGGCAAGACCCTATTTCTGGGGCTCAGGTCACTGAGAAATCAAGCTGAAGCTAAGCTGGAAGCCTCTTCCCTGTTGACTAGCTGTCAAGATTTGGGAAAGAGATATGCAGCCTTTTGGATGAGAAAATCATCAACAGTCTTAACCAGCAGTGGACCAACTGGTAGAATGGTTACATGTCTGTTATGTCTGTTATGGAGGAACCAAGTGTTCTCTGATTGGATTTGAGGCCTGCTCCATGGGAGGGAATACATGCCTGAAAACCTAGTCAAAAATCTATGGCTGGAGAGGTCATAATCCCTAATGGGAAAGCTTCTACTGTTTCTTACTAAATACACATATTTTGCCCGTGAAACTACACTCTATACACTTATGTTTATACCCGTATATTAATGCTGCTCTCACTTTTAGCTAGAAGAGCTACTCTTTTCAGATGGTGGTGGCAACTAGGGTGACTCTGAACCCACCATAGGGCTGAGAAAAAGTGACAGTGGAGCGTTAAGCACTAAATGCAACATTGCTATCACATCTTCCAAGGCTCAGGGACCATTGCAGAAGTGATGGAAAGAATGTGAGAGCCAGAGGAAGGGGCGAGTGCTTACAATGCTGTGCTTACAAATACTTGGAAATATGACAAGATTGAGTGGAAGGGATATGTAGGAAGGGAAAACAGTGGGTGGTGGGAAGGAATTATGACCAATACAGGGTCGTGGGAGAGGATTATGACCATGGTATAGTATTTATATTCATGGAAATTTTTTTAACTTATTTATTTATTTATTTGAGAGTGAGAGACAGAGAGAGAGAGAGAGAGAATGGGTGTGCCAGGGCCTCCAGCCACTGCAAACGAACTCCAGATGCATGCGCCCCCTTGTGCATCTGGGTAACGTGGGTCCTGGGGAATCGAGCCTCGAACCAGGGTCCTTAGGCTGCATAGGCAAGTGCTTAACCACTAAGCCATCTCTCCAGCCCTATATTCATGGAAATTTTAATAAAATGCTTTAAAGTTTTTTTAAGCAATGATAGCAATAGTTTCTCCTTACAGAGCTGTTGTGAATGTTCTATGGGTTAATAAGTGTGAAGTACTGAAAACCACCCCACCAAAAAAGATAAAAGGCACAGGAATGCTCAGCAGAAATTACTTAGAAAAATTACATTGAAAGGAATCATCAAAGGGTGCTAAAGACAGGGACGTAGAGCTGAGATAACAGAACCAGGAGCGGAGTATCACCACCAGGGCAGAGATGCTGTCTAAAAGACAAGGATTCGTGTGTTTCCTCCCACCTGCTACCTCCACGAATCTGTGTGCAGGAGAAATGAGACCCTCGGCAGGACTTGCAACAAGACTCCTGAAAGTGAGCAAAGAATGAGGGTCCCAGTGCCTCTCGGTTCCTGCACAAAGTTCTGTAAGCAAATCACTCAACCCAGGGTGAGTTCATCCTAATCTAGCTGAACCTACTAGAGAAATGTGTTTATTTAACCATGAGAAATTCTGTAGAGAAGCCAAGTCGTTTCTCTCACAGCTTCTATGAATGCAGCATGTCTCCACACCAGGTCATATATCACCATTTCTGTTAACTTTTTTAACTAGTTATAGACATAGTTAGTATATAAACAGCATATGTTAGTTCCATCCTTCTCCCCGCTGGCCCTTTTCCGAAGGGATCCTCCTCGGTGGGGATGCAGGTCATCCCCATGGGGATTGTGGGGGCAGCAGTTACGGGGAAGTGATCCTAAGATTTGACAACTAAGGAGTCTGCAAGTAAAGAGACAGAAGTTAAAGTCCACTGGGACAAAGAGGAAGGTTTTAGAAGATAGAGGCCACAAGTCAAGAAAGGGAATTCTTCCACTTCCAGACTTCACCTGCTGCCTTGCAGAAAACATCTCTGAACATAGCATCCCAGGGCTGTGGCAGAACTTGGCAAAGGACTCCCGGGATCCTTCTCTTTTGAAGTGGAACACCTTAGTACTCATGTAGAAGTCTGTCTCTAACTCATACAAATAATACTGGTATTAACAGTGTATCTGTGGGCCATTTTGGAATAAATCATGTCTTCACAATATGCATTTTTTTGCTTTAAAATTCCTAATAATGTTGCAAGAGATCCGACAGTGAAACAACGACCACAAAACCTTTGAGAACCAATGTATGTTTTTAATGAAAATTTATTTTTTATGTAGAAGAGAGTTTCACAATGCAACATATAATAAAAATTCTGAAAGATTTCCCCAGCTGCTTCCTAATTATTTAATGTTAACTTAGACATTGTCCTGGAAGCCAAATGTTTGCCTCTGGCTCAAAGCAAGAGTGGCTGACTTTGTAAAGACGTTGCCCACTCTGTCCTCTCTACAAATCAGATGTCATCTCTTGTGCTGGGCAGATGGCTCAGTCATTAACTGCACTTGCCTGCAAAGCCTGATGGCATGAGTTCAATTCCCAATATCCACATAAAGCCAGACACACAAAGTGGTGCATGTGTTGGAAGTTTGTAGCAACAGGAGGTCCTGGCTTACTCATTCATTCACTCTTGCTGTCTCTCTCATACATAATTATGCTGAAAAAAGAAAAAAGAAAGCAACTCTTGCTTCCCAGAAGTCTCAATGCTCTTAGTTTGTACTGCTATCCAGAAGTGCCTAAATATCTATTAACAAGAATGCTTGTTTTCTTCTTGTTGGCCTAAAGGTTCTATCCTACAAAGGTGCATATAAACATACGACCAGCACTAGGTGATACAGATATCAAGTAAGGCTTATAAGAAAATGTGCAGAGGAAGAATAATAAAATCTATCCAGTCATCCATGAATATTATCCATGGATATATTCTTAGACAGGCTCAGCTCCATGCACCATGGAGATCCTACCAGGAAAAGGATCCATGTCCCTCATATTTATATAAATACTAGATGTCAAGCCTTTACCAGCTACTTATAAAGGAGTTTGTTGCATAAGAATCCCAGCATCTGAAAGAGGGCTGGCGTCTAACTTAGAAGCCTTCCTTAGCTCAGGTGGGAGCCTCCCTTCACTTGGACAGACTCCAATTTAGGAGCCTAACTTAATTGACAATATATGAGAAGTGTATTTCCCTTTCAGTAAGCCAATTAGCTACCACAGATGGCCACCTGCAATCACGAAGTGACTGTGGCATGAACTACCTACAACAAGGGCTGCTGCCAATTCCCCTTCATTAGGAAGCAGTCGTTCTTGATGCTTCTCTTGAGGGTGTGTATGATGAGTTGTTGCAGTATGGTTACGTTTAGAACACATTGCCCGTAATGCACATCACAATCTCGCTGATACTTATGCTGCTCTTAAACTGTTGCCTGTTCTTCTAATCCTATGTAGTAATTTTTCAGTTCAGAAGAGGTTTGGCTTGTAATTATATTTCCCCAACACATCCCAGGCTACAGATTTTAATGAGTACCTTCTAATCCCAAGGAGGGAAAATTATCAAAACTGCAGAAGGAAGCTGATATCTTAGATACCAAAAAAAAGCCTTGCTCTTTTTTCAATTTTTTTTTATTAATGATGAACTTTACTGTATGAACAAATTTTGTTTTGGTCATATTCCCCTTAGTGTATCCTCTTATATCTCTTCTCCCCAGTGGGGTTATTGCTTTTTGGTATTCACTGTGGGGTCATGAATATATCAGTTAGTGTCTGGGAAGATGGGGGACAATGCCTTGGGGTACTCCTTTCCACCCTGTGGCCCTTTCAATCTTTCTGCCCCTTTCTTTCTCAATGGCCTGTGAGTCTTGGGAGGTGTGTTATCAGTCTACTTTAATGTTGAGCTTTCTGCCTCCTCTGGATTTCTGCTTTGATGAGTTTTGTGTCTCCTCAGTGACTATCATCATCTCTCTTGATCTGGTTGTCAGGCTAGTAGTGAGAGCAGCACTCATGTTTAAATCACCACTTCCTCTCTAATGTTTTCTGGGCCTGGCAAATGCAGTAGAAGTGGCTTGTCTTGTACTATCCAGTTGGTTATTTTTTTCTTGTCAGGTTGATGGGTCGTGGTTCACCCTGATTTTCAATGCCATTTGTAAACAAATAAATGCATGAGTAAGTCAGATTATCCAAGCAAGAGTGAAAGAAGCATGGATCAAAGGAGGCAAGCATAGTTATTTAAGGAACATTTTGATGGTTATAATGGGCATAGCCATTCTTGTTGGTCAAAGACTTGTGGGAGTTTCTATCTAGAGTCTATGACCTTCTTATCCATAGGATTCTGACTTGGTTCTCAGTACTAGGTATGAGTTCTCTCCCACTGAGAAGTCCTCATATTCAATCAAAGGCCATTGATTACCCACATAGGGTGTGTGCCACCATTGCCCAGGTGGGTACAGCTTATCCACCTAGTTGATTTTGTAGCTTTCGGGATCCCCTGCTTGTTCACACTGTTGATGGCCATGATCGCCTAGCAGCTCGCATAACACTTTCTAACACTGTGAGGGCTAGTCAGCAGAATGCTGGCTGTGTATGGGCTTTTAGAATACTCCCTGCTCCTTTTGACTTGTGCTCCGGCAGAAGCATTGCTTAAAGTCTATGGGTCCTGCTCAGCCTCTCCCCACTAAGGTGCAATATATTGGAAGCAAAGATACCTCTTGCAGGAAATGCTAACATCCTGAACAAAATAATAATCAGAATGCCCACTATTTACAGAATGCTGAGATGACATTTTATGTAAATGATGTCCAGTCTTAATAATAATGCCCAAAGGTAGAAACTGTCATCTATGTGATAACAACGTTAGAATTCAGGCTGATTTTTAGTCAAAACCTGGGGACTAATATGAGAAGTTATCATGGGGACAGGGGATAGAAAATGAAGCGGGGCTGAAATAAGAGCCCAAAGGAAACAAACGAATGTGGGGGATGGGGAGGAATGTAAAGGAACCTCGAGATAATATTAGAGTTACCTTTCCACATAGAGGAATGCAAGACTTGTTCTCCCCCAACACAGAATCAAGGAAGCCATGAAGGTGTCAGGACAGGGAGACAGAGGCGTACTGTGCGGAAGTTTCTGGCCCGTGGTAAAGACTTATGTTGCACTGTGCACTGTCACCTCTTCCTGGTGACTGCCATTTCCGCACAGAGAGGTGCCTCGGCAATGTTGTGGATAAACTTCTGGTGCAAGGGTGTGCACATGGATGTTTGGGGCTGGAAGACACTCTATAGGGAAAGGAGAGAGTAGCAAGTGACAAAATTTTAGACATAGACCCCTTCTACTTCCCCTGCAACTGACTCCAATCTGCTTAGAATTCACAAAGGACATCCACTATGGGGATTAGTGAGTCTCAGAGCTGAGGTCTTCCAAGCAGGAGGTATTCTGTTGAGCCTCCAGAACCCCATCTTCAGGAAGAAAAGAGGCTATAGAGGCTGAGTGGACTTAGTGGCATATCAAGAACAAGGCTAGAGCCTCTTTGTACCCAGGAATGCCAGGGATTCAGGCTTAGAAGACAGACAGGAAAGACACTTGTCTACTTAGGTCATCTCCTTCCTTCGTCCCCTAATGTGCTCCATTTTGGACGACAAATTATCTACTCAGCATGAAATATGAGAGCACATATTGCCTTTAAGCCTCAGTTTTGCACTGTGGCCTCAGCAACCATTTTAAGAGAAATTGGTGGCTTTACAGCATGCAGAATTCCCCGAACTGAATTGGACTGCAACATGCATGACCCTATGATGGGTTCCTCTTGTGAAAACTATGTCCCCCCCCACCACCAAAGGACAGCAAACACACATTTTTTTGGTATCTTAGGGTGGAGGATCTTTTGTATTTAAAATAAACAAAGGGCTTGGGAGGTGGTTTGGTGGGTAAAGTCCTTGTCGTACAAGCATGAGGGGCTGAATTCAGATCTCTAGCCCTCACGAAAGATGGATGGTATGGCGGTGCATGCTTGTGATCTAAGCACTGGGGCCCCAAAGATAGGAGGATCCCTGGAGATCATTGGATGGATAGTTTAGCAGTAGCAGTGAACCCTAGATTCAGCAAGAGTTCCTATCTCAAAGAAGAAGTTGAAGAAAATATTGATGACTGGATTTCAAACACATACACCTACACACACACACACACACACACACACACGATACATGCACACAACATACACATACAGAAATTTCATTAATAAGCATATATAATAGCCAGTGATTACCACAACATTTATCATTTATCTGACATACTAATAAATTAGCAAATAATATTTGAATGAAATACTAAATAACCTTCCAAGTTGTCTTCATAAAATAATTCAACTCAGTATATTTTTCTCATTTACCAACAGGTTTTAAGAGAAAGTTCATCAGTATCAAGGAAGGACCATATTGAACAGATGTCACTATGACAAAATATACTTTTTTGTCTTTTGATACTTATTTCAGGGATAGGTTGAAGGCTAAGTTGAGTGCAAGAGAGATGCTCATGAAGACATGAAGGTCTTTAGTTGGAATCACACGCCTTGGTATAGACACCAGTTTTTCCTTTCAGAACATAGTCACGACCCCAGGAGACAGCACCCTGGAGTTGTCTGTGGCGGAGCACGGAGCCATCAGTCACCCTGAGTAACAACAGTAACAACAAGATTACCTGACTGCTATTTATGTACATATTGGAGAGAATAAGCTCCCAGCCGAACCTTCATCACCTCATGCCCCTTTCACAGGCTCTCTCCTTCATGAAGCACCTTCTCTGTACCTGGAGACTCAAGCTTCAATCTCCTTACTGAATCGCTAGTTTATACCATCCTTTCTTATACCACAGCCTATTGCTTTAGTGAGCAACGAAAATGTGGGGATTGGAGAGAGTGAATTTCTTGCCCATTAGCTCTATTTCTTCTTCCACAGTTTCTTTGACGATACAGTTTCCAAAAGTACGTGGTGAGTTATGCAGTTTGCACACCATCTTCTGTGTATTATTTTTACCTTTGGCTTGTTCATTAACACTAAAGAGAAAACAGGCTGGAGAGATAGCTTAGCAGTTAAGGAACTTGCCTGTGAAGCCTAAGGACCCATGTTCAACTCTCCTGGTCCCACGTAAGCCACGTGCACAAGGTTGCACATGTGCACAGGATGGTACACGCAGCTGTTGGATTTGGTGGATGGTGCTACTAGTTTTCAACTTCTGTCTGATCCTATGGGAAACGCTCAGTGGAGTCCTCACCTGCCTCACTTGTACTGGACCCAAGCGCACAGGGAGGCAGTGAGTCTGCAGAGCTGAGTCTTGGCTGCAGGCACTGAGAAACCAGGCTGAGACTTCTGGCTGCAGAGTGGCCAGGTGAAGGAATAACTGGGGGCTTTCTGGGCATTCAGATGAGAAGCAACTGGAGACAGTCTCATGTATGACAAGGCCCTTAATGCTGTAGAGAAACACCAGCTCAGGGACTTCATAGAATTCTGTTTACATCAATACATAGCGTTAGGTTCCAGACACTGTTCATATTTCAGATGTATTTGTTTGTCATTCCCATGACCCTGGGTCTTTGTGCCTAGGTTATGGCAGGGTTCATGGTGACAGGATAAAAAGTACAAAAATTCAAAGACAGCCCAGAAAGAAGGCTGTGATTCCAATGGGTCACCTCTACTTCATCTGCCTGAGCCTAGGAGTCATTACAGGGGAAGTGGTGAAACGAATACTGCTCTCCCCTCACTGGTAGCTGGAAAACCTAGTTCCAGAGAAAGGACAACGGACAGGACACTGTGGTCACTCAGACCTCATTAAAACAGAGATCCAGAGTCCACAGAGAAAGCAACACTGAATCAGATCTCTATCTTGCCCACCAAGGCTCAAGGAACATTGTGAAAGAGGGGAGCAGAAAGATTATAAGAGCCTCAGGGTGGGCAGGGATAGCCTGAGGCACCAAATTTGGCCCCCTGCCCCCCCCGCTGCCCCACAGAGAATAGCTGAGGCCTCTTGGTCCCCACAATGAATATCAATATTCTCACAGAAGAAGACCCTCAGCAGGATTGGGGTGGGGGTGGGGTCTAAGAGTACAACCTTTTGTTTAAAACATCAATAAATAATTTTAAAACATTTTAAAAAGAAATGTTGGGCTGGGTGTAGTGGTGCATGCCTTTAATCCCAGCACTTAGAAGACAGAGGTAGGAGGATCACCACGAGTTCGAGGCTACCCTGAGACTACATAGTGAGTTCCAAGTCAGCCTGGACTAGAGTCAGACCCTACCTCAAAAAAAAAAAAAAAAAGAAAAAAGAAAAAGAAAAAGAAATGTGGAGCTTGGAGTCCATGGAACATTCCTTTCTACAGGAAACAAAGGAACACACAGAGGAGCAGCCTGTGGCCGGCAGCCAGGGTGTAGGTGGATCTCCTCTAGCTGAGATGCCTGCAGTGAGGCCTGAGGCCCGGCTAGCCCCCAAGGCCCTGCTTGGAGGTTTTCCCTGTGTCACTACCTCTGGTGGGTTTCTTAGCTACAGGGAATGTTTCTTTCTTCCTTTTCATACCCAGCCTAGATTCTTATACACAGTGGATTTGCATTGACTGTGCTCAAAGAAATGGTGATAAATGCAGAAAGAGGAGAGAACAGAGCCAATTTGATAAGCCTTAAGGACATTCCTGATTATTGCTTTTTTAAAAAAATGTTTCTTATATATTATTTAATTTATTTTTTATTTATTTATTTTTAGTTTTTCGAGGTAGAGTCTCACTGTAGCTTGGACTGACCTGGAATTCACTCTGTATTCTCAGGGTGGCCTCGAACTCACTGCGATCTGCCTGCCTCTGCCTCCCTAGTGCTGGAATTAAAGGTGTGAGCCACCACGCCCAGCTTTATTATATTATTAACTTGAGAGAGAGAGAATGGGCACACCAGGGCCTCTTACCACTGCAAATGAACTCCAGATACATGCTCCACTTGGTGCATCTGACTTTACGTTGGTACTAGGGAATCGAACCCAGGCTGTCAGACTTTGCAAGCAAGTGCCTTTAACCACGGGGCCGTCTCTCCGGCCCTCAGCCATGGTGTGCACGCTCTTCGCTGCCATCCTCACTGTGCAGCTTTCTTCTACCTCCTCCTTTCCAGACCCTCTCTAACACACTTTATTTCTTCTCCTCTTCCTTCCCCGCTCCATCTCAAGGGTCGGCACCCTCAGAACTCTGCTTCCCTCGGTGTCTGGGTCTGTTTGTGCTGCTCTGTTGAGGGAGGATAACTAGACGGCCGTAGCTCCACGATGGATGTGCATTCATCACTGAAGGTACATGACTGTCGTGCCAACCGGGAGCCAGGCACTGGGAAGGGTACCGAGGAGAGCAGAAAGGAATGGCCAGCCTCTGTTTTTGTACTTGTGGGTATTATGGGGCTTGGCTTGGCTTAGGGAACTATATTGTACACAGTGCTGAAAGGAAACCTCACGGGCATCATGTGAGGCCAGACCAAGGGCAGTCAATTAGAACTTGATGCCAGTGCCTTTGGGATGTCTACAACCAATGCTTTCGACAACTCCCGGCTGTTGATCTTTTGAAATATGTAATATATTATTTTTTTTCTTCCGTGATACAGATAGATGAGTTTCACTCCTGTCCCAACCGTCACTTGCTCACTCCCACCCTTCCCAGCTCCAGCTCAGAAGGTTCACTGGAGCACAGCTCCTCTTGGTGGCCAAAGTAGCTCATTTGTCTATCACAGGCCTCTGCCAAGCAGCTCAGGAAGCCAGCTCCTCTTCCGCTCGACAGGAACATCTGGTGGGTTAGGACAGCCAGGGGAGAATGCATCTGTAACAGAGAGTCAGAAGAAGTGCAAGTCACCCTCACACCCAGGACAGTCCGGTTCTATTCAGTTGCCAGAAGCCTTAGCAATGGACAAAATAAGTATTTAACTAATCAGCCCCTGCAAAACTGATAGGCCACCTTGGTTTGTTCAACAAACATTTAAGGTTCAGCAGCTCAGAGCAAGCATAAATCACCAGCATATTCACCCACGGAATTAAAAAATTGTATTTTAGCAGAGCAATTAAATATATTCACAGATAACCACTAGGATATTTGATATTTAAGAAAGTCATTCAGAATTTTACTCTTTAAATCACATCATTTGTGTCACAATGTATTTCCTCATCTATAAAATCAGGGGAAATGAAATGAAGTAGCTTCTCCCTTGTCCATTTCAGAAATGTTAGAAACTGAACTAGCCTCTCAATGCTGCCAATAATTTTCCAAATTATATCTGGCTGGGGTATCCCAATATAGCTATTTCAAAGCCATTACATATTATTGCTATGTTTTTAAAATACATGTATATATTTTACACTTTTATCCCCATGCCCCATGCGCCCTCTCCATGGGGTTATTATAATCACTTTGAAGTCATGAAGGCCTCAGTCAGTCCCCATGTGGTAGAGAGGGACCAGGCCTCACAGTATTCTTACCCACTCTGTGGCTCCTACAATCCTTCTGCTTCCTCTTCCACAATATTCCCTAAGCCGCGACAGGCCTGCTACCAGTCTGATTAAGTGTTGAGCGCCCTGTGGCTTCAGGATTTCTGCTTTCATAGGTTCTGATTAATCTCCATCACCCTGGGGCGGTTGTCAGGCTAGCAGCAAGAGCAGCAATCATGTCGTCGCTTCCTCTGCAGTTTCTCCTGGGCCCCGGGCAGATGACGTAGAGACAGTGAGTCCCAATGGTGGGCAGGGAGCTCTTTTCTTATTTTATCGATGGACCTGGACTTTCCTGTTTAATCTGCCATCTGTAAAATGAAACAGATTCTCCAACCAAGCGTGAGAGCAGTTTGAATTAAAGAGGGTATGTGAAGTTGTTTAGGAGATTTTTGGCGTGCCAGCCCACTCTTTCCTGACCATGAGATTCTGATCTGGTTTCTGGTACCAGACATGAGTGCCCTTCCCACATGTCCATTCAGAGAAAAGCTGGCTACCTATAAAGGCAACACGTCACTATTGCACTAGTGTGTACTTTTTGCATGTCTTTTGATCATTAGCTATTAGAGATTTACCGAACTTAAAATTTACTGCTATGTCAGTACTGGATTTTTTATTCTAGAATATTTAAGGATACAAGTAAACACAACAAAATGAGCCCTAATCTCTAAGCAGACTTCAACGTTAATGTATTACTAGGTTACATTTTGCTAAATTACAATGATGATTATAGAGTTAGCTTGAAGTTAAGAGTATAAATCTGTGCTATATGGAAATGCATATTGAGGATAAAAGGATAGTTACCTATGACTTAAGTTAAGGATTGGTAACTTAGATACCTTGACCCAGTGAAATTTTGAATCAGAAGGAAATATAATTTTTTCTAATGTAAAACTGTGATTGCCTTTGCAATATGACCCTTAAAACAAAAACAAACATCTAAACTACATGGGTTTGAATTTAAGCCAAAAAGTTAACCCAAAACAGGTTACATACATGATAGACCTCCATCATGGGCTTATGTTAGATTCCTTCTAAGAAGGGAATGTTTCCAGTCTATAGCAAGTCTCACAATGTCCTCCAGCATCTGACTGCTGTCTGTTCATGGGGAAGATGACAGCTGAGAGTTAGAATGGGGAGGAAATTGTGCTCTTGAAGGGAAGGGGTCCTTGGTACACAAGCCTGCCCCAGCTGACTTCTCCTACACCGTTCTTTCTAGATCACCTCTCGCCATGGATGTTAATGCTTCTTCTCATGTTTTTATTTTCTCAGTAAGACAGGAAACTCAATGACAACACGAATTTCTCCTGATGGTCATAAAATCATTTCCTTCCCCCTCCTCCTTTAGTGGCCACAGTCATGTCTTCAGTCCAATGTTGTGGAAGACATGGGCCAATATGTACAACAGAGAAAGACAAGCACTGGGTCTCTCATCACCTAAGAGGTTCAGAGTCTTTCACTGTTTGCAGAGACTTCAGTACTTGAATGAGTTTCCTATGTGCAGCTTCTCTAGCTGATGAATAGGATTCTGCAAGATTATTGTATGGATAGAATGTAAACGTGCCCTGCCACACATATTAGAAGGCTGGGTTCCCCCAAAGACTAGAGAATGGAGCCTTGGGCATAGGAGAACACATGGCTCCCACAGCTTCCTGGCTGGCTGTGAAGTTTGTGCACAGGGAGGCGGTGACTCTGCAAGGCTGTGTCTTGGCTGCTGGCACACAGATACACAGCCGTGTCATCTGGCTCCAGGGACTGGACATGAAGATTTAAATTAGCTTTGCTTGAAGATTCAGGAGCAAAGCGACTTGAAACCGTTTCATTTAATATGAGTTTCTGATGAGTGTAGCTAAACATAATCTTCAGCCATTTCTTAGAGTCCTGCTTATACCAGTACATTGCATTGTGGCCTAGATTTTGTTCACACTTGAGAGACTTCTTGTTTCCCACCTGTGCGACAAGAAATTTTGGAGTCTGGAAAACAGCTGTCTGCGAGGGGCCTGTGAAAAGAAGAAGCAGAATCCAGGCAAGTCTTAGAAGGTAGCCACAGCTGTGGACATGGTCAGACAGGATCCTATCTCCCTGCCCAGGAACTCACCTACTCCCAGGAGGCAGAGGGTTACACCGCAGAGGAGCCCACAGCCCATGATCGGGTCAGGGTGAGCCAGACGAGACCCTAACTCGGGATCCGCATCTGCAGCTCTAAGACTGGGCTGCAGGCTCTGCCACAGCTGCCACAGGCTTTGCCGTGACGTCACAGCCTGCCTGTGAGGACCTCTGTTCCCACATTCTCCTTGAGCAGTTCTTTCTCATGTCCTGCACATGAACCTGCCAAAGGTGCGCTTGACATTTCTAGAGCAGCTTTGAATTGAGTGAGTGGGTGTGTTGCCCCAAGACATGCTTGTGACTGTCATTCTTATACCAAAACTGCCTTTGTTCCCTGCTTCAGGAGCTGGCCACACCTTCCCTCCCTCTCTCTTTACTAGGCTCTTTCTTGTTGCAGAGTGAGACTGGTTTCCCTCCTCCGTATGTTTTTATTCCCTTCATTATACAGCAGGATTCATTCAATTTTTGTCTCCACCACATGTCTTGTTTTGCTCCGGGCTCTGTGACCACTCAGGAATGACAAGAGATCAGCCTGAGTTCTCACCCCCGAATCACCTGCAGCCATTTAAGATGCAAGGAAGTGGGGATGGCAGCAAACACTACTACTGAGTCTTTGAGAAGAAAAAGTTCCCCTTGCTCCCTTGCGATGCCCTCTGTCCAAGGGTAGCAGCCACGTGGGCTCTGCGGAGAGAAATTACCTGATGTTATAAGCTACAATGTATTTGGAGCAAAGCGGCTCTAGAGGTCAAGGGCAGTATGAAAGTTGGGAAAAGTATCAAAGAAAGTATTTCTCTTTCCTTCAACCATCTGCAGAGCACTTTCCTTTTGGTATATGTTTCATGACCCAAAACTTAGCCCCGGATTCACCAACCTTGGAACTAGTTCCACGCTACCTTGGATCATTCTTGAAGGTTGGAGTGGCTGACCTGTGCACTGTGGATGGTCAGCATCTTCCTGGGCCTCTGCCTACCTGATGCCAGTAGCACTCCTTCCCCTACTGTTGATAACAAAAGACATGTTCAGACAATGCCAAATCTTCCCAGTTAAGAACCAGTTTCCCATATTCCTTCCAACACCTGCTGCTCCTCTGAGCCAGACATCTACCCTGGCTTCAGGAGGTTGGTAGGGTCCGAGGTTTGAGGGGCCAGTGAGGTACAGTTCTCACATCTCCGTCTCTTTAGTCAATAAACTCGCATCAACCACTAGGAGTAATATCAGAGAACTACAGCTGCAAAGAGACACCTGATTCACAAGCACATTCATACACACACACACACACACACACACACTCCCCGCACACTGAGACACTTTGGTAACACTACTAATGGACAGAGACAACTGACATTGATTTCTGACTCTCACCCACATGCACACTCACAGACACACACATGTAAATACACACATTTTAATATGCATAAAAATATGCAAATAAACACATACATAGGCAAAATAAAAACTGTCAGAAGGGCCAGGCGTGGTGGCTCATGCCTTTAATCCCAGCACTCGGGAGGCAGAGGTAGGAGGATCGCCGTGAGTTCAAGGCCACCCTGAGACTCCATAGTGAATTCCAGGTCAGCCTGGGCTAGAGTGAGACCCTACCTTGAAAAACAAAATTTAAAAAAAAAAAAAACAATTGTCAGAAGGATAGATGGAAACAAACAATGATTTATACCTTTTATTATTTATTTATTAATGAGCAAAGAAAGAATGGGTGCAACAAGGCCTTTTGCCACTGGTAATGAACCACTTTGTGCATCTGGCTTGACTTCGGTACTGAGTAACTGAACTCAGGGCAGGAAGGCTTGGCAAACAAATACCTTTAACCACTAAGCCATCTCCCCAGCCCTATACCTTTTTAAACAGGGCCAGCTGAGCTGAGAAGGGACATTGAAATGACCCCGAATGGACATTGGGGTGACACTGGGAGAACAAGGGATGATTTCAGAGAGGAGATAATTCACAATAGAGACTTGCAGGAGCGGGCGGGGGGCATGAGGCGGAAGGCTGGGGAAGAACCACAACGCGTGGGAAGGGCACTGATGGGCAGCCAGACTGAAACTTGAAACATTGCTCATGATTTTGTCTTTCTTTGTCTTTCTTTTTCCTCATGCCCCAGAGTGTGGGTCTCGGTAGGGAAAGCATATGTGTTGGTACATTTCATATATGAAATCTTTCAGCCTAGACCTAAACCTCCCTGGCTGCTTCTGTTTTACAGAACTCCCACCAGAACGTAGCTTCACCTGGCATAGCAGTCTCCTTCCACCAGCTGTCTAAGGCCCCTGGGGAACACTACTGGGGTGGGGGACCCGGCTCTGGCCAACCATGTCAAATATAGTTATCTTGGCACAGAAATCGAGGAAAATTTCATTGTCATCAGAAGCTGTCTCTCTTTTCGCCGGTGCTCATTGTCTTACATCTCCAAGGGGACAAGGGACCCAGGCACCCTTTCCATCCTGCTCAGCTGGCTAGTAAGTTATTGGTGTCTCGGACCCTGAACAACAAACCAATTTTCTTAGTATCATCGAATGTTTTGGCATCTGGACAACTCTAGCTTCCAAGGCTATTTGTAGATAGAGCTAAGAGCTGGAGATAGATAGAGACTGTTGCCACTGCTATTTTGGTAGAAGCATGTTCTCAACACCAGTGAGGAGTTTCCCACCAGTGCTTGAAAGCTCTCAGTCCTAGAATGCAGAGGGCCTCTCCTCAAATGAGCAATAAAATCTTTCTGGTGGAATTCCTCGATGCTGTGGAATGAGAGAGAGAAATGGTATTCTTGGTCTCTCTGGGCCTATTTGCTAGATGTTGGTCACCTATTATTATAGCTGCAAACTCCCTAAAGAACTCTGGTCCCGTGTGGCTGGTTGCCCGGGACTCATACCACACAGTGCTGGACTGCACTAGGCTGGAAAGAAACAAGTGCCCAGAGCCCAGAGCATCTCTTCAATCTCCCAGGAATAATTCCTCCACTTGCCCCTGCCTGTGGGTTCCCAGCATCCACAGCTCAAACCCTCCTTTCTAGCCCCATCCAGGCTCACATGCAACAGGTCTGTGGTCCACACCATTTTCTGGGACAGCGACACCTGAACTTCAGTTCAAAACGAGGTCGGTGTTTAGACCCTCAACATGACAGTGCTGACTCTCAGCCTCTGCAGACCACACTTTCCCACGAGGCAAAGAAACCCCAAGGTTTCTCTCACCCTCTCGCATCCAGTGATTTCTGCGAGGCCTTGCTCAGAGCTCCCTGAGTCTAATAGAGTCACAGCTCCTCCTTGTGGCCAGTGGCTTAAAAAAATGCTAAAACGTGGTCCTGAGGTGAGCTAACAAACACATCAGGGAGGCAGGGATCTTAGAAACCAGGACACACATGCAAGGGGAGAGGCTACACCACCTGGGGAAAGTGGTTCCCGGCACGTGTGCAAGGAAGGAATGTGCAGGAACGGGACCCCACCCTCGCTTTGGAAAAAGAGAAGGAACCATTGTCCCAGGAGAACATCAGTCTGACATCTGACCGGGACTTCCTCTCCCACTCAGTCTGAGAGGCCAGACGAAGCACAGGGTCTGAGGCCCACGCCAGGCGTAAGCTATGGGAGCCAGAGGCACTCCCAGGAGATTTCAAAACCAGGAGTGATCGGCTCAGGGAAAGAAACTGAAATGTAACTATTGAATAGTTGCTGTCTCATCGTCAATAATTTTTGGGGAAAAAAATCCTATCTGCCTGACAGATTCTGTAAGGAATGACATGTTTTAGCTTTCAATCAGAGATTGAGGTATGTGTTCCATATCTTTTAGAAACACTTGTATAGGGATATATTATTGACAGGATCCAAACTGTTATTTTTTTTTTATTTTTAACTTCAGCTTGTTTGTGTGCATGTGCATGTGTTATATGTGATGAAGTGTGTGGTGTGTGCACTTACATGTACCCTTGTGGCACGCCAAACATTCACCTGTGGTAGAGGTCACTTTTTTGGCCGTGGCTGGAGTGGAACACGTGATGTCCCACTCATTGCTTCTCTGTCTGGTCTTGTTTAGAGCCAGAGTTCTCTTTTACTGATTCCAGAGCTTGTGAGACCCCAAACATTCTCAGGTCGCTGCTCCCCTGCAGACCTGGGGTGACATGCACAGGTTGCCACGCCCAACTATTTTACCTGGAGTCCAGAGATTTGGGGCTGTCTCAGGCCCCATCAAGGCCCTCATCTTGCACAGGAAGTGCACAGTTAACTGCTGAGCCATCTTTCCAGCCCAGGTTCCAAAGACAGTGCATGGGAAACCCTTACTCATTAGAGAAACATTTCCTTCACAAGTGTCAGTTGAGCCCTGTTGATCTATAACGACAAAGTAAAGACGTAAAATGACAGACACAAAGTAGCTGTATTTTGTAAGACGCTTAGAATAGTCCATTTGCTTATGTGGAGAGCAAGGGAAGATAGTTTAGAGATCCATGAGACCTGGTATATGACGAAGAGTTTTTGCAGTGGAATTTAACATGGGATTGATAGAACAATTGGCAGACACATCACCTCTCCCTCCCATTCAGTTGTTTCCACTCCAAATGCAAACAAACCCCCCAAACACCCCAACCTGAAACTATGAAACCCGGCTTTCTTGTGTGATATTGAATTACTGTAGGGCTACATTTCCTACCAAAATCGACCTGGAAAGGTGATCACAGGTAGCAGTGACTCTTGTTCTAAGGCATTCGTGTTTACAAAGACGAGAAGGACCCACAAGATCACAATGTCAGAGAAAGTACAAATCTGAACTTTCTCCTTAAAGCTGCTTTTTTTCCAGTTTAGCATCATCATCAGTCAAGTGGCTAAAGCAAGGGGAGGATGAGACAGTTTGATGATCTGAGGAGCATCCCTCACCTTTGGGGATATAGAACAACATTTATGTTCAGTGCTACTGATTACAGAGGGCCTGGTAAAGACTCGGGCTTGCTACAATCAGCACAATGGGACTTTGAGAAGGACGGGGAAGAAGAGAAGATCTGAGTCACTCACCCACTTACTGTTTTGCTGTGTTGTGACTCAGTCATACCCTATGTTTTCTGTAGAAAATGTACATATCCCATGGCCTCTGGTCAATCCTCCCTTGAGATATCCTATCTTAATAACTTAATTTCCTAAGTTTACATTTAGAAACCACTGCAACAAGCAACTCAAGCATGTTTCCTCCTTCAGGGCAGGGAAGGGTGCTGGTATTTGAGAGCGTGACAGGCGGAGAGGGTTAGTGCACGGCACGGAGGTGGTTTTGCAAGGCTGTGGCTAAACTGCTGGCGCAGAGGTAAACGGCTGAGTCCTCAGGCTTTGTGGGGTGGATCTTCAGAGTGAAATAAGATCCACTAGGCTTTTCGACTGAGAATCGATTATTGAATAGCTCTGACTTCTGCAAGGCTTTATCATTATAGAAGCAAACCAGAAACTCTATCCTCTGTCCCAAGATTTGTTTGTACCAATAGAAATATAAGTGACCAACAATGGGTTCGCAACTCAGGGTGACCAAATGTCCCATCTCTGTGACTTGATGGCTTGGGATCTGGCTGACTCCAGGACCTGAGTACCCTGTGGAAAGAGAAAGAAGATTAAAGGCATGGTTTAGAACTTTCTAAGTCTGAGATTTAAGTCTCTAGAGTCCTAAGAAGCTACCTGCTTTCAGGAAAGTAAAAATCCAACATAGGACCAAGGTGTCCATCGCTGGGTCACAGGAGTGAAGATTCTCCTAGCTCAGGCCTCTGGGCATCAGAGAGAAAGGAGGGACCTAATGAGTTCCCATAGTTCCATAAGCACTCTTTGTTGACTGGCAATATCTTCTGTACCTATCCCCAGAGCGCCCTCTATTGGAGAGAGGAGAGAATCTTTGTGCAATATATAATACATCTGATGCCTCAGAGTTCAGGTCTGCATTCTGCCTTTAAGATCAGATGGTGTACACAGATTGCGATGAATGATGAAAGAAAATATGGGGTCCGGAAAAGAAGCCCCAAGTATAAAGTCCTATTCAGAAATGCCAGGGAATGAAGAGTAAAGAGACAGAAGGAAAAAAAGAATCAAGCACAAAGGTGTGAAAAGCCCTAATGGAAGAGAGAAGAAGGGGAAGAATGGAGCGACCTTGAGCATGAGCGAAAATAGTGAACTAGACAGCCTGGATCCACACCACAGGGGCGGGGGCAGCGATAGTTCCGGTGAGAGGAAATGACACTTGGGGGAGACAAGCCATAATGAAAAAGGTCTGAACATATTTGGAGCTGGAGTGGGACCTGAGACAGAGGGCTTTCTTGGAATGAAAAGTCACATAAAAGTACATACTGGAAGGAGGATTAGTGAGGTCAGTGTGAGGTGATTCACAAAGGATGTTCCAGGGGTAAAAGCCCATTGACAGAAACTTGCAGTGACATCAACTTGAGCTTGTCTGTCCTAACTTCAGCTGCAGTCACAGGGCTGTTTCAATCAAAGCCAGACCCCCACGCTGCTGCTCCCTGGACAGAGAATTTGGTACTCTGATGCCCAGTGAACTGACAGGCAGTTGTGTGGTCTGAGATCTGAATGAACCTGAGCCCTGTGGACTACGGAATTGACCCTCGGGAACACGTGGAGATGTTCCACCCACAACTTCCTGGCTAGGCTCAGGAGGTTTGTGTGTGAGGAGGTGGTGGCTCTGTAGAGCTGTGTCTTGGCTGCTTGCACAGAGATACACGGCAGAGTCTCCAGGGCTCCAGGGCTGCTATGCGAAGGTTTAAGTGGGAGTTGTTCGGATTGTCAGGTTGGAAGCGACTGGAAAAAGTCTTATTTTCAAAAAGTTTTGTGTATCTGAAGAAGAACATGAGCTCAAGGGACCTCCTGTCACTCTGTCTGAACCAAAACACAGACTTGTGTCCCAGATACTGCTCACATTTCAGGGTCCTTTCATTCCCCATGACTGTAACCAGGTATTTTGGTATCTGGGTAATTCTAGGTTCCACAAGACCTGTAGGAGGAAAACAGCCAAGTTTAACTCCAGCAGAGAGTTTTAAAAGGAAGTTTCATGATAAAGTTAGATGTGCATGGGGGAGATGCCAGGACTCACATGCTCCTAGGAGGCAGAGGACCATCCAGCTGAACAGCCTGGAGCCCAAGACAGAATCACACGGGGAAAGGCCCATGACTGTCTCTCAGAGGCCTGGCTGGCTGAGTTTGTTTTCCTGACCCTGCAAGAGGCTTTAATTTAGGAACTCGCTACTGCTGTAGGTGGCTAGAGCTATCGTTTCCTTTTGACCCTTATGCTTGTCAAGGCAGGTTTCCAGGCGCAGACCCAGCCCTGGCTTCCTCCTGAAGCTCCTCAGACAGTCTCACCAGAAGCTCCCAACCCCACAAGGAGCAGGTGAAGCTTCCTTCCTCTCTCTGTTTGTGGTACTCCTCTCCTGGCATGCAATGGTCCTACCTTTGGATAAATACTTTACTTTCTGCTTCCCCTGGACCCAGAAAAAGCACACCTAGGCCTTTTCTCCATCCTGTGCACCAGAGGCCTTCGTAAAGCCAGCTGTGCGTTATCTCAAGATACAGTAATTTAATGCTAGTCAGGTAAGAAGCACCCCAGAGGAGGACAGGAAATGAACAAGCTGCAACCCCTACTGCCAGTGAGTCCTTTGCCTCCCCTAGACCTGGGCCTGAATGTGGAGCACAGGATTCAGACGCAGAGGATCAAAGGACCCCAAGAGAAGGAGCCCAAGGGACTTTGGGAACAATGCTGGACAGGCATGAGAAGTCCCGTGTCGAAAGGACTTTAGTGTCTTCAAGTATTTCACAGACCAGCTCAACTCAGTAGTTCCCAAGAAGCAGGAAGAGACCTAGATCAAAGTCAAAGCATTTTATTCTTTCCTATCTCCCTTCTCCTACCGACTGGATACTCCCTCCCCCCTTCACCAGCCTCCAGGGTTTCAGTGAAGTCACAGCTCCTCCTAGAGGTCACAGAGGCCCATTACCCTTCTCTGAGTCATTGGATTGAAGACCCCTTGTTAGAGCAAAAGCCCACACGTAGCAAACAGAAAAACTTAAGGAAGGGCATAATAGGCCAAAGAAGCACTTGAAACCCCAGAAAATGAGCTTTAGCAACTGTTAGAAGCAACTATTGGCAAAACACACGTGACCAGCACCCTATACACACTAGCTTAGGATACTCATTTTTAAAACTATTCGTAAAGGGGGCTGAAGAGATGGCTCACCAGTTACAGGCACTTGTTTGCAAAGTTTGATTGCCCAGGTTCAAAGTCCCCAGTACCCATATAAAGCCAAATGCCCAAAGTAGTGCATGTTGCTGGTGTTCATTTGCAGTGACGAGAGACCATGGCCCATCATTCTCCCTTTCTGCCTCCCTCTCCCCGCACCTCTCTCTCTCTCAAATAAAATAAGTAAATAAGTAAAATTATTCATAAAGTATCCACAGAACACATACCACATGTCAAGCACTGCTCAAGTGCTTGGAAAAGAGACTGTAATGGAATAGATAGGCTATTTCACTTCATTAAGCAAGCAATAATCTACCCATCCTTGAATGCTGAAGGTGGAGTTAAATGTATGATTTGAGAAGGTTAAATAATTTCATCTGCTCATCTTCTCAACTCCTCAATGCATAAAACCTGGATGTAGGAAGAGGCCAAAATGATAAACTACAATGAGCTTGTTGGATCAACCTGCTAGGCCAAGAACTCCAGGGTTTCCCAACACCATCACAATGCTGCATAGGGTATAGGTGCTTAACATATGCTTGCTTAATGAATAAAAAAGTGAATGTATGAGAAATAGTTAAAAAGCTACATGTGAAGGTTATGTCTTGTTTTTTTTTTTTTTTTTTTTTGAGGTAGGGTCTCACTCTAGCTCAGACTAACCTATTAGCGATCCTCCTACCTCTGCCTCCAAGTGCTGGGATTAAAAATGTGCACCACCATGCCCAGTTTGGATATGTCTTAAAATGTATTTCTATTGATTTATTTTTTGACACTGGCTTTTCAAAAATTAGGAGCATGGTCTCAGGATATAAGGCTGGATTGTAACAGAGTAAGGTAAATGTATCTGACATGAATCGAGTATTTGTACTTTAAAGGATGGTTATGGTACAATATTTTAGTGAGTTTCAGTCAGTGTTCAAGGAGATAATAGGAATTCAGAAATATTTCCATTCATTTATTTTAATTCTTTTTTTAATTTTTTTTGTTCATTTTTATTTATTTATTTGAGAGTGACAGAGACAGAAAGAGACAGAGAGAGAGAGAGAGAGAGAGAGAGAGAGAGGGAATGGGCGTGCCAGGGCTTCCAGCCACTGCAAACGAATTCCAGACGCGTGCACCCCCTTGTGCATCTGGCTAACATGGGTCCTGGAGAATCGAGCCTTGAACTGGGGTCCTTAGGCTTCATAGGCAAGCGCTTAATTGCTAAGCCATCTCTGCCAGCACAAATATTTCCATTCTTAAATGTCTCTTCCAGTCAGGGTCCACTCATTGTGTGAGCACTCCATTGTGCCATGACACAGAAGGTTTTCTGTATTCACCCTGCCTCAGTCCTAACATATCTGTCATTATTTAATTAAGTTATTTGAGAAAGAGGCAGATAGAAACACAGAGAGAGAGAGAGAGAGAGAGAGAGAGAGAGAGAGACTGGAGACTGGGCATGCCAGGGCCTCCAGCCACAGCAAACAAAATCCAGATCCACATGCTACCTTGTGTATCTGGCTTATGTGGGTATTGGGAAATTGAACCTGGGTCCTTAGGCTTTGCAGGCAAGTGGCTTAACTGCTAAGCCATCTCTCCAGCCCATGTCCTGGTATATCTTCTTTCTCCAAATAGAACTGGCTTCTTTTGGTGGAGAAGGGTATTTGGGACACAGAATGGCAGCATTAGTGCTGGGCTATAGGAATAGTACTATTCTCAGAGAAATGTGGTGGACAGGGGTTGGAAATACACACATGTATATGTATGTATCTATATCCAGTTGTACATACACGTGCATGTATCTCTAGTTCTTTCTGTCTGCATAATAAGCTGTGAGCTTACTTTACCGTGTCCAGTCTGAAGGCAGTGTTATAAGGCCCATGCTTGCTCTAGTGTTCTCCCTTTCCATATTTGCAAGTCTCTGAGAAATCACCTCGATTATCCTTGGTCCTTTTACATATCTGATCATTAATTTGCATGTAGCCACTTGTCTATTTCAGCTTTGTCCTTCCGTCCCTTGTCAATGTCCTCCTCATCCTGTTGGAGTTCTGACTGCACGAGGAACAGCAGCATGCTGAAATCTTCCTCACGAATGTCCAGCGTCCCACACGTCGTGGAAGGCATGCTTCACCTCACACAGATCCCCTTCTCTCTGCTGGGCGAGCTTTCTGTACCACATCTGGACCCCAACACTCCACTCTGTAGAAGATGCCTTCTTCACCTTGCACGGTTCCCGTCACCTTGCCCCAAGGCTTCCTTCTACACAGACACCCTTTAGTCCTCTGACAACAGACGTTTGTCTGTCCGTTCACATGGAGCTGCTGCATAATTTGAGGCGCCTGTGACGGTGACGGGAGTGGAAGGCCTCAGGTCTTTGTCTGCCCACGTATGCTCCATGTTCCAGACGGATCTTCCCAGTGCAGGGGTGGTGGTGGCAGACAAGGAACATTCATTTGTGTGACTTGGGCCGTCTGACCTCTTTGCATTTCTCTGTACTTTATCACCTTGTTCTTTGGGAGTGAGGGGAGGGTGGCAATTTTTTGATTCTAGAATCATCCCAAATCCATCCCTACCAATGACCTGACGCTTTCTTTTTGTTTTGCCCTCTGCGTTTGAGCCACACAAGGTCACAGGTTGTATCTCAGTCACTTTGTTTCTTCCTCCTTCCTGGCATGGTCCGTGCTCTCCTTCCAGTACCTGCTCAGCATCTTGAACTTGCGCTCCCTTGCTGGGAACAGCAGCTGTTCTTGACCACGTGCAAAGCCCACCACATGGTCACCATTTCCTCCCTCGGGAGTGGAAGCTGCGTGGTGCCTGCCTTCTGGTGTCCCCAGGTGTGCAAACACTCTAATCGCCTCCCGTTCATTTTGCTAGGACTCCATGCCTCATAACCACAGCCAGATGCTTTCATCCCAGCGCTGGAGAGCCTCACTGAACGAGCTTCTTGAAGGGCTCCTCACATGCTGTTTTCTGGCCACAAAACATTTGTTGACCACACTCTCTACAAGGCCCATTGTAATGAGCACAATGTGGAAAGAGGGAAAAAATAAATAAAATTAATGTTCCCTTTAGAAAACATAGACTTCTTTTATTGTATGTGAATATTGTAGATGGACAACCAGTACTAAGAAAACAGAAGCCTTAAAGAGATCGCGGTGTGATATTTGGATAATAATAAAACAATAAGGCATAAACTATTTTTTTTTTTTTTTTTGGTTTTTCGAGGTAGGGTCTCACTCTAGCCCAGGCTGACCTGGAATTCACTATGGAGTCTCAGGGTGGCCTCGAACTCATGGTGATGCTCCTACCTCTGCCTCCCGAGTGCTGGGATTAAAGGCGTGCGCCACCACGCCTGGCTATAAACTATTTTTTATAAGCATTGGAACGCCATCTAAACTGAGTTAATCTTTTGAGGATAGCAGTAGTAACAGATTTTTTAAATTATTTTATTTATTTATTTACTTATTTATTTGAAACAGAGATAGAGAGCAAGAAGAGGTAGACAGACGGAGAGTGAGAGAAAGAGAACGGGGCATGCAAGAGTCTCCAGCCACTGCAAACAAACTCCATATGCATGTGCCACCTTATGCATCTGTGTACTGGGAAATCGAACCTGGGCCCATAGGCTTCGCAGGCAAGTGTGTTAACTGCTAAGCCATCTCTCCAGCCTGGTGATTTTTTTTTTTTTATGGTAACAGGTTTATGCCAGATCTTGGAGCAATCTAACCTGTCCTGAATCCTATGGTAGCTCCTTTTTCTTTTCTCTTCTTTATTGCTTGGTTTTTGTTTTGGAAACAGAGTTTCACTCTATAGTGAAGGTTTGCTTGGAACTCATTTCATAGTCAAGCTGACTCAAACTCACAAATTCACAGAAACCCCTTATCTCCACTTCTTGAGTACAGTGATCCATCACACCCAGCATTTCTTTTTGACAACTTCTCTTTTCTAAAACCTATTTCTGCTAGCTATTCTACAAATAGCCCAGTTCCAGTTTTGCTTACTACTATTTGGTATGTTAATTTCTGGTAACATAAAGTCACTTTTAAGGATGCCTTTTCAGATTCCTAACTGCTACATAAAGAGACAGAAGTGTCTCTACTGTGTTAGAGTTTTGACTTGACTGATGTGCCAACTAATTTAGAACCCAGAATTACCTATTTCTTCTGGCCTGTCATGACCGCTTCTTGCTATTGTTCTCCTGAGCCTATCTTTATAAGGAACAGGGCTAGAAGCAAATACTAAAGAGCTCTAAAGACACCATTTTCTGGATCAGCATAAGGAATAATTTACAACGGGATGATTTAGAAGATACGATGGATTTCCCAGGATAGTGGTTAGATGAACTTTGGTAGAATAGTACAAGTGAATGTCCAGCAGAAGCAAGGAGGAATTATGCCAGGGGTAGTGTGTCAAACATGTAGTTCAAACATAAAATCATTTCTTCCCAGAGCTTATAATTAGTTGAAGAAATAGAAAAAAAAGATGAATCAAAACTCTCAATAAAGTTACAAAACTATAGTAGCATTGTACATTATAAATACCTAACAAGATAAAGAAAGCCAAGAGAAGATCTTTGATATCTAATAAATCAGGACACCGACACCAGAGGAATGAAGTTAAAGGCTGGCATAGGAAAGTGCTGAGTCTACTTCTAGACAAAGATATGACAGGATGAGCTTTAATAAATGAGTAAGAGTTTATGAGGAAAAACATAAAATTACTCCATCCACTCATTTAGCAATTACTCGCTGAACAATTACTATGTGTAAGGTACATGCTGGATTTGGAGCAAATGAGACATAATCTATATCCTCAGAAATTTTAAACTGCCTCAAATAAACATCAAACAGATATTTACATAAATCATAATTGAATCGAAGTAAACAGTATAAATAAAAGGTAAAGACTGGCGAGAGAGCTAGGGAGGACTTGATTTTAACTGGAGAGTTCTAGCGAGAGACCTGAGGGAAGAAGGGAACTTGATCAGGTAAGGTGTATTGAGAAGGCACAAAGGCTAGCACAAGGAGTGCCCAAGGGCATACTCTTCATTGCTGTGCTCTGGAGCTTAGGTGTGTCCTGATTTTCAAGAGCTGGGAATCACACGATCACGTCTGTTTTATGAAGCTTGTTCTGCTGTGGAGGGCAGCGTGAAGGTCAATCCAGCACTAAGCACTTTCATAAGCACCGTCTTGGTGACTGAGGCGACAGAAAGCGTTCCTGAATGAAGCAAATCCAAGTCACGCAAAGATAAGGCAGGGAGCTTCAACGTGGACAGCGTCTTGCAGTTTTGATATCTGAGTGGAGTTTCTGCGTGATATAAATGAGAAAGTGAACTGTGACATTGGTGTTTCAAGTCTAGACAGCAATGCAGATGAAGTTACGCTGAACTTGCAGAAGCTGAAAAGGAAGCTCTGATGACTTCAGTTGCAGACAAGTTGGCCCAAGGTGCTCGAGAAGGTGTGCTCAGGTAACAGCTGGACCTAATGGAACTTGGGAGGGAACTGACATGACAGAGACACAGAAATCATGACACATTCGATTGTAAAAAAATCAAAGATATACACTTAGAGAAAAGAAGGCATACATCACTTGTATTATAATATTAGATATTTTATAATATTATATATAATACTATATATTATATATAATAATTACTATATATAATATTATAATATTATTATAAATATTTCACTCAAGTGGTTCATAACCCTGTTAGAAGTGATTGTGTCATTACAATAAAAATTTATTAAACAAGAGACCCATGAGTGAACCAGGGTAGGTCTATTTCTAAATCTTACCCCCATCCTTTTGAATACATGTCCAGGAATAGCTTTAGTAAGAATATTTACCATCCTTGAGAAATGGGAACCCCCTAGCCCGGTGGGTGAACAGCTGAGCATTTCTTCTCATACTGCACCTATTTCCCCCAGCCCTTGGTCTACCGATAGGCCTGGTTAAGTTGGACATCACACACGGGGGCTCTAGCCACATTGTTCTGCATTATCCTGAGTGAGTTCAGGGATATGCCATGAAAATTTAACTTGGCTTCTCTTCTTAGGAATTGCTAGGAACACTTTTTTTTTCCACCAATATTGAAGTAAGAAAGAATTATAGAGACTAAATTTCCAGCCTTAATGGTCTCCAGTGTAGGTAAGAAACCCAGCAGCCAATTTATAAGTTTCTCTACCCTATCTCAGTAGAAAATTAATGTCTTCAAGGAGTAGAAGGACATATGACAGGCAGGCAAAAGCGTTTATCCTCCTGATCTGGTGCTCGCAGGAGACCTTGCATGTAACTATGGTAACCATGCAACTTATTGAGCCAGCTGGGACATTTTTTGAGAACGAAGTGTTTTACTTACACCATAGCAGCACGCACACACCAGAACTGCCTCTAGAAAATTAAGTCCTGAAGTCAAGCGATATTAGACAGCCACGCTCCAGGCCAGTGTTGCTCGTCCTTCTCAACTTGTTCGTCTCTGGAATGCAAACATAGCCTAAGATAATAACCGAGAGATGACAGCTTTGAAAAACCCTTTCATCATAACATGAGAATTGGAGTCTGAAGACAAAGCACATTCGCTTGAGAACTTTCGCATCTCTGAAAGTGTCCCCATGCTGAAATCAGGGAGCATCCCACCCAGGGAAAGCAGGACCGCGTCCTGACTAAGCCACCAGCAGCCCCTCGGCGTGATACCACCACGCTGCTCCTCGGGATGCTCCTCTCCAATGTTTGCACGCCGCCCTGTCGCTCACTGAACTTGTACGTCTCTCTTACAGTGAAATTAGAGGCGCCTGTAAGTTTTCTTTGTCTACTACCCAAATAGCAGTTTCAAAAACGATAAAATAAAAATACTTGTGAGTAACATATATCTTTGGGCATAAATTTATTTTCATTAAGAAAATGCATCTAATAAAGTGAAGGTGAGTATGTCAAAGAGAGTTGAAATAATGGAACTGGAGAGTCATTAAAAGGCATCACATTTCTCTGAATTCCTACTACATGCTCAACATTGTCTTGGGGATATATTTACTCAATAGAATATCTTTTTTAAAAAATTATTTATTTATTTATTTATTTATGAAAGAGAGACAGAGAGAGTATGGGCATGCCATGGTCTCTAGCCACTGCAAATGAACTCCAGACGCATGTGCCACTTTGTGCATCTGGCTTACGTGGGTACTGAGGAATCAAACCTGGGTCCTTAGGCTGTGCAGACAAGAGCCTTAACTGCTAAACCATCACTCTATCCCCTCAACAGAATATCTTGATTAAAAGCTTAAATAAGGTATGTATCATATGTTCTTTCCCAAGTCCTGTGTTCTGATGCATCTTTTACATCTTCATATTCCATCTTCATTTCAGTTCCCACAACCATTGTTGTCTCTCTTTTAAGTCCATTGCATACCAATGCAGTAGGTTCTCTTCATATTCTAAAGTAGCAAGCTTTCAAACTGTTTCGTGGTGACATGTGTCCCTGCTGTTGTGACAGGTGTAGGTTTCTTATATGCATACCTTTTTGCCTCCGTGGTAAGTCAATATTTCTTTTGTGTATGATTTACCTTCTAATCTTGCGGGATGGAGGTAGAGGCTGAGATGAATAATTCAAAGAGAATTCTGAGACACTTATGTTAGCTATGTTGGAAATTTTACAAAACCATAATGTGTGGACCCAAGATTGTGCTAAGATGTCTTACTTGCCCATTATTCTCTGAGAGTACCCAGTTTGTGTGAATATCTTGAATCCAGAGGGAATAAAAATAATAGTGACAAGAGGAAGACTAAAACTCTGGTCTCCAAATCTAAACGTCTTTCACAATATTTTTTATTTCTTACACTTTGATGCCATTCTCTTCCCTACTGGCCTGTGTCACTGATCACAATATTTTGTTATTTCTTACACTTTGATGCCATTCTCTTCCCTACTGCCCTGTGTCACTGATCCCCCAGCCCCAAATTCTCAATCTACCTCTTCTCCCTAAATGGAAATTAAGTGAACAATGAGATGTTTCTCCTAAGAATCCTAAATTAATTTCAAGATATCCCAATCTCCAATGTTATTATAAACATTTATTTATTTATTTATTTATGCTACTTATTTCAATTTTCACATGCAGAGTGTGTGGTGTGCATGGGTGTGTTATGTGTGCCTACATGTGTGTGGGGGAGTGCACATGTGAAAGGGTGCATGTGGGGGCCAAAGGTCGATATTGAGGTGTCACCCTCCGCTTTATTTACTGACTCATTGAGGTCTCCCACTTAAACCTAGAGCTAGAGATTTGGGAAATACAGAGAGAGTCAGCTTGCCCAAGGGAGCAGGACACCATCCTGCCTGCCTAGCTTTTGACATGAGTGCTAAGGATTGAGTTCTGGTCCTCACAGTTGCGCAGCAAGCTTTTTGTCCACAAAGCCATCTCCCCAGCCTCCGGATATAAGACATTTGAATAGCTTCATTCCCTACCTTCTACAGCAAAGTTATAGAAAAGGTCTGGCTGCAACCTAGTTTTTAAAATAAAAAGTTTCATCGAAACATTCATTTACATATTTCTATGTACAATTTATACGTTGCTTATGTTAGATTTACGTGCAATGGCTCAGTAGTTGTGGCAGAGACAACATTACCTACACCACCAAAAACTTTGATCTGACCATTTATCGAAAACGTTTCCTTGCAAACAATATTATGGAGAGAATTCCATGTGTCAAAATTAGGAATTCCCCCCTCACACACACACAAAATGACAACCTTGAGCAGAGTTCTCAAGAGCCCAATTTCCTAAGAATATTCTGTTCTCTACTTCTGATTAGTCTGTATTACTGATTACTCTTTCACAGAGATAAAAAAAATTCAGTTGAGGACTGGAGAGATGGCTTAGCAATTAAGGCACTTGCCTGTGAAGCCTAAGGACCCAGGTTCAATTCCCTAGGACCCACATAAGCCAGATGCACAAGGGGGCACATGCGTCTGGAGTTGGTTTGCTATGGCTGGATGCCCTGGCGCTCCCATTCTCTCTCTCTCTCTCTCAAATTGAGTAAATAACATATCTTTTAAAAAATTCAGTTGAACCGGGCGTGGTGTCGCATGCCTTTAATCCCAGCACTCGGGACGCAGAGGTAGGAGGATTGCCGTGAGTTCAAGGCCACCCTGAGACTCCATAGTAAATTCCAGGTCAGCCTGGGCTAGAGTGAGACCCTACCTTGAAAAACCAAAAAAAAAAAAAAAAAAAAAAAAAAAAATTCAGTTGAGAGTGGATCCTCAGATTAGTATCAATGTCATGTCAGAGGTACATACTTTATACCTGGTTCCCTCTGCACTTTATCTGCTCTGACATCATATTATTAAGCACTTTATTGCTTGCATCATATACTAAGTATGCTGGTAAGTTTATGAAGAAAAGTTTTATTTGGAAATTTCTATGTGCACCGCAGTGATAAAAGCCAACACAGGGATCCGGGGAAGTGGCTCAGTAGTTAAAGATACTGGCAAGTGTCTATCTGTATGTAGAGGCCAGAGGTTGATAATGGGGTGTCTTCCTCAATCTCTCTTCCTTATTTACTGAGTCATCAAGGTCTCTCACTTTAACACAGAGCTTGCAAAGCTTACTGAACCAGTTTTATTCCCCAATATCAACATATGACTGCACACAAAGAGCAGGACATGTATCTGGTATTTATTTGCAGCTGAAAAAGACCCTGGAACTGCCAGAAAAGTAGCAGGAGAATCTAAGAAAAAAAATAAAAATAAAGTCCATGGAGAAAAATAGCACGCAATTCTCTTTATAATTTGAGGTGTCTTGTTTCTGCTAAAGCAAATATTATTTTATTTACTTGAACCCAGTCAGGCCCCAGGTGAGGTACAAGTTTAAATAGTTTTCCAGTGCTCCTAAGCCATGTGCATGGGAAAGAGAGATATCAAATACAGACTAATTAAATATGAACTCATACCTCTGTGCCACCATGTATTTGTAGATAGAAAAAAAATTTGTAGATGCCAGCACACTTCTCTGGGAAAAGGAAAATGAAAATTCCCCATAGCGCATGACAGTCATTATGGGACCAGGCTGAGAAGGGGAGAGCCCAGCACTGTGCACTATAATCAGTGTTGGCTATAAATGACAGTTCACTAATATCATTGAGAACAGAAGTTTTATGCACAACACTCAGACAATACATGACTGAGTCAAGGAACTTTCAGCTCAATTATTTAGTGTCAAACACCACAGAATAGGTCATAGAATCTCACAAGTACAGGCCATCATATAGGCCTAGGAACCTGTATAATATATCAGTGTGATTATTTTTAAAATTTGTTCCACAGCTTTACATTAATTACATATTCTTATACAGATCCAGGCTTTCCCTAGTCTCTTAAATAGAAATAATTTTTCTAAGCACTTTCCCTTAATATCCTAAGCAGCTCTTCTCTGCCCATATCCCTCCCATTCATAGGGAACTATCACAGCCACCACCACCATCGGTGATTCTGGATTTCTCCCACCCTCCTTTGCTTGACCGTCTTGTTTCTCAAAGTGTGGTGGGCTTATCATTATTAATTATTATTTCTCGACATGTGGTGGGCTCATCATTATTAGTCATCAACATGATTGCAGATAGTATGGAGAGGACTATTTTATGTTAGGAGAAGGCATTCATTTTAAAGTCGCTAAAACAAAATGCTGCCATTTTGCATGAAAATTCAATGTTACTGTTTGGGGAGAGATTAAGAAAAAGAAATCTGCTCGGCAATCAAAATATGACAATGTTCAGAGACTGTGCTGAGTGGTTTACTGTGAAAAAGGTTTTGGGAGTTGTGCTGAAGCCACAGAAGGCTGGAGATCGCCACTTGGTGTTTTTACTCACATGCCTACTACTGCTTTGATGGCTACAGGACCCACATACCAGTCCAAAAAAAAAAAAAAAAAAAACAGTGTTCATTTTCCTTGGGCTTACAAGGAAAGAAACATTGCAAATTATCATGCATGGACCTCCACTCTGAACCCCTCCACTCATTCCCTCCTGGAGGAAGTCCACATGATTAAAACCAAGCTAGGAGCACAGCAGTATGTAAGCCAATTATTGGGCAGGGGGATAGTTCTGCTCGGAGATTGATTTTGTTATAGATCACAATTTCTGATGAGGCTCTAGGGAAGTTCAGAGAGTGATGGAGGATCATTCAGCCTCCACCAGATCAGAGAGGAGGTGTCAGTGTGGAAGACGACTGAAAAGAATGAGAAGACGCGCCAAACTCATTCTGGGCACTGCTACTTCTCCTGCTTCTTAATCGTTTCTGATTCTTAAGTATCAATTCACAGCCACTCCCTACTGCGAGCTCCATTTATTGTCCCAAAACATAAGTATTTTCTGTGACTACAGCCTTAGAAACAAACACCCTTTGTCCATTTTTCCTCCTCTCTTAAAGCTGGAGTTTTCAACTGAGGGCAATTTTGCTTCAGTGGGGACATATGGCAATACCTTGGACATTTGGCTTGGCGCCGGCTATCACAGCTGCAAGAAATGGATGGTGCTCTTTTTATCTCGAGTGAAAGGATTCAGATGAACACCCTGCGGACCACAGAACAGTCCTCCACAGAAAGAAATTATTCACCCCAAATGTCAATAGTGCAAAGGTTTAGTTCTTCACTAAAGCATGAGCTTTCCTTGTTACAGTTTAGGAGAGGGAAGATGACTTTGGCAGATGATTTCAGAGGGATTTGTCCATCTTGGTGGGGAGGTGAGACGAAGCACAGTGGTTAAGGAAAGAGGGAGAAATCAGGCACTCAGCTGGCTTTCTTCTTTTTCACCCTTTTACTTATTTATTATTTGGGAGAGAGAGAGAGCACACCAGGGCCTTCTGCCACTGTAGCTGAACTGCACACACATGTGCCACCTTGTGCATTTGCCTTATATGGGTGCTGGGTACATGACACCAGACTTATTGTGCAGGTGTACAATCTTGCTACTATAGTTAGGAAGAAGGTTACTTCTTGTGAAGATTTTCTCATAACCAGGCATAGTAGTTCATACTCCTACCTGGGAGAGGAGGCGGGGTTATGAATATGACCTGAGGAACTTAACAAGACCCAGTCTCAAAATAAAATAAGGGGGGGGGGCAGGGCTGGAAATGTACCTCAGTTGATAGCATCCATGACTGGCATGTGTAGTGCTCTGGCTTCAACCCTGAGGACCACAAGGGAAGTTTCCCCGACGTTTGATATTTTGGTCTTTCTCCATTAATTCCAGCAATTGCTGTTTTAAGAAAGAAATCATTTCTTGACTTTTCCAAAATTTCATATATTCCTTGATTTTCATTTAGACTCTCACAGTAGATGACATTGACCCAGAAATTAGGTTGTTGAGTCTTAAGTGCTGAGTTAGTCACAATGCGCACAAAGCTTTCAAAACCTGATGCCCAAACACTTTCCTCATCCCATGTATTAAATTACGAAGACCATAAGACTTCATCTGTAGTCATGTGTGTGTTGACTGGATGGCTTGATGCATGGCTAGCTCTTCCCCAGAGCTGGGAGCACAGTAAGTACTTTGTGACCTTCAGCTGCCTTCTGCATCAACTAAGATCTCTGTGTCACTTGGTAAGATTCCAGACCCTGATGCCAAGTTCCTGAGCTGGAATCGTGATTCTTCCAGGTGCTTGGTTAGTGATTTTTTTTTTTGTCAAGTAATGTATACGTTATGTTTCTTATTTTCCCTTATGTTCAGTGGTCATTATGATGGAGTAATTAAATTAATCTAGGAAATGTAGTAGTTAGAACAGAGTATCCCCATCCTTTACCCATGGGTGATGCCAAGTTGATGCTTGAAATTACAGATAGCACAATATCATATGTCTCTGTGT
The DNA here is from genome assembly GCA_036346955.1 of Dipus sagitta. Taxonomy (NCBI): domain Eukaryota; kingdom Metazoa; phylum Chordata; class Mammalia; order Rodentia; family Dipodidae; genus Dipus; species Dipus sagitta. The sequence goes on along the minus strand of CM070780.1, from coordinate 103,806,548 downwards.
ATATAGGTGTATAAAAATTATCCTATATAGGTGCATGTACTTGTGATAAAATCTAGTTTAAAAATCACATATATGAAGAGATTGAATACAATAACTACTAAAATATAGAATAATAATAAACAGAATAAGTATAGAAACATGCTATGATAAACTTATTTAAAGTTATGAATTCCCAATTTATAGATGATACTTTTTTTGGGGGGAGGTGTTTCAGGTAGGGTCTCACTCTAGCCCAGGCTGACCTGGAATTCACTCTGTAGTCTCAGGGTGGCCTTGAATTCTCAGTGATCCTCCTACCTCTGCCTCCCAAGTGCTGGGATTAAAGGCATGTGTCACCACGCCCAGCTCTATAGATGATACTTTTAATATATTTGGTCATAGTTGACTATGGTCAAGTGAAAGCAAAACTGATAGGACAACTATACTCCTAAAATATAGCTCTGTATAAATGCAAGATTTTTTTTTTCATTCTCTTACTTTAACTTTTATCTATCAAAATTTCAAATACTGACAACTTTGCTTTCCTTAGGAAAATTCCCTGATAATAATGAAATTATGGATATAGGATTAGAAATACTATAAGACAAAGTATATACTTATTAAATAGAGTCATTTAAAGCCAAAATGTTTGCTACTCCTTAATAAAAAATGTTCACATTTAAAACCACAAAGTACCCGCAACTTTTACCTGAGAATCTGGAAGGTTGTAGTTCTATCTTGTGGCCTTACTCCAGCTCTCACCTGTGGAGAACAACTCCACAACACCTACCAGGTGTGTTTGTCCCATTCATTCCCACAACCTTCTGGAAGAAAAAAAAATGTTGATCTTTAAATTTTCCAGGGTTATAATCCATCTGTTACCAAACTGATTTCTAAACTTAGATTTCTGAGTTTCGAGTGAAATCACATTTTTGGCACCTTTGGCCATGGGTGTTAATGAAAACTCTCCAGGTATAAATAGCTGGGGATGAAAAGCCTTGTCCTATTGTCCACTCCAGGTACAGTGAGCAAGCATGAAGACCTTAATCTTCCTTGCTTTCCTGGGAGCAGCTGGTGAGTCTTTCAAATGCACAAGTCAGTAAGGATCAGTCATGCAATCAAGTCATTGCTTTGTGCAGGGTTACGATGATTGCTGAATCTCTGGGGATTTGGCCTATGGCTAGGAAAATATAATTTATTTCTCATGGACAAAACTTTGGGCTGTTTGATATATATCTTTATAATAGACTCTGCCTGATGTGAAATCATATATCACTCAGTTGTTTGAAAACAAGAGAAATGATTAGTTCTACTTTAATACCATCTAAGTTATATTTTTATGCAGGGGAGGCATGGCTGGGAATTGAATGCATTCTGGGTTAAGCAAGTGCTCTACCACTTGGTATCAGTGTTCCCTACTCCATAAGGCTCAACAGATGAATAAATGTAAAAAGATCATTGGGATGAGAGGAATGGTTACAAAGGGAAATCTATAATGTTCTGGTGACAGCCAATGAGAGAAATCAGAAGAACAAAAGGCAAGAACTATATTGTTTCTAGGACAGAATATTCTCAGGTGGTTACTGAAACACTTTCTTCCCTTATGGACATAGTGATGCTAATCCTATCACCCCAACTACTGCAATAAGCCCCAAGCAAGATCAATCTAAAGCTATCCAGTCACATGGCTGCCTAGCAGTACTTTGCCTGAAAAGAATTCTGCTTTTAAAAATATGCCTGTGAGTGTATGTGTGTGTGTGGCCTAATATATTGTTCAAACCTTAAAAGGCAAATCAAAAATGTAGATAATTATTTAAATGGATTTAAGAACAGCTTAAGTTATAAGCATAAAAATATTTTGAATCCAAATACCTTAAAGCCACCATTTACTGATGAGGTAAGACAACAAAATATTAGCCTGCGAAACAGTTATGAAATGGAAGCTCCACAGGGCATCTGCGTGTAAGACCTCCTCTCTTAAATGTCTCTCTTAGTTGCTCTCCCCACTGATGATGATGATGACAAGATTGTTGGAGGCTACACCTGTCAGAAGAATTCTCTCCCCTACCAGGTGTCCCTGAACAGTGGCTACCACTTCTGTGGTGGCTCCCTCATCAACTCCCAGTGGGTTGTCTCAGCAGCTCACTGCTACAAATCGTGAGTGACCAATATTCACACTTCTGTACCCTAAAGATAATTTGTCCTCCACTCCCATCTAAGTATAATTAGGGCACTGTATGGTTATGCTAAGACAAGGGTAAACATTTAGATAATAAGA